>JAEQBH010000234.1:0-1200000 GCA_016808115.1 Tetrastigma voinierianum | reverse complement strand
TTATAAACTTTAAACTCGTTCATTCATATAATGTTAAACATTTAACTTGTATTATATTTTGTAGCAGCGGATTACAAAATATATACAAGCTCCATATATGGAAGTGTTCAACATTTACAATATTTACATTGTTTACAAAATAAACAAAATTATATACAAAATAGACAGGTCTTCCGGTGGAGCACTAGTGATCACGTGGCCACAGTAGGTGTAAGTTGTCATCCTCTGGTTTCCTCTTCTATACTTACACGAATGAAACATCCATGCTAAGCTTTGAGTGAGGGTACATATGGCGACCTACACTAGGGTCAGCGATTCGTGCCACAGTGAGGCCTGGGAATCAACAAAATTTATATCCTAAGGTGATCCCTGCTGCAGAGTGAGGGCTGCTATGATACTTGAGTGAATCTAGAGATTCGAACACAGGGATGGGTTTTCTTCGTGAAATGAGAAGTGCAGTTGAGTTGAAAATGGTATTTCTCTTTGGTTTAAGGTTTTGTTCAAAAGCAGTGAGTTGGATGGTTGTAGCTACCAAATAAATTAAAGGAAAATTTAGAAAGACTCACTGAAGTCTTGGGTCCACTTAGGATTGGATTTTTAAGGTGTATTCATGCCCACTCGGGTTTGTTTTCCTGTGTTGGGGATGCCAGCCTATGGTCTTTTCCCAAGCAGAGACCTTGTTGGCACTAAAGCCCTAAACCCTAAATTACCCTCATGAGATATGGCATTCATTGAGCATTGAGTCCCATACGGTGTGCATATGGCCTCAAAGAGGCGGCTACGACAACAATAGGAGCAAACTAAGTGGATGACGGTGGATCTAAGATTCATCCACTACAACTACAAAGCTTGCCAAATACATCGAAGAGTGGATCTAGGAGGTTTCAACCTAGGGTGAGATCGGGGGCTTAAATGCTCATAAATGCGGTGTGATAAATGAGGGCATCAAACTTACCTCCGAGCCTCCCACCGGCCCTCCCACAGCCCCTAGGAAAGTGGGCTTAGCCCTGAAGCATCCCCCTTGAGTTGTCATCTAAGGGGTGTGTTTGCGTAGAGAAAATGAGAGAAAGAAGAGAGAAAGGCAAGCGCAGCCTAAAACAAAACATATTTAGCTTGGCCAGAAATAGAGATTAGGAGTTCTGAGAGTTATAAAGGTGGCTTATATAGCCAACTTGAATGTGTGAAATACCAAAAATACCTAAAATATTGGCTTACATAAAGGCCAAAATGGTAATACATAAAACGGGGGTGGTTTAGGATCAAGAATACCAAAATCACAGGGGCAGCAATTGCGCTATGCAGGAGAATTTCGCTAACATAAGAAAGAAAATTTAAGCTAACTAACGAGTTCTTCTTGTGAGGAGATTCTACAAAGATAGCGAAATTGAAATTTCGTATCAGCATTAATTCATGTATGGTATAACTTTAACGAGGGCTAAATGTGAATAAACGGAAATTGAGTTTGCTAGACATGATCAAGTTTAATAACTAAAGCGAATTTATTAACCCTAACGAAAATTCTCAATTTACTAATAGGATGCGAAATTTTCATTGGGATTGCGACGAAAATTTGTAATCATAGCAATTACAGCAGTCATAGCGAAAATTCTGCTGCCTGCATCGACTTTTCTCTTTGCATCCCAGCTGCATCCTCTTTATTTCCAAAATCCACTTCATATATTCCTTCGTTTTATGGTTGAAAACATTGTAAATCCTCCAGCATTCGGCACACAACTTGTCATCAAACTTGAACATAATGGGTGAGAATGCGCGAGACTGCTTGAAATCACCAAAAACAAACTCGGAATGGCATCGGTGGAACTAAAGTGGACCTTCTTATCAATTGAAGCGAATTGATATGATTAGCATAAAAGCACTCAAAACCTATCTTGAATAGGGCTCAATAGCACTTTTTGATATAATCACACCCCCAACCGACACGTTGCTGGTCCTTAGCAATGCTAAAACAATAATGGGATGCATGCTAGTGATTTCACGAAAAGTATATGTGGTTCAAAAAAGTGTATGCAAGTGGCCTTACCTTTAGCATGAATAATTTACACCTGTATGGCGGAGCATGAGAGAACATAAACCATACAAAGAACAAGTTTTAGGGCAATGCCAATTTCAAGGAAATCGTTGAATTTCCACCAAAATCTAATTGTTCCCTAAGGTAACCGGTTGAGCCAATAACTTGCAAGTATTCCCTCACTGACACAGCTCTTTGCCATGGCCTTAAGCTGTGACCAACTAAAATAGGACTAATACACTCTTATTTCTTTCTTTGATTGTATTGTAGGGTCTTGATACTAGCTTCGACTTCACCAAAGGGTCGGGTGTAGCGAGGATTACCGATGACTCAACCAATTAAGGTTTAGGGCATCAAGCCAAAGGATCAGTCGACCCTGAACTCTGTGAAGCTACCCCGGACTTGAATGACTTAGTCAAGCACCTATAATTCGCTAAACTCTACCCATCCACCCGTGTAAAGAACACTAAGTCGATGACTCCCAACCAATTAAGGTTTAGGGCACCGGGCTTTAAAGGCTTTCGCCATATACCCCTCGGACCGTGTTCGGGTTTCAAGGCAAAGTGTCACGGCTTTCATTCCTCTTTTTCTTCATTTCCTTTTTCTTTTTGCTTTTTCTTTTCTTTTTCATTTGGAAGACTACATTGGTCTTCATACATGGGTAACACAAACCTATTATGGGTTGTCAACAAATCTAAGGCCGGCTTTGCAAAGTGGAAAGGACTTAACCCCTCATTGTGCATTATTACCTTGAGGTGGCGAGAGATAGGCTGTTGACACATTGAACTAAATGACTCAAAGCTTTCAATCATGCATGGAATTGTTCTAATAGTATGGTAGATACGAGAACTAGATTTTTCAACTCAGGCAAGATTAGAATTTACAATGTAGACACAAGAGGATTTGCAAAGTGTATAAAAAATGTGATGCATATTGCCTCCAATAAGAAGAACTTGAACCGGTTTTGAACCAGGAGAATGGCATGGTTGAGCAGTGCACACACGCACCTTGCAATGAGAATGAGGTCTCCCCACACCTTGCAACTCTATAATTTCAAAACCAAAATTGTGATAAGCTAAGCTTGTAAAATGCGAAAATATTTGAAAAAGAAAATAGGTAAAGTGGTGGCACCACTAAAAACTGATAAGACTTAAATAATATAAAGTAAAAATTTGACAAAAATTTGGAGTGGTCTCCAAGTTCTGCGGGAACCACTCGGTTGGCCATTGGATCTCGAGAGGGTCCCGGGAGGAGCTCCTCCACGCATGCACGTGGTGTGTGCTGGGGTGCCTTCATGCTGACTCCGTTGTTTGGGTGAATCCCCGGTCTCGGTGGCGAGTGGGTGAAGCATTGCGGAGGACGGGTGGATTCACATTACTTGCTGTTCTCCATCAATTCTTCCTGTTGTTTGTTAATATCATGCCTTCTTTACCCAGTGTACCACTCGACATTCATCAGTTGCTCCCTCATCTCATTTGGTTTTGCTTATTGCTCGAAATGTTGAGCTCCGGTGTCATGTTGCCAAATGTGGCGCATGACCCCATTAGGCAATTGATAATAGCATTTGATGTGGCGAAATGGCCTACTTGATATAATGGGCATAGTGAGTGCCCCACATCAGTTACATTATTCGAGAACCACAGTACCGGATAGTAGAACTTATCTACTTTACCAACACATCCTCCACTATCCCTTTTGAGGTATTTTCAGCGAACGATCGGCTAAGGTTAAGGTGATGTTGGTTGGTTCCGACTCTCAGAACTGTGCCTATACCAGCGAGTATGGCAATAGGTTTACGTTCGTAACTTGAGTCTAACGGTGCTGTCCCATGTAGGTTCCTCGATGTTAACTAAGATGGTTGGGTTCCACGGATCCCTTGTATTTCACCATTGTCTTGCATTGGATGATGGAGCTAACTTGTTCGATTAAGAATGCCTTTTTATCGATACCCTGACCACTTTTTGATTGTGCAGTCTTTGAAAACTTTGCATAGAGCGGGGACTTGTTGATGATGTCAAGGGGTATGTTGGCCCTTCACGCGCTAGGACCCCGGATGCACACTGTTTGGGATGCCTTCTTTTCTTAATGCCTGGGGAAATGGAGGTGGCATGCAGTGCTTCATTGAGTCCTCCTTCAGGAAAATGTGTTAAGATTCTTCCCACTTTTGGTTTCTCAGTGAGGCTTGGGCATTGGCGTCGACCTCTTTTCCACTTCTTAAGGTAATGGCGGCTTTGACTTCATCCATTTTTAGGGAGGGTTCACTTGGAATAGCACCGGTTCATGGACTCCTTGGATTTGGTGGCGAGGGAACCTCCACATATACTGGCGATGATTTTCCATTCTTGTTATGGATGCTACTTGTTTGTCAATTCTTGGGGTTCAAAGAGCACTTTCCGGCCACATTCTCTTGTTCAAGGAGCTTTCTACATTTTCAATTTTTGTTCAATTGAGCATTGATGCTTTTGCTCCTCCACAAAATTTCCATACCTTGCTCAAATTCACAATGGCTTTCAGCGGGAGAGAGGTGGATTGCTTATTCGAAAGCTATGAAGTGAGGCGGTAGAATCTTCAGCTGGCTGTGCTCTGGGAGCCAATATACAGGAGTTGAGGTTTCAGGAAAGGTTAGGGTGACCCCTCAATTAGGGTTGTAGGGTGTTGCCATATGGAGCATTGTTTGTGGCTTGTTTTGGCCCAGCCATTTGCATCCCTCAAAATGGGGGTTTGGACATGGTTCTCCCTAGGTGGTCGGTGGTTGGCGGTTGAAACAGGCCACGACACGTGCATGGCTTTCGGTCTTTGCACACTCTCATGGACTCTTTTTCTTTCCTAGACCTCCAATCTTCTAGCCAAAGGTAGATACCTTAGCTTTCGCTCCATATCTTCGGAGGGGCATACATGCCTCCTCTTTGGTTCTTGGTGGCGAATCACATGCGCTTCTCTTGGGTTTGGCTCGTCCCGGCCCTTGGAGGTCTGGCCACATAATTGAGGAAGTCCATTGCCTCATCAGGTTTTACTCAATCTCCTCCATATAGTTTCAATAATTGTTTCATGGAAGGGGACATTCTGCATCATAAAAAATGGTTCACCGGCATCCGACCCGTGGTGTGGGCGTACGATAGTCTCCATAAATCTCTCCGGCTTGGGTAGAACCTCTCACCATCATATTTTACCAAATGTGTCAATTTGCTTCAAGTTGTTTGTCTTGTGAGCGAATTTTTAGAAATTACGCTGCGGCTCTCCCAAATTCCTTATGGTTCTTGGCCTTAATGCATTTAGCCAAATTTTGCCTTGTCCTTTGGGTCGTGGAAAGGCTTTTCAGCGAGGAGCTCCATCCCTTTGCACCTTCGGAAGGTGGTGCATGCCTCAAACTCCCTTATGTGATTGGGGTTTTCATTCTCCATGCCATGCACCAAATAGGGTCTCACTATACTCTCGGCGGGAGATTATGCATGGTCACGCTCCTGCAGGTGGGTGTATGTGATCCCTCATGGTCGATATGCGTGGGACCCACTGAGCACTGCTAGCTTTTCTTTGTTCCTCTGTGGAGGATCCATTTGAGAAACACTTGTGAGGATCAATTTAGAAGCCTGTTCTGTCACGGCTTGATCACCCTCTCAAGCTTTACTGCAGTGGTGTTCTATCCCCTTGCTGGCAATGAAACAAAACTAACAAAGGGTTGGGTTCCTTCATTAAAGCAAAGAAAAGCGAATGTCTTGGAAAAATTTAAAATCCACATGAGTGGCTTGCAAGTGGAGAAAAAAAATGATAAAATCAAAAAAGGGAATGAGATTTTACGAAACTTGATATGAATCTAGGATTAACTGGCTTCTTATCTCGCCAGGCACCATCCTGACAGCGGCCTTCATTGATTTACGCCACGGTAGGTATGGGAATCAACAAATTTATATCCTAGGTGTCTACTGTTGTGGCAGGCTCTTGCAATTATGAGTGATTACAGGGTCGAACACGGGGATGGGTTTTCTTGTTGAAAATGAGAGATGCGGTTGAGTTGAAAATGGTATTTCTCTTTGGATTTTAGGTTTTGTTCAAGCAGTGAGTTGGATAGTTTGTAGCTATGCAATAAATTAAGAAAATTTAGAAAGGGCTCCTTGAAGTGCTTGGGTCACCGGATTAGTTTTAAGGTGTATTCATGCCTCGGGTTTGTTTCCTCGCGTTGGGGATAATGACTATAGTCTTTTCCCAAGCAGGACCTTGATTGGCCTTAAACCTAAACCACAAGTACTCCCTCATGAGATATGGCATTCATTGAGCATTCAAGTCCCTTACAGGTGTGCATATGTGGCCTCAAAGAGGCAACCTACGACAGCAATAGGAGACAACTAAGTGGATGACGGTGGTTCTAAGATTAAACATCCCTGTGACACAAAGCTTGCCAAATACACATTAGCGAAATTTGGATGCAGGAGGTTTCAACCTAGGGTGAGTACAGGAGCTAATGCTCATAAATGCAGTGTGATAAATGAGGGCATCAAAACCTCCAAGCCTCACCGGTGACCACTCCCTTCCAAGGAAGTGGGCTTAACCAAGCATCCCTTGAGTTGTCATCCTCAGGGGTGTGTTTGCGGCCCGTGAGAAAAGAGAGAGAGAAGAGGCAAACTCTGACCTAAAACAAAAGCTCTTATTTGAAAGCTTGTTGAAAATGAGTTAGGGTTACAAAGTTATAAGGTGAAACATATAGCCAACCCAATTGAGTAATACCAAAAATGCCTAAAATATTGAAACACATAAAGGCCCAAATAGGTAATACATAAAACGGGGGTAGTTTGGGATCAGAATACCAAAATCACGAGGCTGGCGATTTCGCTATGCGGGAATTTCGCTAGCATAGCGAAAATTTGGCTAACCTAAGCGAGGGGCTAAGCTAGCTAGCGAGGGAAATTCTACAAGATAGCGAGAGTGAAATTTAAGCTATCAGCAGTTCGGCTAGCTGGCAAAATTTAAGCAACCTACGAACTATTATTGAGATAGCGAGTGGGAGTTAAATACAGACCTGTTTTCGTAAACCTAGCGAAAATTCTCAATTTCTCTTGGATTGCGAAATTTTCGCAATCTGCAGGCCACAGCAATCATAGCGAAGAATTCTGCTTTGCCTGCATCCCGACTTTTCTCGCATCCCCCTTGCACCCTCCTTCCTTCAAAATCACTTCATATATTCTTCATTTTTATGGTTGAAAACATTGTAAATCCTCACGTCGTATCTGACTTGTCCATCAAACTTGAACATAATAGTGAAGACATAAAGACCTGTAATCACAAAAAACAAACTCGGAATGGCATCGGTGGAACTAAGTGGACTGTATCAATTGACAATTGATATGATTAGCACGCAAAAAAGCATAAAACTATCTTGAATGAGATGAAAATAGCACTTTGTACTAATCGGTCCACCACACTTCTATACAAATGCATATACTTATGGCCACGTATCATGATCACATATCTTGTCATTTCTGTCATTTATATACTTTCACAACATGTTTCATTTCTTATCACTTCATATACTTTTCATGTCATCTTGTACTTTACTTCTTGTTCTTGTAGCGTATACTATCATCACATAACGGTGTTATGCTTCTCATATCATGTCACCTGTTCTTACATTTCATTTACTGTACGCGTATTTCTTTTATGTTTCATAACATGATACCTTAGAGCGGATAAAGGAAATAATTGTATATGCAGAAGGTGCTTATCATAGTATGAGAACGGTGATCTCTATGCTATACGAAGAGTATCATCCTTTGTACGAAGGCAGTGACCTATGCCATGTAATATGTGACCCCAGCAGAGTAGTATATACTAAGTTATCATCATTGTCTTGAAGCAGTGACCTATGCCATGTAATGATCAAAAGCGGGATCTGTCATCGGCCAGAAAGCGGGGCCTCGATATTTGTAAACTATATGTTGCAGCAACTGTGTCCCTATAGGCATGCCTATCTATCCACATACGAGATTCAGCAGACTGATCCATGTGTATTTTATGTTCAGTACATATCTCATATTCTCGAATAATTATGGTCATCCGGTAATCATATGCAATATGTACAATCATTTATTCCTATCTTTGCATTTTTCATATTTCATTATATGCATGAATAACTATGATTATCATGTATGCTTATGAGCTATTTATGAGTTCATTATAGGAGTTCATAATATGAATAACAATGGTTACCTACAGGGCCTACATTTTTTTGTGATTTTTGGAATTAATATGAGTTCCAATTTTATCAAGCTATATATGGATGGATTCTTGACTCAATGGGCTTTCCATAGAGTCCAAGAACACCCAAAACAGAGTTCGGACAAAGAAGTTATGGTCGTCCGAAGTTGGAGGTCATACATGACAGCGATCCTAGCCGAGGCGACACGGAAAAACCTAGATTTCAAGCGGGGTTATGTTCACCTACGTCATCCACGGGGCATATGGATGGAATCTTTGACTCAATAGGCTCCATAGAGTCCGAGAACACTAGAAGCAGTTAGGATGGAAGAGTTATGACCGAGTTGGAGGTCTGAGTGGCGAGTTGTTTGGCGGCGACTTTGTTCAAGTGGGTGACCTATCTGACCGGCCGAGGCGACTTGGCGAGCTGGCGGCTACGTCGCAGGAGTTGCCCAGCCGAGCTTAATTATACTAACAGTTTTCAACATGTTTTTGGGTATAATAAGCAAATAAAGGCTTATATTTATTGGAATAAAATAAAGATAAAAACAAAGTAGGAATATGCATAAGTTAAATTACAAATAATAAAAGAAGATTGAGCTAACAATAAAAATGTATTATAAAATTGATTTTATAAATATTATAAGAGTTGGAGGATAAGTAAAATAAAGGGATAAAGATCGAAATAGGATAAGACGAAGAAATATATTTTGGTGGAGAAAGAGCAAACAGGATAGAGAGGCAGAGAAAGAAAGGAAGAAGAAGAAGAAGAAGAAGATCACAGGTATGGATACATATCTTGGGTTGTATGGAATTTGAGTTTTGTATGGAAACTATGGGAGTATGGAAGTCTAGTTTTGGACTATAAAGTTTAGATACATGGTTAAGAACCCTCTATCTTGTGTATGGTTTGGGTTTGGGAACTCCTAAACTCATTTCTTGTAGGGTTGAGTTAAAAAGAGCTTTAAGGCTCCTAAATATGTGTTTGAGAAGGGTCTAGTTGCAAGTTGAACCCAGAAAAATTCTATTGTGGTATATGCATTAAGCTAGGATCTTAGAAACGGGTTTTGGGTCAGAAATACAGGGGAATTCAGAAATTGAGTCCTTGTAATTAGCCACATCAATTAACTGATGTTAGGCTTTCAATTTCTCGATTTGGACATCAGACAAGGATTATGGATCCTTTTACAGAGGTCAGTCCATTTAGATAAATTGATTCGGTTCTGCGCCAATTGGTCCAACTAGCGGACCCAGCAGAACGGGTTTTGAGTCCAGAAATAAAGAGAATTTGGAAGTAAGTCCTTCTGTTAAATTGTAAATGCACATCGATGAGCTTGATGTTAGAACTGAATTTCTCAAATTAGGGACCCACGTGGACCAAGTTGTGGTCTTTTATAAGCAGTCAAATGGGTGAGGATTTGACCATAGGGTCGTCAAGCGGTGGCACGCTCATGCGGCGGTCGGCACACCTCATACAGCGGGGTCCAGCACACCTCATCTGTGGAAACTCGGACCTCGATCCTAAAGAGTGATTCGTCTGAAGAGCTCGGCTCGTCAGGTGACAAGTCGAATTCCGAGTCGACTCGTCGAGAAGCCCGGCGCCCATGACCTCCGACCGGAAGGTCATATCTCCTTCGTTGAACTTCCAGATTTGGGTGTTCTTGGACTCTATGAAAGTCCATTGAGGTCAGAATACATTCATATGCCTGAGGAGGATATTAGATGTCAGACTGAGGTGTAGACTGAGCTCGTCACTTCAGTTCCAGCTCGTCGGTTCGTCGACTACGTCAAGGGTTGACTGCGTATGACCTCGACCGGAAGGTCCTTAACTCCTTTGTTGAACTCACGTTTGGGTGTTCTTGGACTCTATGGAAAGTCCATTGAGTCAGAACCACATTCATATGCCTGAGGAGGATTAGATGTCGAATGAGGTGTTAGGCCCGGCTCGTCACTTGAGTTCAGCTCGATCGGTTTAGGTCGACTCGTCGGAGTTGACTGCGTATGACCTCAGCTTCGGAAGGTCTGCTCCCTTTCGTTTGAACTCCGATTTGGGTGTTCTTGGACTCTATGGAAAGTCCATTGAGTCAAGAATACATTCATATGTCTGAGGAAGATATTAGATGTTAGACTGAGGTGATAGATCGAGCTCGTCCAGGACAGGTCAGCTCGTCAGTTTAGGTCAACTCGTCAAGGTTATTCAGTATGACCTCAGCTTAGGAAGGTCATACTTTCGCCGTTAGACTCCGATTAGATTCTTGGACTCTTATGGAAATCCCATTGAGTCAGAATCCATCCATAGATAGCTTGATAAAAATTGGAACTTATATTAGTTCCATAAATCATAATGATGAGTCTGCGGGTAACCATAGTTAGTCAGTTAGATTTATAAATAGCTGGCGTATGGTAAGCATGGTTATTTATACGCTGCTTCGGGATATGAAAAATGCAAAGATATGAATAAATGATGGTATATTTATATATCCCATATGAATCTAGAATGACAATAATTATTCGGGGAATATGAGATATATCTTGAACATAAAAAAATACATATTGATTGTACGCTTGGGAACCTGAAGTAGAGGATAGATGGGCATGCACATTAGGAAAAATAAGTCGCAACATACAATTTCGATATCGAGACCCCGTTTAGGTCGATGCTTATAGATCCGTTTGGATCACGGTGGCCCCACGAAAGGGTCTGCAGCACACAGGCCCTCATGGATGGTCCTTTAAATGCCGTGCAGTGATGACCTTCGGGTATAATATATCCACGGCGCCTCAGGGCTTTTATAAATGGTCATTGTCTCGCACAATGATAACGGCGCCTTCGGCCCTCATGGACCCTTTGTTTCATACAGTGAATCTGGCGCCTCGGGCCCCTCATGGTTTCTGTATCCACTTCTAAGGTTATGCGGACATGAAACATAAAGAAATGACAGTATAGAAATGTAGAGAATATATGACATGATATGAGAAACATAGCCTTGCTATGCGATGATAGTATACGGTTACAAGAACAAGAAGAAAGTCTGAATGACATGAAAATATAAAATTATAAGAATACGTAAATGTTAATTGTGTTATATGCAGTGTATAGAAGTGGTGACCCTTAATAGAGGTCATTCATATGTAGTAATTCCATAGTAAAGCTTAGCAGGTGTTCAATCAGGTGTGAGTACGAGAAAAGGGGACAGAGGACCGGGCCATCCACATCGGCAATCAAAGGCCCTGACAATAGGTGCTTACTTGGAAGACCTTTAAGGTCTATTTTGTATATGAAATTTGTAAACCAATGTAAATATTATAGATGTTGAGATTACTTCCATATATGGAGGCTTGTATATATATTTTGTGTCCATTTGCTTCGAGCTATAATACAAGTTAATTGTTCTTTATTATATGAGATGAACAGCTTAAAGTTTATATGTGAAGGAAAAAAATGAAAAAAATGGCCCTCACTTGACTTTCATCTTAGAGTTGGGGCGTCGCGAGCTACCTTTGGTGACTGTACTTTTAGGATAGTGAACCATAACGGTCTACAGGTGAGATGAGAATTCAAAGCCTAACATCAAGTTCGCGATGTGGCTACAATTTGAAGGACTCTTTACCAAATCCTTTCTTTCTTACCAAACTAGTTCTAAGGTCATTGTGTATGATCAAAAACCGAGAAATTTCTTAGTTCAAGTACCTTGAATCTTTCACTTTGAGAAACACGTATGTAAAAGGTCTTGGGGCTTCTTGCTCGCTCGAAGCCTTCTTGAGTAAGTTTGGGGTTTGATTGACCCGTACACCAAATGGGGTTCCAGGCTATATGTCATACTCTATACTAGAATCCATACCATAATCCATACAAAACACTAGACTTCCATACTAGAATCCATACCATAATCCATACCAAACACTAGACTTCCATACCATAATCCATACAAAACACTAGACTTCCATACTAGAATCCATACCTGTGATCTTCTCTTTCCCTTCCTTCTTTCTTCTCTTCTCTTCTTCTTCTCTCTTATCCGTTTTTGCTCTCTCTTTCTCCAAGACCAAAATGAGATATTTATTTTGGTCTTATCCTTATTTGATCTTATCCCTTTTTATTTCACTTTGGTCCTCTAACTCTCTAATATTTGCCAATCAATTTATGATATTTTTACAATAGCCTCTCATCTTCTTTATTATTCTTAACTTATGCATATTCTACTTTGGCATATGAGCTTATTAAATTATGACTTTACCCTTAACTTTGTATTAATTTTGGGTTCTTGCTTATTTATTTTATTTATTTTAAAATATACTTTCACTTTTATTATACCCTAAACATGTTATAAAACTGTTAGGGTATAAGTTGGGGTGTTACAAGTCTTCTCCTACTTGGTTATTTTTTGTCTAGAAAGCAATGAAAATGGTTTTAGGAGTTATGAGGCCAGAAATGGTCATGCAATTCGATTCTAAAGAAAGGGGACCGAATGTTTGATGGGGACCGTCCTTGGACAATCATGGTTGTGTCAGATTTGCCTTGAAGCGTGCAGGTGGTTGTTGGATTGAGGTCGTCATGTGTATTTGCTTATGTTATTGCTTATTAGACCGTGTTTGATGTGGAAAATAAATTGTTGATGTATAATTGATGTGTTAACATGGTCATTTGAATTATATGAAATATAATTGTGTAGAATCATTAAATTGAATATATGAATTGGCATCGTACATTCATGTGCCACAGTTACTCGCGTTGATTATTGGGTGCATGGTATGGTTGTTCACCATTCTTGATGAATGCGTGATGAGCTCGTATTTTGGACAACGTCTAATAAATGACTCATGGTTCAAAACATAAAGTGAAATAATTAATGTGTGTTGGTAGACGAAGTCGATAATCCCCTGGTCTTGGAACATGGGTTGTAAGGCCGTGATGAGCCCAAAATTTCTGCTATGGGTGTAGGGCGGTGTAGTAGAAAGCTCTATTGCCCAAAATTGCAAACACGATTAACATGGAGCTTCTGGTTGTGGTAGAGTCGGGTTCGGGATCAGTTACCGATCGCCGCTCGCAGTCGATCTTAGTGCCGTCAGACCTCGATATATGTCGTGGTAATGCCGGTGTGGTCGTCTACCAGCATAGGCATGTGAGGTCGATTGGTGACTCGGGATATCAGACATGATGACATTCATGCTTGACATATGACATTCTTGTAGACATTTTACTTAGATGTGTGGACATTTGTGGCAGACCGTGCATGTGCATTTTAGGTTGGGAGTATAGCCCGTGGCAGGAAAATCTGACTCGGGCATTGCTTGCCACAATGGTGGGATCCCCTTTCGGTGCGGGGAGTATTCGGGAAGACGGCCTCCAGGCCGCTTTTGAAGAAAGTCGACATGTGGCTTTGATTATATATTTTTGTAAAACATGTATGAAACATTCTGATTGATACATGTCTGTATAGGAGTGTAGTTAACTCTTGAAACTACTGTAATATAGTTCGTTATATTTTGGTGAGTATGGATGTATGGGCCAGCATGGCCATTTTTACTTATGTTTGAGTCTAGGGTAGAGAGACACTCATTTTGTAGCATTGAGACTTCGATGGCTACATGTGACCATGAGTTGATGATTGTCAAGCGGATACCAGTTTGGGTGTCACCAGTATTTAACCGGGACTGCACGGGGGCTGAACTCTTCCGGGTTGTCAACGACCCTCTGAGATGTCGTCGAGACAACGACCAAGTACCCTCTTTAATACAGCGTTTCGAACCGGTACTAGAATCAGTGACGGATCAGGTTGTCTACTAGCTTCCCTCGACTCCAAATACCTGCTATAACATAAAAAGAAAACCATCAAAAACCTCAAAGGTACAAATAGGGGATGAACAAACTCTAGTTCCCTACGCCAGACCTGATTCAAGATCAAAGTTTAACCCAAGTGCTCATAGCATAGTGTCCTTTGCGTAACCCCAAGCATTGAACAACTAAACATTACCATGTGGCTTGTTTTTGTTGCCATCGGGCAAGTTGGTCACGAGTTGCAACAACTTGGTGAAGGATCCCGACCAGGATTAACCTCATGAACCCGAGGGGACCTCCCGGCACTCTAACAGATATAGAAACTTTTCCTCAAAACAATCAAATAAAAATCCATGGAGCGAACCCCTTTACAATCCTTATCATATCTTTAGAAAATAATGCGGAAGTGAAGTGGTAAATTTTTTTTTTTTTCTTTTCTTTCTCTTTTTTTTTTTAAACACTTAGATTTTTTTCAGAAAAATTGGCCAGAGTTTCCTCTGTTTTCAGACTTTCCCAAATTTTCAAAACTTCATAAAGTATTAAAACACTTCTAATCTTTCAATTCTCAACTGTTTTAGGACTCCTGATCAAAACTCGATCAAGCACAATATATACATATACATTTATTCACTTCAAATACGTCCAAAACATTCCAAAACTTCTTCAATTTCATGCACATTTTATAAAAGGGTGGGCTTGAGCCGGACTTAAGCGGGCCGCCTCGTACCTGATCCATTGAGAATCAAAGCCCGTGGTTCCTTTTCAAATATATATACATATATACATATATACATGACCATTTCAACATACAATATACAAAATATATATACAATGCGGTCCACGTCGTCTCCTCGATGGCTCGACTCCTTTGCGTAATCTGGCCTTTTGTCTCGGGTCACAATGTTTTTTGAACATACGGAAAAGAGTGACTAAAGACTGGAGTGAGTGTACATTTTCATTTAAATGACATTTCGGTATATATCAAAGTAATGAATACTTGTCCAATTAAAAATCGAATTTATACTTTAAACTTTCTTTCTGTGGGACGGGGAATTAAACACACGAGAGCAGTTCCGAGGTGCGACGGTGAGGATAGTCTCAATCCAGTCCTTAACCACTACGGCTAGCGGAGAATCTCACGTACTTCTGTAGGTTCGATCGTAGCACACTATCACGTGTAGGATATTGCCAAAATCATTTCCACTCTCTTGTTAGCCTTTTATCTTTTAAATCCTTTACGTCGCCCCAGTCCGCCGGCCGATATTGGTCATAACGGAGTCCATAGGGTTAGGGTAACCATCGATGGCTTATTTATTAATCGTTTATAAATCCGTTTCGTCATTGCTATCCTTGAAAACACATATACGCCAAATATACATATGCATCCTTTACATTTTAAACTTCCATCATTGCCTTAACGTATGCATACGTATATAATTTAATATAAATACATATATTTGAGCGAAGATAAACATATATATATATACTAATAACATATAACATTTACTACATTATTATTAATATACATATATAAACATTTACATTAAACTTAACATTAAAATCGTTCACTTTTAAAACTCAATTTTCAAAACATCGAGTTTACTCCTTGTTCGCTCAATCCCTTGCTTCCGTCGAACTCAGAACTGATCCGATATTCTTTACCTTTTAATACAGTCGCGTGTAACTATTTAATCTGTCGCGTCATTTTCACCAATACATCACATTCAGCTTTAATCAGTTTCTTAGCGTAAAAATACATAACCAAGGAAATGACCAAATTACCTTTACTTTACCATGTAATGCCTCAGTTCAATCTTTTCTTTCTAACCAATTCAATGCGTTTTCGAGTTATTATTCACCTAAAACCGTAAAAATTACCAACTACCCTTGACCTCTCTTATTTCCATTTTGTGAAATATGCACCAAGCCATATTCATTTTTTCTTCATTTCTTCCTCTAATCACTCAATCTATTATATACCTCAATTTACTAATCTCTTCTCTTAATTCAACATATCACACAAAATTCACTATCAAACCCAACAATTCACTCACTTTATTTTTCAAACCTAACCTAATCATTTCTTTCTCAACTTATATCCATCATCATTATTCAACCTTAAATAACACTAATCTAACATCCATACAAGAAAATATTAGGCATGAAAAACATCAAAATCAACTTTCCACAAATAGAAACTTTGTTTCTTGGTTTCCTTGGCTTTCTCTCTTGATTCCTTGTAGATCACTTGGAGAGCTTGAAGGAAGAAAAAAATCACATCTCACCTTGCTCACCTTGGCTAACCGTTTCTTCTTTCTCTTTTCTTTCATTTTTTCTCTCTTTCTTCTGTCTTTCTCATGGCAATGGCTCTCCTCTTTTGATAAATTGACTTCTTGAATTTAGATTTTTACCAGCTTGCCAGAATTGCGTGAGTGATCTTCATTGGTTGATGACCGTGACTTCACACGTGTCCTGCTTGTCATTGGTCCATTCTCATAGTCGCAATCCATTAACCTATTATTTTAATCATAGCAGCATTAAGAAGGTTTTGATTGGCTCTCACAAATATCTCATATATCTATTTTCATTTCGCCTTATCGCTTTTATCTTAGATTAAACGTCAAAAAAATATTCTATGGTCGTCTAGAAGCTTCAAATGGACCATGAAATATTCTACTTAAATCCTTCACGGTAGTTCCGGTCTGCGAAATCTTGAAATCGGTTTAAATGCGTTAGAGAAATCGAGAAATGGGACACAATAGTATTATTATCCGAATTACGTTCGGATGCGCTGGCTCTTCAACGGACTCCGTTTCACTCGTTTCGATTTCGTTAGACTCTATGATTAATTCAGGACATTTTCGTATTTTTATTTAATTTAGAAAAATTTCAGCGCAGGCTCCTAATTTTAGTCGAAATCACCTATTCATAAATCTCAATTCCTTTTAAATATCGGTTAGTCATAGAATTAGAATTTTTCAAAAATTCCTGCAAACCCTCCATCCGGATATAATAGAATAATCACTATTCATTAGGGCATCCAGGTGAAAATTTTAAAAATTTTCTTTATGCCCCGAATGACATCGAGCGTTCTAAATTCTAATCTACCTTGTATCATTGGACTATAGTGGTTCAACAACTATCATTATAACATTCAATAAGGTTGGGGTTTTACACTTACCATCGGCAACAAAGTAGTATTTCCCTAAATTATGTTGCTTTATGGTATATACGTAAAGGACCTCTTCTAAACCTAAGTGTATGTTATACTGGAGATTCAACACGCACACCCTTAGAAAGACACATATAAAGTTCACTTGTGTGTAAATGGGGTGAAGATGAGTGTGATGAAAAAAATTGGTGCACCACCACAGGTAAGGGGAACCTCAACCCCTCATTGATGTGGACTTCTAGCTAGTACATAAAATTCATCCCACCCCGATCCTCCTTCGTACAAGCTACAAACTGAGGTCCCGGTAGAGGAAAAGAAATTCGAACATTAGGAGGGAAGGATTACTTCCTTGAAAGCATCAGGCCGAATATTCTCCAGTAGGCGGGCCATAAGCGTGTTGACGCAAGAAGGGCGATCCTCAAGCTGGGGATTACTCTTCGAGAAAGTGATCAAAAAGTCCCCAAAGTCAGGTTTGGTGGGATATTTAAGCCCCAAAATTTCATCATTGTTAGCGAGATATTCAAAATAACGTGCATTATCCGGTATAAGGCGCATTATCTCCAACCGGATGTTGCCACATGCAAATCGGACTTTATGGGATCCGCGAATAATCGTAATGCTGAGACCGCAATGCAAACAACATAAGCGTCGATCGCCGCTCGCGTCTTACATTGATACTAGGGACTGGTGGAATGGATCGTCATCCGCTCCATGAACAATGCGGAAGACATAGGCGATTGATCGTGGGATCCGGTTGTCCTGTCGGACCTGCGTCAGTATGGCTTTGGGGTGGGACATCCTCACATCGAACATATCGAACATTGGTTGTGCTTGCTTGGCCCGGAATTAGACCGGGTCACCTCGGGCCAGTAGGGTGGTTGTGCACATGGACCTTTGCCACCACCACCACTGCCACCACACCTTTACCACACACCACCTACCTCTTCGTGTGGAGGGAGGAGTGGTGGGCGATCATGGGTCCATTGACGATCCCTTTCACTACTCTATCCGCGATGGTATCGTTGAGGATTCTTGACAGATTGTAATAGGCCATATGGCACCCATAAGTAGTATCAATTGATAGGCTTGTAATGAGTAACACAAGAGATCTTTGATAAAGCAATTAGAGAGAAATATAAATTCTTTGGAAGGTTTTTTACCTTTCCAATAGTACTCTATTCTTATAAGTAGTCAATTCTCGACCTTCCGTACACCCATATGAGTGGAAATAATATAAACCCATAAAAATATATACCTTTCCTTTCGCCCCATACCCGTACGTGAAATTACAAAAAGAAGTATTGAACCATGGAATTACATAGAGAAGTCTTGAACCAAGACCTCTTACTAGACCAAGTTTTGAAACCATATTAAGGGTGTGTTTGGGAGAGCTTATCTACATCTTATTTGAGTTTATCTTCTCACATAAGTACTTTTGATAATAATTGTAGATGTTTGAAAGAACTTATAAAAATAGCTTACGACCCCTATAAGTCATTTTTATCTTATTTCAATAAGCTTAATGGATAAGCTTATCAAAAAAAAAAAGTTCAAAATAGCTTATACGAAAGACTAAAATTTTTAATTTTAATGACAAAAATATCCTTATGAAAAATAATAAAAAATAAGCTTTCATTTTTGAAAATTTATATTTAAATAAAATAAAAAAATTCGAGAAAATAATAAACAAATTCGAAAAATTATGTAAAAATAGGTAAAATTTTTGAAAAATATAAAACAACTTTAGAAAATTTATTTAAAAATAGATAAAAAAAAATATATAAAAAATTATGACATATAATTAAAAATAGAAAAAAAATATTGATATTGAGAATAATGATATTGACGATAATTTCTTTATTTAGAATTTGATCTTAGTTAAATGAGTGTTTATTTTGTTTGAAACTTAGAATTTTGTAATGATGGAAAACAATGATGTTTGTTATTTATAACTGTTATTTTGTTTGTAATGTTTGTGATGATGGAAAACACTAGTGATGTTTGATTTTATATTTGATGTCTTTCCTTTGTGTATTTATTATTAGATAAAAACTATAGACATTTAGTGAATATATAATTTTATTTATATTATGGTGAGTCTTTTATCTTCCAAAAGTCTGCGTCTGTTATGTCTTACTTTCGAAGAACTTTACTTTAATACGTCTGCGTCTTAAATGTATAGTACATGATACATTCTTCAAATTTACATAAGCATCCAAAATTAAAGATTTTAATGAAGAAAAAAACATATAATATTTTAGTTTATATAATCTCTTTGATACATATAAAACAAAATCCAAAAAGAGAATATGGTTCATTAGTTATTTTTTATACTAAATATTACAAACAAATGATGAATGTTTTCATAATATAGTGATTTTTTTTTTAAAATTTTTTATCATGGTTTGATGATATAAATAAATAAATAAATATATATATATATAATATTGTTTTTAATTCTTTGGTTTTTTAATTTTTAAAAAATTATGAAATACTCGTGCGATGAACTTATAAAATAAATCTTAATTAAATTGTTTTTATGGCTAAATAGTTTTTTAATCCAAAATATCATGTTTCACGATCTTCTTCAATGTCATGGTTATACATAATTGAGTTTTTCTTGTTTTTTTTGTCCCCGTACAAATTAGTCACTATAATTTCAATTATGGGGTATAAACAAATACCTCACATTAATTACTTCCTTGTCTCGTCTTACACATTATTCATCTAAATTCAAGTAATATCATAATCCTTTTCCTGTATTGAAATCTCTATTGCAAATTACTCCAAATGATTGTCCTGATTAAAAATGCGTAGATGAAGAGAAATACAAAGTGGGTCCAGAGTCAAAAAATGACTTCTTGTCCCAAATGGTAGCCATAAGTACTGGTCAGATAGGACCCCAAGTAATAGTAGGAAGTTGCAGGCGGACAGAAAAAAGATGTGAGTAGGTAGGTAGCCATGTTTCTTTGAAAATCTGGCCTTCCAAAATTTGATCTCTCTTGTTTCTACAATTGGACGACTGCAATCAGGTGTTGAATTCTCATCCAAAAAACAAGCCTAAAAGAAAAGCACTGGAATCAGTCACATGTAATCATCAAGATGTGTTGTCAACAG
The DNA here is from genome assembly GCA_016808115.1 of Tetrastigma voinierianum. Lineage (NCBI taxonomy): Eukaryota > Viridiplantae > Streptophyta > Magnoliopsida > Vitales > Vitaceae > Tetrastigma > Tetrastigma voinierianum. Next base: position 1,179,717 of record JAEQBH010000234.1, on the reverse strand, counting down.
CCAAGTTCTTTCTTCTCTTCCGGATTACATAGTACCCAATCCCTCCCACAACAAAAAGAATAATCAACCCATCAATGACTCCCACCATAACCAACACCCATTTCCTCACATTATTACTTCTTCCATGAGCCCCACCACTTCCCTTCGGAACCTTCACCATATAATTGAATCCACTTCCCCTGTCAACCTGTCTCACTCCTCTGACCAGTCCGTACAGAAAGCATTCTCTGACACCTTCCCCATCTTTCCCTGACGAATACAAAGCTGCAACACACTTACAGTCATCCATACACAAACTGGAACACTCTTCTCTACTAACATTAACCCGTTTGGGATCATTCCTCAGGACAGTGCGAACATCTCTTAATTCAACCATCTCCGCCTCTCTTCCGCAGAATCCTCTCCGGTATCCCTCACCACATCTTGTACGCATCTTTTCTTCCGTTCTTTTCACAAACCGAATACAAGAACAGGAATTCGAGAAGGTGCAAATACCGTACGGCTCGCAGGCCAGGGGAAGGTCGCATGTCGTGTTGAGTGCTTGAAAGGAGGTTTCGAATTTTCCCTTCTCGGATGAATAATAGTAGAGACCCAGATTTCCTGTTCCGTTTCCCAGAGACATAAATCTCAAGGGTTCGATTCTTTGTGATCGAATCTGTGCGATTTTCCTGTGTTCGTGGTTGAATAACTCCAAACCTTTTGGCCCCAATTGAACAAATGTAATGTTTCTGTTCTTGGAAGGCTTGAATTCCCAGTATGAATGCTTCCAAGAACCGGAATTCAGGTACATAGCAATCTTATTAGGCTGAATTTCGAAAGAGTAGAATGAATCTGAGTTGGTGGTGAAAGAGGTCAAAATAGTACCCAGATCGAGTCTCTGCCCCCAGAGCATCACATCTGTCGGAAAGTTGAAACTCTGCCATTTTAAGCGGTTCAATTCGTCCACCAATATTAGATTCCCCGTCTTCGATAATTGTAACCTCTGCATCAAAATAAATATTAGGATGGGAGAATTGGAAAACTAATGGGAGAAAGGACTACACACAACTAGTTTTTTTTTTACATAAATGTTACCTCCACACCTTGTCCATGAGTAGCAGTTCGCCAACCCACTTGTTCGTTCGCGCCCTTCAACAGTAAATCTCCATCTGTGGTCAGCTGAAGGAGGCACTTTTCTGATGTGTAAAATCTTGTAAAATGGCCAGAATCCCAAACCTTAACTTCCCCGAGAAAAACGCTCAACGAACACGCGTATTTTCCATTGATTGCTTCCACGCTCAATGCAGCTTTGAAACTGGGTAGCATTTGGTTGGCCTCCATTAGAAATGCTCTCCCTTTGAATCCGACGCTGTATTCCACCGGCACTGCGAGCATAACCTGTGAAGGGGCGGGAAGATCAGACTCGCAATAGCCATGGGCGAAGAAATGAATTAGAACTCCAAGAAAGAGATAGGTCTTCATGAGTGAAAACCCAATCTAATCCTTCAACTTCTTCTGGGAGGTGGGTATGGTGGGTGTCATTAGGAGTTTCCCGGCGAGAAAGTGAAGGAAAAGTTTGGCATGGGTGTAGGAAAGTGGCAGTGCCAAAAAGGCAAGAGCTTTCAATTCTGGCTTTGGTCTGGAAACCAAATAGTGGGGGCCTCATGAATGAGAGCACTAAGGTGGTTGATCCTACTCACTGGGGTATGATAAAGGGAGAATTGCACCCGCCTGTAGTGGACAGCTGTAGATGTGGATGGCAAAGCCTATCAGGCGGCGAATGTAGTCGTGATTTAGGGCTTTGAGAGTGTGGATTGTGAAGTTGTTGATAGAGGGAGAGGTCTGAAGAGGACCCACAATGATCGTGCTTTTCCATGAGCTGAACAGTACTGATATTGTGTGTGCACATGCTGACTTTGTTCTCACGCCTCAATGACGCGCTGTCATATATGTCAGCCCCCATAGTGCTTGCCTCCGTGGGTTTGCGGCCTGCTGTATGCGTGGCAATCACCACCTATAATATGACGAGAAACTCTATTGTTTAAAAAAAAAACAGTATTGGGGTACTGTGAATATTAATTTATACAAAAAATATAAAATTTTTAATCGAAATCTAAGATTATTGGCCCTATCCATTCAATCCTCGAGAGATCGAACTCAACTCATGCATATAACATCAAAGAAAGGTTTCTTTCTCATTTTGATTTTTTACTAGTTCTTTCTTATTTTATAATTCTTTTACTAACTCATTTCTCATTTATCGGATTTCATGAATCTAAAAAAAGTGGATTTTGAACAAAAACATAACTCATAATGTCTAGTTCATATAGTAGAGTATTGTATTTCAAAAAATGTAGGCGTAAGAGGATCATGAGAGTTGAGATCAGTAAGTTCTTATTATATTATAACTAAAGTGTTTAGCTGAAAAATATATATATAAGATTTTTATGTATCATAATTTTATACCAACATCCAAAAGAATTTATGTAACTTTGTATACAAATTGTATTAATGACATTATAAATCTCGAAAGAAACAACTGTTCAACCAATAAAATTGGTTTATTCTTACGATGGAATCCATCGAGGATCAAGCATTTATATAAACTTCGAGGAACATAAATGAAGAATTCGACCAATTAGAAGAGTTTAAATCATTCTTTGTCGCTGAGTTGAGGATGGTGTGATGTGGGATTATCACACCAGAGAAAGTGGCAAGAAATATAGTACTCCACAGAAAGAGTACTAAGTGGTAAAAACTGAGAGGATTGTGAGCATTTCTGTGTCTCTATTTATCTTCAGTTTTATTTAATTAGTTATTTCTCGAATTTGCCTGAGTCAGGTTTCCTAAATTCGAGGTTTTTACCACGATATATCAGTTAATGGGTATTATCTTACCATCTTATTTTCTATAGATTGACTTGAGCATCCATCATTTTCATTTCAGAAGGTTAACAACCACTCATCTATTGCTTTTTTATTATGTGGATTGTGACCTCCCAAAGCTGCTGTTATTTAGGTGGATTGGCACAACCACCCAGCGGTCTCCAATTTCAAGGATTAGCATTGCCACACAAGTGTTCATTTAATTTCTGTAGTTAGCATTGCCGTAACTTATGTATGCAGTATCTGGTAAGTTTGTACAATTTAGTGGTATAATAAAAGTCAAATTTGTATTTTTCGAAAAATTAAGTGCTAAGTGTCAAAAAGGAGTAAAATGGTAATTTGACAAATTAAGAACTCAAAGGACATTAAGATAGAAGATTATATGTTATGATGGAATAATGATAAGTTGTTTGCAAAATAAAAGAAAAAAGAAGGACCAAATAGCAAGGGCTAAGAAATTAAACTCAAAAAGGGATAAGGCCAAGCATGGCCTTCTAGAATGAGGAGTTCTCATTTTTGGCTTTTTGGGATCTAGAACTACGGGTTTGAGGAAGAGCCACTTTTGGTGATTTCTCTCCATCTTTTGGAGATCTATCCTTGTACAAGTAAGAAAGTGGAGAAAATGAAGCTAGTTGGAAGAGAAGAAATCAAGGTATAGAAATCTAGTATGGAACTTTTGTTAGGAAACTATCCTCACTCCCTCTTTGTCTATGTTTAGGTTAGGGAAAACCCTTACTCTCATTATAAAGGTATTTTTGTTGGTTCAGTCAGGTTCGTGGTTAGTTCAGTTGTTTATTATTAGTTGTTAATAAATCGTCTGTCTTATTCATGTTCAGATCCTTCTTATACAGAAGGTGCATTCTCCTTAATAGGCCAAGCTACTACAGTTTTGTGCCGCCTCCGGCGGGGTTGCTTTGCCTGGCGGCACGAAGTCACATTTTTGTTCATGTCTTTATTAATTCTAGAAATCATCAATTGGGTAATGTAGGATCTAACAAGTGAATGAAAGTGCGTACTTGTACCTGGTTATATGAAAAATATTCCCGAACCTGCGCGAAGAACTGTTTTAAACAAACTTTGTTTTCTTGCCTGCATATGTTGTAAATATAGAATGTGATTTAAGAACAACAACAAGCTCAGTAATACATATAATTGTATGCGCTGGGCCAAGATAGTGAATGAATAGGCACATCTAATCGGTCTTTCTGACCTCCTGCTGGTCTTCGACATTACGCTAGTGCTCTGTATACATTGACGCGTCTACGCTAGTCTTACGACACTCTCTGTTTGAATGTATGACACTCACGCATAGTCTTTCGACATACGTTATGTGGGGAAGCGAGTCTTTTTGTTTGTGTTTCGGCACCTACATTGATCTTATCTTGTCACCTTGGTACTGACCCATTATTTGTGTCCCTCTCATTCATAGTTATCGGTCTATGCATACAAATAGTTATATGTTGTGTACATGAATAATATGATATATGAAATATGAAATTGAAAGTAATGTTCTATAGTGTACCTACGGGTACCTTTTGTACAATATTTCTGTTATGAACTCCTACGGGAGAAGTGAATATTTTGATATATGAATTATGTTGCATGTATATTGCAGTGAGGACCGCTCACGTGTGGTGCGTATATATCTGTTTTCAGCTCAGCTACTAAGTTTATATAGTGTTTCATCCGTGTGAATGCGAAGAGATTAGTCGAGGGCATCGCATTCCCTAGGAATGACCTGACATTAGGAGTCTTTACGATGTAGGTCTTTGATTTTGTTTTTTGTAATGTAAATGTAATATTTTAGTAATAGTGGAACTTGTGTAAATCTGGCCAAATGAGACTCTTTAATATATGTAAGGACAATTTAAACACCACTACGATTGGTAGTTTCTGATTTTCTTGTTATTATAAATTTATGATATCATGTTTGGTGGGCCTGTGTCGGAAAATCAGCAAGGTCCTAGTCACAGTGTGGCGTCCTCTTGCCTCGACGAGAAAGGAAGGCGTTGATTGTTGTTATGTGCGTAGTTAGTAGCCTTTAAATATTACTTCTTGTAATATTCCTGAGTCACTTTCGTAATCCCCCAGTGGCCCAGTAGCGAGTGTGGTTTGGTAGGTGGAATCATGGTCAAAAGTTATTCGGGTCCCATGATTAAATTGCTGACCTTTCTCGTTATTCATTATGGAAATCTATGATTGAGGATCTCCTCAATTGTAAGGATTTTTATGATCCTATTAAAGGAGATAATGCCAAGTCAAGTGACATGTCAGATGCTGAATGGAAGAAGTTGAAGAATAAAAAATTAGGTTTCGTTCGCCAGTGGATAGACATTAGTCACTACAATTATGTAGCCAAAGAGACATATCTCCACACTTTTTGGAAGAACTTAGGAAACATATACGAGACAAAGAACGCTCAAGCAAAGATTTTCTTGATGCAGAAGCTAATGAATTTGAAGCTCAAGGAAGGTCAATCAATTGCTGAGCATTTGAATGATTTTGAAGGAATGATCGCGTAATTATCAGTTGCAAGTCTCTCTCTTGATGATGAGACCCAAGCATGCTTGCTACTTGGCTCATTACCAGACAGTTGGAACACTTTGGTCGTATCTCTAGGAAATTTAGCCCCAATGTAACACGAAATATGCCTGGCAGGTTTAGAACTGTTTAAGGTATATTAAAAAGCCAAATGGAATTTTGAAAATAAACGAGACCGAATTAATAATAAAGCCAAGGGTAAGTGGTCTTTTACCCGCGGACATAAGGCATAAAACAATAGTTTATATGCAAATATGAAGTTGAAAATATGGAATAGAAATTAGAAAGAGTTAAAGGACCTAAATGCAAGAGAAAAAAAGTTAAGTAAAGGCCGTATGGCCTTAACTCAGATGGACTAAGGTTAATTGGTCTCTCATTTTGAGACCAAAAATGTAAGAAGGATCAATAATTCCATAAAGTTAAAAGTTGATAGGCTAGAGTGGAATATGCCTAGCAGTTTGCAAAAGAGAAGAACCAAGGCTAAAAGTGAAATAATGGCTTAACCCAAATGGGTTTTGAGGCCAAGCATGGCTTAAGGAAAGACATTTTATTTAGACCAAATTTGGTCTCATTTGGGAAAAACCAAAATTCGTAAAGGGAGAAGGAGAAGAGAAGAAGAAGAAGGAGAAAGGAAGGCAAAGGTATGGAACTATGAAATCTTGTATGAATTTCCGTACAGTGCATCAGTTGGTGCTGCCCAAACCTGAGGTTTGATAAAAATTTCATCCAAACATGGGTTTCTTGTTGGCATTTGATTTTTCAGGTTTATTAAGTTTCATCCTAACCCAAAAAATTATTGAGTAAGGTGGGTAAAACCCCAAATGTACAAGAAAAATATAGAATCCTCCTTTGAGTTGGATTCATGTGGTTTATTCTGAAAGTAAAGAGTTTAGGTTAGAACAAACCTAACAAATCACTTAATATTTAGTTTATGTATGGGTTATGACCCATTATAGATTTGTTTTGGGAGTAATTCATGGAAAGTTTGAAGAAAGATATGTAATGAAAGATTAGTGAGTAAAATTGATTACAAGATGAATTTGGAATGATTTTGAAGTGTATATAGAGTATTGACTTGATTTGGGTGCAATCTATGGAAAAAGTGAAGAAAAACCACGTGCGGGCCAAAGTCGAGGGATGTCTGAGTGCAGTCGAAGTGTCTCTGCCGTGCAGATATATTCTGTTTTCTATTTTGACCAGTGTTCATATTTTGATCATAACTTGCTCATTTCTAATCCGATTTGAGTGATTCAAGTTTCCACTTAAAATAGACCTCAAGTAGAACCAAACATCCTGAAATAGTTACCCTTGAATTCCGACTCTATGTGGCCCAAAAATTCACTCAAAGTGGGGCTATCGTTCAATAATTTAGTTCGAGTTTTGAACATAGTGTCCAGTTCAGACGTAACAATTCGATCTTTCCTATTTGGGTGATTCGATTGAATAACCATAGCTTCAAAGTAGTACAAAGAGACTAGTGTCAAATGTGAAGTTAAGATCCCCGAAAATGATAAAGACCTTGGTTGCTGATTTTGTCACGACTTTACCAACTTGCATAACTCGCCGTTAGGACTCCATTATGGGTATTCTTAGACTGTGGAAGCTCATTGAGTCACAGAATCCTAACTCCTTATGCTATTTAATGGCATTGGTATACATCTTATCTGAAAATTGGATTGTTGTACGCCAAGATTAACTAATCACTTGGTTAAAGTTAGTGGAATACATAGTGAAAGGATGTAGATATGAACTTAAAGTAATAATAATATGATGTGTTCATGAAACATGAATGTGATATGGAAGATGAAAGCAGACTGAAACAGACATGAACATGAAAGGCAATTTGTCATGAACACATAATGTGGTTAAGTTATATATGATTATTATCGCATATAACCAGAAAAAGATAACAAATGATAGGAAATACATGAAATGAGCATATGAATGAGTATACGTGAATGAGTATATGAATGATTATATGATATGAGCACATGAATGATTATACGTGAATGAAATGAGCACATGAATGAGTATACGTGAATGAGTATATGAATGAGTATATGAAATGAGCACATGAATGAGTATGTGAATGAGTATATGAATGAGTATACATGAATGAGTATATGAAATGAGTACGTGAATGAGTATATAAAATAAGTACATAGATTGAGTATATCTTTGAAAGTATGTCACGAAGTGAATAGATTGAAATGTGATATTTGAAACGGATGAATGTGAGCGATGGGGCGAGTTCCATCAGCGAAATCCGTCATAAATGTGAATACGAAAGTGAATATGGAATTGAAATGTGATATTTGAAAATCGAATGAATGTGAATGATGATAAAGACGGGATTCATTAAACGGAATCCGTCATAAATGTGAATTGGTTGATATATCCCGATGACAGCTTGTGGGATGCAAATGTCGGCATCCGATCGTGAAAGCTACCAGTGTCAATGTCCCGCGGCGGGATGCGCCGATCGACATCCGTCATGATGGCGTATGGCATTGAAATGTTCCCACTTGGCGGGATGCCATCCGTCATGATGGTATGGCATTTAATTGATACCACATGTCGGGTGCGCAGCGACATCCGTCATGATGGAACCGAATAGTGATACCACATGTCAAGATGCATGACGGCATCGTCGTGGGAAGCGAATGGTATCTGCGTAATCGAGATTTTATATGTCCGTCATGATGGAGCCGAATTGTAAAATAATGAGGCACATTAGAATGATAATAAGGGTGGGATTCATTAAGCGGAATCAATTGATGTGAATTGAATAGTCAAGTGAAATACTTAGCGTTGAGTGTAAATGAGATTTTATGTATATGTTTAAATCTCATAAATTGGATGAATTGGTGTGCATTGAAATGTATGTTGTGATATGATAATGATTTGTAAAATGGTATGCGAAAATGAATAGCATGAGTATATGTGGATATAAAGCGTTATTTTGTAATCATTTTGTTAATTGTAAATGTTATAGGCTTGCCCATAATGAGTTACTGTAATATTAAAAGTCTAAAATGGAATAACACAAGCAAAATGTTTTGAAGATAATTGAAAATGTAGGGTAAGCCCAGGACTCCGACGGATTATCAGCCGGTCAGTAGGGATTAGTTATGACACTTTGAAAACAAAAATTTAATAAAACCAAATATGTTTTGAGAAGATAGTGAAATGTCGAGATTAATAGGGCTCGACTGGATCGCTCAGCGGTCAGTCAGTTCGGTCAGCGACACTTTAACAATTTAATAAAGCGATAACTAAATGGTCATGATTCTGTCAGTCTAATTTGATACGTATGTATTTGATATGACTTTGATATGTTCAGATTATATTGTAGATGTATAAGTTTGTTTTAATATGATCGACATGTCATACGTAGAAGATGAATTGAAACTTGTAAGACATGACACATGGAGTGATACAGCGAGTGTGTGATATGGAACACGAAAAGGATACGCTCCTGTAGTAATATGATATGAGTTAAGTCACATACAATTGAAGCCGTTATATGCATAAGGAAAAGTAAATGTAAAAAGATTGGTGTTATTAATTAGATTTGTTTATATGTTCCGCTAAGTGTAAGCTTAGCACGGGTGTTCAATCAGTGTAGGTACTAAAGGAATCGAGACCGGACATTCCACACCGGTAGTCTGGACCATCTCGAGATAGGTGCTCACCGGCCTTGTTTTCCATAATCTCGATGTTTGTATTAGACATATATATGTATAAGTGTTTGTATAAGTAAATGGGACTTAGTATATGTGTATAGATTTTGGTTCACTCCGGTGGTAGTTCTTTTTGTATATGTAAATTATTTTGGTTATTACAAAAAATTGTTTGTATCTGCGGTATAAGTTGACTCGAAAAAAAGAATTAAAGAGGTCAGTTATGGTCACCGCCGATCGCCTTTTCCGGTCGGACCGGGAATAAAGCGTCTTCAGAAAAGAATCCTGATTATTGTCAAATAATATATTCAATGAAGAATTGGAAGAATGACTGTGAATAATAACACAAATGCCCTTGTCACGGACGAGGTCGAAAAAGTAAGGACCATCCCCAGGCAACAAGGTCAGGCGGATCCAAGTCTAGAAAGTGTTATCATTGTGGCAAAATAGACCATGAAAGATATGAATCACGAGCGGGGTAAATAAGAGCCATAAGTGGGAAGACGACAAAAATATTGTTGCTACAACCTATATCAATGACAATGAGGTGACCTTACTTTGCAATCAAGAAGATTGTTGTAATGTATCATAACAAGATGTCAAGTGGGTAGTGGACTCAGTAGCAATCTACCATTGCGTCCCTAAAAGGGAATATTTCTCAACATATAAGAAGGAGACTTTGGCATGGTGAAGATAGGAAACAAAAGTGTTTCCCATATCATGGGGATTGGTGACATCTGCATGCAAACAAGTATGGGGTGCACATTAACGTTGAAAGATGTGTGACATATTCTAGATTTGCGTCTAAACCTGATTTTTGTGCATATATTGGACAAGGATGGATACAACCACTTTATCAGTAGTGGCAATTGGAAGCTCACAAAGGGATCATTGGTGGTGGCACAGACAGTGTACTGTGAAGACACAGTGAAAATTTGTGCGGAGAACGACTAAATCACCCAATTGATGATGCTACCTCTTCATATTTGTGAAACCCAGAAATCGATTTTACGTGGCAAAAAGAAATTTTGGTCAAAGCAAAATTTTCTAGAACTTCCGGATGGCGAAAGCGGACTTCACCGTTGGAATCGTGCCGCGAAATCTATTCTGCGTCGAATTCGTCGGTCGAGAGCGGTCGAATTTCACTTTTGAACAACAAGGGGTCGTCGCGGGACCATAACTTTGTTAGTGGCTCAGAGGTGCCACATGTCGTAATGAGTTAGTCAAACATGAGCTGGTGTGAATATAGATTGGACACATGGCATCGTGCCGTGAAATCGTAGATATGAGGATAAGGTGTAATCGTGAGCAAATAGATGATGACATGTGGCGAGGACAATTCTCTTAACCAGGATTATGACCAGTTTGGGTGGGGGCTTTCAACCGTGGATCAGGAGAAAGAGTGGGATTTGAAGAAGCTCTACCTTCTCTCTAAATTCCCCGACGTCGGACAATCGGTTCAGATGATGGTCTCCCCACCGTGAGCTCATGGTCTGGAATTGAGTTCAAACTCGAATCTTGGGGTTTCTCTCTTGTTTTTAATGGTCATTTAATGGATGATTTGTTAGGCTGGATAATATGGTTTTGAATTCAATTGGACAGTGAAATCCACATAGTGGTTTTGGATAGTCCGCCTTGTTTGTGGCTTGGTAATGATGTTGCGTTATTTCCATGAGTGAATAACATGATGATTGTGATTTTGTGGGTAGTTCAGATGGTAATCGGATTAATATGTTAGCCCATGTGAGCTAATCTTATGTTATTATGAATAAATATTCATGGATTAGTGTATGGTTACTGTTAATATATGCATGGTGATATATTAGCATATGTTGAATGTTGGTGTGCCATTGCATGAGCATAGGTGGGGGTAACCCATGTAGGATAATTCCACTACTGGCATTCTCACCACTGTCATTATTCGGTGCCAGCCACCACCTGGGATGGACATATCCAGACGTGATGATGATGTGATGATGCGGTATTTTGTAAAATTACAGGCGAGAGACCCGAGTTTTGGATAAATTGTAATCAAGCAATTCTGATTAAATTGTTGGTATAAAGTAAAATATTTGTGTGATGTATGGGTGGTAATATTTCTTCGTGTATGGGTGCCATGATATGAGCGCCTGGTGTCGCGAGGTTAATAGTTATCATAGGACCGAGTTAGCCTCCACAATATTTGTAACATAGTGACTAGCACATATGAACAGAAAGTTACAACTTTTAATGGTCATATTCCTGTATTGAAAAATCATCAAACCCTATGATTAATTTTGTTGGGCGACATAGGTATCATTCGGCACTAAAAAATTGGAGAAATTGAAATTGGTCTGTTCTAATATGCGGGTAGATTCCTTTGGGTGGTAACAAATGCTTTGCTACTTTCATTGGCGGCGCTTCCACGAAGACATGGGTATGTCGTTGCATACAAAAGTCAGTATTGATATTTTCCTAAATTTCATACTTAATGGTAGAGAAATGGAAATCCTTTGGGCGACTTCAAGCCGATGTGGTGGATCTTTGTCTCAAAGTTCAGAATATTGTAACATGGAATCAAACATGACGGTTCTTGGTACCTGACCTGTGGCGTTCTGAAGGGATGAATCGGACAATTGTGAAAAAAGTCCGGTGCATGTTAAAATTGGCTAAATTTCCTTAAGTCATTTTGGTGTGAAGCTGTTAACACTATAGTGTACTTGATCAACATATCGCCATTAGTTCCTTTGGAATTTGATATTCTTCAAAGGGTTTGGATAGGAAAAGATGTTCCGTGCTGCCATGAAGGTGTTTGGATCTGAAATTCGTAAACGCGAGGGTAAAGATCGAAGCTTGATGATAAAGTAACCCATGCATCTTCATTGGATATGGAGATGAGGAGTTCGACTATAGGCTATGGGATTCAAGTAAGATGATGAAGCGAAGTAAAAAGATAGTCGAGACAGGCGTGTGTTTCATGCCTGCGAAACCATTGAAGATATGGAAAAATGAGTGGTCTGAAACTCTCATATAAGCGTGAGATGTGACATAGACAAACTTCATCGAGTGCCACTAATGAAGCAGATATGCGAATTAGGGTGAAGCGGAACTCGAACCAGTATCGTTAAGTGGTGATGATAGTGATATGAAGTGTTGATCGGGGCAATCCCTCGCATTAGAAGAAGGACCTCGATTGAAGCAGAGACAACCAAGAAATATGACCATCTACAAGGTATTCAAGTTTAGAGTATATTCTAATTACTGATGAGGGGGAGCCTAAAAGCTTCCAAGAAGTACAATCTCACTGAGACAAAGACTGTTGGAGAAAAGCCATGAAAGAAGAGATGAATTCCTTATTGAAAAATGATATCTACGAGTTAACAGAATTTCTAAAAGAAAGAAAAGCACTCAAGAATAAATGGGTGTTTAAGTTGAAGAATGACGACGAGAAGCTGTTAAAGTCCAATGCTCGTCTAGTGATGAAAGGTTTTGGTCAAAAGCAAGGTATTAACTTTGATGAAATCTTTTCACCTGTTGTGAAAATGTGTTCAATTCGAGTTATACTAGGTTGGCAGCTTCTTGGGCAACTCAATGTTAGGCATTTACGAATGGTGATCTTGATGAAGAGATCTTTATGGAGTAATGAGAGAACTGAAAGTAGAAGGGCGTGGTGCAAGTTAAAGAAAGATCTGCGGACTTAAGCGGTCAATAATGGTGTCGAAATTGACTCTTTCATGATGAGTTAGAAGTACAAAAGGACATTTTTCAGATCCTTGTGTCTATGTTCGGAGATTCCATGATGATAAATTCATCATACTCTTGTTATAGGTTGATGATATGCGATTGTAGATTGGGATGCCAATTTGATCTAAGTTAAAGGAATTCTCAAGTTTGACATGAAGGATTTGTTTGGTGCATTGTCTTGAGAATGGAAGTGCAGCGAGATAGAAAGGTAGGCAAATTGTGGTTGTCATCGGAAAGATATATTAAACGGATGTTGGAAAGGTTCGATATGAAAAATTCAAAGCGTTTCTACACCGCGCTGGCCATTTCAAGGTGGTAGAAATTTTCTGCCCATCATGGAGAAAGAAAAAGCGAAATGTCGGGCATTCCTTCTCATCGGTTGGAAGTCGATGTAATGTTATGGTGTGTACACATCGGATATCTCATGCAATTGAGTTAGCATATGCCTAGAAAATCCTGTTAACTGCTAGGAAGTAGGTGAATGGATCTTCAAATATCTGAAGGTGCCTCGGTATGTTTAAGCTTTGGGGATCAGAACCGTCTCTTGAAGGTTTGCAGTTTTGATAATTTTGGAGACTGAGTGATTATTTATTTGCGGGGAGCTATGTCATGGCGGTCAAAAGTTACAAGGGTGTGTTTCAATATCTACTCTGACGAGTATATTCCCATTTCACGAAGTTGGAAAAGAATATTATGGATAGGCGGTTTCTTGGCTAGTTTAAACAAAGAGACTACATAGTATGTTGCGATAGTCAAAGTACGATAGACTTAAGCAAGAACACTATGTATCTTGCAAGGACAAAGCACATAGATTGTGATATATCATTGAATCATGAAGGCTATTGAGGAACAACTGTTCCAAATAAGAAAGATTCACACTAATATCTTGTTGATCTTGTGATGTGAGCAGAGGTCGTTGTTGACCATCAACGGGTAAATACTGTAGGTGATTGTACCTAAACTTTGATACCAGGCGGTATCAAATGCCTGTGAATACCGAGGTAACTCAATACCACCTCGTTATGTCCCGTTTATCGAAGTATTTATCCATTATTTAAGTTTAAAATATGCGAAATTACATTCAAAAGTTTGTAAGTTCTATCGCCTCTTGCAATTATTATGAACTAGTTGTTCCACAATTTTACAAAAAAGATTTATCAAAGCCACATGGTGGCCTTCTTTACAATTGCGGCCTTGAATAAGCGTCATCCATTGGTATACACCCTGCACCTGAAATGTTTTCCAATATAGGGTGAGCCATGCCCAGTAGAGAATATTTCCTATAAAGACTACTCTCCACCTAAGTGCACATGCAATGGTAATGTTCCACACATCCACATTCACATTCCAAGTAAAAACATGCAATTTCTACTATGGAATCCTACATGTCATGCCATTAAATGAGATGAGATTCAATCATGTACCATGCCCACAGGAGTCATACTGACTCCTATCTTTGAGTCTTTACCTCTCATATCACTGATGTTAAATAAACCTTTGCATGATAAAATCCATCATTTATGGATTACATCCAATGATCATTTTACAAAATAAATTCATTTGTTTCAAACCCAAATCTTTTGGATGTGTTACACTCAATGATCATTTATACTGTAAACTCATGTGTCTTTGTGGGCGCACTTTAGTGTCGCATCGCAAGCTTCGCACGCCTAAACACTTTCACAGGCTTTCACCGTTGGAATTATGTCTAACCACAAATACCGGGTCTTTCACCCAAGGGGGTATCTATCTCCACTTGCTATTACCTTACACAAGTTTTCTTTATCACTTCATTCAACCGTGCGACTCTATTAGACTTCATCTAACTTGACCGAGCCCACCCAATCAATCACCAAACGCAATGTTGATTTTCAACTATGCACTCACACCCATTCAATGCGATGTCCCCATGCATATGCAATGTAATGCACCATTGCATGTTATATCATGCCACATGTATAATGAATGTTACATGGACAACATAATCCACACCACTCACCGGGTGTCATGGACAAATCACATCATCTGCATATGACTTCCATACTACATTTCATTCATGTCAATATATTATGCAGGCATTTATCAACATCAACATACAACATGTCATTTTATGTTCAAGCAATGACACACACACAATCAAGCCATGTAAAGACCATTTGCACATATAAACTCATCACTTGCCAATACATTAGAACACATATATTGACATCTAAACATGTCACTCTTAGTCAATCAATGACACCCTCAAACAAGTCATACAATGACCCCAAAGCAAGCCACAAACAATCACAAATCGAGCCACGAGACCAACCACAAATAGGCCATAAACACAGGCCTCACACAGTCATAGGCTCACATAAGCGTAGCCTACCTTCACCTAGGCGAAGTGGTTCGCCTAGGCGAGCAACACTCTCGCCTGCCGGACCAGACCTCCACCTCGCCTGTCTCGCTCAGCGAACACCCTCACCTATGCGGACCCCATCGCCTTGGCGAACACCTCCTTCGCCTTGGCGAAGACTCCTTTCTTCCTACGGAAGCCTCATGTCCTCGCCTAGGCAAAGGACGCCCGACAGGAACTCAAACATCCAACCATTTCCAGCCCAAAAATGGAGTGTCAAACCACAGTAGAAGAATCCCTACCTCTTGGGAGAGTAGAATAAACTCATGAAGCCTCATGATTACTTCCCAAAACCCGAAACCTTGATTCCCGAACCTCATTCGATTTTCTACGAACCCGTGTTTTCAAGGCACCCACACGTAGCCCGCCGATGCAATGAACTTTCGCTTCGGGCCTATGAATTCCGACCGACCTGAACCCGTAGATCGTGGAACAAGCCTCGGCCTCCTCTCTCTTCTCACTCAAAGATGAACCAAAAGAGGAAAAATGAAGTATTTTCCTGCTGCTGACCGTTTTTTATATATATATATATATATATATATATATCAAATTCTTGGTACTCTTACCAAAGGACTATTATCTAATCCCCAATAAAGGCATCAAAAACTTGTTGACCAGAATAGAACATGTATGCTCATAATAAAAATGAATTGTCATTGAATTCATTGAAGATTTAGTTAGTCAAAATACTGCAAGTGCACAGGTCGTACAAGTAATAAAAGTTAACCTATAAGTCCAGATATCATTCCCACAAAGATAAAAAATAATTTAAAGTTCAACTACCCTAACTACTCAAGTTCCACACTATTTGAACTTCCATTTCAGATAATTTTCAGTAACCTAACTAGAATTCTACTGTTTGAATTTCTACATCTATAATGAAAAGGAAAATTTAAAATCCTAGACCTAAACTGGACTGAACCAGATTCTTGCTAGAAGTAGACACTGGGATTTCACTACTGTGAAATTATCAATTCCTGCAATATAATCTAATTCTATTCTTTCATGAATTGGAATATGAAAATGTCAAGAGGCAAGGTAGTATAGTTTGGATTTCTCCCTTAACCATACATTTCACTGATTAGAGAGTCATGTTCATTTCTGAAACATGTATCTAACCAATTACTTGTAATCAGCTTTTCAGATCTAGGTATTTTTCTTTTTCAATACTTCATACCCATTTCTTATGACTGCAGATTTCTTGCTTCCCAAGACAAGGCCATTTGCCAGATATCTATAAGATGGATGATGTCTCATCCTTAAGATCTTCAAGAGTTCTCTCTTTCCTTGATTAGATCTAAGCTAACACAGGATTAAGATCATTCCTCAAGACCAAGTAGAAATCTCTAATTGATTAAATTGATAGATCCATCAACTAATTCTCAAACCATGAGTAAATTGATGATTTATCTAAGTAATCTTTTAGAGCTAATTAGTTCTTCAATAATAGTCTAGCATACCCCTAAGTAATGCATCCATACTCTCAGGAATCTCCAACTCTGTGTCACTCAAAGGGTCTCTTGGAAATCAGAGCTAGACAAACAGTCCTTAAATGGGTATAAGTTACTAATGTTGGGAACAATACACTTCATAAACAACATCATTCACATAAATTCCAAATTCTCAATCCAAAATCTCTTTCTAATTTTGCAGGAAAGACCATAACTAACATCATATCTTTCCCAACGGAAGTTGGGTTTTAAAATCGACCGCAGAAACACTCGAACACCGATCAAGAAATTTCCAATGCAACTGTAATTAACTGAAAGAAATAAATTCTCGATTTTCTTTGGACTTCATTAAATTCAAATAGTAATCGGAATTGATTTTCAACAAATAGCTCAACTTCGCAACTTCTGAACAATTCGCTATTTCAAGTCCAAGAAATGAATTGAAAACATACGCTAATCTAATCTACGAAGAAAAGAAAAATAAAAAGAAATAAATAAAGAAAATAAAGAAAAATATAATACAAAAGAGTCCTCAGCTCCCCATATTTTGATGGTTTTCCGCCTCTGACTGCCTCGATTTCCTCAAATGTTTCTATTTATAGAGCCCCAAAAGTTTGGGCCCTAAATTCGAGGCTACATTGTGAATCCCCAAAATTCTGGCCCAGACTGCATTCTTGGTCGCAGCCTGAAAGTGTTGTCACGACAGATTTTTAATTCTTTTGTCAGCTTTTCTCGTTGCAAGAAGGGCAAAGAGATTATGTCACGACACGCTTTATCTCTTCAAATAGCTTTCTTCTATCGCGACAAAGCTCCTTTCATCGTGACAGATCTTCCTTGGGCTTCTGAATCCTCATCCTGAAGGCTTGTCATTCTCAGCCCATTCTATGTCGCAACACTCTCATGTGTGACCGCTTGAACATATATGTTGCGACACTAACAATTGTGTTGCGACATTATTTATGTGCAGCTTCTTCAAATTGTGTCGCTACCCAGTTTTCATGTTGCGATAGCATTTCTGTTGGTTTTTTGTTGCAACAATGTTTCTTGTATTATCAGTACCTCTGTCGCAACCAGGAAAGTCTATCGCGACAGAGTCTTGTCTTCACTCAACTTGATTTCGTCATAGCCTTCATTTCAGATGCTATGACATAATTTATTAGTGTTGTATATGTTTTCTGTCGCGACCTAGTTTTCAGGTTGAGACAAGACTTTTTGCCTTCAGCCAATCTTTGTGTCGCGACCCAGTTTTGTTATGTCGCGACAAGACTTCTCTTCCTTGTGTTGGAATCTTTGTCACGAGATGGAAAATTCTGTTGTGACCTTGTTCATTTGTGTTCAGCTTATTTCTGTGTTGCGACCTTAATATCTATGTCGCGACATCAAAACTTCCCTTTAGCTTGAAGTATGTTGCAACATGGAACTCTTTTGTTGCAACCAGGTCAGTTCACTAAGTCAGCATCTCTTGTCGCGACTTTGTTTCTTTGTCAGGACCGGAAACCTTGTCTTCTAGTGTCGAGACATTCATTCCCTTGTCGCGACAGGACTTCTTCTTACAGTGTCTCAACAGGCTTTCCAAGTTGTAATAATCAGTGTCGCGACAGGAGAAATTATGTCGCGAAGATAGATCTGTCTTCTACTTCATTATGTCGCAACATTGACCGATGATGTCGCAGATCTTCCCCGTATTGCTTAATTTCTTATCACAACACAAGATATCTATGTCGCGATAGAACTTCTGCTCTCTTCCAGTCGTTAGTGTCGTGACAGGGAGCTTTTATGTCGCGACAAGTTCCTTCTGGTTTTCACATCCAGCATAAGAAAACTTATCGCAACATCATCTCTCTTTGTCTCAGCTCAGTTGTTACATTCTTCTCATGTTCTGTCGTGACATATTGTCATTATTTGTGACATCGCTCTTCTTCTATACTCAGTCCTTTGTGTTGCAACAGTTGCAATAATCAGATCATAGGAGAAATTCTCGTCGCGATTATACCCCCGCCTTCGTTTCTCATTATGTCGCAACATTAACTGATATGTCACAGTAGTCTTCCTCTATTGCTCTTTAATTTCTTTTCACGACACAAGATATCTATGTTGCGATAGAACTTCTGCTTTTTTCCAGTTGTTAGTGTCGCGACAGGAGCTTTTATGTCGAGACAGGTTCCTCCTGGTTTTGACATCCAGCATAAGAAACCTTGTCGCAACATCATCTCTCTTTGTCTCAGCTCATTTGTTACTTTCTTCTCATGTTCTGTCGCGACATGCTATCATTATTCGCAACATCGCTCTTCTTCTATACTCAATCCTTTGTGTTGCGACAGAAAAAATACTATCATGACATTTTTCCTTAGCCATTCTCTTGAACGTTTGTCGCGACACAAAAAACTCTATCGCGATATAAACTGCTGCAATTGCTCTTTTTTTATTTTTTCTTACTGGATTTTTCTCCTTTTTGAATTAAAATCTACAAAACACGAAGTTGGTGAATAATACATAATTTGGAATCAAAACAAATCTGAATATACTAAAAATAAGCCATAAAATTGATTAAAAATAGATGAGTTTAAGACTCATCACCTGCCCTAAGCCCCTTTTTGTCTTACAACTTAAGTCGTGGCCTACGTAGCGCCACGTGTCCATACTTGCTCTGGTCCGATTTTAGCCCGAAGCTACTTATTTACTTATTTTGTCTCAATTTAAGTTCAAATTATTTTCTATGAACTTAACTTAGGCTATTTCCCAACTTCCGAGATTTTCGTAAAAATCTCGCTTCTGGGAGTCACCGGACACCAGTCCCCCCGAAAAACGTGAAATTTTGACTACCTCTGAATTCGAAGAAATTCGTCTAGGTAACTAGATTTCGTGAGACGAATCCAACGGTGAGGTCCATTTCATCATCCGAGATCTAGAAAATTTCCAGGTTTTCAGCCTGTACGTTAGCGGCAATTTACTGTTTTTCCATTTTTAAGAAAAAAATCGATTTTTCTTGAGTTTTACATTCTCTCCCCCTTAAAAGAATTTTTTCCTAAAATTCTCACACACATACAATCACATGCTTATGCAACAGTCATTTAATTTCAATGACTAAAAACGTACCTCCTTCCTCGAACAAGAGGGATAGTTGGCACGCATAGTATCTTCGCATTCCCATGTTACCTCCTCCACTCCACAGTGCTACCACTACACCTTCACTAGCCTCACAGTCTTGCCTCATAAAACCTGATCCCGGCTATCCATGATACGTACCAGTCCCTCCTCAAAGGTTCCATCCGTATCAACAACAAGCTCTCCACAATCCACCACATGAGTCGAATTTGGGGTGTACTTTCGGAGTGTGGAGACATGGAATATCACATGAACACTTGATAAACTTGGCGATAAAGTCAACCGATATGCAACCTGGTGATTTATCGTGGCTCCCATAATTCTAGACTCCAAATTCGAGGCCGAACCGGATCCTCGTGGACGCAGCGCTTTACCTACATAATCATCATCAGAGAGCATGTCGCATAATCATTTCTAAAGAGGGCCCACTGCTTTGTCAATTAACACTTTCATTCAATATGACATGTATGCCCTTCAAGACATTTCAGTTTAAAACATTATTAGAGTTCATCTCCACAAATAAATCAAATATGTTCTTCCTATGAAAACTTATACATTTATGGTTTCATTACAAAAAGGATTAGATAATGTCATGGGATGAAATGCATGCATGAGACGGAGCGTTTACTTATACTCAGCAAGATTCGATGATGACTCTAAACTCTGCGGTCTTTGCTCTTGTCCCTAGTCACTCAATACCTGCCCGATGATAAAATCAATGCGCTAAGCATTTTCATGTTTAGTGGTTCTATACAATTCTCTCTTCATTTCAATTAAACACAAATATGCAGCTTTTCTGAAACAATGTTTTGGCACAATTTCAATAGTCCATGCAATATACATTATATATATGTGCTTATTTCACATACTTTCATTTGCAAATCATTTGATCACTTCAAAGTATACAATTTCATATGCAATATTTCATTCAAAACTCAAATCATGCATTTCACACATTTACTTATAATTTTGCCCTAAATGAACTGATTTTTCACTAGATAACTAATCACCATGGTCGCACCGGTCGTAGATCGATAGAAAAAAAAACATTTTATAACACAATACGATCTCGCTAAGCTACTAACTGGTTTTAAAAATCATTGTGTGTACACTACCGATACTGTCCCGCTGGGCTACGAATCGGTATGCCACTATATTTCATTGCTCACAAGATCGCTATTTGACCCTTATTACATATCAATCCATCCTTAACTCAAATATGATGGATAACATTCATTAAGGGCATGATTAGGCTAGTCAAAGTAATTTACAATATTGTATATATACATTTATACCCAAATAATACATTTTCGATGCTTATGTAATTTTTATGGCAATGTATTTGAAATCAATTTTCCTAAATCGCTTAAAACAAATCATATGCTTTTCTTGAAAACCATTTCAACTAACCCATCACAAACTTGAAATAAGAAGAGAGAGGTATGGAGAACTAAACCAAAAAGGTTATCGCTTCCGAGCCCCTATCCTCTAACTTCGGGTCGCTTCTCGTCACCAACCCTTAAACCATCACAATTAGAGAACAATGTTAGTTGGCTTATTTAGGTTTCTAGTTAGGGTTGTTTTCTACCCAACTTCCTTCAAGTAAAATTTTCTGGGAACAAATGAGCCACATTTTACCCAACATCCTTCAAGTCCATTGTTTCGCTATAAATATATTTTATTCAAAAATTGGAATCATCCAATTCGGAGTACCGAAACTCCATATATGTTCAAAACTACCGAGACTACTCTATTTTTAAAACATAACCATAATTTTCCCGACAATAGAGCTTCACTTTGACGAATTTATAGGTTCAATAGGGTCCAAATTTGAATACACTTATTTCAAGGAGATTTGTTCTCCTAGAAGTCTAGTTTATCCAAAAATTTGAATCACTCAATTTGAATGATTGAAACTCAACTTATGGCCTAAATACCAAAACTGTTCCAAAACACCAAAACTGTACCAAATTGAACTAGAATTTCCTAAAAATAGAGCCTCACGTTAACGAATTTCTGGGTTCAATGGGGTCCAAATTTGAATACACTTATTTCAAGGATATTTGTTCTCCTAGAAGTCTAGTTTGTCCAAAAATTTGAATCACTCAATTTGGATGAGTGATGATCAAGTTATGGCAAAAACAAAAACATGGGTTTTGAACAAATTTGACAGCATCTTCCCTAAAACCCCAACATTTCCTTTATACAAAAATTCATCAAAACCAATCCTAACCTAAAAGCACTTTGAAACTTAACCCAAAATAACCCCAAAACTGATCTACAACCATTTAAAACACTTTTAATCCGATTTTAGGTTTTCATAAAACCCAAACACAACATTAAAGCAAGAAGGTTTCATACCTTTAATCTCTTTCTTTTCACTTCCTTCTTCTTCCTTCTTTCTTTGTTCGCTCAAATCCTTGAGAGCACAGCCAACCCTGTCTCCTCTCTCACTTTCTCAACCGTGCCCTAGTTCTCAATGTGAAGATATGTCCAAATGAGAAATGTTATTCAAAGACCAATTTTTGGTCTTAACTCCAAACCTTCACTAGGCCTTGTTTGACTAGCACATTATTTCCTCATTTCTCATTTTTGCATTTTAATCCTTCTTTTCTGTTTCATTTTTTATTCAACTTATTACCCTTCTTCCATTTTGGCACATACACTTCTCATTTATGACCCTTGGGTCCTCATTTTGACATTTTACCAATTTAACCTTAATTCTTTTATAATTTTCGGGTTTTATCATTTTTTGTTCTTTAACAATATAAATTCCGAAAAAAATACAATTTAACTTATTTTATACTCTAAACATGTTATAAAACTACTAGGTTATTTTTAAGGCGTTACAGTACCTACCCTCTCGAGTACCTCGAAGGGCCTAATATACCTCGGCGATAGCTTTCTCCGCTTTCTGAATCTGACCACTCCTCTTTTAGGCATCACCTTTAAGAAGACATGATCTCCCACCTCAAACTCTAAAGATCGCCACTGTCTGTTAGTGTAGCTCTTCTGCCAGCTCTGATCCATGAGAAGACGCTTCCGTATCAAACCCACCTTCTCAAAGATGTCTCTAACCAATTCTGGACCCGTGGTGGTTCTCTCTCCCACCTCTATCCAACAAACTAGAGATCAACACAACCTCCCATATAGTGCCTCATAGGGTGACATCTGTATGCTCACCTGATAACTATTGTTGTAGGCAAATTCCACTAAGGGTAAATGCTCTTCCCAACTACCATTGAGATCCAGGACACATGCCCGTAGCATGTCCTCTAACGTCTAGATGGTCCTCTATGACTGACCGTCTGTTTGGGGATGAAAAGTTGTGCTCATCATCAACTATGTCCCCATGACTTGTTGGAAACTCCTCCATAAATGAGCAAGAAACCTGATCCCGAACATGAGCACTATTATGCAACTGCACGGCAACTGCACAATCTCCCGCACGCCAACCCGCACCTCTAGAGCGAAGGTCATCCGTATGTACTAAAAAGTGTGTGACGCCTCAAAATCCCGGGGTCTGACTACCCACAACCCGTGGAAATCTATATGTCTCGTGATCACGGCACGCATACTAGCAAAAATGGCCACTTGGCCCCCTACATCAACACTCATCAAATATACCCAACTATATTCCAATAGTTCAACTCACAAAATCTATATCCCAACCAAATATATTACATGGTTCAAGAGTTATAACATTTCTCTTAATACAAATATACATATTAAAATTTATAATTTAATACATATTAACTAAAAACATTAAAGCTACAACCTGCTTTCTTCAAAATCGGTCTCTAAGAGAGCCGCTTAACACCCCAGACCAAAAATGTTCCCTCGATAGGGTGAGCTATCGCCCAGTAGTGGAATCACCCTAAATGGGTTACTCTCCACCTAAGTGCATATGCAATGCTCCAATTTAAACACACACTCAAGTAAATGCGTGTTCCCATGTCTCGAGTCCTCATCGACCCACTCACACTTGCCTAAGCCATGTATGAGAAAATAATCATTTTCAAAACAAAACTTGTTCTTGAAAATATACTACCGGGCGTCTTAAAAATACGACTACTTCTCCGAGGCGAATTGGTTGGTGAGCTTTTCAAATACTATGGTCCATATCCGAATGATCTGCGCTCATCTCCCAACTCAATTCTCAGAAAATCATCCCGTGAAATTCCCTTTTAAAACGCTGCTTTTTCTTCAATTTTTCATGTCATGCACTCACAATTCCAACTTCTAGGGTTACCCAGTGCATATAAAATGTGATTAGTGCCATTTTCAAAACCATTTATATAATATGTCAATATGCATATTCTCAATCAATTACAATTACACACATGTAATTCAACACATCAATCATCACCCAATTTAGCTCACTTGAGCTATTCAATATTCATCAAACATCACCCAAATTAGCTCATTTGAGCAATTCACAATCTCATCTCCAATGGCCTACACACACAATTATATTCCATATAATTGAGCAACCACAATCTCATTCCTAAAGGTTTATACACACAATTATATTTCATAATTGTGACATCATGTTAACACATCAAGCTTATGCATTAACTTATTAATTTTAATAATACAACTCAAGCCATTCATTTCAAAATATTTCAATAAATTATAAAACAACATCCCAAACAAACTTAAGACAAGCCACTGATCATTCAAATGGACTCCAAAATTCTCCAAAATTCCACACCCGGTCCCAAGTTTTGGGATCGATCAACGCTATTCAAGGCCTTAAAACCAACCGAAACATTACAAACACTTAAACAAAGTAAACCAAGCAGGATAAACCCCACCCTCACAAGAGTTTGTCAAACTCCTAAAACTGTGAGCCCCACACGAGTCCGCGATGTGTAGAACTACTAGTTGGCCCGAAGAAACCACGGTCCGATTAGAATTCGAGAAAGAAACAAAGAAAATAAAATAAATAAATAAATAAAACCTATGTCTACGAACTCTTCTCTCTACCAATTCTTTTTCCTTTCCTTTTGTTTTTCTTTCCCTTTTTCTTTTCCTTTGTTTTTATTCCTTCCTTTTTGCTTTTCTCTTTTGCTCTTTCTCATTTCTTTTTCTTTTTCTCCTTATTTTCTCCTTTCTTTTTGCACTTTCTCTTCTTCTTTAGGAGCATTGACCGTATGGGTCAAAAAGGAGGAAGTTTCCTCCCCCCTTCCTCAATCCAAATGTGTGGCTTTCCATTTTCCTTCTTTTTCTTTTTATTCATTTTTCTTTTTATGACATCATACCCTACATGGCTTAATAGGAGCCATGGAATCATGCCACCCATGTGGCCCAACAGAGCCATTCCTTTATGCCAAGTGTCACACTCTTGAGGTGCCATGTGGCATCCCCTAACCTTGCCATGTGTCATCCGACACCCCACACTCGAAAAACGTGAAATCCCGACCACCTTGGAATCCAACGAAATTCGACGTGGTGGCTAAATTTCGCGAGACGATTTCAACGGAGAAGTCCGTTTCGTCATCCGAGATCTAGAAAAATTTCGGATTTTTACCGAAATTACGACATTGCTTTTTTTAGAAAATCGAATTTTCCTGCCCACCAGCAGGCCGACTTAGTAAGCTCCGCTCACTATCACCCACACCGCATCATGTCCTTGCGACGTCCGTGGCAAGTGAGTCACAAAGTCTATCGTGGCGTGTTCCCACTTCCACTTAGCCACCTCCAATGGCTGGAGTAATCCTGCTAGCCTCTGGTGCTCAATTTTTACCTACTGACACATGAGACATCGTCGAACGAAATCTCCAACGTGTTTCTTCATCCCACTCCAATAATACTGGAGATGTAGATCATGACACATTTTCGTGACACCTGGATGCACAGTAAAACGAGAGTAATGGAACTCCTTGGGGATCTCCTCTCTCAGACCTGCCAACTAGGGAACCACAACCCGTCCCCTATACCGAAGACTACCATTCAGGTGTACGGCTCAGCCTCACAACAATTGCAGATTCGATCCTACCCAAATTCCCGATAGATAGTATCTTCTGCGGTCATGTCCCTAAACTCAATCCTCTACTCGCAGGAAGGAGCCACCAAACTCCCAAGGTACTCGAGCCCGATCACATTATAGTCCGAACTATTCCACATTATCGATCATCTACCACTCCCGGGAAGCTATATTAGCCAACACTCCCTGTGACTTTCGGTTAAGTGCATTAGCCACCATATTTGCCTTACCATGATGGTAATGCAAAGCGAAATCATAGTCCTCTAGATATTCCATCGTGTTAAGGTCCTGCTGTGTAAAAATGTACTTTAGACTCTTGTGGTTTGAAAACACCTCAAACTACCGAGAATTGTAAGCCACTACTCTCTCGAACTGCATCAAAACACATCCTAGTCCATCCTTTGAGGCATCACAATACACTATGTACCTCTGTCCCTTCTCTGAGACTATCATAATAAGAGTTGAAGTAAGCCTCCTCTTCAATTCCTGGAATGCCTCCTCACACAGGTCATTCTACTCAAACTTAACCTCCTTCCGGGTCAATCTCGTCATAGGTGCAGCTAACCAGGAGAAGTCCTCAATGAACCTCTTGTAATACCCTGCCAATCCTAAGAAACCTGATTCAAAGACTCCATCATCTCTCCTTAAGTCATAATTGCTCCCCAACCTTTCCTCCGGTCCACTTGATACCCCCGGCTTCATACTAAGTGCCCCAAGAATCTCACCTTAATAAGCCAAAATTCACACTTGCTAAATTTGGCATACAACTGATGTTCCCTCAAGGTCTGGAGAACAATCCTTAATTGACCCTCATGATCCCCTTTAGACTTGGAGTAGATCAAGATGTCGTCCACAAAAACCACAACGAATCGATCTAGGAGGGGAACACCCTATGCATAAGATCCATGAATGCCGCTGGAGCATTCGTTAATTCGAATGGCATCACTATGAACTCGAAATGCCCATATCGCGTTCTAAACGTCGTCTTAGGGATATCTATCTCCCTAACTCTCAACTGATGGTAACCGATGTAGATATCTATCTTAGAATAAACTCGCACCCCTCTCAACTAATCAAATAAATCATCGATTCTCGGCAAAGGGTACCTATTATTGATAGTAGCCCTATTCAACTACCGGTAATCTATACATAGCCGAAGAGTCTTGTCCTTCTTCTTGGAAAATAGTATTGGAGCGCCCCAAGGTGAAGTGTTCGGTCTAATAAAACCTCTGTTCAACAGCTCAGATTGGACCCTGAGTTCTCAGAACTCACTGTGTGTCATTCTATGCAGAGTCATAGAAATAGAAGATGGCACTAAGGTGAGTACCTAATAGTAAAGTCTACATCCCAATATGGAGGTAATCCCGATAGTTAATCCGAAATGCCTTCATATCGATTACAAACCAAGGTAGACCCAAATCCTATTCCACTGGGCTCCTCCAGGTAAGGCTTGCCAGCCAACCCATCAACTACCCATGCTATCTAGAATCATACACGTCTTGGGGTAAAGCATCGTGCTTATCCCCCTAAAACATAACACAAACATCATCATGTGTGTTGGCAGTAATCCTCCTACAATCACAATCAGTGACAACTCGGTGTACCGTCAACCAATCCATCCCAAGGATGACATCAAACTCCGACATGTCTATGACCCTAAGGTCCATAGTAAGCAGAATCCCTGAGATCTCTAACTCACAATCTTGACATATATGATCAACGTTCACCCTAGTTCCTAGGGGAGAACTCACATGCAACGGCTCTTCCAAGGTTTCAACCTCTGAGCCCAAATCTTTCACCTCCCTCTCAATGGCTATAGTTGTCTTAACCATCAAGTCTATCTCTTGAAAGAGAAGTCCTACAATTTTACCTCGAATGGAAAATTTTTTACCATCCTCAAACTTTCTCACTTTGGTCATATCTGTGGCCACATAATCATCCGCAAAACGTGCTAATTCAATGAACTTAGCCACATATTCAAGCATTGTCATCGTTTCTTGTTTCAGTTTTAGGAACTCTCGAGCTTTTACATGTCATGCAGACGCCGGGAAATATTTACCCATGAAGAGTTCACGAAACTCTTCCCACGTCATTGACTCTAAGTTCCTTAAGGCTTCGACTCAATTCCACTATACTGGGATCTCACTCCCAATGGAATCGCAGCCTAGCCTTATCCTCGGCATCGGAGGTGATCCCATAGCTTCCCAATATCTTTCCTACTTATCTAATCCAATGATCAGCCAATTATTTCAGTCCCCTCCTCCCTTTAAAGGCCGGGAGGATGGTGTGCCTTAAACTCCTCGGAGGTTATTTCGACTCCTCTCGCCCACGCCTGTACTAGCCTCGTGCACAAGCAGCCACAACACTCGCCCATGCACAGAAGGTCAGAGTACCCATTAGCCTCCATGAATGTAGCACTCCTTTCAGGTCCGACCCGATTAGCGGATCTGAACCGATTCCGAGATTCTCGTTTAATTCTTTTTATTTACCGTTTTATTACATTTTCTTTTTCAAAAAAAAAATGTCGCGACCCGAATCCCCGGCCCGACCCAAATGGCGGATCTGAACCTAACCCGGCGCATTCGACCGCTTTATTTATCTTATCAAAACGCTTTATTTACGCCATTTCATTTTAGAGTTCTCATTTAAGCAAGCATTTCAAAACGGTAGGCCCATAAACATTTAGTCTTATACAATTCGCTTACAAACAAGCGTATCATGCTCACAAAATGATATACAAAACAATGGTTCGTAGTTTAACTCTTTCAAGAGTTCACAAAATACCACATGTTCAAAAGATATGATATGCATATGACTCGGGTATATACTTATACGCCGCAACTTCTATGACTCTGCGCCTTCGATCTTGTCTTCTTCCTGTTTACTCAAAACCCACGTGATAGATAAAATCCACACGCTAAGCATTTTCATGCTTAGTGGTTCTATTAGCGCTTCATTCCAAATTTTCAAATAATATGACATGGTTTATCATAAAACCATGCCTTTTATATCAAACTATACTCATGCTTATTCATTTTCACATAATTCCACTTTACAAATCATTGATCATATCAAAATATGCATTTTCGCATGCTTTCAATTTACAAATCATTTAACTCAAATCATGAAATTCAAACATATACTCTTAAGGACGTATTTAGTTTACAAATCTCATTTTCACTAATCAAAGTTTGTTATCTCACTTTGTCTATACAATTCACATTCATGATGGATTCCGTTCGGTGAATCCCGTCCTTTTTATCATTCGGTAATATGCTTACACATTTAACAATTTTGGTCTCCTATCATGATGGATGCCGATTAGTGCACCCCACCATGTGGTCACTTATAAATGTCATACGCCATCAAGACAAATGCCGATTGGTGCATCCCGCCAAGTGGGACATTTCATCAATGTCATCCACCATCATGACGGATGCCGATTGGTGCATCCCACCAAGTGGGACATTAGACAATTTTGGGTTTCCTTCATGACGGATTCAATTGGTGAATCCCGCCATATTGGTCGTTCGGTATATCGATTCAATTCAAGATGTCAAGAATTGACCAATTCGTTTACAATTCGATTAATCACTCACATGCAACTAATCGTCAAACATTTCAAATATCACATTTTCAAATCCATATGCACTTTTGTAATATCATTTCAAAGATATACTCATTCCATATAATCATTTCAGATTTATTTGGTATACTACCAAAACATTTGAAATAAGGATAGAGGGTTAGTGAACAAACCGAAGCTATCGGCTCTCGTTTCCTTCCCTTTAATCTTGGTCCTAAGTTAGGTGATCCTCACCCATCCCTAGTTAATAACAATTACGCCACTCTTAGTGGATAAACAATTATTATACATTTTTAGTGAATGACGATTAATCTTCGTTAATGGTTTTGGGTTAAGACACTAAGTTTGCCCAAAGACGAACTCGTCGAGGCGAAGCAAAGCTTCGCCGAGGCCACGAGGTACGGTACGTTTTTCATTTAGTTTTACCCTTATTTGAACCCCCATTAATCATTTACTAGGGTCCTTAAACTACCGGTGTACGAATACTAGGCTTTCGGAACAAAAATCTAAAATTTGTTCCTACGTGAACAGTATCTACGTCGCAACGTAGCAAGGCTACGCCGTAGTGTACCTGAGGGGTGCCATTTTGGCACCCCGGCCTCGCCGCGGCAAGGGCATCCCACTGCGGAGTAGGTCTATGTCGCGGCGTGGGTTCCCTACGCTATAGTGTAGGATCCTGAAAATGCCAAATTTTTTCAAGTTTCTCCTTTTTGCAATTTTCTCCAAAAATCTCAAAACAAAATCATGGGAATCACTCCTAATAACATTCTAAAGTCATCCTAAACCAACCATGAGCAAAACCCATAGATGGATTAGGGTTTTTCTAACCCAAACATCATTTAAAGAAATCTAGGGCTTGCCCTTACCTCAAATCCCTCGCACTTAAAGCCTTAGGCCTTTTCCTTCCTTCGCAAGACCTTGAATGGAACATGAGAGATTCACACAAATCTCTAACTACTTCCCAAAACCTAGTTTTCTCCTCTCACTTTCTCTCAAAACGTTTTTGGCACAATGTGCCATCCTAGACCAAATGTGGTCTAATATCCCTTATTTTTAAGGCCATGCTCGCCTCTTTCCATACATTCCCATTTCTCATTTTTCTCCTTTTTGGTCTTCATTTTACTTTCATTTATCATTTAATTCACTTTAGCATTTAAGCTTATTATTTGACCCTTAGGTCCTCATTTTACAAATTTCCAAATTTGTCCTTTTTCACTTGGGTTTATTTCCGAGTTTAATCAATTTCTCATTTTAGCATATAATATTTAATCATATGCTCACATTTTCATTTCACTTTTCACAATTTAACAATTTACCAAATTTCCTGAAAACCTAAGTTTATTCAATTTATACCCGGAATGCTATAATAAATTATTATAGAAATTTAGGTATTTTTGTGGCGTTACACGAAGGTTTGTCAGCCAAAGGCTAGCGGTGGCTGGTTGTCAGCTTTGTCCACCGCCTCTCACGTTATCTTCCTCCTTGACTTACATCTACACATGTCAAATAAAGAATTGAGATTCCTTTTCTTGTCTAACTAGTAGTGCCAAAGCAACTACTAATAGGACATTTAAATAATCCGGAATCCATCCGTTCGTTCTTTTTCCGAACCCCCAAGGTTATGTTTTCTAACCCTAGTGTTCCTCGTTTCATATATATAATTTACCATGTATATAATTCACACAACACAAAGCAATCAGTCATGTAACATAAACATGAAAAACACAATGTATGCAATGGTCTAAACCCATCCCATCAAGCCCTAGGCAATCACATACCTATGTTCTGATGTAATTGTGACGTTATAACATAATGAATCTAATGACCTAGACCTATATCCATAAAGCCCTAGGTGACTGTATACCTATGCTCTGATACCAAGCTGTGACGCCTTAAACCCGGGGGTCCCATTGACCAACCACCAACCCGCGGAAATAGTACCTTAGGTAATCAAATACTTAAACTTTGATACCAAATCGGTACCTGTGGATACCGAGTAACTCAATACCACCTCATTATGTCCCATTTATCGAGATCCATTTATCCATATTTAAGTTAAAAATATGTGAAATTACATTTAAAACATTCTGTAAGAGTTCGATCACGACCCTCTTACATTTATTACATACCGGAACTAGATTGTTCCACAATTTTATAAAAAAGATTTATCAAAGCCACATGTTGGCCTTCTTCACAATTGCGGCTTCGAATGAGTGTCGTCCATTGGTGTACACCCTGCACTTGAAATGTTTTCTCATATAGGGTGAGCCACGCCCAATAGAGAATATTTCCTACAGAGACTACTCCCCACCTAAGTGCACATGGAATGGATATGTTCCACCCATTCACATTCACATTCCAAGTAAAAACACGCAATTTCTACTATGGAATACTACATGTCATGCCATGAAATGAGATGAGACTCAATCATGTACCATGCCCCGAGTCCTTACCGACTCCTATCACACAATGCTAAAGCCCATGCGTGATAAAATCCATTATTTATGGATTACATCCAATGATCATTTTACAAAACAAGTTCATTTGTTTTCAAACCAAAAGCTTTTTGGATGTTACACCTCAATGATCATTTATATACAAAACTCATGTGTTTTTTGTGGACAGCGAATTTTTGGTGTCGCACCGCAGGCTTCGCACCCCTAAACACTTTCACAGGCTTTCACCGTTGGAATTATGTCTAACCACAAATACCGGGTCTTTCACCCGAGGAGGTATCTATCCCTGCTTGCTATTACCCGACACAAGTTTTCTTTACCACTTTATTCAACAAGGTGACTCTGTTGGATTTCATCCAACTTGACCAAGCCCACCCAATCAATCACCAAACGCAGTGTTGATTTTCAACTATGCACTTACACCCATTCAATGCGATGTCCCCGTGCATATGCAATGTAATGCACCATTGCATGTTATGTCATGCCACATGTATAATGAATGTTACATAAACAATATAATCCACACCGCTTACCAGGTGTCATGGACAAATCGCATCACCTGCTTATGACTTCCATACTACATTTCATTCGCGTCAATATATTATGCATGCATATATCAACATCAACATACAACATGTCATTTTATGTTCAAGCAATGACACACACACAATCAAGCCATGTAATGGCGATGTGCACATATAAACTCATCACATGCCAGTACATTAGAACACATATATTGACATCCAAACATGTCACTCCTTAGTCAAGCAATGACACCCTTAAACAAGTCATACAATGGCCCCGAAGGAAGCCACAAACAATCACAAACCGGGCCACAAGACCAACCCTAAACAGGCCATAAATATAGGCCTCACACAGTCATAGGCTCGCCTAGGTGAAGTGGTTTACCTAGGCGAGCAACACCCTCACCTAGGAGGACTAAAGACTTCACAATTTCTGTCCTCAAGTTCACCTAAGCGAACACTCCCTTACCTAGGCGGACCCCTTCACCTAGGCAAACACCTCCTTTGCCTATGTGAAGACTCCTTTCTTCTTGGGGAAGCCTCATGTCCTCGCCTAGGCAAAGGACGCCCAACAGGAACTCAAACATCCAACCATTTCTAGCCAAAAAATGGAAAATAAACCAAGGTAAAAAGAATCTTTACCTCTTGGAGCGTAGAAGAAACCCTAGGAAGCCTCGTGGACACTTCCCAAAAACCGGAACTTCAGGATTTCCGTAACCTCTGCTTGGATCTTCTGGCGAAATCCTCGCTTCACACCCACATGTAGCCCTCGTCAATGTGATAAACTTTCGTTCTTGGCCCGAGGAATTCAGACCGACGGAACTCCGTAGATCGTGGAAGGAAGCTCTTGGCTCTTCTATTTTTCTCTTCTCTCACTCTCGCATGAACTGGCAAGAAAAATGAAGTCTTTTCCTACCCTAAGCCCCTTTTTGTCTTACAACTTAAGTCGTGGCCCATGTCGCGCCACGTGTCCACACTTGCTCGAGGCGGATTTTGGCCCAAAGTTACTTATTTCATCTTAGTTTAAGTTCAAATTATTTTTTATGAATTTAACTTAAGTCATTTCCCAACTTTTAAGATTTTTGTAAAAATTTTGCTTTTAGGAATCAC
This sequence comes from Tetrastigma voinierianum, assembly GCA_016808115.1. NCBI lineage: Eukaryota > Viridiplantae > Streptophyta > Magnoliopsida > Vitales > Vitaceae > Tetrastigma > Tetrastigma voinierianum. Next base: position 1,146,287 of record JAEQBH010000234.1, on the reverse strand, counting down.
CGAACACCAATTCCCCCGAAAAATATGAAATTCCGACTACCTCAGAATTCAATGAAATCCGTTTACGTAACTAGATTTCGCGAGACGAATCCAACAGTGAGGTTCATTTCGTCATTCGAAATCTAGAAAATTTTCAAGTTTTCAACCTGTATTATAGCGGCAATTTACTGTTTTGCCAGTTTTTAGAAAAATTCGAATTTTCTCGGGTTTTACAGATATGATGATGAAGGTCATTACAAAAGAAAAACTGCCACGATGTATCAAGAACACGAGCATGAGCTCCTACTAAGGAGTCAAGAAGACTCCCACCTTCATTTGTTTGTTACATGGATCTAGAGAGGGGGATTTGTGGGTCTACCCCCATTCAATGCTACTGCAACAGCAGCCATTTCATGAGGATAAAATTGTCTCCACCTTGACACCACATCGTCAAACTCCTTTGTATATGGATGAGAATTAACCTTTGTTCCAACCATTGAAATTGGTTTCCATTTCAACCAATGGAATCCATCCGAGGATCAAACATTTGCCTATAAATAAGCTTCGAGGAACATAAATAAAGGAATTCTAGCATATTAGAAAGAGTTTCATATATCAATTTTTCAATTATAGAGAGTTAAAATGATAGATGTGAAATAGTTGGGGTTATCACACCAGGGAGAGTGACAAGAAACATTCCACATAGAGGTAAAACTAATAGGATTGTGAACATATCCTGGGTGTGTGACATCTTGTATCAGTTTTATCTCATAGTGGGTTACTTTATAAGATTTGCCCCATTGATGTTTCCCTCATTAGGAGGCTTTTACCACGTTATATTTTGTGTCATTATTATATTACCAACTTATTTTCTGCAAATTGATTTAGCCATCCATCTAAACTTTCATTTCTCGAAGGTTGACATAGCCACTCATCTATTGCTTTTATTATATAAATTGGTCCATCTTCCCAAACTGCTTATTTACATTTATGTGGATTGGCACAACCACCCAACTTATTATAATTTCGAGAATTAGAATTGTGACCCAAGTGTTCATTTGATTTCCTATGTATTAACATTGTCACCGAATTGTTGGTAATAATTATAGTGGATTGGCAAAGTCACTCAAATATCACTTGTTGTAATATTTCATAAGTCACTTACAATCCCAACAATTTTGGCATCTAATATTTTGATTTAAATGCTTTCCATAGGGTATTGTTCGGAATTTTGAACGTTAAAGTTGATTTTTGAGAAAAATAATGTTCGGTATTAATTGAAGTGGGGAGATGGAAGCACATGATTATGGGGGCTTGGAAGCATGTTCATTGTTGGGAGTAAAGGCTGTGAGAACGTGAGGACAGGCCACTTATGAATGATAAGTGAGAGCAAAGTTAATGTGAGCAATCAAATGGTGGGTGGCGTGCCAAATACTTCTAATCAATGCCGTTAAGTGATTTTGGAAGCATAATCTTTCCATACTACTTTATTTTCCCTGGTAAATTATTACGTGACTTTTGGGTATTGATTTAATTTCACCCATTTTTACGACACAAAAATCTTTTTTTCTTTTTCTTTTTCTTTTTTGAATCCAACAACACAAATCTTGATCATCTTTTTATAGAGAAAATAGAGAAATGTTTCAATAGATGATTCTGACTTTAAAATGAACTAAATTTTTCCATAAGAAATATAATTATGGCATTCTTTTTCGTTTTTTATGATATTAAGGAGAAAAAAACCTTTAAGTTTCAAAAAATAAATAAATAAAGGAGAAAAAACTTTTTTTTTCTTTTAAATAATGGCAATTTCTGAGTAGTTAAGAATTATCGGGTCAAGTAAGTCAATCTACCAAAGCACCCAAAACCAAGGTTGGAAATATCGGTTTCGATAGATATATCGGTACTTGCATTTTATGGATATATCAGATATATCGGAGATATATCGATGAATATTTTTTATGAATATCGATATATCGAAAATTAACAAAAATACTTTGAAATTCATAAAAATGCTGCAAAGTGTAAAAATGACATTAATAATCAAATATATACATTGCAATGAGTTTCTAAAATCAAAATGAAGAATGATGTGACTCAATTGCAACATTTGATGAATGGATCCAATCTTGGTAAAGACAATACTCATACCAAGACATGATGTTCCGATAATATTGATTATAAGATCAAACATGTCATGCATAAATGTTTTGACTTGTATCTACAACTTCTCCATGAATAGGAAATTCGGGTTAAATGGCATCTTCGTTTCAAAATTAACTAACATGAAAAATTAATTTATTAATATATCATTACTAAATTAAACTAATTTAAAATATGAAAACTTCATATAATACTATAAGTTATAACATGCATACACAATATTAACTAATATATAACTTGATTTTAAAAATTAAAGAACATGAAATGTTAAATTTATTTAATATATTATTACTAAATTAACTAATTTAAAATATGAAATAATCATATAAACTATCAAAATTAAACTAATATATATAGTTATTTAAGAGAATATCACAAAAGAAAATTTTGGAGTGAAATGAAGATTAGATATTGGTAGAGAGAATTTGTGATCAAATTGAATGATTTTAGATGTATTTATAGATTTTTTTTTTGTCAAAATAATCGTTGGATCGTCAAAAAATATTTGTAATTTAATTATAGTCATTGGATTTAATTTTGGTGCAAATATGACCGTTAGATCTTCTTGTAAGAATTTCTTAATGTGGGCTATATGAATTGAAATTAACTGAATTAGTTTGGTCTAATAAGGTGGAATGCATCATGGATTCATGTCGGAGTTTAATATGGGGGTAGCTGAGTGTGGGCAGTGCGGCCCGGCCGTAATAAGGAGGGCCAAGTGGTCGAAGACTCTATAAATAGTGCTCAAGTCCACTCCCTAACCTGGCCAGTACACATTTTGACTCATCCTAGGATCTAGAAACTCTCTATAGTGAGTGGCAATCTCATTAGGCCGAGTGTTTTTAGCAGAGGGGATAGGGGAGAAGATCTTGAGTTCGTGTTGTGGATCGTCGCTTCAATTCGTAAAGCATGATGGATTCCAAATCAGGTGCGCGAGTAGGCAATTCTCTCCGTTGTGTGTTTTGTTTTCTAACTATGGTGATCTGGGCATGCCATGTTCGTGGCCCTACATTTTAGGTATCGAGGAGCCTACCATAGTTTAGAACGAACATGCGGATTAGGTTTTTGTTCGAGGAGGTTTTTGTCGGTTCGAGATTTTAACAGATGAAAGTTAAATTTTATTACATGTTGGAATGCTCGTCGAGGCGAGGAACTATTGATGGGTGTACGTCGCGGAGGGGCGGGCGCGCACCACGCGCCTACGGCGCGCTGGGGCGCGACGGTGCCTATGGCCATATGGCGACCTTCAGGGCCGGCGGCGTCTCTGAAGCGCCGATGAGCCGTTTGATGTGGTCATCGGCGGCGTCGCCAGGCCCGGATCCAGGCTGGCCGGTTCTGGTGGGTCCCATTATTGTTTGCCGTCTTTTCATTAGGTAATTAATTAATTACTTTTGAATTGTCTGTTAATAGTTGAGCGGTATAGTGCGCTGTGCTGTGTAAAAGACCTGCGCCTTTGTTTTCCGTGCGGCGTATATATAGTGAATGTGATACATAAGGTTTATATCCCTGGTATGAGAGATTTTCAAAGTTCAATGATTGGGTTTTGACCACCAAAGTGGCACACACTTGGTAGGTTTGAGAAATCATAGATTCATATTGCTGGTGGGATGTCTCTGTTTTATTGCGTGATCATGCTCGGTGATCTTGTGTTAGATTCATGGAGGGGTACATGTATAGCATGTGCTTGAGAAATGACTGATCTTAGTGGTTCATCACCCAGGTGGTGATTTCACGAAAGATTAGGAGAAATATGTTCTCATAGCGCTATCATGTGGAGAGTGTCTGTGCGTGTCATATTTTCTGCCCAAATGTGATTATGTGATGATGTATGTAATTCTCTGTATAAGTATTCACATGATGCTGATTGTATTGTTTTGTTTTGTTTCCAGTCACTTTTATGCTTGGCAATTCCATTTCAGGTGGGGTCCTTCTTTGGATTGAACTTTAAGAAGAGTAATGGAAGGATTTTCTATTTGGAATGGAGGCGCGGATGTTCACATTGCTCTTACAAAGATAAGCCGGCGAATATCACGGCTGATGTGAAGCTGAGAAAACGGACTATGCTGCACAGGAAAAGCGATAAGTTTCAACGTGACGATGAAATCGAATTCGAAACGCTTAAAAAGTGGTTGCGGTGTATCTTTGCTAAGGAAATGATGGCCTTAGAATAGAAACCGCATTTCATCTAATCTTTGAGATTAGTACACTTCTTCAAAAAGCTCTTCAATATAAAGTATGATGGTCTTTGCTGGGGTTGAGGGTTATGTCCTTAGGATGGTAGACCACAAGGCGACAATGCCATGTTTACATTGCGTGTAGTGTGCGTCAGAAGCCCTCTAACCTTCGCTAATTTTGGGATTATAGATAAATTACGATTCAAAGATGAGACTTCAGTCAGTGTGACTTGATAGCGAGGTGAGTGTGGAGAGGAAGAGAAACTTAAGAAGGAAAAAGGGCATATGGCCTTATATGTTTCTAGTTCCACAAAAGGAAAAATAAGAAGTCGATGATGTGCTCATAAAGGTACTCACTTTGACACTACCGGTCAAATCAAACAATATGGTCCAAAAAAGACATCTTTCAAAGGGATGGTGACCGTTGCTTCTTTATAGTGAAGAAAAGATTCTTTCTAAGAAGGATTGTATAAAAGTTTAAAAGGCAGTTTGTCCGGCAGTGAACCTCTGGGTGTGATTTCTTTTCAGCACTTGTTTGTGAATCAGCCTGCTCGAAGCACCATCAGTTCTTGGTGGCTCGATAGTGGTGCAGCTAAATCGTATTTAGTTTACCATACAAGGATTCATAAACTGGGAGGAAGCGAATCGAGGATGAATCAAGACTCAACGTAGGCTGGCGACTAATGTTGTGTTTGTGGGGAGATTAATCTTGATTCTAGACTTTGGTTTTAGACTAATGTTGAAAGACACTTTGTATATACTCATTTCTAACTTGAAGCTTAGATTTCCGTATCGAGTGTTTGGACAAGTATGACTCTCTTTGAAATCCAAGAGCAATGTTATTTCTTTTGTTTATGATTGAATAAGGTTGGGTGTTGTTATATGTCCAGCAGTTATGCGAATTGTGTTTATCTCGATGACATATCGATACAATATCTTTGCTTGAAAGGTTGTTTCTAAGAGAGACCATTACCTAGGGAACAGTCCTTGCCATTTGTGGCACTTGCTTGGCGTATAATCTACAGGATAGAGTAGAAAGGCTGATAAAGACTAACATCACCTTGCTCTTAAAAATGACTTAGAGACATCGTGAAGCTGTTGTAGAGGTAAAATGACCAAGATAAGAAAAGAAAAGCTATGATCCAGTTCTGACTTGTTGGAGGTCATTCACGTCTGAGTGGACTCTTGTGACGGCCTTGTGTAGAAATTTTATTATCGCGTTATTGATGACTATTCTCGATATAGTTATCTGTACTTGATTAAAGAAAGTGGAATCTCTTGACAAGTTCAAGATTTTTCGGACTGAAGTCGAGAAACAGTTGGGAAAAGTCATAAGGTTATTTGATCAGCAGGAGTGGAAGTATTATGGTAAAAAGCATGGCGATGTTGGAGCGGCTTAAGGGGCATTCGCCAAATACTTAGAGGATGCAGGATAGTGGCTCGATTTACTATGCAGAAGTCTGACAAAATATGGTGTAGCAGAAAACGTCGCACTCTTTATGGAAATGGTAAGGAGTATGATTAGTAGGACCATTACCTGGTTTTCTGTGGGTGAAGCTTTGAAAACTGACTTTGTACATTCTAAATCGTGTATCTCTGGCATTAGTTGACTCCTTTTGAGTTATGGAGTACAGGCGTAAGCCTGGCTTAAACCATCTTAAGGTTTGAGGATGTCTGCATAAGTGAGTTGTATAATCCAACATTAAGTAAGTTGGACTCCAAGAACCACTCAGTGTTACTTTGTATGCTGGAACATTGAAAGGGATGTCGGTTCTATAATCCCGATGGAGAGCACAGAATTGTGGAATCACAGACAGCCAGGTTTTTGGAGTTTGATGTGGCAGAAGAAAGTAGCTGCTCACAGACTATTGAGGATAATAGTACGATTGGGTGATATGTGTCTTTATCTACTCCCATCTGAATGGTGGCTGGGAGACTCCCACACACCATATTGAACATTGTTGAGGTTCGGGATCTGATGGCCAGAGAATGACTCTGTAGATTAATCAAGGCTCTCAGTCGCGAGGATGTGTTATTATTCTTTCAGGTAAGGAGATCCAGGTAGGGAGAGGACGATCAGCTATACCACGGACTATTTAGTCTATATAAGAGAGCAAGACTTCACGATATCGGTTACGTGGGTGATCGATGACTTATGCGGAAGGCGTATCTTGCAATCTCGATCGAGCGTGGTTGGATGCAATGAGAGATGAAATTCAATCTATGAGGCATAATGGAGTTTAGAGACTTGTTGAATTACACGAAGTCGTAAAATGCATTGAGCAAATGGGTGTATAAGACTAAAAGGGCCTAAGGAAAGATTGAGAAGTTAAAAGCGAAATTGGTAGCGAGGTTTCACTCGAGAGAGAAGGTAGACTATGAAGCAGCCTTTTCTCCGGTCTCTTCTAAAATTCTTCGGAGTGATCATGGCATTAGTTGCTCATTTCGATATGGAGTTACAAATGGATGTTAAAAGCCCCATGGCACTGCCGATGGGGCGTAATGAAGAAGTCTATATGATGCTTGAAGGTTTGAGGCAAATGATTGGTCTGACTTGTATGGGGCGAAAAGTCTATTTATGGTCTCGAAGCAAGCTTACAGACGAATTGTACTTACAAAAATTTCATAGTGTTGTTACTTCATATGGTTTGTTGAGGAAACCAAGTAGATCCAGTAATGGCACCTCTACAGGTCAGTCTGGAAGGAATTGTTTCTTATACTCTATGTGGATGATATCCACCGCACGCGGTGGCCTTAGTTTCTTGCGTAGAACAAGCGGATGTTGTCAAAGACTTTGATATGAAGGACCTTGGTGAGGCGTCTTTTGTCCTGGGCATTGAGATTCATAGGAATCGTTCTCGCGGACTATTGGGTTTATCTCAGAGGGCATATGTTGATCGTATTTTAGAAGATTCGATATGCCTTGATGAAAACCGGGAATTGCTCTTGTGCGTAAGGTGATAAGTTAGTGCGTCACGATGTCGCTATTCAGATTTTGAGAAAGCCCAAATGGAAAGATGTGCCTTGCCTTCTTGCTAGTGCACTTGGGAGTATTATGTATGCTTTCAGTATCTTAGGTCGGATGTGCCTTTCTTGATAGGACTTCTAGGCGAGATATCGGTCGAATCCGGGGGACACGATCATTGGGTTCTTTGCCCGAAGGTTATGAGGTATAAAGAGGACAAAAGACCTTCATATCGCGATTTACAAACTGTTGGGACCTCGACAGTTGGGTATTCGGTTCGGACTTTGTTGGCTGCAATGGCAGTGAAAATAAGTCGACAACGGAGTTACATCTTTAAGTTAGCCGGGAGGTGCGTTATCATGGAAAAGTGAAAGCGAAATCAGCGTCTCACCATGCAAGCGGGTTGTAGCATGCTTTTCTTATTTACTCAGGAAATTTAGCTCGAAACCTCATTAAAAGGTGGTTGGCCGTGTTTGATTTTGTGGATAGGCCCATACGGTTGTATTGTGACAATAACTCTGCGGTGTTGTTTGTGCAGCCAGCCCGGAGGTCTCGAAATTCTAAGCATATGGAGAGTCGAAATGCGACTGCCGAAAAAGTTCGAGGCCGGTGACGTGCGGTGGAGCACATTTCCAGCGAGATGGAAATATGATTGCGAGATCAAGCTAACTAAAGGCGCCGGCGCCAGCATATTTGATCGACATGTTATTAACGTAGAACCCCAGGAATATCATGGGATCTTGTCGATTAGTGGGATTTGTTTAGTTTTATGTTGCTCTTATGAGTTGTATCCCCGATTTTACATTACATTTTTGTAATATTTGAATATGTATCCAACTCTTTTGCATTCAATGAGGTATTTGTGAATGTAGATTTATCAAGAGTTAGTCGTATAATTGTTGAAATCTCAGAGGCATTGTGTAAACCTTGAGTCGCAGTGTGGGAGCGTGCTTGGCATTAGCCTTAACAATATGTCTTGTTACACACGCAAAGTACGGAGTTAGCTATCAAGGTAAGACATATCCGAGGTTCCGTTGGAACCATGAAGTGGATATCTGGTGACCATGTTAGGTTTTGTGACATAAGGAGAGAAGAAATTTGGACTAACGAATGGATATAGCGCTGAAGTATCATTTCATTATAGGAGTATTGTCATTTCTTGCTTCCTACATATTGAATCATGCTCGGTAAAGTTGAAAGCTCTCGTGACCATGGAAGGCTGCCCAGTACATGTTCTGCCATGATTCGGTGTTCGAGACTTTATGGGATGGGATTAACTAATAAGAATAATCTACAGACCCGATATGGTCTGTGAGTTACGTTTGATTAATATCGCCCGAGTGGGAGAATGTGAGGAATTTCTTAATGTGGACTATATGAATTAAATTGGCCCCGAATAGTTTGGTCTAATAAGGTGAGATATATGGATGTAATCGATGCAATGGGGTTGGTTAGTGTGTGGGCTTGGTCTGGCCGGGCCGTAATAGAGAGGGCCGGGGTGGGGTGAAGACTCTATAAATAATGCTCAAGTCCCTCACAACTTGATGATACACATTTTGACTCATCGAGATCACAGAAAACTCTCCACTCTAGGTAGGTAGAAAGCGATCTCGTTAGAGTAGGTGTTTTTAACGAAGGGGATAGGGGAGAAGATCTTGAGTTAGGCGTGTTGGCGGATGAAATTAGCTAATTCGGCGTAAAGCATGATGGGTTCCCGAATCAGTGCGAATCGGCCCGATTCTCTCAGTTATTGTGTTTGTTTTCTAACTATGGTGATCTGGGCATGTCATGTTCATTGGCTACACTTCTTTTGTTAGTTGATATCAGAATTCTGCTTGGATTAGTTAGTGGATTTCAAATCTGGTCATTTGGATATATTTCTGATATATCCCGATATATCTCGATATATCGTCGATATATCTCAATATATCTTTGATATTTTTACCGATATTTCCGATATATCTCCGATATTTTACCTATAATTCCAATATATCTTCGATATTTTTGAAAAATCTTGCCTTGAGGCGTTTGTTCCTAAGCGGAATTTATTAAAATTTCGGTCCAATACCGATATATCGATGAAATTTCTATGAAATTTTCGATTTTTCAGCGATTTTTCCCTCAAACAAATTTCCATGACGATTTGACCGGTTGTAAAATTAGATATCCGATATTTATTAATATTCCAGTTTGAAATATCGGAAATTTTCATCTTGCCCAAAACCCAGCCCCTATATGTAAAAAATAAAATTCTGAATTTAAAAAAAAAAAAAAACCAATTTTAAACACTTCATGAAAAGCAATTAAAACTGTTTCTAATATATTATAAAAATAACACATTTTCGAAATAAATTTTACTAAATTTATTTTTATTACAAATTTCTTAGACAAATATATATTTTTTAAATAAAAGTAATTTTTCAGACCAGTTTCACCCTTGTCTTTTCTTGATTTCTTTAATTAAAATTACTAATAACCTTCTTCCTTAATTTCTTTTTTTTTTTTTATGAGAATTTCATTTTTTTTTTTAACATCTATTCATTTTAAAATCAAAACCTTGTAGTTTTTTTTTTTGAGGATAATTAATTTCAACCCTTAACCACACTGAACTAGGCCTATTGGCCCGTTTATTTCTTTTTAATAATCTCTCAATACACCAAAATTTTAAATTCGAGCTTTTTTAACAAAACCTTAACACAAGTTCCATCATCTTTCCTTTCCAGTACTTTAACAAACATATGTCCATCACCATCGAACCACATACTTGTCTCGGATTGTAGTTGTTGAATTATTATTTTCTTCGTCGAACCATTAGCTTCCTAATATAATATCTTCAAATATATAAAATAAATATAAATATTATTTATTTGGTAGGACAAGCCCATTTTTGAACTTATTTCAGATATTGTTAACATATAAAATAAAATCAATAACTTCACATTATTAAATTTCACTAAAAGACCTTTTAATCATTTGATTTGAATTTTATTTATTTATTTTTGCATCCTATTTTATTAGATAATCTTAAATAGTTGGGATTTATTGAATAATATCATGGAACCACGTTGTAGGGATAATAACACCACTCCAAACCATTGATTAATATTCATAAAATATTGATCATTAATATTAAACTGACCTTGTAATTATTATATATTTTATTTTCATTAGTTTATGGTGAACGTGGATGTGATTTTCATTCATGGGCTGCTCCCAAAATGAGAATTAAATCCTGGGGGAATTCCGTGTGTCACGAAAAAGGCTTGACATACTTGATATCATGTCATAATTCTTATAATTTTTATAATGAATGTTGAGGGAGAATTGGAGAAAGAATAAACGAAGGCTACTGTAGCTATGATAGTAATAACATTTTATATTTTACGGTAAATGATGGAAAAGTGCTTCATCGTAAAATCAGTTTGTATTCAGAACAACTGCAAAGAATCTGTTTTTACTGATTTTTCTATTCAAATTTGTTAAATGAAGGTAAGTTTGGTTTTGATTTTAAAAAACATCCAAGTAGTTTGCTTTTTTCCTTTTTTCCCTTTGGGTTGGAAAATGGAATTATAAAAAAAAAAAAAAGTTATTCATATTGTCTACGATTCCAAGAATGTGTTAAATGTTGAAAACCCTCAAATTTGTCCTGAACTCATTTCGAAATTGATTTTAGGCCTATAGTCTGTAGTTATACATCTTTAAGCAGGATCAAATACCATTGATTTAAGCGGGATCCACTTCAACCATAGAATTAATATATTGGTGATTTCTCCTCGGTGACCATATATATCCTCATATTAATTCATTTGGCATTTGCAAATAGCAATCATGCCACAACCCTTCAAGCCTTATTCAAGTAGTAAAAGGGAGGAAAGGGATTACGGGAGATTTAGTTTCAAATCCTTATAAGAATAGCTACTACAACGTAATATATATATATAAATATAAAGTAAATAGATGTCAAAAAACAAAAAAGGCACCTTGCCACAAATAATGACAATGTAGTCTGTCATTTGTTTTGAAATTGCTTTTGAGGTTAGGATCAAATAAATGGAGGTTTATGGTAACTCTAACCTAAGCATCTCTAGAGGGTTGGATTGCCTGACATAAAGAAATGAGGCTCCTGGGTTGTGGCTTGATTTAGTCCAGGCTAATGAGCTCGTTTATTGATCAACAGGCTTGTTCAAGTTGGGTTTCACGTATTTTTGAAGCCTACGATCCAACCCACGAGCCTTGGAATAGGCAAGTCTAGAAATGAATTAGTTCTCAAAGAATTTTCAATTCTCTCAAGTTGCTAGAAAGATTACACATATCTTTTAAGTTTACAATAGGAACAATTTATATTGTTAAAGTCCGCCACATGTCGTCCCATTATTGGCTCTTGGTCCACCATGGTAATGGGGTTTGTGGAGAGCTGAGCGCCTCTTCATGATACCCACGTGGCGGTCGATGCCGGGGTTTTGACCAGTCTCGCAATTTGTCGCAAGACTGTGTCTTTACAACTTTGCTCGCTTCAGCTTGGGCTTTGGCCTGCGGCCTGAGGAGGACATGTTCAAGGTGATATAAAGGATCAAACAAGAATGGTGTTCTTCTCAAATGCTCGATGCGTAGTTGCATACAAGATGCACACATTGGGCTCGAGCCCCCCTACACTAGGCTTTTATTTGTACATTCATTGTGTTGGGCTCCTTCCATCATACGACTTATGAGATTAGACTTATCTCATTCCAAGGCCTAACAGACATAAGAATTAAAAGTAAAATTTTCTATTCTAACCCCTCCTTCGAGCTTAGAATTTAATGCACATACTAAATTGTACTTTTTTTTTTACTTATATTATAAACATTTATATATATATATATATATATATATATTGAAATAGAGTTACAATATATATTAAAAAAATAACATAGGGCTAGGGGCAGATTGTAAGTGGACCTAAGGGCCCACGGGTCAAGGCGAGGCGGACCTAAAATGAAGCCTACAGTCCAACCCTTCTAAGAACGGACTCATGGCCGGGCCGGGCAGGCCAGTGGCTCTGACCTTTGAGACGCCATTATAACCTCGTACTAAGGTATATTTATACTGACGCTAATGCTGACAAGATAATGTCAGACTCAATGCCAATTTTTGAATTATTGATTAGGTGATTTAATGAGTTTATTTTTTCTTTTCTTTTTGAGATAATGTGATTTAATGAGTTAAGATATTCGTATTTTTATTTATTTTTTGACAGCAAGAAAAAGATACGTATATCTCAACTCATTAAATCACCTTATCTCAAAACTAGTTTACTGCTGTTTTAGCTTCTCGAGCTTCCATGGCAAATAACCAAATATCCTCATTAATGTTGTCATACACTATTTACTAATTGAGTTGAGGACTTCTCCTATCTTATTTTTGAGGATTAGGATGATCTTTATTGGTATTATGATATTTTTCATTTTCTAATATTTAGTTCACTTCATTAAGGGCTTGCATAGAAATTATAACTTATGAGATTAAAAAAAAAAAAAAAAGCTTTAATAAGCATCAATTTTTAGTTTTATGCGAAATCTCTATTTCCGAGAAAAATAACTTCAACGTTGATTCTAAATATCTCATTTTTAGAATGTCAATAATCTAACATTTGAAACTAATAGAAAACCTCATCTCTTTTTGTGATTTTGTCCTGTACGTTGTATGTAATTTAAAGTTGCAATTGATTATCGATTATTAGATTAATCAATATAATTACTATTATGTATCTACATTTGTTCCCTTCTCAATTTTTTTAGGAAAGACGTGTAACGCTCCTTCGTAGCTATAAAAAAATAAATTAGAAAAAAATTTAAAAATAAATAAATTCAAGCAATGTGCATATTTTTGCAAAATTAAAAAGACAAAAAAGAAATCTAACAAGAAAACCAATTGTTCTAGATGCAATGCTAATTTTTTTTTTTTTTTTGAAAATTAAACACTTTTAGTTACAATGTAATAAGTTGCTTTTAAATACTAGAACCCAAAACCACTCCCTTTTTTATACTTTACATTTTTGAAACGTTGAACATTCTACAAAATTAATTAAGCATGACGAGCCTGAACCAAGAAAAGGTAAAAGAAAATAAAAAAAGAATTTTGAATCTTTGGTCAAGTTTAATTAAAAGTTTAAAATTTTTTTAATTACAATTTCTCCAATTAAACATGACCGAACAGATGAATCTAAAAACAAAAAGGAGACATATAAGTATGTAAGAATTTAATCACAAGAGCAAATAAGACGTAATAAATAGCTTTTCAAGATAATTTATGACTATAACATCTCATATGACCAATAATTTTAGAAAAAGACTTTTAGAGAATGTTGTTTTTTAGCTTTTTTTTTTTTTTAAAGCAAAATTGCCTTGATTTTTTTTTCTTATTTTTATGATTTATTATAGAGTTTTTACTAAATAGAAAAATTCAAAACATTTCATCTTTTGCTTTTATACTTAAGTTATTTTTTACTTTTTTATAACTTATTATAGGTTTTTTTTTATCAAATAAATAGAGTTAGAATATTTTATTTTCCAATAAAAAAAATTAATATATTGATTTTTTAATTTATAATGTTTAATAAAAATAAAATATTATAAAAACAAACAATCTATTATTTAAAATTAAGTAAAAAAAAAAAACTATCACCTCACTTATCATATACTTGATCTGGTTATTTATGTTGGAAAACCTTATGGATAATTTTTTATCCACATTGATATGATATTGTTCACTTACCTTTCGATTTTAGGTCTCATACAAATTATTCATAAATTTTCTTTTCATAAGTAATGTGGGACATTGTGGAACTTTGGACTTACACCGAACAATTTAGGATCATAACAATTTTATAATTTTACTGAAACGAATATCTCGCTCGAAATGCAATTTTTAAATATTTTAATAAAAACACCAACTAAAAGGCCTTTCGCCCTTACTCTTAGACAATAAAAAATCGTCTATGCATAGCATAACCAATTCCTAGAGGTGGGCCACCCAACTCATATATATAATAATTTTTTTATTATTTTCCATATGAGTATTATTTTATTTTATTAAAAAAATTTAAATTAATTTGATAATTATTTTTTATTTAAACAATATTTTTATATTTTCAATAATAAAAAGAAACATATATTTTTCATTAAAAAAACCAGTACTTAAAAAAATATTTATAAAAACTTATACAATTATTAAAAATAAAATACTATATATAAAATTATAATGTAAAAATCATATAATATTTTTCAAAAAAATGTTAACAAAAATTATTTTTATTATCAATTTTCAACAATAGTGATTGAGGGCTAGTTAGTGCTTCTTAAAATGTTTATATACCAAAAAAAGTGTTTTTTTTTTTGGCCAAAAAAAGGCTTTAATTGGTAGAATTTTAAAAAACGCTTGTGAAACTTCAAAAAAAAAAAAACATTTAGATTGTTTTTCTGAGAAGCACTTGAGAAATAATTTTTTTTAAAAAACACTTCAACTCTTTTTTTTTTCTTTAATATTCCTATAATTCCTATTACATTTCTTTTAAAAAATCTAATTATATTATTAATCATTAAATCATATTACGATAATTATTTTTATAATTATTCAAAATCGTAAAAGGTTGAATCTTATAAAATTCAAAACTCTTGAGATTTAATATTTTTATAATAGTAAAAATAATTATTTTAGGTTTTTATTAATAAAAATATTTATATATGTTTATTTATTCATTCAAATTTCTGTAAATATTTTTAAATTTTTTATAATCATAAAAATATTTATTTTAGGTTTTATCACTATAAAATTTTATATATATTTTATTTATTAAGGTGTCTTATTTTTATAATTAAATATTAAATATTCTTTTTGGTAATTTCAAAGATATAAAAATGTTTTATACCTATACACGGGCATGTTATAAAAAACATTTGTAGAATCACTATTTCAAATTTCTATAAAAATATTTTTCGATAAAAGTCCTGACAAAGAAAACGTTTTAGCTAGAAGCGTTATTACAAAAACAGTATCAAACAAGCCCTAAATAACAATGAGTTTGAAAAATAATCTTAAATAACAATAGTGAAAAATAGTTATAACATATAAAAATCATCTAAAAACATCATTTTTTTAGAAATTCAAAATAAAATTTTGTTGAAAAAGTACCTTTTTTTTATTTAAAAAAAAATATTATTTGATTTTATATAAAACAAAATTTTGTTTGATTTTTGACATATTTTAATGTTTTAAGTTAAAAAATTCGGGTCAAATGGGCTACACTATTGACTTGGGCTCTTTATTCAATGTTGCTAAAATTTAAGCCTGGCACAGTAAACTTTTGGGGCGCGCCCACGGCCCACATTCCCAACCATCCCGGTCACCGACTAGTTTACTTCAAACGCGCCAACTACAAAAAGAATACGAAAATACAAAGGCTTGAAGAATAACTGAATAAGCATAAACCGTATTTATTTATTTATTTTTTTAGCTTAAGCATATTTCGATTAATTCCTCGGATCCTTGAAACGAACGGTCGGGTAAATAATTCAATGCCTCTACTACCCAACCCTAGAGGAGCTACCCCTCGGGGATTAAACCGTCTTTATTATTCACACACTCCAGAGTTCCCTCCTCCTTTATGTTCTCCCGTACAACCTCGGTTGCCGCCATATCTCACCATCGCAATGAAATCTGCCCCCAATTTCGCTCCTCTTTACCAAAGATGAATTCTGCCGGCAAATCAATGTAGGGAGTTTCGCGCCACGTTTGCAGCGACAATGTGAGTTTGCTGTTCTTTTTGTTTTGATTTTCTTTTTTATCACATTTATAAAATTTCCAGTGTTTGATGTCTCGGTAGTGGTAGTTGTTTGATAAACAATTGTGTGCTTAGGGCATGTGATGTTGGATTGTATTTTATCTGCACATGATGTGTTCACCGTAATGTTTCATTGAATTGGCTGTAGTTCGTTTCTCTTTTGAAGTATGATCTTTTATTCAATCCTAATGTTTGATGCCCTCCTCTGAAAATCAAAGGTGGGAGCTGATGATCGTCTCAAACAGGTGAGGAATTTCGCAGTGGTTGCAGGTGTAGAATATGCGGGTGATTATTCTAGAAGGAGCTAGAAGCATCCAAGTTTGTTATGATGTAAACCGAATTTGTTAGGGTGTTATCCTCTTCTGGAATATTCCTTCATTTATTATATATTTGTATCAGTCGTTTTGTAATTTGTGTGAGATTTCAAAAATAAGCTTCCATTACACGTTGGTCTCCCTGTCCATTCCATCCATGGCATTGCACATGGTATCAGAGCATTCTGTGGCTACAATACTGTGATCTCTTTTCTTCTTCATTCTTTTCATCTCATCATTTACTTACCATTTTTCTGGAATGGCTTCCGAAAATGGTGAAAACTAGATGATAGAGATCTCGACAACGACGCTGATTTTCTTCAAAACAGAGGATTTAGTAAAGGATACGACTCCATTCGTTCAATGTTTCTGCATAACTCTGATCATCCTGGTATGGTTTTGCTATCGCTTCCTCTCACCTAGATCCAATTACCTTACTGGAGGGATCAATATGATTACCTGGATTGCGTAAATGGTTGTGCCGTCAATGGTAAATGAGTACAGCCTGATATGAATCTAAAGAATACGAAGGATGGTTACAGCGCATAGTATGGTAATTTCCCGGATCTAAACCCCATTTCCAAAGATATTGTGGATGCATTTTCATGATCAGAAAAGAGTCAGGGGATGAACTTGGCGAGAGATTCGAGAATGTAATGGTCCCCTCATTTATCAAATTCAAAGAGAAATAGCTTCGATCTCTCAAGGAACAACAGCGCCAATATTATATCAAATTAAAAAGGCTTGGGACGAGTTAAACCGTTGGATGCTTGTCTAATCGCTTCATGCCGACTCATGTACTGCGGAATGTCAAGGCGCTTGCAAGTATACTTTCCAATAACCAATTCATGCAATTCCCGCCGGGATTAAATGAGTCTTTGACGTTGTTCGAAGTCAAATTCTTCTCGCTAGATCCGCTTCCTTCGCAGAACAAAGTTTACTCCATGGTACTTAGAATTGAAAACAACGAAGTTTCGATCTCTTCACCGAAAAATCTTGAAAATATCAAGTATGTTTGCCCGATCACCTTACCAAACCAAGAAATAAGCCATGGTTATTCTTGCACTGATCGAGTACATCCCAAGGGGCCTACTCAGGTCAAGTCTACCTTTCCGCTGTGCTGATATGGCTCTAAATTGACTGTTGAAACTATTGGCCATCAGATTATTGCAATAATGATGGCCATGTGAGGGACGCTTGCTTTCGTCATGGTTATCCATGGCATTGCACAGCAGGTAGTGGCTCAAAGGAAGACACTTCTCTCCCTTCTGATTTTCAAAAGAAGGGAGCTCCTCTGCATTCAAGACAATTTCAGCCTGTTCAATGTAGTATGGATGATGATATTACTAATAGAAGAACCGAGCAAGATAACTCTGAGATGTCCACTAGTCTTGGGACGAAGAGCGTGCCTCCACATTTGAGAGAGCATGAATGTGAAGACAGGACTGACAAATATGAGCCTGATTACTCTTCTCTTCCTACTCAATTTGGGAAAAAGAGCATGCCGCCCTGCATCGCGTTCCCAACGAGGCCAACCCTATCAAGAGTACGATGTTGGTTTTGGAAAGTCCGACACCCCAGAGGTTTTGCGTGAGTTTGAACCGCTTGCTATCTCGCAAGTCCGATGTCACGAGCCTCGTCAACCTAAATTCTCCATTGCCTATAAGAAGGAAGCAATAAATCAACAGCACCATTCTGCGGAAGTGGACTAAACACAAAGTGCTTGCACCGGCATGGTCTCTGCTAAGGTTACATCACGATACGAATGTACCGCCTAAACTACATCGCTTAATTATAACAGAACTGCTTATGTCCCTCTAATTGGATAAATTTATTGCACTGCTCAATTCAACATGTCTAATTCTGAGCTTACTTACATGGATGCCATTGATGCCTGGCTGCTCTATTTGGTTATTTTCTCCATTTTTCCTTTTATAGGTTATATTCTCCATTAATCCTCAGTAATAATGTCTTATCTCATCGCTTTCAAAACCTTCAATGTCAGTTGAATCAAATTGCTTCTCTGAATGGCATTTTATACATCCTTGCTTATGTTGTCCTCTTGTTATGTTGCTTCCTAAAAGGAAAGAATTGAGTTCACCAAGTCCATCATCAAGTATCGAGTCTCAACCATCATCACACAATGACCATGCTTAGTGAGTCAATTGTTTGTACAGCTTTCTTTTTCGCTCTTTTTAGGCTAAAATTTCTGCTGTAACTAGATGCCCTGCCATATAATTCTTGTGGTCTTTGTTATATATTTTTGTACTCAGTTCAATTATCAATTAACTTGAGAATTGAAAAAGTTTGTGTATACCCCTAGCTCCATCAAACCCTTTCTCTTTCTTGCTGGGACTGTCCATTTTTTCTTCCTAGCATCAGTGGTCAAAAAGGCTGTCCAGAGCTTAACCTTTATCCCACTCGTAAACAATGCTGGTTCCACTGTCAATATTAGTAATCTCATCTCTCTAAAGCTGCCCATCTAGATCCATGAAACTTACACAGCACAACTATCCCTCATGGCCAGCACAATTCTACACTTTTATGTTTGTCTACAATTTACTTGGTAATCTATATGGTACCCAGCTTTGTCCTGAACCAACTACTGTTTAAAATGACTATTGGTGAGTTTTTAGGAGTTTTTTGTTTATTTGGTATTTATTAGAATATTGTGTTCTATGGCATAGTGTGATTTGTTGAAGTTAAAGGGAAGAGGAGGGTGTATGGTGGCGTTCTTGTGAAGTTAGAGGTGCATATGGAGCAGGGAAGTGGAAAGCTATTAGAATGGTGGAGTAAGGGTGTGGTGTTCATGGTGGGTAATGGAATGAGAGTGAGATTTTGGTTGGACAAGTGGTGTGGTGACGAATCTCTAAAGGATACCTTCCCCTCTTTATTCGCACTTGCTACTTCAATGGAGGCTTGGGTGGAGGAGTGGAGTGGTTCTTTTGAGGGGGGTTGTTGGGGTCCTTGCTTTGTTAGACATCATGATTGGGAGTTGGAGGAGATGGGGAGGTTCCTTTTGAAGTTTAGTAGGGTGAAGATTCATAGTGGGGAGGATAAACTAGCGCAAGCAGGAGCTAGTGATGGAAATTTCTCTATCAAAAGTTTATACAACGAATTGGAGCTGGGAAAAGTTGAGGATTGTCCTTCTAAGGTGATTTGGAAGTCTTGAGCCCCTTCGAAAGTGGTTATTTTGCTTGGGAGGCTACTTGGGTTAGAATATTAACTTTGGTCAATGTCCAAAGGAGAGGCATTGTGGTGGCAAATAGATGTTATCTATGTGGAGAGGAGGAGGAGACCTGTGATTAAATTTTGTTACATTTTGGCATGACCCTTTTGTGGGAAGAGAAAGGAAAAAAGTGAGGCGAATGGCTCCCTCTTGTCTCTTTTGGACAATTTGGCAAGAAAGGAACAATAGAACTTTTGATAACAAGGAAATTCTGTTAGTAGGATTAAGTTCATTTTTCTTTATAATCTCTAGATGTGGTCTTCTATTTTTATAGGTGACTTTTCAGTTGAAGATTTTGTAAATTAGTTTGGGCAAGTTGAGGGGTTGTTTGTTTCTTGTTGTCTTTCTCGTAAGGCGCTTTCAGTACCCATTGTATACCCCTTGTATACTCTTAAGGCGCTGGCTATTGGCATCTTTTTTCTCAATAATTTTTTTTTACTTATATTTAAAAAAAATGTTTTCAACAAAAATTACAATAGGATAGCGGCTGTAGATATTCTCCACTAGGATGGTATGATTTCAGTCATCAAGACTTGAATGAAAGAAAAAGAAATGAATATGATTAAAAGTTGGGAGTGAAATTCTATCTAAAACAATCAAAAGTTGAAAGAAGATTGTTATGAAAAAGTTCTTAAAGAAGGAATTGTATTCACCTACTCCATCTCCAAGAATTGAATGTCCACAGCCTTCACCCAAAGATCACACTTGATCAATTATTTGTATAGCTATATGTAGCTTTCTTTCACTCTTTTATAGGCTAAATTTCTGTTGTAATTAACTGTCACTGTTGCATAACTCTCGCTGTCATTTGAATATATATGTACTCAGTTAAAAGATCAATTAACTTGGGAATTCAAAATACTTGCGTGTCTCCTTACTCCAACTTCTCAAAAATGTGTCTGTTTCTTATTCAATCTGATTTTACAGTGTTACAAAATCTTAGTCTGGTCCTTGGTATATTGTGGCTATGACCAGTGTTCTACTGATGCATCTATTTCAGACTGCATTTGGATGTTTGTTGCTCCTATCTCAAAAACCAATTGGATAAGCAAAATGTAATGATTATGTGACAAGAAGCAATTGACTTTGATTCCTCTGGTGTGAGGATATCTGAATGCACCTTTTAGTGGTACAAACACATCTCTTCTTTTGGTCGATGCATCTTTTTTGCTCCTTCTTTCACTGATAATTTGTAATATTAGCGTCCAGCATGTCAATAGTTTGCAAAGCTACATTTTAGCATTTCTTTCAAAGCAAAATGTTTATTGTTATTCCATGGTGTTCTATTTCCAAGACACTGTTAGTTTACATTTCTTCACATAAAAAATGTTCCAGATCAAGATGGTAAAGAAATGTAGAGATCTTGGTGTTAGGCCAGGTGGCTTTTATAGACCTGGTTATCAAGATGGAGCCAAACTTCGTTTGCAGATGATGTGCCTTGGTCTGAATTGGGATCCTCAAACCAGGAAATATGAAAAGCAGCATCCACTTGATGGTTCTGAGCCACCTGGCATTCCCCATGAATTTTGTGCGCTGGCTGAAAGAGCAATCCAAGATTCACAGTCCTTATTAAAGCAAATACTGGTGTGGACAATGTGGAAAACATACTCCCAAGGATGTCTCCAAATATATGCATTGTGAACTTCTATACAACAAGTGGGCGGCTTGGTCTTCATCAGGTTTGTCCTAGCCCATGTATCTACTATTTCACATTTAAGCCAATATTCACTGTTGTCTTCTCATTGTTCATGGTAAACCTTCATAAATATTGTTATTCAATATTTTTCAGGTAGTCTAATAGAATATTCACGGCATTTAATTATTTACATACTGGTTTTCAACTGCATTTTAGATGCAGAGATGAGCAACTCTCTGAATTGCAAAAACAATAAATAAATAAATATATATATATATATATATATATAAACTCTTTATAGCCTTTGGAAAGCCAATTGTCCAAATAAAAACCATGTCATATGCTTTTGTTGTTTTGTATCGTTGACTCAAGTAACGTGTAAGGTATTGAATGTGTCTAGCTGTGAAATCTTTTAAGTTCGTACACTTAGGACACAACCAACTAGCCAAGTATCTGAATTTAATATTTTATTATCATTCTATACACTCATGCCAAATTAAAATGTATTCTAATAAGAAATATCAAACATAGGTTCTCCGTTCCTATTTTTAAAACAATGAAGCAGATTACAAAGTTCCATAAATGATCCATTTACATCTTGGGGACATTTCTTGAATGCATATCTGATGGATATGTGTCCTACACGTATACCATATTGCAAACACCAGTCATGTCCAAGACATGCATCCCATGTTACTTGAATCATATAATTTGGATTGCTATTTTTTTGTATGCCCCCTTAATTTTGTTGTCTGCAGACGCTAGTGCTGGTTTCATACTTTCACTTGCTTTTGTACTGTCATTGTTCTTCAACTCACCTCAAGCCATTAGATGCTTATTTTTTTCCCTCCTACTTTTATGTGCTCAATAAGGCTTTATACATGCTTTCTTTCCCGATTTCTTGAATCTGTGTTCATTCAATTCTACTAGGTTCTTTGTTAAGTTATGCTACCATGTCTTGTCTCACAACCTCAAGCCCATAACTGGATTCCTTCCCTTGTCTAATTTTCGGAAATTTTCAATTGTTCTACCTGGTGATCTTACAGCCTTTAGAATCTAACAACTGGGGGCTCTCTCAGCTTCACATTACCGACTAGTTTCATCAAGATGCTGAGGAGAAAAATATCAATTCTCATTAATTTACAAAGGAGGAAATATACATATTTATACTCTAATGTTAGGGCAAAAAAGGAAACAAAGTTAAAGTCTAATTAGGAGACTAAAGAGAGAAGGAAAAGAATCCTATATGGATTAGGAGGCTAAACCTTAACACTCCCCCTCAAGTTGGAGCATATAAGTAAAAAACACTAAGTTTGTCTCATATATACTTTATCCTAAGACCTCTAAGAGACTTAGTGAAGATATCCACTAGTTGGTCATTAGAGTTGACAAAACTAGTAGTCATGCATCCCGATGCAATCTTCTCTCTGATAAAGTGACAATCCACTTCGATGTGCCGGGTCCTCCTACGGAAAACTCGGGTTTGATGAAATATACAGTGACTTGGATTATCAACATACAAGCTTCATCTATTCCACTATCTCTATATCTTAGCTGAGGAGATGCTTCCAACCATATGAGTTCACATGTTGCTAAGGCCATAGCTTGATACTCAGCTTCAGCACTAGATCTGGCTACTATATTTTGTTTCTTACTCTTCCAGGATATTAAGTTACCTCTAATGAACACACAATACCTTGATGTAAAACGTCTATTTGTGGGTGAGCCTGCCTAGTCTGCATCACTGTAGCCAATTATCTAGGTATGATCTTTGTTCTCATACAACACCCCTTGACCTGCGTTCCTTCGATACAATGTAGGAATACGAACTCGCAAAGATCCCAATGGCTATCACAAAGTGATTGTAGGAACTGACTAACTATGCTCACAGGAAAAGAAATGTTTAGTCGTTTGATAGTGAGATAGTTTAGTTTACCTACAAGTCGGCGATATCTCCCTGGATCTTGTAGAGGCCTCTCGACCGCACACAAGTTCTTGACATTCTGGATCCACAGAGTGTCTACAGCTTACAATTCAAAATAACAAAGGTCTTACTCAATATATCCAATGTATACTTCTCCGAGAAATAACCACTACAGAATTAGACCGAGCTACCTCAATGCCTAGAAAATACTTGAGGTTCCCCAAGTCTTCTGTCTGAAAGTGGCTGAAGAGGTGTTGTTTGAGTTTCTGAATACCATCTTGGTCACTACCTGTAATATCAATGTCATCCACATAAACAATCAAGTAAATACACTGTCCAGTAGAGGTGTGACGATAAAAAACAAAATGGTTTGTTATGCTTCAAATCATGTCAAACTCTTGAACCATCGAGCTAAACTGACTAAACTAAGCTCGAGGAGACTGTTTTAAATCATATAAGGAACGACATAGCTTGCATACCAAACCAAACTCCCCTTGAGCAACAAAACCAGGCGGTTGCTCTATATAAACCTCCTCGACGAGATCACCATGAAGGAAGACATTTTTGATATCTAACTGAAAAAAGGGTCATGAGCGCATAGCAACCATAGAACGAAGCAAGCAAACAGAGGCAATCTTGGTTATCGAAGAAAAAGTATCATAATAGTCTGAGCCATATTGCTGAGTGTACCCCTTGGGAACCAAACGAGCCTTAAGCTGATCAACCTAACCATTAGGTCCCACCTTCATTGTATAAACTTAACGACAACCAACGGGAGACTTGCTAAGAAGAAGAGCAACAAGCTCCCATGTGCCATTGGAGTAAAGAGCATTCATTTCCTCAGCCACTGCTTGTTTCCAGCCTGGATGAGAGAGAGCCTCACTAGTACTTTTAGGGGTGGAGAGAGAAGACATGGTGGAAACAAAGGCAAAGTAGGGTAAAGATAAACGATGAAAGCTGAGAAAATTATAAACGGGATGTGGGTTAGAAGCAGAGCGGGTACCTTTCCGAATGGCAATAGGTAGATCATCAGATGACTGTGGCATAGAAGATTCAACAAGAGGCCTTGTCGGAGGACGAGGACAGCGAGTATAAACTTGAAGTGGTCGTGTCACGACATTCGTAGGTAGAGAAGGGGAATCTAGAGATGGTAAGACAAGAGGAATAGATAAGACATTCGAAACATGAGGATGCGCTGTAGAGGAGAAGAAGGAAGAATCCTCAAAGAAGGTGACATCAACAAAGATGAAGTAGCGATTAATGTCGGGAGAATAGCAACGATAACCCCTCCGAAGGCGAGAATAACCCAAGAAGACACATTTCGTGGCTTTAGCTTAGAGTTCGTCTCACTAATGGGCGGGGAATACGAATAAAACACACAAATCCAGTGCCACATGCGGCAGAGGCAAAAGAGAGGTTGATTAGGCAGCGTGACGTAATGAGAGATCCGATCATGCAAAATAGGAGATGTCATACGATTAATCAAATACGAATCCAAGATAAAGATCCCCCCAAAAACGTTGAGGAACCTTATGATGATGGAGGAGGAGAGTGCGAGCTGTTTCAACTAAATGATGGTTCTTACGCTCAGCCACTCCATTTTGTTGAGGAGTGTAAGCATAAGAGGATTGGTGAAGAATCCCATGGGAAGACATATAAGAAGTGAATGACATAGAGAAATGTTTCTTTGCAGTATCACTTCTTAAAATACAAATAGAAGTATTTGTTGAGCTGTAAATAGAATGTTGACTTGAAAATAAAATAGGATAATTATTTCAGAATCCCTTAAATTGAGGGATTCGGTTAGTTTCCTTTTTCTGTTTTTAGGAATTAGTTAGTTTTTTTTTTTTATGTCTTTTGTTTCATTTTTCCTTCTCTTGTAATCCCCTTTATAAACAGAGTGTATATTCAATCTAAAATATAGAAAATTATCACTTTTCATCCCATATTTTGTTTCATGGTATCGAGTCAGAGGTTTCTAAAACTCCGCATCATTCCGCCTTCATCGGGCATTTTCCGGCCTCCAGCTGGATTTTTTTTGCTTCTTTCACGCTTTTTTCTTTTTCTCGCTCTCGCTACTCGATTTCAAGGCAAACAGTGTTTCACATCAGATTTTTTTTTTTTTGTGAAAGATGTCGGAGGTTGCAGAGACGACTATTACTGCACAATTGGAGGAGATTGTTCGATCTTGGCAACCAGGGGAATTGCAAAATATTCAGGCTGCATATAGGTTGGATGGAAAAAATTACCTTAAATGGTCTCAACTTGTTTGCACTATGCTGAAAGGAAAAGGGAAGATTAACCATCTTATGGGTGCAGGGCCGAAACCAAGAGATCCCCGTTTTGAAGTATGGGATGAAGAAGATTCTATGATTATGGTGTGGCTATGGAATTCTATGCCTCCTGAGATAAGCGTCACATGTATGTTCTTAGCTACGACTAAGGATATTTGGAACATAATCCACCAAACGTATTCACAACCTAGAAATGCGTCTCAAGTATATGAGGTCAAGGTGAAGACGATTGCTGCAAAACAGGGAAGTAAAACAGTTACTGAATATGCCAATTAATTGAAAACTTTGTGGCAAGAACTTGATCATTATAGGGTGATAAAAACCAAATGTCCTAAGGATGTCGTCTAAAGGATTTCATTGAGCAAGATAGAGTCTATGATTTTCTTGTTAGGCTTAACCCATAATTTGATCAAGTGCGAATCCAGATTCTTGGCAAGCAAGAGGTTCCATGCTTTATGAGGTGGTGGCACTGATTCAAGGAGAGGAAAGTCGAAGGATTGTTATGCTTGAACCACAAACCTTGGATGGATCAACCCTAGTAGCAAAAACAGAATATCCAGAGAAGGGAAAAAATGATCTGCCTAAACACTTAGGTAGAAACAATTAGTGGAAGGAGAACAAGGACAATCTTTGGTGCACCTATTGCAAGAAACTAAGGCACACAAAAGAGAAGTGTTGGAAGCTGAATGGTAAGCCACCAACTCGAGAATGGGGAAACCGTGGAGGGCAACAAAGACCTCATTCACACATGGCAGAGCAGCCTAAAACTGAGGAAAATTCAGCATTAGGTGGGTTCAATAATGAAGAAATGGAGAAGCCGGCAGCCTGTCAGATTCCTTGACAAAGCATGGAGCTTGTTCTTTGGCTCTTCAGTACAATCTTCATTCTCTTTTTGCATAAATGTCTCAAACAAGGTTTAAGGATGATTCTTGCATTGTAGACTGATGCCACAGCCATATGACACCAAAATCCTCAACTTTTCATACTTATACTCAAGTCCAAGCAATGGGAAAATTGCAAAGGGTCAATGGCTCTTTAGCTATTGTTGTAGGTTTCAGAGACATATAAATCACACTTATCCTTATCTTTAAAAATGTCCTCCATGTACCAAAATTGTCGGCCAACCTTGTTTCCATTCAAAAGCTTACTCATGATCTTAAATGTTATGCTATTTTTTTCCCTTCTTATTGTTTTTCAGGAACATGGTTTAGGGAGGAGGATTGGACTTGCTAAGGAAATGAACGGTCTTTACCACTTCTAATTATCTCAGAAAACTAGTAATAATTTGTCTTTGTCTTTTCTCAGTTCCTCAAATAAAGATACCATTTGGTCAGACACCACGCCTGTAGTCATCCATCTTTTAGGGTTTTAAAGGTCATGTTTCCTTATTTGTTCCAATGATAAGATATTTTTGAGTTTCATTATGAAACCTGTGAATTGGAAAAACATACTCGTGTATCTTTTCCTATTAACAATAAAAGTTCTCATTTTTTTCATTTAATTCATAGTGACATATGAGGTCCTTCTACTATACTTAATGTTTCTGGGGCTCGTTGGTTTGTATCCTTAATTGATGACTGCACTCGGGTTACATGGATCTTTCTTCTTAAACAAAAATATGATGTTAGTATTGTTATACCTAATTTCCACTCAATGATTCAAAACCAATTTGGGGTTCAAATAAAAAGCTTTAGACGTGATAATACTAGAGATTACTTCAACCAGATTTTGTCACCCTATTTTCAATCACAGGGCATTCTCCATGACTCATCATGTGTTAACACACCCCAACAAAATGGGGTAGCTGAGAGGAAAAATAGGCATTTTACTTAGCACAACTCGAGCCTTACTCTTTCAAGGGAATGCTCCTAAGTCTTATTCAGTCGTTTCACGCTCATAGACTTGATAACAGAATTTCCTCAATGAAAGTGTTAGACAATAATGTACTCTATGCAGGTAATTGGGTGAGAGTTTTTATCCACACTCGTAACATCAAATGGTGCCTCACTCTAGGGTATTCAAGGTGCACTCGGATTTGTTCATGTCCACAGCTAACATAAAGACAAGCTAGACCCCCGAGCCATAAAATGTGTCTTCCTTGGTTACTCATCCACTCAAAATTGTTAGAAATGTTACAACCCTTCAACCAGAAAATTTTACGTCTTTGCAGATGTGCCCTTCACCAAAAACAACCTTTTTTCCCCAAGTCCTCACTTAAGGGGGAGATTTCAATGATGGAAGATAGCCCTCGCGAGCCTCAACCTCTGACCTTCCTCACAAGTTCCTCAACCCATGGTGATGAAGAACCTGAGTCACTCAATTCTACCATTGAACCCATGTCATCCCCTGTTCCAACTAGTGTCTCTTGCAATTTTCGACAATTTCCTAAGGTGTACTCAAGGGAAAAGGCCATTCCAGAACCGAAGCATGTCCAAGAATCCGACTCAAACCTTAGGAATGAAATCACGGTAAGATCACCCCACCTTACATACAATAACCCGTGTCCCATCACCAATAGACAACCTAAACCTAGACCTTCCCATTGCTGTCAGAAAAAGGCACTAGAGAATGCACTAACCGACCACTTTATCCACTATCACACTATGTGTCTCTTAAACATCTATCACCAGTCCACAAGAATTTCATTGTGAGTATAAACACCACTATCATCTCTAACACCTGTTTTCGAGGTATCGACAAAAGGGAATGGTGATGCTATGAGAGAGAGATGAGTGCATTAGAAAAGAATAAAACATGGAGATCGCTGAAAGATTGGAAAGAAAACATTGTTGATCGCGAAGTGGATTTTCACACTAAAATATATACCGATGGATCTCGAGACACAAAGCAAGATCGAAGCCAAAGGGTACACTCAAACTTACGGAGTTGATCGGTTTGAGAGACTTTTGCTCTAAAGGTAAAATGAATACTATAAGAACTCACACATCGGGCTACCCACTACAATTAGCATGTGACGCCCTAAAACCGGGGTGTCTCGTTAACAACCCGCCAACTCATGAATATCATGATGTCGGGTAACCCTAATTATCATGAAAATCGGGGCGTAGTCTCCTTTGTAATGCAGGAGCTCTACCCCAAGGTACAAAACCTATCCTAACACTTACAATGACCACACAGGTCTACATGTAAGTAAATAACTGGGCCACTGGGGCCCCTACATCAATACTCACAAAATATATCCCAAATCCAACATATTACTTATTAAAAGAGTTTTACATTACTTTAATTCAACATATATTCAAATTTACAATTTAATACATGTTATACAAAAATCACCAAAGCCACTAACCGCTTCTTCTAAAACGCGCCCCAGCGAACGCCGTCCCGGTGCACACTCCCCGACCGAAATGAGATCCGATTGCAGTTGTTCCCGCAGGTATAATTCTCCCAAGCATAAGCATTTCTCCACTCTAAGTGCATGCCATGACAAACAATCATATCTAAGCAATTACATGAACCTACTCCGAATGCCTACATGACTAACCCGATATCCCGAGTCCTCATCGAATTTCACATATGCCTAAGCCACGCGAGAACATCCACTTTCAAAACAAAAGCTTTTTGTTCTCAAAACTCACTACCGACTTCGATAAATACATTGCACTCACTCCGAGGGCGACCGTTTCTGATATTTCTCCAAATGTCATGTGTCCGCTCCGAGATGAACCGCTGACAACTCTCAAAGGCAATTCATTCTAAAAAATCTTCCTTGAAATTCCTTTCACAAACATTTTCGCTTTTCTTCAATTTCACGTCATGCACTAACCTAATATTCTAGTGGTGCCCAGCTGCATACTGAATGCATAATGCCAATCCCAAATAAACTCATGCTAATATATTCACATGCATATATATTAACATAATTAATCCAAACAAATCATGTTATTAAATTCACATCAATAACACCAAAATTACCACGCTAATTAGCAAACACAAGCAATTTATTTGAATCATTTAAGCAACACACATTTTCATCAAGAAATCATGTCATCATTCACGCGTAATAAAGGAAACCCTCGTGGTTGGCACCGCTCACGCCACCACCTGGGATTTTTTCCACTCTGCTAAAAGGTTTTGAGATCGACCACGCTAAATCAAGTATCAATATCCCTAACCATAAACATAGCTCTTAGCCAAAGAATATCACAAGTAGGAAAATATCACTACCTCTTGGAGTTGTCAGAACTCAACCAAATCGGTGCTCCCTTGTAGCCCTCGCCGCGTAGATCGACTTTGCTTCTTGCTCCGTCGAGAACCGACGGTCCGAACGACCGCAAATCTAGAGAGAAGGCACATCTTCTCTCTCTAAAACTCAAAAAATCCCAGCCACTGTCGATTTTCCTCTCTTTCACGTTTTTGGCTTTTCAAAATGGAGAAGATGACATTATTGCATTTTTGTTTCATTCTCATTAACAATTCCAATAATTCCACTTATGTCCCATTTTGTCTTGATTTTGACACTTGGCACAATCTCGACCATTCATTTCCATTATCTCTAACATGCAGAACACGTGTCACATGAGTACATGTAAGAGTACTCATCACATCACATGTTTCTCAACTCATTTATCGCACCCGACACTGCTCTCGAAAACGTGAAATTGACCGGCCTCGAATTGACTAGGCTCATCTGTTAGCTAGATTTCTCATGTAGACAATTCCAACTATGAAACTATTGGCCATCCGAGATCTAGAAAAATTTCGGGTTTTGACCAAAATTACGATTTTTCCCTTTTTCAGAAAATTTGAATTTTCTCGGGTCTTACATGGCAACTCCTACAGTATGATGTTAAGAATGCATTTCTTCATGGTGATTTAGATGAAGAGATTTGCATGAACATCCTACCAGGATTTGAGGGGAACACAGGTAATAAGGTGTGCAAGCTTTGGAAGGTTTTGATATTAAAACAATCTCCTAGTGGCTCGTTTGTGAGATTTGCAAAAGTCTTGAAAGAGTTTGGGTACAAACAAAGCCAAGGTGACCACACTCTCTTCATTAAGCACTCTGCTGTAGGGGGAGTAATTGCTCTTCTAGTCTATGTTGACAACATCATAATGACTGGAAATGATGAGAGAGAGAAGGATGATGTGAAACAGAGATTAGCAAAAGAGTTTGAGATAAAGGAACTAGGGAAACTGAAGGACTTCCTCGATATTGACGTGGCATATTCTACACAGGTATGTGACTGATTTATTAGCAGAAACAGGGAAGAATGGGTGTAAGCTAGTCTCTTCCCCAATGGATTCAAACCACAAGTTGGGAAAGGCTAAAGAAGAACCAATGGTGGATAAAAGAATGTACCCGAGGCTGGTTGGTTGGCTCATATACCTTACTCATACTCGGCAAGACATCGCCTACTCGGTGAGCGTGATCAATCAATTCTTGCATGATCCAAGAGAACCTCATCTTCAAGCTGCTTACATGGTGCTGTATTACTTGAAAGGCAACCCCGGGAAAGGAATTTTGTTTAAGAAGAACGATATTTCGTCTAGAAGCATACAATCGGAGCCGATCATGCAGTCCCATAGCGTATCAAGATCACCATGCATTATACTTTTCTTGGAGGTAATTTGGTAACATGGAGAAGTAAAAAGCAGAATGTGGTAACAAGGTTGTCTGCAGAATTAGAGTTTATGTAATACCCTGAAATATACCCTAATCGTTTTATAACAAGTCTATGGTATAATATATGTTAAATTTGAAATTTTACGGAATTTATATTGTTAAGTGTGAAAATGATAACAACCTAGAAATTAAATTCAAGAATCATGTAAATAAGAATCAGAAATAAGGACCCAAAGGGTATAAGACAAGAAGTTTATACGCCAAATAGAGTTAGACCTAGAGCACTCCAAGCAGTAAACGAAGAGTAGACAAGTGGCTTTCGAGCAAAACTTAAAATTAACTAAAACGCAATACCAAACAAGGCCTTAGACCAATTAGGATAAGACCTCAAAATGGTCTATTGAATGAGCATTTGCTTTCAGGGAGAAAAGAGAGAGCAGAGAGACACTAGTCATGAATAGGAGAAGCCACTGTGGGTTTTATTTGTTCAAGCAAAGAGAAGGAAGGAAGGAGAGGAGAAAAAGGTTTGAAGAAAAATTAAGGTTAGAACTCATCCCAACTTCTTTTGAGCATTTCGCTGGGTTTCATTAAACCCTACACCTAGAGTAAGTGTGGGATTAATTGTTTTAGTTCGGGCCAGGGTTGTTTGGGAGCCAGCCAGCCGTATCAGCCTCAATCACTTAACGTTTGTATGGGCGGAAATGTCGGGGGTTTTGGCGGAGATGTCATTAAATTTTTTCCAAAACCCACTTTTACTGGGCAAATCACTCATCCAAAACCGAAAGTGATTCAAATTTCAAGTAAACTTAGACTTCTAGGAGAACAAATCTCATCAGAATAAGTGTTTCAATTCGACCTCATTCGACTGTAAAATTCGTTAAAGAAACCCTTTTTTCGCGCCGACATACAGCTTTTGGGTATTTAGGCCATAAGTTGAGTTTCACTCATCCAAATTGAGTGATTCAAATTTCTAGGTAATTAGACTTCTAGGAGAACAAATCTCCTTGAAATAAGTGTATTCCAATTCGACCCCATCGGATTCAGAAAATTGCTAAAGTGAAACCGTGTTTTCAAGCTTTTGATACGCTTTGGTGCTTTGGTATAGTTTCAGATTTAGTAATAAAAATGAGTTTTACTCATCCAAATTTAGTGATTCAAATTTTTGCAAACTAAGACTTAGAGAACAAATCTATTTGAAATAAGTGTATTCAAATTTCGACTCTATCGATCTAGAAAATTGCTAAAGGAACACTGCTATGTGAATATTCGATGTAAAGTATTTGAAGTAAATAGTCAAAAATGGTCGATATATGAAATATGAACACATGGAACAATAATATAAACATGTAACAACTAGTATGATATCTCTAACTCGTATAAAACCTAATAAGCCTAATTTCCGTGATATATTCCAGCGCTGACAAGTAGGCATTACTTATGAGGGATTGGCAAGTTATAAGTCAGTCCCGCTTGGGTCATTAAAACGTCCCGTTTCAATGGCCATACGTCCCGTTTGGGTCACATATCACATGCATAGGTCACTGTCTCAGACAACGACGATACCTTTCTGCATATACGGCCTGCCGGCTTTCATACACACAAAGATAGTCATTGTTTTGCATAACGATGATAGCAATTTTGGGTATATACAGTTATCTCCCGTGTCCACGTATTTGGAATATACAGGCATAAAAAAAAAATTGATACAAAATGATACAAGATGATATAAAATAGGAGAAATATTTTAGAATCCCTTAAATTAAGGGATCCACTAGTTTTTTCTCGTTTAGGAATAAAGCTAGTTTTCTTTTATGTCTTTTGTTTCATTTTTCCTCTCGTAATCCGTATGCTCAGTGGGTATAGTCAATCTAAATACAAAAATGTATCACTTTTCATCCCATATTTCAGGTTAGTATTGAACCCAGTGAATTTCGAGTATGAAATTTTGGAAGATAGAAAATAACTCAGCTTGAGTTTTCATTAAAAATAACCAAGTACATCGAGAATAATCGTCCATAAAAGTAACAAAGTAACAAAATCCTAAAGTAGATGCAGACCTAGAAGGACTTCAAACATTAGTGTAGACAAGCTCAAAAGGAGACTTTGTCTAAAGATCTAAATGCTTTGGGAACGAGACCCGAGTATGTTTCCCAAGCTAGCATGACTCACACTCAAGCGAAGATAATCCAGAAAAATGAGGAACCAACTTTCTAAACTTGGAAATGCTTAGATGACCGAGACAAATGTGGAGGAGATGAGTTTCCGTGGAAGTGCAAACAGTGGAACAAAGAGGCGAGCTGAGGTGAAAGAGGCCTTATGACTAATGTTCTATGCTAATCTTCTTCCCCGTACTCCGGTCCTACAAGGTTACAAAGTTGTGTGAAAAAGTAAGTACACAATGAAGGTAACGAGTCAACTTACTAATGAAAATAAGATTAAAAGGAAAATCAGGAACATAAAGTATAGATGTAAGGGGTAAGGAAGGGAGGGGACAAGCTGAACCAATGCCTTTAGCTATAGTTTGAGAACCATTAGCTAAGGTAATAGTGGGTAAAGGAGACGGAAAGGTAAGAGAAGAAAAAAGGTCTTTATTACCAGAGATATGATAAGAGGCTCTAGTATCAAGGATCCAAGGTGCAGATGAATGTGTAAGGCAAGAGGAGACATTACCAGTCTGGGCAACAGAAGCAATGGAGGAAGATTTGGCTACTTGAGTGAGACGAATGTACTCCTCATATTTGCCGGGCATAAGAATGACACCTGAGGTGTGGGTGAGCTCCCTAAGATAGAGCTCGAACTCGCTAAATGATTAGAAGACTGAGCCAAAATGAGCAGCATGCTGAGGTCGGCTATGTAACCTGGGAGCAGCATCGGGTCAGCTGGTGTGTCCAAGCTTATGACAGTATGTGCATTGAGGACGTTATCCTCTACCTCGGGTGCTACCGCATCCACCTCTAGAATCACTGCGAGAATGAGATTGAGAGACCATCACAAAAGTGTTCGGTGTAATCTCAGATCGAATGGACTAAGTGACAGTGGAGGTATGACGAAATAACTAAGCAAGAGCCCCATCAAAGTTTGGAATAACTGTTCTAATGAGTATTTGTTCTCGAATGTTCTCAAAATCTGGCCTGAGGTTAAGTAGAAGAATGATCATAAAGACTCGATCCATCTTTGATTGTGAAGTCTCAGCATTAGTAGACTTTGGCAAGATAGATACAAGTTCATCCTTAAGGGCAGACATTCGTCCACCATAAGAAGATATATCCATACCTAGTTGTTTCAAATTAGCAATGGAGGATATTACCTAGTAGAGACGTTGAATATCATTAGTGTACATTTTCTTCACCTGATTCTAGAGAGTGTAGCAAGTTTTATATGCTTCAATATTATATAGAGTCTTGACATCAATAGATTGCATAAGAATATTGTATAATAAAACATTAGTTTTTTTTCCACTTAGTACGTTTATCTTCAGGAATACTTGTGTCCATAGTAGTAAGATGATCCTCACAACCATTACCAATATTCCAAAGGTCCACCGAGTCTATCCATGACTGATAATTTTCGCTCCCCATTAATTTATCCAAGGTAATCATAGGAGTTCCAGATATAAAAGAATTAAAAGTTTGACCTTTGTTAGCCATAGAGACGTCCTTTTCAGTCATAGAGATGAGAAATCAGCAAAAGGTCAACATAATCAACATAAATAACTCCCAAGGTCTTGAAGGTGTTGTAGAGCTTTAGAAAACACAAAAAAACAATGGAGATTCAGGCGACGGAATAGCACAGAAACAGTCATTGGAGAGAAGAAGTGGAAAAGGAGGGCTTTTCCGGAGACGGAAGGGCACGTGGAGTGGTCAAGTGTGCCCGCCCCGCGGCATGACCTCATGGAAGGTACAAACAAGGCTCTCACGCCAGCCGTGGCGTGAATTTCCAATGCCACTGGAGATCGCATGTGGGTGAAGTATTTCCGTTGAGGCTTCCATTGAAGGGTAGATTAGAGAGACACTCTTGCTGGTGTGCTCATTGGCCGAACTGGAGGTCGCTAGAAAATCTTGCCGGAAAAAGTTGTTGACGGCGGCTATGGCTTTCATGATGACTGTAACGCGACCGGAGTGTGACACGGTCGGTGGATGGGTTGTCGGAATTGACCACACAATGAAACTCTAACCCTTGTATTCTCAAACTTTTTTATGGCTTTGATACAATGTTGAGAGAAAATGAATACTCTAATTCTCATTAATTTACAAAGAAGGAAACATATATATTTATACTCTAGTGTTAGGGCAAAAAAGGAAACAAAGTTAGAGTCTAATTAGGAGACTAAAGAGAAAGAAAAGATCCTTAAATTGACAATAGACAACCCAATGTAAGAAATGGTTGATACCACTTCAAATAACTTCTATCTCTATGTTTTGATAAAAAAAAAAGCTTCTATCTCTATGCTATACATGTATAATTCACAGTGAGACACTTAATTTCTTCTTATTTTCATTGTTTACAGGCGAATAATGGTTTCATAAAATGATATTTACTTCTGGATTCCTAGAGTTAAAACCATTGGTACTTATTTGAAGTTTATATCTTATTTTACCTATATGCAGGACCGTGATGAAAGTAGAGAGAGCCTCTTTAAAGGATTGCCCGTCGTCTCGTTCTCCCTTGGTGACTCAGCAGAGTTCTTATATGGGGATCAAAGAAATGTGGATGCAGCACAAAGAATTGTATTGGAATCAGGAGATGTCCTAATATTTGGTGGCAACTCAAGGAATATTTTTCATGGGGTGTCATCAATTATCCCCAACACAGCTCCAAACTCCCTACTCGAAGAAACAAATCTTCTTCCTGGCCGTCTAAATCTTACCATCAGGCAGTTTTGATATGCTTTACCTTCAGACAGTTTTCATACACGAATTTACCCTCCAACAGAGCCTTGCATGAAGGAATGATTCGTTGTCAAGATTTTTCCTCGTAAATTATCTTCTTCTTTCTTGTTGGTTTTGTGATTAGAATATGGCAATATTGATATCCTGAGGGATAGCTCGGTTGGTCTAAGGCCTTGAAGTTTACCCAATGGTCATCGGTTCGAGTTCCTTGATGGTCATTAGAGGTTTACTCAATCATTAACTTCAGCGTTTGAGGTATGCGCAAATCGGCCCGGGTAACCATAGTTATAAAAAAAATGGTAATATTGATCGTATATTTTTTGTCCCTAAATTTAGACTAGTATGCCATTGCTGGGTTGAATGTGAAACCCAATGGTATTTTCTGAACTGGGAATTCTCAGTACAGCATGGAAGCTATCTTGTTATCAGATCCCTACCTCAAACACCAGAGCACATGGCGTAGCACCTTCATTCCTATCCTTCATTGCATGAGCCGTCTTAGATCTTATCACCTCAGATTCAGATGGTATAATCCATATTAAAGTGACAATGGCCTACTACAAACTGAAAGAAAAGTTTAGATGAAAATGAGTAGATTGAATTCCTCCTTCCCCACCCCTCCACGAATAATTAAGATTAATAGTAGGTTCCACCAAGACTTTCCACCTCATACAAGTTGGCGCCCATCCCAAATCATAGTGTTCTTGTTGAATCGTTCATGTGCTCATTAACTAGACTCTGTAATATTTAAAGGTCAATCATAAACGGATAACAATACAAAATATAGACAAAGAAACATGTATGAATTTAGCCCGTTTTGGGCTTGTTCCACATTGGTCAACAGTTTGAGCCCTTCTAGGGTCATTGGAAGATTTATCTAGTAGTTAACTTTAAGCTCTGTGGGATTAGTTGAGATATAAGCAAGTTATCTTAAACACCCACATTTAAAAATAAATGCAAAAAATATATGAAGAATGAGAAATACAAATATGTCAAAGAAAAATAATTGGCTTTTCACTTAAGGTATTACATTAACTAATTGTAAGTACTCTCTTAATAATTGGTTAAGGTAGTACTTATGGTTTAGTTAAGGTAATATCCTTACTTAAAAGTCAATTATTTTTCCATGATATTTTTTCAAACCATATATTTCCCATTCTTTATACCTTATTTGCCCTTAACTTCCAAATCAATAGAATGATGCATACGCTTCCCTCTTCTCGCAACTATGTGTCCATTAAATAATGTATCACATAATGGCAACATCAGAAGATAAGGTACGGTATGAAGCATATTCATATAAAACTCCATCCACACATGCCTTGCATCATCAGAGTCATCACGATAAGATACCCTCTAATTATTTATAGGAATTGTGTTAGTGTAGAGATGCACTAAATCCTGAAGCCCATCCCTTTACAAAAACTATACGCGGCATTCATGATTATGTGTGGGTGATTGATCTTGTGGGTTCGCATCCATCTTTCTCTGTACCAGTTCTTTTTTAAATAGAAGATTTTTGTCCATATGCCAATTGCTTTCTGTTCTTTCAATGAATGTACCCGCCATTTGGTGCTAAAGGGGTGTCCTCAATATGAGACGACAATGGAAAACAAACTTGTTAAATGTTGGTTGTTCCATCTTGTTGCTATGTGAATCGTTTTCATGTAAGGTGATGTTTGTCTTTATGAAATAGATTTCAAATGCGACGCTGACTAGGCTAAAAGAAACATTGGCCTAGACGTCCATCAAGATAACTTTCAATTTTTTTGTTTTAATTGAAAGATGAAGTCATAATCAGAACTTTTTTTTAAAATAATATTTATACAAATTTAATTAGGGCAAAAAAACATACATCAGTCAAGATAGAGTTATTAATTTTTAAAGTTATATATTCTATTACCAATTTTTTTTCAAAAATTTTAGTTTAAAAATTATGTTACAACATATATAATGCTTTTTTTTTTTTTTAACTTTTATTCAATTTGCATTACATTATTGTAATACATTATTTTTGGATTCAAACATGAGATTTTTCGTAAACTCATTCCACCTTTTTACTACTTGAATCAGATCTCAAGGGCAACAATTATAATGCTCATTAACACCTTGTTTTATACATGACTTCACACCTCCACCTAAAGAAATGCAAAACACCTTCTCTAAATGGATCTCTTATACCATATTTAAGTTATCAACATATATATAGTACTTCTTAGCAAGTTCTCTATCCAACAAGTACATAAACTCTAAACTCTTGTTGGGCTTTTAAAAGATAATTATTCACTTCTCAAAATAGATTCATGGCAATTCTATGGAGTTTATTAAAGAGAAAGAGGCGCATTAGTTGGGTAAACAATAGATTTTAAGAATTTGCGTATACGCAAGAGAAGGTGATGGAAATCCGATATGGCAAACATAATAGTATATTTTAGTGTGAATCTGATTAAGAAAAGATGTGGAAGGCTGAGAACCATTTATATAATTATATTCCACATAATTTAATAATATATGAATATATGTACCTTCCTATGTTGTAACTTGTCATTGTTCTACTATCATTGAGGCACAGGCTGACTATTATTTTATTTGTAATGACAAGGCGCTAGCTTTATCATACCTAATAACTTCAAACTCTTCTGTAGACAAAGCACCAATTTTTGTGATGGATTATATACCAACACCAAGCCAACACCAAGCCATGAAAGCACTTATTTGAGCAGAGCATGTATCTAGAGGAAGACACCCAAAAAAGTAACAACATTGTAAGTAATGTTTTAAAATCTGATCATTGATTGATCCTGTAACTGCACCGCCAGATCACGAGCGTTAAACCGTTTTTTTTAACTGATTTGAATCTATAGATCGGTTAGTCAAATCTATTTATAAATATTTTTATTTTTAATTATCTATTTATAATATCACCGATTTAATACTTTTCCAATTTAATCATTCATCTCATTTTGTTATTTAATGTATGCTTATCCAGAACTAATATCCATAAGGAGTTTCAGAATTTTGTTGTTGTTAAGGAATCCATGACAACATGTGATATCATTTCATCCGCAGAAGTCTTAATCAATTAATCTAGGGAAAAGCCAAAACCAAAGTGCTTGATGAATTAGGCCTCCTGACCTAAATTAAGTAGTGACATGTGGGGCCAGGAGGCTTCCACCTGTGTACGCATATAGAGAAAGTTGATGAACCCAAAGCATATTGATTGATTCCAAAAATGGTAATAATATTAATAATTTGATAACTTTTATTTAAGCTAATTATTTTTTAATATAATATAGTAAACTATTTTCATTAAAACTCGAATCTTTTTTCTTTTTATGTTTAATTTTTAAATGTTAACACTCTAATTAATTGATTTAGGCTTGTAGATACAACCTTTTAAAATAAACATTGACGCTATATTTGTTTTTGTACAAATAAAAAGCTTTTTTTCTAAAATACCCTTTGAGTGACAAGATACCTTACCTACCATCTTTTTAATCAACCTTAAGTACTAATTTATTAAATTTTAGAAGCTACATTAATGAACTTTAAGTGTTACCTTTAGTGAAGGGTATTTGAGGAATAAAATTATTATTTATAAAAAAACTGAAATATTTTTGGAATGAGTGTTAAGTTGATTTCCCGGATCCCAGTTTTCTTTTTAACGGAAACACAAAATGGTAGGAGATTGAAAAGTGGAGCCCTGTTTGATGGCTTTTTTTGGTACTACTTATTTTTAAACAGTGCTGATTTTTTAAGTTTCAATATAACGTATATGTGCATTCTACTTCTTAAAAGATTCATCTCGTCAATAGTCAATAAAATGCACTAAAGGATGATTGTTTTTTCATTGTTCTTCTTCGAAAAGAAAAATTAATTATAACTTTTATACAAAGTACAAGAATTTTGAATAGCTTAAATTAATAGTATATCATGTCTAGTTCATGTGATAGAAAGTTTAACGTTTCAAAAAGACATGATATAAAAAGGAAAGAAGTCCTAAGTTCGAGTTCTAATAGAGACATTTTACTACATTGTAATTAAAATGTTTTGTTATAAATTTTTTTTAAAAGTGTAACAGTTTCTAAAATTTGATTAAATAACTATGATTTTTTCTAAATGAGAATTTTAAAAATAGGTAAAATATTTGATAAAAACACAGAATCAAATTTCGTTAAAAACTTTAAAGGATGGTTCATAGTATAATAAATCGGTTCAAAACTTACATATTTGATAATCCTATAATGACTAAAATACTTATCACTTTAGTTATGCAATATATTAACAACTATGATTTGATTAGTTTTATATGTCTAATGGATATGTATTGTTATTTGAATTGCCTACACACTAATAAACGTAGCAATAAGATAATAAAAAATTAACCGTGGTACCAAGACGACATAACCATATGTCGTAACAAGTCCACGATAAAATCATGAAAAAACAAATTAAAACCTTAGATATGTGTGAAAGAATCACTTTATTGAAAAATAAAATGATAAAAAAAATATAGATGGGTGGTTTTAAGATAATAATGATAAAAAAAATCATTCCCTTTGCTAACAGAAAAATGGCTAAAAGAGAGAATATATGAGAGAAAAAGAGGGGCAGGGTTTCCTCACAAGTCTGTCTTTAAATTACTAAGGGATTAAAATATTTTTTACGTCCTTAAATTTTAAGACTTTTTTAAACCGTTGACTAAAAAAAAAGTTTTTTGAAAATGATAATTTTTATTTATTACAATTTAATTTGAAGATAGTAATATGTTACCATTGGAACTTAAATCTGGAACCTCTTCCCCTATGCCCCGTACGATGTTTCAGTTTTTTAAGATCACAATCCATACCTTTTATGTAATCTTTTCTTAATACTAGAAAATAGAAAATATATTCAAATAAAAACATTAATCTCATTCCCCTAAATTTTGATTATATAATTAAGATATTAAAAAAAATTTATGACCTTAAATTTTAAGAATTTTTTAAACGGTTGATTAAAAAAAAAAAAAAGACTTTTGAAAACGGGTTTTTGAGATCACAAGCAAGTCCATACCTTTTATGTAATATTTTTTTAATACTAGAAAATAGAAAATATATTCAAATAAAAAGACTGTTAGGTAGCACTCACATATATCAGAATGAACGAAACAGAAGATGAACATAATCAAGTCATAACAGTTTGCAGAAAAACCATAATCAAGTCAGAACCTGTTTGCAGGAATCAGAAATGATCAAGTCTTGTGTTGGACACAATCTCCTTAAGATTAAATTCACGCTCTCGCAGCCATGCCGAAGTTATTGACAATTTGTCTCCCAGGATAAAATGATCTCTCCCAACAGAAGAAAGCACTTCCTGTGTTGGCCGTCGACCTAAATCATAAGCCATAACCCGCCTCTCTTCAAACGATGAAATGAAATGAATATGCGACTATATATCTCAAACAGAGAGAAAGTGTGGCCTTATATTCCGCTTCATGATCAATGGCATACTTCAGTTGGAAGGGTCAGGTTCTGCTTCGGCTCAAGGGCGAATGCATTACGCCACGTATAGCCGGAGAAGACGCATCAGTCCAACGGTAACCTACGCAAAAACGATAGCGTTTTGATGCCAAAAGGTGAGTTTAAACTAGCTTCGAACCCGAACCCGGCCCGGGACCGGGCGGCGGCGGTGCGCGTGTGTGTGGTAAACCAAGCATGAGCTAGGTCCTCCCCTTCCATTAAATCAAAAGTCTGGGGCCTAAAACCTAACTACAAGGTGGGTGTATTTATACCCTTTAAAAGTCTTGTTCCTGAACTGGGACTAGGGACAATGCTTCTTTTCCACAAGCTTAAACCTTTAGTTACCATTTTCTGGTGGCATAAGCTTCGAGCAATTTCTAATTCACTCCTTAATGGTTTTTGAGCAACTCAATATATAATCTTCATCTTCTCATGGAGGAGAACACATTCCCATGTGGACCTACCAAAAAAGCTTTATGGGACCCAATGTAATTTTAGCTCAAAGATAGCTAAATTATTGTACTCAAACCCATTATTTCCAACAATCCCCCACATGAATGAAATTGACTGAGATTAATGCGAATGACATGCTGACACTAAGAGAGAGAGTTCAGTTGGAAATTTTCTGTATAGAGGAAGGTAGCTTATGGCCTTGAACTTTCCCTTGTGAAATGCTATCAGGGTTACTGATTGATCAGTGAACATGATGTCTTGAACTGTTCAATCATGTGTGTAAACCAAGACAATAGCATTCACTCAAAATCTTTTCTCGACATACTGGGTTCTACAATCGTGTTCATTTCCTGCCCTAACAATTCCTGGTACCCATGAGTGCCTGAGAGGAATTAGCCTCATCATTCCTTACAGAACCGCCCAGCTCTCACTCACACAGTGACTTTATGGAAGGTATTCTCGCTTATACCCCACTTGTCTTTAACAAGATATAAGAATCATTAAAAGCGTACTTAATTCTATTCAACGCTACGTGCATCACTATTCTGATTATAGGAACGAGTAGGAGATTTGTCTCCGTAGTGATCTTCAATGTGAGTCACACAAAATTCGGTTGTCCTTTGAACCCTAGATCTCGGGACTTAGTCGCCTAGGGTCATTGCCATTTTGGCGACTCTTTAGTGCATAGGCTTTAAACCCATTCCCCTCGATGATTTACTTACTTGCACTCTGGTCAAACCTTTGGT
The DNA here is from genome assembly GCA_016808115.1 of Tetrastigma voinierianum. NCBI lineage: Eukaryota > Viridiplantae > Streptophyta > Magnoliopsida > Vitales > Vitaceae > Tetrastigma > Tetrastigma voinierianum. The sequence continues at coordinate 1,103,615 of JAEQBH010000234.1, read as the reverse complement.
TAACGGATCCACAATATTCTCTTTTGACCTTATGTATTAAATGGTCATAATACCATTAGAGAGAAGTTGTCTTACAGTATTATGTCTTCGACGAATATGTCGAGACTTACCGTTATATATATGACTATGTGCTCTTCCAATCGCTGATTGACTATCGCAATGAATGCAAATAGCGTGCATGTGCTGTGGCCATATCGAATAACTTCTAAGAAATGACGGCCACTCTCGCTTCTTCACCAGCTTTATCCAAAGGCAATAACCTAGATTCCATCGTGATCTAGCAATGCACGTTTGCTTAGAAGATTTCCAAAAATATCGCCTCCACCACCAGCAGTAAATAGATAGCCACTTGTGACCCTGAAATCTTTTGGTGCTCTGATATCCAATTCATCACAAGATCCTTCAAGTATTGCTAGATATTTTGAGTAGTAATCCATAGTTTTGGGTGTATTTCAAATACCTCAAATCCATTTGCCTTCCAGCAAACGGCCCGGACCTAGATTACTTATGTATCTACTCAATTTATCGAATAACGTAGTTATGTCTCGAATGGGTATAAATCTATGATATACATCGCCGCCAATTGCTTGTGTGCATATTCTTCATGGTGAAAGGTTTTTGCCATTATTTTTGATAGATGTAGATTTACATCTAAGGTGTGTTCTCATTAATTCACTATTATTTTGTTTGAATTTCTTGAGAATTTTCTAAATGTAATGTGATTGAGATAATATTAGTCCATATGATGTTTTGGAGATCTTTATCCTAAGTATAACATCAACAACACCTAAGTCGTTCATGTCAAACTTATTGTTGAACATTTCCTTGGTAGTTTTAATGACTTCATTATTGCTACCCATGATGAGTATATCATCAACATAGAGACAAATAATGACAATCCACGTTCGGTGTTCTTGACATATACACATTTATCACACTCATTGATTTTGAATCCATTTGTCATCATTACACTGTCAAATTTCTCATGCCACTGCATTGGTGCTTGCTTTAATCCATAAAGGGATTTAACAAGCCGACAAACTTTTTTTTCTTGACTTGGAACAATAAACCCTTCGGGTTGTTCCATGTAGATTTCTTAATCCAAGTCGCCATTTAAGAAAGTTGTCTTTACATCCATTTGATGTATCTCAAGATTGTGTATAGTTGCAATAACTATTAACATTTGAATGGATGATATTCTTGTCACTAGTGAATAGGTATCAAAATAGTCCAAGCCTTCTTTTTGCTTGTAACCTTGATAACTGGGTCCGCTTTTTATATTTATCAATAGATCCATCTGCTTTCATTTTCTCTCTAACATCTATTTATCCAGAGGTTTCAACCCGGTGGAAGATCCACTAGTTCCCATATGATTTTGCAAGATGGATTCTACTTCGCCGCTTATAGCCTCTTTTCCAATATGGAGCTTCATGGCTCGACATAGCTTCCTTTAAAGCTTTGAGGTTCATCTTTCTAATGTATAATGATAGAAAAAGTCGACCACAAGATTTCACGTTTCTAGTTCTTTGCCGCGCTCTGCCTCGTCATCATCTTGTCGGGCCTTGACTATTGCCTATTACAGTATCACGAGTCCTTTTACTGGAAATAATTCTCCTGTATGGATTTGTAAGGAAATACATTTTCAAAGAAAGATGCATTCCTTGGATTTGATAATAGTATTACATGCATATCGATAATTTCTTGATTTTATGAATCAGAAAACGATATGCACTACTATTATGTGCATATCCAATGAAAACACAATCAACTGTTTTTGGTCCTATTTTAACCTTTTTAGGTATAGGTACCGTCACTTTATCTAGACACCCCCACACTTTCAAGTATTTGTAAGAAGGTCTTCGACCTTTCCAAAACTCATAGGGGGATTTATTGGTTTTCTTGTGAGGTATTCGGTTGAGAATATAATTTGCGAAAGAATTGCTTCCCCCCACAAATTTTGAGGTAGTCAAGAACTTAATAGTAATGCCTTCATCATTTCTTTTAAAGTTCTGTTTTATGCTCAAAGAACCCCATTTTGGCTGAGGTGAATAGGGTGCAAAATAAGCTGGGTGTATTATACTCATGTTATGAACAAAAATCCCCAAACGTGCTTTATATTCACTAATTTATCACTGTGATACCTTGATTTTTCTATCAAGTTGGTTCTCCACCTTATTCTTTGAAATGTTGAACATTTCCAATGTCTCTATTTACTTCTCAATGCAAACATAACAAAGATCTTGTGCAATCATCAAATTAATGTAAGAAAATATTCTTACCACCTCTCGCTTGAATAAAACTCTTGATCATGATATCTAATGCATAATTCTAGAGGTTCACTACTTCTTCAATTGATTAAATAAAGTTCCGTAAATTTAGATTCCACTACGCATCTCACATTTTACATTTTGGATATATTTGAAATTTGTGGGCAAACATTCCATATTAATTAAACTGTGCAATGTATCATAATTAACATGTCCTAGTCTACCAGCCACACACATTCAAGATTCAAGTATATGTTGTAAGACGTGTTCTTTTTTATTGATATTCTTAATAGGAGGTACAATAGTCATTATATTCATTTTGAAGAGCCTATCGTCATGTACCCTTTCCCACATACATCCCATTTTGTGAGGATGAAGTTGTCCGAGACAACACCAACTTGAAGCCCTTTCTTACTCTCAACAATGATCCGCATATTCAGATCCTTTCAATTCTCGGTACAGTAAAAGACATCATTGAGAGTAAGTTCCTTGCCCGATGTCTTCTTCAATACTACCTTCCCGTCTCTTCAACCTCAGCAGGAGTTGCTCCATAAAGAGTTGTTCTCCATTATCTATGTTTGATATGATGGAGAACATCTTCACTGAAAGAACATGACGAAAATTTCTCGTGTCCACTCCACCATTCCTTGGTATTGCTACTAATGAAGTTCACCTCTGAGATCACTTCATTCGAGAGGTTCATGTTTGAGACATCGTCTACTTTAGTCACATTGGCTTGAGGGCGTTTCTTCTTCGGAATCCCTTGTTCCTTGCGACTACGATAGTCCTTAGCACGGTGCCCTTGCTTGTTGCACACACAAGACTCTGCCTTGAACTTTTTCAAGCAGACTGCTTAGGACCACGTCACGCTCTTCCTCTTCTTATTGTGGGAGGTCCCCGCCTTGTTCCATAACATTACCTGATTCCATGAAGCCCTTGCCCCGCCTTCTTCTCGATGCACTAAGTCTCCTCTATTCTCACCACTATCAAGTCTTCAAGTCTCATTTCTTCCGCTTTGCGTTTAGGTAATTCTGAATTCTTTCCATAGCGGTGACAATTTTTCAATAATTGCAGCCACTTGGAAGGATTCAATCGACATCCCTTCGTATGTATGTCATGCGTAATCACTCAGATCTTGAACTCTGGGCCGACATCAAGTTCTCGTATCAAGCATCTTGTAGTTCAGATTTTTCCCACTATAAACTTCTCGAGCCCCGCACCTCTACTTTGTACTTTTGTCCAAGGATTCCCACAATTCTCTTGCAGTATTGAAGGCGCAATACACATTATATAGTGTGTGTCGCCCGTGCTATTCAGGAGGTAGTTATGACACAAGAAATCAAGATAAGCTTCCACGTTTTCCACAAGTAACCACTGGTCGCTGCCATTTTCCTTCAATGCGATATCTTCTCATGAACGGCTAAATTCATGCGGTCAGTAGAATATCTTTGTTATTATCTTTTGAATTCTCGTCCCATTAAATTTTTTCCTGGGCTTCTCTCCATGACTCATTAAATATCAAGGCCATAACAAAGGCTGAGGAGGCACTATTAATGCGTAACTGCAGATTTTCATTCTATCTGAATCGACCAAGCTCTAAAAACAGTTGTATTAATAAACAATTTTTACAAATTTTGACAAAACCAGACATTAAATCAAAGTGCCACTGCTCACGTAAAATGCTTCTTTAAAAATAAAATATGACTTTGCCAAATTCTAAGCAAAATATTAAAACAAACAGATTATTGTTTTTTTCAGAATTGAGCAATAAAGCAATTCCAGAGCTGATATATGTAAACTGATATATGTAAACTAATAAATGTAAACTGATATATAAATTGATATCAACACGATACCAGTTACCCCGTTGCATCGCTTCAGATATCGAATCAAGTCTGCTTATAAAAAACGTGAAAACCAAAGGTGCATTTAAAAAAAGGCTTTAACTTATAATGATAATAATATAAAAAACAACTTAATTGATATAAAAAACGTATTGATATCGATATAAAAATATAAAGATAGATGTTTTTTTTTTTTTTTTGCAAACAAAACGCAGCTAGTATACAAGGCAGTTAGTAAAATTGGCATGTTGCGTAGGAAAAATATGGCTTTACAAAGGCAAAGAGAAAACTAAAGGCAAAGAAACATAATAGTAAATGCTCGCTTGCACAAAGCGAAAAAAAAAAAAAAACTAATCTGTCTTAAGATTGTTAGGTAGCACTCACATATATCAAAATGAACGGAACAGAAGATGAGCATAATCAAGTCAAAACACTGCGTAAACCATAATCAAGTCGAACCTCGCTTGCGGAATCGAATGATCAAGTCTTGTGTTGACACAATCTTCTTAAGACAAATTATCATCTCGTAAAGGGTGCTTCGAGTTATCGCAATTCGCCTCCCGTGATAAAATGATATCTCCCAAATGTAAGAAAGCACTTCGTGGTTGATGCTATCGAACCCGAATCGCTTACGTAACTCGCATTTCTCAAATGTATGAAATGAAATGAATATGTAAATATGTATATCTCAAATGAGAGAAAGTGCTACTTTATATGACTTGCTCACGACCGTTCAGATGTTGAAATTGGGAAGGGTCAGGTCTGCTTCGGCTCATGGCTAATGCATTACAAGGCTTGCTGAAAAGACGATCAGTCCATCGGTAACATACGCAAAAAACGATAAATAGCTTTGACGCTAAAAGGTGAGTTTAAGCTAGCTCCGAACCCGAATTCCGGCTCGGGGTGGCGAGGCGGTGCTCGCTGCATGGTGAACCAAGCACTTAGCCTAAGTCCTCCCCCTTCCACAAAACTCAAGTGCCCTCGGGGCCCAAACCCACCATGCGTGGGTGTATTTATACTCTTTGGGTAGTTTTGTTATCATCCGACGCGTGATGACATGTTTTTCCACAAGTTTAAACCTTTGGGCTACTATTTTTAGCGCTGATGCTTGGAGTAATTTTAATTCAATTCTTTAATGGTTTAAGTGTAAAGAACTCAATATATAATCTTCATCTCTCATGTATATAACACATTCCTGCGACCCACCCAAAAGCTCTAGACCTAATGTAATTTTGAACAAAGATAATAAATTATCAGGTTCAAACCCATTATTTCCAACAAAGACAACCAAAAACATTAATCTCCTTCGCCTATGTAGCTAAATTTTGCTTTTAAGAGTTCTTATATTATAGATTACTGTTATTTTTACTAGTAAAAATAATATTTAGATATCAATGAGAAATATATATGTTAGAATAATATTTTTGATATATTATGCAACAAAGAAAAAACCTAAAAGAGAATTACATGGAAGAATAATCCACCAATGTACAAAATTTAATAATAACTAAGGTCATGAAATTAACATACTTATTTTTGTTTGTAGTAGTTTTATTGTTTTAAAAAATGAAAATTTTGTACAAAGTCTAAGAATTTTCATCCAAGAAGAAAAAAATTAATTTGTATTTTTAAAATCTTGAAAATTAGGATAATGTGAATTTTTTTTTTCTTAACTTTTAAAAACATCAAAAAAATGTTTTAAAGTGTACAAGATGCCATGTTAGAATTCATACATTTTATACAAGAAATAAAAAAATTTCAAATATTCAATTATTGTTTTGAAAGAAAATGTTTTTACAATATTTTCATTCAAAGTATTTTTAGTGAAAATTTTTCTCTTACTAAGTGTTTGTATGCATCAATAGGAAATAAAAATGATTATTTTATTTCTATTCCTATTTTTTAAGAATGAAAGTAAACTTATAGTTCTATTCATAGTGTTTGGATGAACTTAAAAATCTAAATTTAGGATTATTATTGTTTTATGGTAAGAATGAGTACAGAAATGTAAAAGAAATAAATTGATTATAACACTTTATGTTTTAAAAGGATAAACTTTGATATTTTTGTAATTTGTTGTTAAATGACAAAATTTAAGGAAATATATATTCAATAAATAAAAATTAATTAACCATACAAATCAAACAAACCTAAACCTAGCGTATAAATATTCAAGTGTTCTTTTTATAAAAATTAAATAATTTATCATGTCTAAGAAACTATAAATTATATTTTTACTGGAAAAAAATAACCGAAAATAAAGAAGTATATGAAATATTATATTTAAATTCTTAAAGTTAGTAAATATTCTTCTTATTTTTAAAAAGGAAATAAAGAAATATAATGTTATTCTAATTTTAAATAAGCATTATATCATATAAAACCCACAACTCTAAAATATGTACATTTTAGTTTATTATTTTATCAAATTTAGAATATATATATATACACACTAGTGAATTAAAACCCACTTATAAATCAGATTTGATTTCTATCATAATCATTTTTATTTTTATAAAATTTGTCCAAACATTAGGCTGAAAGAGAATATATATAACTTTTATTCCCACTTTTCATTTCCATAAATCAAACACCCCTTAAAAGTGGTTTAAAAAAAAAATCACTCATAAATTGCTTCTCTGTAGAACAAGTGATTTTAATACACTATTTTTAACTCAATTTCTCATATACAAGTGATTTTTAAATATGAAGAGTATTTCGATTTTTTTTAATATACAAGTGATTTTTAAAATATTGAGAATATTTTGTTAATCACCTGCAATTTTAGTTTGAAAATAGTTATAAAAAACACATCTTAAGGGACTTTTAATCACTTTTTAAATTACTTCCAAACAATCTCTTAGTAATGAAAGAAATATTAATTAAATTTATTCATGAACTTTTGTTCAATTTATTTTTTAAAATTTTATTTAAATTTATACTTCCAAATCAACAAAACATAATAAGATCCCATCCGTCCATCATGTCTAGTTCATTTGATAGAACACTCAACATTTAAAAAAGTCATGACTTAAGGAGGGGTCTTGGATTCGAGTCCCAATAGGGATAGTTTACTATATCATTACTAAATTGTTTAGTTGTTAAAAATATAAGGATTCCATCATAGTCAAGTTTGATTATAACATTGTACATTTTGCGTTATATGCTTCTATTAATAGTTATAACTTTACATGATTTGTTTACAGTTAAATACTTTAATTATAATATAGTAAATTGTCTTATTGGAATTCGAACTTAGAACCCCACCCCTCCTTATGCCATGACTCTTTAAAACTTTAAATGCTTTAACACATGAGTTAGACATAATGAACACCTTACATGATTAATAGGAAGCAAATTTTACTTTTATTTTTTATTTTTTTATTATTATTATAGCAAGGTATAATATTTGTTATTTCTTCCACGACTCATCAAATATAGTTTTTCTTTCCTTTAGTGCTCTTTTCCCCCTTTTTTTTTTGTTTCGTTTTTCAATTGATGTATCTTATTCTATATAGAATTAGTGACATAAATGGTCTCAACCTTTTCATTTTTTATATTTTGATATCTCAACTTTATTTTTATTCAATTAAGTCACTTAAAAATTAAGTCTTTCAAAATATTTCTATTTTGGTGTCACAACTTTATTTTTGTTCAATCTAAGTGTCTAAGTTTTTTTTTATTTTTTTTATTTTTTTTATTTTAATGTCTCAATTTTATTTTTGTTCAATCAAGTGTTTATTAACTAATAAAAGATATTTGAATTAGAAAAAATTGAATTCAAATGACATTTTACATTATATAAAAATAATGAAATTACTTAAATGACATTTAACGAGGTGAAGTAACAATATTATCATTTTTACTATGAACTTTACAATCTATTTGTTACATTAAAATAGAAATCGATAAATTTGGCCACTATAGAATTGAGATAAAATTTAAAAAAATTATTAAAAAGGAAAATATAACAATTTTAAAAACAACTTTTAATTATCTTCTATTTTTTTTACTTGTTTTTCTAAGTATTATGTGAAAAAATTATATATCAATAATTAACAAAAAAAATTTGATATTAAAATTTTTTTATATAATTAAAATTTTTATTTTTATTCATTGCAACCAATTTAATAAATTTATTTTATACCCTATTGAACAAACAAATATAAAAAACACTAATGTGAAAAAGATAACACAACCTTTCATCTTGTTAAAGGACCTTTAAGTTATTTCATCATTTTTATACCATAAGAATGTTATCTAGATATAATTTTTACTTATTTAAATATTCATACAGTTTTGATTCCTTCAAGAAACACTGTATTAAAACAAAATTAAGTTTCAAATATTTCGATCGGTCTCGAAAAATAAAGTTGAGATACTAAAATAGAAAAAATTAGAAGTTTAGATATTTAATTGAATAAAAATAAAATTAAGACACCAAACTAGAAAAAATAAGAAAGTTTAGACACTTGATTCAATAAAAATAAAGTTAGAGATATCAAATAAGAGAAAATGGAAAAGTTGAAATACCATTTATGTAATTAACCCTTCTATATATTTATGCATATGTTTTGAATAAGCCTCATTTAAATAGACGAATAAAATTATATTATATTAACCTCTCCACGATTCTTCCAAATAAAACTCAAATGAATTTATATTGTGAAATAAATGATAGATTAAAAATGAAAATCTCATCCGTATATTTGTGGGGGGCATTTGCCTCTTCTAGGCCCCCATGTCGCTTTGCCCTTGAATTAATTAGAAACTTGTAATGATAAGTTTGCACCCGAAGAAATCTTTTTCTAAAGTATTTTTAAAAAACTCAACTATCGAATTTTTTTTTTTAGAAAACATCATAAATAATTTTTAATTCTAGAAGTTAGTTTTTAAGTTTTTAAAAGTGTTTTTAAGATCTTATAAATCATCTATTTTTTTTTTTTTTTTAACTTTTCAGGTTGAATATATTTTCTATAATTATTGTGGAAATGGAAAATAAGATTTATCTAGAAATACTTAAAAAATTGACAATCGTTGCAGTGGGGTTAATTTACAATTGGAGACAGCAAAATTAATAATTTATGCATATGAATATTAGAGTTTCTATATAAATATTGATTTTCCTTAATGACCAAGAACAACACATACAGCCATGACGATTGCTTCAGTTAACATAAAGTTAATAAGAGATCATTAATTCGGGAACTGAGGAGGGTCGGATATCCCATCCGAACAAATAATAAAATGACCCGGAATTAGGTGAGTGTTTTAGCAGTTAACCATAGTAGGGATTTAGGTTGAAAACGTTGCCAAACAGGCGGAACCCACTATTTCTGCATGTGCAAAACGGAGAAAACCAAAAACGACAACCAAACAAAAATGCAATATAACAAGTAACACGTCACGAGAATTTCTCTCTCTATCACCTCTATTCTATATATAAACGCGGCTTTGCCTCTTTGCCTTCACCACTCTCTCTCTCTCTCTCTCTCTCTGTCTTTCTTCCCAACATACTCCCCCGTTTTCGGAGTGCTCCATTTCTTGAGGCTCCAAACAAATATGCGGAGGTTCGTCGCCGGAAGGGTTTCTCTAGAAAAACACTTCCGTTTATGGCGTCGGAGCTTCTCCCAACGCGCCCAAAACAAGGCTTCTGGCCAAGAAAACGATGTCGTTCTCCCCAAAATGCCCCACTTCGATTACTCTCCTCCTCCCTACGACGGCCCTTCCGCCGCCGAAGTCTTGCAGAAGCGGAAGAAATATCTCAGTCCTTCCATGTTCTGCTTCTATAATCAACCAGTTAGTTTTCAACTTTTCATCGGATTCACGGTTATCGTTTTCGAGTTTCTATTATTATTATTTTTTTGGAAATTTATTCTTATTTGTTGTCAAGAAATTGTAAAAGAAAAAGAATATAGACGGTTTGATTCTCTAGGGTGGCCTGCAAGCCGTTGGATCTAAACAGTTTTTTTTATGGGATTGGGTTTGGGACAGGTGAACATAGTGGAGGGGAAGATGCAGTACTTGTTTGATGAGAATGGCCGCCGGTATGTGGACGCTTTCGGAGGGATTGCTACGGTGAACTGCGGCCACTGCCATCCTGATGTAGCGGACGCAATAGTCAAGCAAATCAACCGCTTGCAACACTCCACGGTGCTCTACCTCAACCACGCTATAGCTGATTTTGCTGAGGCGCTAGCCTCCAAGATGCCTGGAGATCTCAAGGTATCTGTATCCGACGTTGGATATTGGTTTGAGGTGTTGAATCAGCAAAAGAGGTTGATGGGAGGTGTGTGTGTTTTTGGCAGGTGGTGTTTTTCACTAATTCAGGCACGGAAGCAAATGAGTTAGCGATGATGATGGCCAGGCAGTACACTGGATGCAATGACATAGTATCTTTGAGGAACGCTTACCATGGGAATGCAGCTGGGACTATGGGGGCGACGGCCCAACGTATCTGGAAATTCAACGTCATCCAGGTATATTGTGAATTCCACTGCTGCCCCATTTGTTTTTATACTCTACTTTTGCCCCCATCTTTATGTTTATCTTGTGTGCCATATATATCTCTAATAAGAGCTGAAAGTTAATGGTCAATTAAATCTCTAATGACCTTCAAAGGACTTGAATTAGTGACCATTAAATTAAACTCCAAGATCAATTGTGCTACCCCCTCAATGTTTTTCACCCAACTATTTTTCTTCACATTAGTTTGACAGAGTTTAGATTTTTGTTAGCACTGAAAACTGTTATGAAGCTGAAGGCAAAATTATATAAATCAGGTTTTTTTTTATTTTTTTAATCTTTTTATAACTGTAAGTGGTCAGGCTAATTTTGATATGCCTCGACTAATGATATTGGACTTTAAAGTTAAGGGTCAAGTAAATCTTCTGATAACCCTAAAGGACTTGATCCTTGAACTAATCCCAAAAGAATCTAAAATTAACGATTGAACTGATAACTATTGGGAGCATACCGAAGCCGGGCCAACTAAGCTACTCCTATATACCTTATACCTTAGCCCAAAGAGATGGTCATAACTATATGGGCTCAATTGGACCACCGTAAGACTGATTCTCTGGAGGATGGAAATGGAATGCCACAATCTAGGGTTACGGGTCCTGTATCATTCCAAAGTGGGGACTATTTCATCCAGTCTTCAGTGTGGATGTTTGTTTTCAAATGGGCGATAAGGGTTCAATAAAAGGATCTGATGATGACGGCGTCAAATTTGATACCAAGGGGTGTTGGTTTTTTTATTTTATTTTTTAATGTTGAATAAAACTTTTATTTATGTGAATGCTCAACGAGGCTTAATATTATTAATTATGAAGTTTTTTTTTCTTAATATTGTATTTCTATTTACTATTAAATTATTTGTTTTGTATATGCATAAAATCTTAAAGAAAGATAATTTAAATCACTACTTGTTTGTGAAATTATGATATAACTTCATTAGTATGATAAAATGAAACATTTTTGTATAATATATTATAAAAAATTAATGATAAATAATTTATTATTATCATTCTTACAAAAATAATAATTATTATATTTATTTATTTTATATAACTAAAATAGCATACATAAAATTAATAATTTAAAAAATAATAGATTGATGAAACTAAAATTAGATATTCATGTTTTAAAAATATTTTGAAATGTTACTTAAAAAAATATTTTAAAATATTTTATGTAAATTCTAAAATATTACTTTTCTAAATAGAAAAAACCAAATATTTTGGTTTTTTCTATTAAATTTTTTTTCAAAATTCGGAAATAAGTTATACAAAAATAAAAAAACTGTCTAAATACTTTAAGAAAACAAACAAACAAACAAACTTCCTCTAAGTGCTAAACTGATTTCAGTGTTTCCTGTTGTTTAAATGGATTTAAAAAACCAATTATTCCCTATGACAGTGTGAAATGATGAGACAAATTGAGAAGTAAATTGATATTTCTATGTTTTTTTGGGCATGTGTGTTTTTTATCTGACCATCAGACTGGAGTTCATCACGCCCTCAACCCGGATCCGTACAGAGGCATTTTCGGCTCGGACGGAGAAAAGTATGCAAAAGATGTCCAAGATCTCATCGACTACGGAACATCTGGCCATGTAGCAGCTTTCATTTCAGAAGCCATACAGGCAAGCAAGCGCCCTGAATTTAATTTTAACCTCTCTGTTTTTCTTGGTTTTAGTATTTTGCTTGAATGATTTACTATGCCTATGCCTGAAGGGAGTGGGGGGAATTGTAGAGTTGGCCCCAGGTTACTTGCCTGCTGTATACAGCAGCATCAAGAAAGCAGGAGGCCTTTTCATTGCTGATGAGGTTCAGTGCGGCTTTGCGCGCACTGGAAGCCATTTCTGGGGGTTCGAATCTCAGGGAGTTGTTCCTGATATCGTCACCATGGCAAAGGTGCTTCATCTTATCCTCGTTTTGTTTGAGTTAAAAACAGTTATTTGCTCGATAGTCATTATTGATGGCTTCTAAACCATCTCACTGGCCTTCCTTAGGATTCCATCAGGACGGGCTTGATTATTCGTCTTCCTGACTTACAAGCACAGAAATGACAACTTATCTGCTTTAACATATGCTTCCATTTCAAGCACAGCCACCATATTTTCCATTCAATAATGCTGTCATTTGTGATACATGTATATAATCCACCTAGACTGCAATTAAGGATGTAGCTAGCTGGAACTAGAAGGCATGCGTGTTTGAATTGATTAAAATAAATGAATATATATGTATATTATATACAGGCTGACTTGGTTCCCTGTATGGTAACTCTTTAGGGTATCGGAAATGGAATTCCCCTTGGGGCCGTAGTAACAACTCCTGAGATTGCAGAGGTCTTAACCCGTCGCAATTACTTCAACACCTTTGGTGGAAACCCGGTCTGTACTGCAGCAGGCCATGCTGTTCTGAAAGTAATCGAGAAAGAAAAGCTTCAAGAGAATGCATTTGTTGTTGGGTCATACTTGAAGGAGCGGCTCCTTTCTCTCAAGGACAAGTATGAAAGTAAGGGTTTATTTTTCCTTTTCCTTCCTCTTGTGTATTACATATCTTCTCTCTACTGTCCCCTTTTTTAATTTTTCTGATGATGGTTGTATGTGTTGTAATTGTGTCTGCAGTTATTGGAGATGTGAGGGGAAAAGGGCTGATGCTTGGAGTTGAATTAGTCACTGATCGCAAGCTAAAAACTCCGGCCAATGTCGAAGTTCTGCATATTATGGACCAGATGAAAGGTTTTGTATTCTCCTTTCGCCATCTTACTACTGTCTGCTTTGATCTTGTTTCTGATCTAGCTACTAATTCACTAACTGTTTTAACAGAAATGGGAGTTTTGGTGGGAAAGGGCGGATTTTATGGGAATGTTTTTAGAATTACTCCGCCTCTCTGTTTCACCAAGGAAGATGCAGGTAAGATTTATTCTTCACATACACTAACAGTGGTATCAATAAGCAATATCTTATCCCAGATAACCTTCTTTGTCCATTGATTATGAACCTTTTTTTTTTTTTTTTTTTTGTGACAGATTTCTTTGTGGATGTCATGGATTACACCATGTCGAAGATGTGAAGGCAAAATTTTACAGCAAATAGATTTTTGTTTGATCATATTTATAGATTGATGTAATCTTCCTTTGTATGTAGTCTCTTCTGTGTACATGAAAGACAATCGCTACACAGATTACTATTTGAATAAATGTTCTGAATCATAGTAGTTCATTCTGCCTTCATGACACTCTCATCCCACCCTAAGATTATCGGAAAAAAAAAATTATTTGTAATTTATCCCAAAAACACACGTAATCTAACATCTACTCCATAAGATTTGAAGCATACCATGCATTTGAACTTTCGAGGGAGATCACTCCTCTGTTAATTGAGTAAAAGAATTGATCTATATTTCCCTAAAGTTAGCTCTACTGACAATCTCCCTTATGATATATGAAAGAAACAATCTATAAAGAACCTTCAAATTTTGCCTAATAAAACCCTATGTCTATGGGAAAGCCAAATCAAATTCATTGGAAAAGAGTATTATTACAAACATTACATGATTAAATAGCTATTTTTACATGCAGATCATCCTCAGATGACTAGGCTTGCTAAAACCATTTCTAGGTCATAGTTTACAATGATCTAAAATGACAAGTGCCTTTGAAGTTACAACTTCTCAAAACTACTAAGTCTTTCATCCATCAACAGCAATTTCAACTACAAGTGTCTTTATATATATATATATATATATATATGATGATGCTTTTTTTTCAACCTGGATCACCGGAGCGTGTGGGGTCGTCACGGACCGGATCGTCATTGGTCGGTTCACAGCTTCGGGCCATGGCTCTCCTCCGCATAAAAACAAGAAAGAAGAAGCTGGTTGGCGGCTTCGCCTGCAGCCCGCCATGCCTAAGTCGGCCATTCCCTCGTCAGGAGAAAAGATAGACCGCTTTAGAGTACGAATGTTTTTGCGTATGTTCGAAAGTACCTTTCACCGATGGGGGTGACCTTGTATTTATAGTAATATGCTGCCTCAATGGATGGTGATTAGGATTCTTCCCCATTGGATGGGATATTTTCTTGATATCGGATTTGATTATGGATATAGAAAGTGCAGCTCTATTTGGAATTATTTCTCTCCCTTATTGGTGGGATCCCGTTTGATGAGCTGTAATATTGTGAATTATCTTACTTTCCTAACTGGTAAGATTTAGTTAGATTTGCTGGATAATATATTATTGGGGATTATTCTATTTCCCTTATCTATGGGATTTGGCTTGATTTGCATAACATGGGCTTTCTTGATTACCCATAATCGACCTTGGGTCGAGGCAATGGGCGGATTGTGCCTTCATCCCTTCATCCCGGGTCGGCGCCAAAAGGCCCGAATGCTTTAACGGGCATGCCCAATGGATCGGGCCTTCATCCTCGTCGCGTTAAAAGGCCCGAATGCTTCCAATGGGCATGCCTCTCCTTGTTTTAGCGAAAGTGGGCCCCGCGAGCCCATTTTTCAAACCCTATCATTTGCCCTCAAATTGCGGTCACGACGCGGCGCGGCAAGGGCTGTAACGCCGTATCTGATGCAATTTCCACGCGTGTCCGTCTGGCCGGGTTAGTTAAGGCTTGATCACGTCATGTCACCTGCGATAATGATGGATCTCTTTGGTTTTCATTTATTTCCTCCTACTCCTTCAATCTCCTCTCTCTGCTTCTTTCTGCACTCCTCGTTCACAGGTGTGCCCCCGATCCTACGACTCTTTCTTTTCTCTCAATCTCTCGCACTTCATTTTCCCTTGCCCTCCGTCTCGACCTTTTTTGTGTAGAGTCTTTTTTCTGGCGTTTTACCCGAGATAGCTTCTTCCGTTTTATTCCCGGGACCGCAAGGGCCTTTATTTCTCGCTGGTTTCTTTACCAGTACTACGAGGCGCTAGGTTAAGCTTCGATCAAGTTTCGCTTTTCCTTATTTGCTTCACACATCATGGGTCCGGTCACTCTTCACGTATCGGCGGTGACTCTTCTACGTTGCCGGCCTCGGGGTGGACTGGTGGCGTCCCTCCAACCGCTCGGCCTAGGGTTGAACTCGAGAGCCTTCAGTGGCGCCCTTCCCTCGACAAGGCAAGGGAAAAGTAGACCTGATTAAATACCCTGGGGGGGTCAGAATACCTAAGATCCGCCTGCTCAAAGATGCTTTAACCGGTAAATGAGCAAGGTCGGGTCCCTCTCATATGGGGCCACCTGGCGACGCTACCGCCTCCCTTCATGCTCGAGTGTGGTCCCCCGACGCTAATTCTATGTGGTTTTCGCGGCCTAAAATGGTGTGCTTCTTCAAGTGGCCTTCGCAATGGTCTTCGTTTTCCTCTGCATCCCTTCATAAAAGGGGTTTTGTAGCACTTCAATGTCTGTCTTTCTCAACTCGCGCCCAATGGTTGGGGCATTTTGGTTGGTCTATTGGTTTTCTTTAAGGACTGCTCCTTTATCTTTTTAGCTCGAAGGAGACCGAGGGCTTCCTCTATTTTTCTAGGCGCTCTGGTGCTCCTCTGGTGATTTCCGATCTTCCCTCTTCCCACAGGTTGTGGAAAGGACGCTACTTCTTTGTTAGTGGTCGTAACTGGGAATATGACCCTCTTGACAAGGACGACACCTTGGGCGTTCCGGTGGCTTGGACCACACCCGAGAATCTACGCGGAGTGTTCGCTTCCGTTTTTGTATAACTTCAGGAGGTCGGGTATTTCTCGATTATGCATTGTCTATACAAGCCAGTGTCAATCGATCTCGCCACAAGATAACGCCATAGTGCTAGCTGGCCGAAAGTGTCCTCCCTGGTCCCAGCCGGAGTTGATCAAGCCGGATATTCCTAGCTCCTTCGAGCTCGAGGTAGTCTACTGGTCACGCTTTGAGGCCTTCGCCTCCCTTCCACCACGAGTCTCTCCCATTGAGTCCTTCGCCGCTAAACCCACCAAGGGAGAGCTTCGCTCGCCTGAGACGCCTCGGCCTCGAAAGCCCCGAGTGTGAAACGGAACCCCGGGGTCTACGAGAAAGACCGGCCGGCTTTGTCCAAGGTCCAAATCGAGCGCTCTTCCTTCTCGCTCACTCCGTCCGAAAGCCGAGCGTTTACTGCCGCCTCCGGCCGAGGTTCCCAAAGTCTTGAGTTCGCAGCCCCGTTCTGGGTCTGCTGCGAAGGCGAAAGGTCCCTCGGGTAAGGCCGTTGAGCAGCTGTTGGTGATCATGCCCATCACTGTCTGGAATCCGCCTGCGAAGAGTGTTAGGCCACCTTCTTCGAAGGCGGAAGAATTGAAGCACAGCTGACCCGAAATCCAAGGATGGCGACTTTCGCTTCTCGACGCCGAACTTAAGTACCGGTGCGGTCTCTCCATTCTTAAGGACTTAACCTCAAGAGGTCAAGCGCGCTTACTCCGCTGACGCAGGCTTTGGCTTTATCCTCCAAGGGGTCGCCTCAGAAGTTCCCATACCGGTCAGACATCCGACATTCTCGAGCCGAAAATGTGAATTCCCGTGGTCAGCGCACGATTTTACTGACGTGGCAGGTGGCTACTCATTTAAAGGGTTTGGCCAGAAAAGCCAAACTAAACGAAGGCCATGTTAAAGCCGCCCGGGTTTACAAGGCAAGGGTGGCTTCCCTTACCTTTGAGCGGACTGAGCTGCGAGATCGGGTGCAGCGTATGACCGAGGAGGCAGAGAGGCTCAAATCTGATTTGAAGCATACCATGTTGGCCCGTGCCCGGGCTGAAGGTAGAGAAGATGAACCAAACAGCTTTGATACGGGCCGGCGAAGCCGGAAGTTCGAGATGAGCTAAAGGGTTGGGCGTAACGACTTGATAGAGGCTGTGGACGGCTGCATCAGCCCCGCATGAGCTTCGATGGTTGGGGGATGAGCCTTACGTCCCGGTGAGTCATGAGTCTAAAGAGGAGCTATGTGCGGCCAATGATGAATTGCGCGATAAGACAACGCTGCTGGACGGGGCTCGTCGTGAGGCTTCCGAGGCAGCAAAACTTTCTACGGCGCCCGACCAGGAGGCCGTGGATCGCGTGGGACCTCATCGCCAAATAACTTTGGTTGCTCAAAGGGGACGGGTTATGAAGATCGAGGGACCAAGCCGCACTAGTGGGCTTCCGGGTGGCTTCGCCAAATGTATACAAGTTAACGTTTATCCGGTTTGATTTCAACTTCGACCTTCCTAAATACGAGGAGGCAGAGGAGTCTTTCTCCAGACCATTCCGAGAACCTGGATACCCCTACCGAGGCCCACTCTCCGATGTATAATCTTCGCGCATAGATATATGTAGCCTTTTTCAATGAATATTCACTTTTTATTTCATTACTTTCGTCTTTACTTGTGCACTCCAGGTCGTTTCATGATTCAGACACTTCTTTGGATTGCATGGCCTAACTCGAGTGTTTGAGTTGGACAGCTGATGGGATGTAAAGTTGAGCAGTTGAGCTCTTCGAACTAGGCCGCCGAGGCTTCGCGAGCCGTCCGCTCCGGGGCGAAACAGACTTTTAGCCGCATGGCCCGAGCAGAGTAGGCCCAGTAGCCGGCCAACCAGCTGCTGCCACCCCAAAGCGCCGAGGCCTCATTACAGAGCTCTGAGCCGATCCGACTCTTAGGCTGCATGACCTCGCGGCAGAGGGTCGAGCCTGGCCAAAGTGAGCTATCAGCCCGCGCCGAGGTCTTTAGCTCGCGATATACCGAGCTAATCTGACTCCTAGGCCGTGGCCTGTCGTAATAGTCGAACTCAAAGTGAGCCATCGGGTCCCGGCGTTGGAGGCCTTGTTAGCGATATAGCCCCGAGTTGATCCGACTCCTGTGCCGCGTGGCCTCAGGCAGAGTAGTCGAAACAAGCCAAAGTGAGCCATCGGGCTTCGGCGCCGAGACCTTTGGCTCGCTATATAGCCTGCCGACCACTCTTAGGTCATGTGGCCTCGTAACCGATGGGTTTGAAAATAGCGCGCAGCCCACTCACCAGCTCCAAAAGAAGCAGGCAAGCCCAATGAAACACCCAAAACCCCGCCACTTCAAAGCGAAAGCCCGGGCCCGCTTCGCCCCAAAGGCCGATAACACGAGTAATTGGGAAGGCCCACATTCTGCAAATCGGGATCGAATCTCGCCAATACTAAAGAAGGATAACCCTCAAGAACCTCTTATCCTCAGAACTAACCAAATCTCATCAATAAGGGAAGCAGATAATTCCTAATAACCGCTTATCCTCAGAATCAAACCAAATTCACCAATAAGGAAAGTAGGATATTTCCCACAACTACTATCTCAGAATCAAACTACCCTCACTAAAAAAATAAGGAAGATAATTCTCAATAAACTATCCCTTCAATATCCCTTATTAAAATCCAATAAAGGCAAGAAATATCTCATCCAATGGGAAAGAATCCTTACTACCCTCCAATTGGGAATAATATACACTATAAATACCAGACCACCCCATCGGTAAAAGGTACGCAAAAACATTCGCCCTCTAAGCAAGACATCTTTTCTCCCAGCGAGGAACTGACTTAGGCATCGGAGCATCACCATGCTCTACGCTTCTTCTTCTTTCTTTGTTTCAGGCAGAGTAGCAACGCGCCGAGCGCTCAGAGTTTCAGGCTCAGCACACCTGTCCGCCCAACGACTTCACACGCTCCGCGCCCGCCGGTTGAAAAAAGCATCATGAGTCACGCCGCCTATGGAACGCATAGCCTTTACAACAAACTGACTGCCATTTGTATCAACTCTGAATACGCAGAGCAACGCCAATCCCCAAGCGATGCAACTAACCAGCGACGAGACAACCCGGTCTCAAAGAACGTTGGCGACGCAGTTTCACTACGACGAGGCAAGGGAGGCTCTCCGCCTCACCAACCAACGCCTGATAGGAGAATTAGAGCAACTCACCATGCAGATGCAACGATCACGGGAGGCACGACAAACTCAAGAAGGTCGTAACGCCGCCCATCACGAAGGAAAACCAGAGCACGACACTCCCCGAGGTGCTGAAACGGAAGCAGATCCACCGAGCCATGGGCAATGCACCACCCCTAACCCTCGGAGAGAGGCAACTGGCAAAGACTTGGGAGGCATGTCTTAATGAGAACCACACCCCCCTTAAAGAAGTGGGTGGAGGAGCACTCATGGAAACAGATAACAAGAGCCCACAGTAACTACCGCGTGGAGTTATCACGGCGGACTGAGCCCCCGACCATGGACACCCCGGGTGCAACAAACTCGAGTCACCTGCTTCACAAATTCGAGGTGCCCACTTCCCTCTCTCAAAGAGTTCAGAGCTACAAGTGGAAGCGTTCGATGGTGCCGATATCCTGGCGATCACCTCTAACACTTACAAGAATCAAATGGAGCTACATGGGTATCGGGGGACCTCAGACGATGTGTAGCCACATCACATTAAAAGGCTCAAATTGGGCTTGGTCTAACAAGCCTACTCAATCTCCCCTATCTCAGAGAACTATCTATTATGTCAGATCCCACTTCATTAGAGCCAGAACATACAGGAAGCCGACTTATCACCTACTGACCATGTGCGCAGCCGCAAGAGCACCAGATCTTATGTCCAGAGGTCTGCTCGCCGAGTCTCCGGGCAGTGGCACCTGGACGAGAGTTCGCATCACCGATCCTACCGGGATTGGGAGTGCGCCAAAGGACTTGATGTTTTCCACTCAGAATCCTCAAAGCCGCATGGCCGAGGTGCTAGCTAAAGGAAGTACATTAACTACGAAGAAGCCCTGACATATCTAAGAAAATGTTCTTCCACCCATAAGGAAAAGTGACTGATAGTTGAGCAGGACTTTTTGAGTCCCAAGAGACAAAGAGACCTGGGAGAGGTCCTCAAGAATCAAAGAGAACGGTCCCGAAAAGGCGTGGAAACCTCAAAGATCGTCTAGGTCCACTCTCAAATTCCGAATTGCGACAAGCAGATTCACACTCCCTAAGAGGCTCAGACGAGTCCGACCACTCCGCACGTGCCATGCAAATTCTAAGAGCCGGATCAACTGAGGCCACACTGACAAGGCCACACACCCGAGCCCAAGAAATCACTCTTCGACGAGTTTGACCACTCAAGCACGTGCCACGCAGCTCTCCAGAGTCGATCGTCTCAGGCCATATCGCCAACAAGGCCTCAAATACTGAGCCCGCATTCACTCACCAGCCTGACTACTCCGCACAAACACACCTCAGAGTCAGATCAGCCTCAGTTATATCGCCAACAAGGCCTAGCGCCCTGATTCCAAGAGCTCACTTCTTGACAGAGTCTGACCACTCACAGACAGGTCATGTAACCTAAGAGTCGATCAGCTTTCAGCTATATCGCCAACAAGGCCTCGGGCGCCGGAGTCCGCAGCTCACTTCGATATCTCGACCACCCAGACAGGCCACAGTGCCCAGAGTCGATCACCAAAGATATCGTCATCAACAAGGCCTCACACTCTGGAGCCCAAGAAATTACTCGACGAAGTTCGACCACTCGACAAACAGTAAACCAAGAGTTTCCGATCAACCAAAGGCATCGCAACAAGGCCTCATCGTACCGGAGCCCAGCAGCCACTTCGACGTAGCCTCGACCACTTCACGGCGCCACAGCAAATTTGCGAGTCAGATCTGCTCAGCCATACCGCCCACAAGCACACAACGCCCTGAGCCCGTGCAGGGGCCCACTTTGACGAGTTTGACTGACTCAGACAGCCACGCACCAAGTCGCATCAATCCTAAAGAGTGACGCCAGGAACAAGGTCCGGGGCCACAAAGTGAGCCCAATAGCCTTTCACTGACGAGTTCGACCACTCGGCAGCTGTTCACTGAGCCGCCGCGAGTCGATCACCAAGCACACAGCCAACAAGGGGCCTCACGCCCTGAGCCCAAGAGCTCACCACGAGTTCGACCACGCTCCCGGCAATGCAGCCATGCAACCTAAGGAGTCGATCAAATTTTAGGCTATATCACCAACACAACCCTCGCCGGAGCCCGCAAGAGGCTCACTTCAGACGTGAGTTCCATCTCACTCCGCACGGTGTCACGCAACTAAACTGATCACCACCGCACTCTGACTGAGTCTGCGGCACTTGACAAGTTCGACCATCAAGACGTGCCACGTAACCCAAGAGTCGATCAACTCAGCCACCGCCAACAAGTCCTCACACCGAGCCTAGTAGCTTACTCGGACGAGTCCGATCGCTTCACGCCAACAGTCACAACCCAAGAGTCGATTAGCTCGTGCCATATCGCCAACAAGGCCTCAGCGCCGGAGCCCTAGAGGTCACTGACGAAGTCTGACTACTTTGCACAGCCAAAAAGCCTAGAAGTCGATCGCCAGCTATACACCTCACACACTCTGGCTCAGGAGCTCGGGCCAAGAGTTCGACTATTTCCGCACAGGCCATGCACTAAGAGTCATCACCAGTTATTCAAACACAAGGCCTTACGCTTGGTCCCAGCAGCCTCGCTGACGAGTTCAAGTTAATCGCTTCGCACAAAGCCATGCAAATTTAAGAGTTAGAACAGCCAAAGACCCAGCCCATGCGCCTCGCCGCCGGTTCTGCAGCCCGCCTTGAAGAGCCCAATTACTCAACAGCCATGAACTGGGAGGTCACTACCAAAATAACCCACTGAGCTCACTGACTAAATATGGGCCTAACTACTACCAGCAATTTTATCCCAAAAGGCCCCGCCGCCCAGAGCCCAACACCCGCCTTGAAGAGCCTGACCACTGGTCAGCCATGCGCCCCGAGAGTCAGCCTCACCCGCACGAGTCCAGCAGCCCTCGAAGAACCTAGTTTGAAGAGCCCAACTACTCAATTCAGGCCATGCAACCCAAAAGTCACTAACTTCAGTAAGGTAGCGACTCCAGCCTCAAAGAAATTTCAATAAAGAGCTCAACGCTTCAACTAAGGCCTAAGAGCCCAGAGCCAATTCCGGGCCAGCAAGATAGCCCACTGAGCCATAGCCTACCGAACAGCCATGAGCCAAGAAACCAAGCAACTCAAATTGGCAAGACAACAAAAAGAGCGATAAAACTAATCAAACCCTTCCTAAGTAGCCACGTGGGAGTCACACCCGGTACGAGAAACGTTACAGCCTAAAGCGAAAGCCCAGTCCGCTCGCCCCAAAGGCCGATAACATGGGTAATGGGGAAGGCCCATTCCCAAACCACCAGATTCCATCTCGCTGGCATGAAAGAAGGATAATCCCTAACATCTTTACTCAGAATCCAACCAAATCTCATCAATAAGGGGAGTAGGATAATTCCTAATAACTGCTTATCCTCAGGAATCAAAACCAAATCTCACTAATAAGGAAAGTGGTAGATATTTCCTAATAACCGCTTATCCTCAGAATCAAACTAAATCTTCACCAAAAAGGAAGGGAAGATAATTTCACAACTATTATCCTTCACATCCCTATTAAACCACAGCAGAAATATCTCATCCAATGGGAAAGAATCCTTACTACCCTCCAATTGGGAATAATATACACTATAAATATCAGGCCACCCCATCGGTAAAAGGTACGCAAAAACATTCGCCCTCTAAGTAGTCTATCTTTTCTCCCAACGAGGAACTGACTTAGGCATCGGAGCGGCCACGGGCGAAGCCCCCGCCAACCCTTCTTCTTTCTTGTTTTATGCAGAGGAGAGCAACGCTGAGCTCCGCAGCACCAGCCCGCCAGCTAGCCCTGTCCCGCCAACGACCCCCCCACACGCTCCAGCCCATCCGCTGAAAAAGCATCATCATTATATATATTATAGTAGTACAATTTCGCGAACTCCGCAACCGTTTGATTAAAGAGACAAAAAATACATGCAATAAAACATAGTCATAACACTATTAGGTAACCAGAGAAAAGTACTGGAAATGGACAAGGAAGAACCACAGGAATCACGAAGATAGAAAAATTGTCAAAGATTGAAAAGTCGAGTCTTGTGAGGAGTCACAATTTCCTTAAAATAAATTCTCCATCTCTTCTAGTGCTCGGAGACTATTGAATCGGTGTCTGTTCCAAGGATAAAACGATTTTTGAAGCAGCACCACAGTACCTCAGATGCTACTACCCATGGACAGAAAGGTGTTTCAAATCTATCACCACACCAATAGAACTCAAACCAGACCAACTAAGAATGACCAAAAACACTTTGATTCTAGAACACTCTACCTCTGGAACACACTGACAAAACAGGAGGAAAGCCCCTCCTTAAATATACATGAAAGACTCTTGGTCTTTGGGCAAGTCAATCGTTTGGCTTCTTGGGACTCTTTAACCCTCGTGCAAAGTAAATGAGAAGAGTAAATGACATGCATGAATGTCATTAATTGCACAATTTCTAGCAAATGACATGCATGAATGTTGGCCCACTCACAATTTCACCCCCAAGGAATGACATTCTATGACCAACCGACCCAAAGACTAGGTGATAATCTAATGATTGAAACTCATACAGAGAGGCATACTCTCGAACCTTCCCTTTTGAAAATATGTTACTTTACTAACTAAACAATAGACATGTTGTCCTTGAACTGTTTTTCCATTTGTGTAAATGATCACATCTAACACATTTAAGTTCTCACTATAATGTCCATTTTGGCCATGGACATGCGCCTGGTTATGTAAGAGTTTAATGGGAATTTTGTCCCATTCAATTCCCTTTGAAGCGACCCCACTTCACTCTCACATAGGTGATCTCTTAATTCATGGAGCAACTCATATTACTCTTATTTCATTTTCCACTGCATAGAGATCATTAAAAGCATAATTTAACGTTTCTTTTATTAGCATCACTGTTTCATCACAGGAATGGACATAGGAATATCCCCACAGTGATATAACCAAGTCTTTATAGTTTAGTTGTCCCGTTTGAAACTAGATCTTGGAATCTCTAGTCAACTAGGTTAGGTGTCCTCTAAATCGACTTATTCTTTTATGGGCATTAGTCTCATTCCCTTTGATGACTTTTCAACTAACTCTCTATTTAATCCTTTAGTTAGCAGATCCGCAATGTTATCCTTGGACTTTACCTAGTCTAAAGAGATAACCCTAGTCGAGAGTAGTTGCCTGATGGTATTGTGTCTACAACAAATATGTCTAGACTTACCATTATACCTACTACTTTGTGCTCTACCAATAGAAAATTGACTATTGCAATGTATGTAGATTGGAGGCACAGGCTTTGGCCATCTCGGAATATCCTCTAAGAAGTAGCGTAACCATTTTGCCTCTTCCCCATATTTTTCCAATGCTATAAACTTAGATTCCATTGTGGATATGGTAATAATTGTTTGTTTTGAGGATTTCCATGAGACTGCTCCTCCCCCTAGTGTAAACACATAACTACTATAGGATTTTGAGTCTTTAACATTTGATATCCAGTTTGCATCACTGTTACCTTCAAGTACCGCATGATATCTTGTATAGTGTAGCCCATAATCACGATTAGACCATAAGTACTCTCATAATTCCTTGCCAATGCTTGGCTCTAGGATTACCCATATAGCTACTCAGTGTACTAACTACATAGGCCATGTCTGGTCTTGTACAACTCATTAGGTACATTAGACTACCTATGACTCTAGATTATTCTACTTGAGAAACACTCTCTCTTTAATTCTTGGATAAATGTAGAGTTACATCTATTGGTGTTCTAGTAATTCCAAAATTGTCTTTATCAAATTTCCTAAGAATATTATTAACATAATGTGACTGACTTAACATGAGCCTATATGACGTTCCTACGATTTTGATTCCCAATATCACATTAACAAGTCCCATGTCTTTCATGTCAAGCATTGAATTCAACATATTCTTGGTAGATATGATCATCTTATCATCATTACAGACAATAAACATGTTATCTACATATAGACATACAATGACATATCCATGTTCTGTATCCTTGACATAGACACACTTGTCATATTCATTGATTTTAAATCTATGTGATATCATAACGTTGTCATATTTCTCATGCTATTGTTTTGGTGCTTGTTTTAATCCATACAAGGATTTAACTAATTTACAAACTTTCCCTTCTTGTCCTGGAGCAGAAAAACTCTCAGCTTGGTCCATGTAGATTCATTCATCTAAATCTCCATTAAGAAAGGTTGTTTTCACATCCATTTGATATACTTTAAGGTTTCTCAAGGTAGCAACTATAAGTACTATCCTTATGGAATTTATTCTCGTTATAGGAGAATATGTATCAAAATAATCTAGGCTTTTAGTTTGTTTGTAACCTTTGATTACAAGTC
The DNA here is from genome assembly GCA_016808115.1 of Tetrastigma voinierianum. Taxonomy (NCBI): domain Eukaryota; kingdom Viridiplantae; phylum Streptophyta; class Magnoliopsida; order Vitales; family Vitaceae; genus Tetrastigma; species Tetrastigma voinierianum. Next base: position 1,077,731 of record JAEQBH010000234.1, on the reverse strand, counting down.
TTGCTTTGTACCAGTCAATTTATCCATCTACTTTCCATTTCCTCTTGAAAACCCATTTGGAACTTAAAGGTTTACAACCTAGTGGAAGATCCACTAGTTCCCAAGTTTGGTTTTGTAGTATGGAATCAATTTCACTCTTAATGGCTTCTTTCCACATGACACCCTCTGTAGAGTTCACTGTCTCTTTATAAGTTCGAGGTTCACCTTTGAGCATATAAATTATAAAATTTGAATTAAAAGATTTTTCTATCCTTGCTCTTTTACTACGTCTGGGTTCAATCTTACTATCTTTATTTTGATCTTGCCTATTTTCATTAACAGTCTCCAACTTACTTTTTGATGAACCTGACTTCTTCTTGGAAATACATCTTCAAAGAATGATGTATTTCTTGATTCCATTATCATGTTCTTATGAATATCTGGGATATTCGACTCATGAACAAGAAATCGATAAGCACTCCTATTATGTGCATAACCAATGAAAATGCAATCAACAGTCTTGGGCCTTATCTTTACCTTTTTAGGTGGAGGAATTGCCACTTTAGCAAGACATCCCCACACTCGCAAGTATTTGTAGGATGACTTTCTCCCTTTCCATAACTCATATGGAGTATTTTCTGTTTTCTTTTTAGGACCCTTATTCAAAAGGTAATTAGCAGTCAAAACGGCTTCTTCCCACATGTTTTGTGGTAGACCAGAACTTATTTGCATTGCATTCATCATTTCTTTCAAAGTGTGATTCTTTCGCTCAACTACTCCATAGGATTGAGGCGAATAAAGTGATGTGGTGTCATGTATGATCCCATTCTAAGCATAAAAATCAGCAAATGACGATTCATACTCACCACTTCGATCACTTATGAGAATTTTAATTTTCATTGTTAAGTTGATTATCAACCTTCGTTTTATAGAGAACAAATTTCTCTATTGCCTCATCCTTACTTTTGAGTAGGTACACAAAATAATACTTTGTGCTATCATCAAAAATGGTAATAAAAAATTTATTACCACCTCTTGTTTGGAATAATTTCAAATCACATATATTACCTTGGATTAAGTTAAGAGGTTCAATGTGCTTTTCATTGCTTTGGAAGGACGACCTAGTTAGTTTTGCCTCAACACAAGTTTCACACTTATGATTTGAATCAATTTGGAATGTAGGTATATGATCTAAGTTAATTAATCTACGTAATGTATCATAGTTAACATGTCCTAATCTACCATGTCATAGATTAGACGACTCAAGCATGTAAGTAGAAGAACTAGCTTTATTCATATTTGACTTGATAACAATCATTACATTGAGTTTCCACATTCCATTGCTCATTTACCCTTTCTTGACATACAATTCACTCTTGGACAAAACAAATTTGTTTGACTCAAACACCATCTGAAATCCATAACTGTTTAAAAGTGAACCAGACACCAAATTCTAACGAATTTCGGGTACATACAACAACATTTTTCAAAGTCACTTCATTCCTAGAAGTCATCTTCAAGACTACTTTTCCTCGGCCCTTGATTTCAGAGGTGGCTGAGTTCCACATGAACACTTTTCCCCTATCTCAATTGGTTCAAAGGTGGAGAATATCTTCTTGTCAGAGCATACATGGCGTGTAGCACCAATATCAATCCACCATTCATTGGGATTCGATCCCACCAGGTTCACCTCAGAGATCACTATTGTGAGGTGAATGTCAGATACATCTTGAGTGATGTCATCGAGCACATTAGCCTCCTTGGGCTTGTTCCGTTTTGGCAGTCTGCAGTCTGTCGACTTGTGACCTTACTTCCCACAGTTGAAGCATTTTCCCATAAACTTTTGCTTCTTAGAGATCCTTCATCGGGGTCCCAACTTAATGCATTTCCCTTTATTGTTGGTTTTCTTGATTTTGGAACTTTAACCATGTTCCACAAAGTTAGCCTTGGCCTCAATGGAATTGTGTGCCAATTTCTTTTATGATCCTCGATTGTCTTCTTCAATGCGAAGTCTGACAATGAGATATTCGACACTCATTTCCTTCCGTTTATGCTTCAGGCAATTCTTGAAATATTCCCATGCAAGGGGCAGTTTCTCAATAATAGTTGTCACTTGAAAAGTTTCACTCAACAACATTCCCTCAGCATGTATCTCATGAAAAATCACTTGAAGCTCTTGGACTTGATTGGCCACAGTCTTGGAATCCATCATCTTATAGTCAAGAAAACGGCCACCACGAATTTCTTGCAACTAACATCCTCAATTTTATATTTTTGGTCAAGATATTCCCAAAGCTCCTTTGTTTTTTTTCTTATCATTGTAAACGTTGAACAGAGAATCAACCAATTCATTCGTGACATAATTCTTGCACAGGAAGTTAGAATGTTTCCAAGACTCTACATCACTAATGACTTAGATATCAAGCTCGTTTTATTTGATTTTAGGAGCATCTTTAGACAAGAATCTCGTGAGATTCAAAGTTGTTAGGTAGAATAACATCTTTTGATGACACCGTTTGAAATTGAGTCCATTGAACTTTTCAGGTTTCTTTCCTCGAGAGACTAGAAACGAGTAGAGAAGTAGGCATCATTGGCACTTGGGCCACAATGGGGTTTGCCTTCGGAACAGATTTAGTTAAAGTAATATTATTGGAGTCAGATGCCATTTTTCCTCAATAAAATTGACCCAACTTATAAGGAAAATATTGCAACATTTTAACACAAACTAAGCATGTGCCTAGTGGTAGAGCATTTGCATCGTAAATGCAAAGTCTTGGGTTTGAGTCCCTTCTTTGTACTTTTACATTGAATATCTTTCCCAACAAACCAAGTAGTTTGTTTTTTTTTTTTTTTTTGGAACAAACTAACAAAACCAAAATTTCCCTTCCTAGAAAACTCAAAACAAATTCTATAAGTATTTATTTTTTTCTAAAAGGTAAACAAAGTCTTTTCATTAAGTTTTTTTTTTTTTTTTTTTGATATAACAAAAAAGTAATCCAAAATAAAAACCTTCATTTTTTGTTTTTAAAGTGGTTACGGCTACAAACCTTTAAAGGAGGAACATTTTTTTTTGTTTTTTTTTTAAACGAATAGCATAGGAAAACCAATTTTTATTGTGACACAGTTTTTCCCAGAGACCTCTTCGTCTTCCTCCTTCCTTCAACCAAAACTTTGGGTTTTTTTTTTTTTCAAACTAAATAAAACTCCTTTCCTTTCCAATAATCTGTTTTAAGAATGTAGAACAATTTCTTTTTTTGAACTTGCAACCAAGTTTGATTAAAGAGACAAAAAATACTTGCAATAAAACACAGTCACAACACTGTCAGGTAACTAGAGAAAAGTATTGGAAATGGACAAGGAAGAACCACAGGAATCACGAAGAAGGGAAAATTATCAAAGATTGAAAAGTCGAGTTTTGTGAGGAGTTACAATCTTCTTAAAACAGATTTATCGTTCCTTTGGTACTCAAAGACTATAGGATCGACATTTGTCTCTTAGGATAAAACGACTTTCGAAACAGCACCACAACACCTTCGATTAACCCACGAACAGACAGATGTTTGAAATCTATCACCACACCAATATAACTCAAACTAGACCAACTAAGAAGGACAAAAACCACTCTGACTCTAGAACACTCTGCCTTTGGAAAACACTATCAAAACGGGACCCTCGTGCAAAGTAAATGAGAAGAGTCAATGACATGCATGAATGTCATTCACTTCACAATTTCCAACAAATGACACGCATGAATGTCATTCACTTGATAATTTCCAACATATTTGATTTATGACTGAAGTGTCTAAAGACATTTTTGAAAATTTTGATTGCATATATATATTTTTATTTGAATACATGTAAAATACATCATTTTGTCGTATCATTGACATATTCTATTATCGAACAAGTCTTTTTCATAATTGGAAAATTTTGTGTTAGATACATTATTGGATGTTGTCATACATGATATTTTTATTAATACAATAATTTTGTTATCTTCAAATAATTATCGAAATAATATATTGTATAAATGATCGAAATACTTGTTTAATTATTTTATGCATAAATAGCTCGACACTCATGAAATCAAATATGTGAGATATTTAAGAAAGCATACTTTAAATTATAATTGTCATAGTTGTTTTATTGTATTATGCAATTTCTTATTGTCTTCATACAATCAATTAGATATCATCAATTACTAGTATTTTTATGTTGATTTTAGTTCTTCCTCTATAGTAAGATCTTTTATGACATGTTTTATGGGATATGTGGTTTTTAAATATTTTGAAATATTCTGTGCAGATTTTTTTTTCCATTTAAAAGAAAATTTTAAAAAATTAATAAATAAATTATGCAAAAAAAAAAAAAAAAAAAGGGTCTAAAGCCTTAAAGCAAATTGCTTTAAAAAAAAGCCATAAAAAAGCCCCCTTAGCTTCCGAAAATTATCGAAAAATCAATGAACAATTTGTGAAGTGGAGAAATAAGGTTAAAATCGCGATGCAAACATCTCTCCATCATAAAAAACATCAAATTGAAAAGCTATTATATTTTGAAGACACTTGGAAATTTTCATGTTTAGATTGCTAATTGAAGTCGATTTTCAAACTGAAGAGTGAGAAACAACAAGTTTAACCTTTTTTTTGGAATAATTTTACTAAAGATTTGTAATGAGGAGGAAACATTTTTATGGAGAAGGGGTTTAAATGTGAGAGGTGTATAAGATACGCTTAATTATGAGAGATTAAGGTATATATATATATATATATATATATCTCAATATTAAGTCCAAGGTGTTATAAATATTTTAATGAATGACCATCATTATGAAAAGGTCTTTTGGTTTTCTCACTGTAATCTTTGGCCTTCTTATTATAAGCCTATTATCAAGAGTGGAATAAAGATCGCCCAAGTTTTCTTTCTCCATCTCATTCTCCTTATTTTATTTCTATTACAACATCGTTATCGCATGATTCTCCGCGATTGCATGGATTATTTATAGCTTTTGACATTTTACAAACTCGCTCCACCTCGTCTCGCCCAAATTCTATTTGTTGTTGATTTGTTTTAAAAGTTTTTTCCTATATGTACTTTGTCGACATCTAAAATTCAAGTTCGAGATTGCTTAAATCTTGGAAATTGATTTCCAATCGCCATTCTTTTTTAGTTCTCACTTAAATATTAGGAAATTGATGGGCGTTTATTTTGGATTTCTTTGTTTGGCGATTGTTTTTGTTATTATTTTAATAGTCAAAACAATAAAGGAGATAATACATCATGAGGATTCCAAACTGTTGACTTCTATTATACCATTGTTTACACTCTACCATTATGCTACTTTCTTCTTTTGTTATTTTTATTCTATTTATACATGGTATCATTTCAAACGCAGATTTGATACCCATTTTCAATTTGGACATAAATTCCAAAGAGACCTCCATATTGTCAGCAATTATAGCTAACCCGCCTACACTTTGAATTCCAGAAGAATTCAATTTTGCCATCATTACAGATGAATTTTGCAACACTCTTTGAATTCACATTGCAATAATTCTAGAAGAATTTTGCTCAACCCTTTGAATTCTAGCAGAATTCATTATTGCAATAATTTAAAATAAATTTTGCAATATACTTGAATTCCCCTCGGGAGAATTTTACAAAACTATAATTCCAAGGCATGAAAATACTATTTTAGATTCCTAAAAATCTATATTTATTTATTTCTTCTGTTAAATTTTGATCATTTTTATTACAAATTTTATTAATTTTTTTGTTCCTATTATTTTCGTATCATGTCTGATTCAATAGGTTCAGAATTTGTTGCCCTTGATATTTCGGGCAACAACTACTTATCTTGGATTTTAGACGCTGAACTACACTTAGATGCTTTGAACCTGGTAGAAACCATCAAAGAAACTACACAGCGCATCCCCTCGCAGATCGCTGTGCTTTAATTTTCCTTCGCCATCATCTCTGATGAAAAATCTCAAGAATGAATAATTTTATAGTAAAATACCCATTGGTCCTCCTCGCGTATTTAAAAGACCCCGATATGACCACCGAAACAAAGCACACTCCCAAAGCAAGATATGATTAGCTGCACTTGTGGCTTCAAGACTTTAAGTCTGTTAGCGAATACAATTCAGCTTTATTTAAGATTAGTTCGCAGTTAAAGCTTTGCGGGGAGAACATCACTGATGAGGATATGCTCGAAAAACTTTACCACTTCAGCCTCTCTAATGCGCTCTCCCGCACAACAACATGGCAGCCACGGTTTACTAAATATTCAATTGATTGTATGTCTCCTCAGGGGTCGAAAAATAACGAGCTTTACTTCAAATCATCAATCTCGCTCCCATGGTCTAAAGCATTTCCTAAGCAATGCTACTTTTTGCATCCCCCATAGCAAATGTGACAAGGGCACAAAATGGGTCGACTATGGGGGAAAGGACGAGACGTGGTGGTATTCAGAGGCGTAACATGGTAATAATTCCAAACATCATAACACCGATCCCTTCAAAATAAGAAAGCGGCACCTAATCAAGGAAGCCGCTAAATCCACAGTAACCACCAGGCTTGTATCACTCAACGCCAACAAGATAATACCTGCTATAGACACTACAAAAAACAACAGATTTAGCGACTCGACATATCCGCTACAATTAGCTTGGCGTAAACCAACTTAGCGATCGATTTAATGATTTCCGATATCATTCGTCACAAAATAAGGCGGAAGTTCATGATTAGTTAGATAGCCGACTGGGACATCGGCTCACAGTAAAGTAGCGACGGATTATATGTTCCGTCGCTATAGAACTTTCAGTATTTAAGCTAAAAAATTATGTTGGGAATAGCGACGATTCTAGTTCCGGCTGCACTTAGCTGACTTAATTTATTTCGTTGCAATTAGCGACTTAAACTAGAATCATCGCTAAATTTAGCAAATGTTTAGGCTTTTATTTTTATGAATATTGCTTGATTCAAGAATAAAGATGATAAACGCTCAATTATTACCATTTTAAAACTATTTTTTAGTTTATATATTAATATTATTTTTCTCATATGGTTATAATTATTTTTTCCCATACCAATTTAGAACTTAATAAAAGAATTTAAAATATTTTATATTGAATTAATCATTTAAAATTTGGTTAAGTAACTTTACAAATCTAAAGCAAATTTATATAATTTTGTGTAATGTATTATAATGTGCTAGTAGTTATTTATTTCAGGAAACAATTATTTATAAAATAATAATTATATAATATAATAAATATGAAAATAATAACAATAAAACATATATAAAATAAATAGAAAAGCATACTAAAAAAATAAAATCTTTATTACAAATGTAAAATTTTCTATAGGGATTATATTATTTCTATTTACAAAATATAAATAGAAATAATTATACAACATGCCATAGACCATATTTATATTTTTAATATAACTTTATTTTAGACGCACAACTACATTGTTTTGAGCTTCCCTAAGTCACTTTATTTTATTTTTTTGCGAAATCCCCTAAGTCACTTTAACCTAAACCTAAAACCTTATTCTCTTCACTTTTTTTTTAGACAGTTAAACTAAATTCCCTGCCGTTGCTCCAATCCAATGTAATTGTCAACATCACCGCTTCGGGCCATCATCGCCCACCGCCATCCATCATCGCCATCTTCGCCACCGTCGTTGAAGACCACCGCCATTTTTTGTTTTGCTAAAAAGTCTCGTGGTTTTGCTTTTGCAAAAACTCTCGCGCCAACGTAAATAGTAGCACCACTTGGGTTGTTACCTAATCAGGATGTCCGACTAATTCTGCTTGATGATTTTATTTTGTTGGTATGTTGTTCTTCTTCTTTTGATATAATCTCCAGTTTTGATCTGATTGTATTGTTGAAGGGTCATTTTGAACCAAAACTCTTCTAGCTATTACTATTGTTATAACTGTATATACCCGATGAACTAATATAAATACTTTTGTCATAAATACTATTTATTTGTGCTTTAACTTTATTTATGTATCCTTTTATATTTTATCGTGTTGAGTTATATTTCGTTCATATCTTAAATTTTTAAAAATGATAATATTATTAGAAAAACTTTATCTATATAAGACTACTTTTTGTGATTCAAAATATAAGATATATTGTTTTTAATCAAAATTGGATAATTCTATTATTAAAAACTTTTTATCTATATGAATTAAAATTTAGTAATTATGAAACATAAAAGCATAAAATCAACTTTATTATATATATATATATATATATATATATATATATATATATATATATATATATAATTACTTTTATTACTCAAACTATAAATATTCTATTTACTAACTCAGAATTTAAGTTCTATGATTCCTAATATTGTCCTGCAGATCCCAAAAGCGCTTATTTTTATTTTTTACTTTATTATTATTGTTATTTTATTATTTTATTTTATTATTTTTTTATTATTATTATTTATTTTAAGAGAGAAATCGCAAATAAAATAAAAATGAAATGAGAAAAAGAAAAAAAAAGGAGTTGAGGAGGGGAAGTGGAAGCACATTTTAGAGGGATAAGAATGAGAAAGGAAAGGGGGCTCTCTCTCGTCGCCTCGCCGGAAAATCTGATCCTCATGGCAGACGACAAGGTTGATTCCTCTCTCTATCTCCTCTGTTTTCCCTTTATTTATTTTTTTTCTATTTTGCTTGTTCTGTTTTTCAGACAAATCCCGAACTCTACTTGAATGGGTTTTCTATTGTCCTGACCTGGGGGTTTGGGTTAGGGTTTTGTTTTATTTTGTTTTCTTGTATTTTCTGTCAATCTAACGGAAAATTAGAGGTTTGCGTCGCTGTTTCTGGTTGGTTTTGTGGAGATCTACCGATGTGTTCATTTTGGCTCTGTTTCTTGATTTGAAGATTTTATGGTTCGCTTTTCTTTCATCCCGAAATTGCTGAAATCTCAAGGCTTTGGTGGTGGTTTTGAAGATCTTTTCCCCTGTTTTTAATATTGGATTTTTGATTTTATTGAAAGATTTTGTTAGATCAGTTAGTTTATTCTATGATTTTGCATTCGTTGGGATTCTACGTGTTTTCTTTCGTCTCTGTATGACTTTTGGATCATCAAATGATGTGTATTTAGTCAGTTCCTTCTTCCAATTTCCTCGCATTTGCTCTTGAATCGTCGATTCAGCCTTTGTTTTTCCCCATAAAAATATGCCTATCTTCTCACTCTGATCCGTTTATTTCATGGTTTAGGGCTTTTGCTCTTCTTTGTTTATCTCAAATATTTAGGCATTTAACATTTCGACGCACGGTTTTCTCTCGCATCATTGTTGCTTAACTCTCATCATGCTTGATTTTGAACTTTAAAAAACATGTTTCTTTGATTTTTGGGATGTTAGACCCCAAAAGAGGTTTCTGTGGGGGAAGATGTTTTTGGCTTTTTAGGACAAAGCAAACATAAAAGGATGTGGGGGAGAAAAGAAGAGGATGGATAAAAAAAACAAGAAAAGGAGAGAGTGAGAGGAGTGGGAGTTTGAAGAAAGAGAAAATGGAGGAGAAAAAAAGAGGTGAGGAAAGAACAAAAGAAAAAAAGAGAAAGAAGAGGAGAGGGAAGAAACAAAAGAGAGAAAAAGAAGGAAGGAAGAAGGGAGTAGGGAGAAGAACCATAAAAGAATTCTTGAGATGTCTTTTCCTTGATTAAGGTTTGACTTATTGAATACTATTTTTTTTTTTTTTTTTTTTTGCATCATCATCTTATGGTTCGTATTTATTCAGATAGTATACCTTATTTTATGATGGATTAACCTCGTTGTTCCTTGATTTTGTTGGGTTTATTGCTCTTAAAGTGAGTCTATAAGCATATTGAATCACATACTATTATTATTATTATTAATTTTTTTTTTGTATGTATGGTTCTAATATCGGTTTTTGCTTTAAAATTTTTTGAAAATGATTATGGTATTGGAGAGATGCAGCTTGGGGAAGGAGTAATAAGGAAAGTTTGAGAAAATATTATAATTGATGTCTTGCTTGAGTGTTCGTGATTGATGATAAATGAGCTATTACTGTAAATAGAAATACAAGTTTCAATGAGAGGGTTTCACAACCTGCCTTTGGTATGGGGATGCAAGCAGGAGAGAGGGGATGAGGTAGTACGTAGTACAATATATTGCTGCGCCATAGGCTTGTGCCAGGGCTTTATTTTTATTTTTTATTTTATTTTTTTTTATTTGTCATGTTGATATTATGGTTTCATATGTGGCATTTCAAAAGAGAATGTGTTGATTTTACTGATTTAGTTTTTATCATATTTATAGCCTCACACGCTTCCACATTTCCTTTGTTTAATTGCAAACTTCCTTAACATCACATATTCTATGTTCTATACATCAATGATTGCACAATTTGATACATTAAGCAAATTTTTCTTTACACATTCTCATTCTCAGTTTTGACTCACACGCTTAGATATCTATTTCAATTACCCGGCCATATCTATTTTCAGGACAAATTAGTATTTCATCACACTGTCTATCACTAACACTCCACCCTAGTACTTTACCTTTTATTTATTGTATATTATTTCAGCGTCTGTTAGTGTCTGTTTTGCTAATCCTTTTTCTTTTCTATCATGTCTAATGCTCCGTATTGTATATATTTGAATATAATCATGTAATTTACTTGTGTGCCTTGTATATATTTTACTAATAAAATTATGCAATTTATTTGTGTACTCCCTTTTATTTAAATTCATGCATGTGTGTTTTATTCATTTTGTTATCTACTCATTACATTATTTGCTTTGCTCTGTTCATATATATATATATATATATATTATCTTTTTGTTATACTTATTTTAATTTTTTTGTCTTTATTGTATAAATGTTTTTGTAAATCCAAGTCTATCTCTTTCCTAATTTATTTTATTAGTTTAACTCTTTGGCTTAATAGACATCGACCTAATAACTCGCTTTTCTTTTTAATTGAACTCACTAAGCCCAATTCTATATGAGCCAACCAAACCCTTTGACCTAATTCATTAGGTGCATTAAGTTATTTGACCAACCTATTAGGACTTAGTCAAGAAAACCCTACCATCTTTCTAGGTCCAACCCATTTACTAAGGTTCAAACCCATTAATCTAAGTCCATCAAATTAGGCTCAACCTCCTACCTAGAAGCCCACCAAAATTTTAAAATGAAATAAAAACTTGGGTTTGGTTTGATTTTAGCCAAAACATTTCCCTTTCTTTCTTTCTTTCTTTTCTTGCTTTTAAAAAAAATTCACTTAGAGCTCATATTGTAGTGGATAGTGAATGTACTAATGTGCACGTGGTAATTCATTGAGAGCATAGATAAATCAACTTGGCAACTATATATTGAATGAAATGCAAAGACATTCAGATGGTAATAATAAGTGAGTTATGGATTAATTCTAGACCTAAACAAAATTTATAAGAAATATCTTGTATTGTAATTATAAAATATCTCATGGTTCAAATTTATTCATTTTTAATACCGATGTTCAATGTCAAGTTGTTGACTTGTTTTGTTTCATCAACATTATGTGGTTTTAACTCTCCCTAAAAAAACCGAACATAAGCCGTTGTCGAGTCAGAGCCACTTTCTCTCTCGTCAGTTTCGCATCCACCCAGTGTCAAAATTATTAAGGTATGTATTCCATCTATTTATTGTCTTGATTGATTATTTGATTGTTTCAGGATGTTGTTGTGACTAGTTTATGTGTTTAGCTTTTGGATAATTAGATGTATGTATGAAAGTATTTCATTTTAAGTTTTTGCTACAGGACCTAGTAATTAAATCGCACCATTGTATCAATGGCAAATTTATTTGTTTTAATATGACATGTTGAAATCAGGTTAATATGTATGTCCTGATTGCAAGGTGTGGGATTAGCAGTTGGTGTTTGGCTAAACTAAAATCCCGAGAAGGTAAGTTTAATGAATTAGGATTTTACTCTATTTTTTGCTTGTGGGCTGATAATATCATCATTCATAATGAATGAACGATGAAGAAGAAGGAAGTAGAACAAATATTCGTGGAGTGATTAGGATGAAAATGGAAATTCAATAAATTTCTATGAATCATTATGAAATAGATTTAAGTATATCTTGAATTGGGACAAATCTGGCTTTGATTGCTTGGAATCCCACATTTTCCTCCTTCAGGGTTTGATTTGGCCCAAATTGCATCAAGCTTTTCTTTGTTTATTTGAAATCCATTTAGGTCATTTATGTTATTTTGCACTCTCTTTATCTGTTTGGTTTATCAAATTTTGATTTGTTCTTTTTTGCTTATCGATTCTCGTTTGGTTTATGTTATTGATTCTCATTATTTTCTCTGCTTAAAGCAATTACAAGTTTACTTGAATGCAAAAACTGCCGCAATTTGGCAACAAATTTTCTCAACTACGCTACTCTTTGCACTTCGGATTTTGATTTTCTGCCGTTAGTTTGAATGACGGATTTTTGTATTCCGTCGCTAAATTAGCGACGGATTGAAAATTTCCGTCTCTAAATTCCGTCGCTAATTTAGCGACGGATTCTGATTTTCCGTCGCTAATTTAGCGACGGATTCTGATTTTCCGTCGCTAAGTTTAGCGACGGAAATATTCAATCGGTCGCTATTTTAGCGACGGAATACAAAAATTCGTCGCTAAACTTAGCGACGGAAAATCAGAATCCTGTCGCTAAACTTAGCGACGGATTGAATATTTCACGTTGCTTAGCGAGGAGCGCTTACCTCAATAATTTTTCCGTCGTAAACTAAGTGAAAGGTATTTAGCTTACGTATTTTTATTTAGCGACGAAATTCGTCGCTAAAATGCCGTAATTCAGAGCGAGATGCAGATGACGTCATTGGTCACGCATTCGCCGCACAACCAAATATCAGTTGATCTCTACCAAGCCTCAATCAAAGACAAAGGCAAGAATATTGAAGTCAATTTCCTTACGACGATAGGATGGCGGAGTGGATTCACCTAATTTTGATGTTTCGATTTCTTTCTGGCGATCCCATCGAAATATTTCCCATCTAATCGTGACGGGCATGTCAATTCGACAATTTTTATTTATTTTCTTATTCTACCAGGTGACACTATTCTCCACCTTCAAGATGCCCTTTATTTCACCCAATCCAAACACAATTTACTTAGTTTTAAATATATCCGCTGGAATGGATACCATCTAGAAACAATGAGTGATGAACTATCAATTTCATCACATCAGAACTCATGATGGAAAAATGTAGTCCGGAAAAATCATGACTATTAGAATGTGTGGGTTTATATCTCACCACCATTAACACTGTTGATACTTATGAAATTTTGAACCCGAAGTTCAGTAACTCAACCCCTATCATTCTATAAATAACGACTTTGGCCATCTAGCACCTTTATGCTTAGTACATATCACCGCCTAACGGTCATTCCGACCACTCGGTCATATATCCAACCATACCGATTACAACTGCCTTGCTTGTACTTAAGGAAAGTTTATCACTCAACCTTCTTCCTCAAAGTCGATTTCACACTCCTCAATTTCTGTAACGATTCAAGGAGACATTTGTGGACCTATCGACCCAACTAGTGGACCCTTTCATACTTTATGGTTCTTACCGATGCATCCACCGTTGGTCTCATGTTTGCCTTCTTTCTACTAGGGAACTCGCTTATGCTCACTATTTGCACAAATTATCAAACTTCAGGCACATTTTCCGATCATCCTATTAAGACTATCCGCTTGGATACGCCAGAATTTTGCTTACAAACCTTTCATGACTATCGCATGTCCTCGCATAGAGGTTCAATATCCTGTTGCTCATACCCATACTCAGAATGGACTAGTTGAATCTTTCATTAAGAATTTGTAATGGATTGCTAGACCATTACTCTTAAGAACCAAATTACCATTATCTCGCTTTCTGGGGCATACCTACCGCATACCGTAATTTGCGAATCCGCTCGCCCCACGGATCATGATTTTTCTCCTTTACAAATTGTTTCTGGGTCCCAACCAAATATTTCACTTACGTGGTTCGTTGTGCGCTTTATGTCCCTATTCCTCCAAAACAACGTTTCAAAATGGGTCCTCAACGACCGGGTATTTATGCAGTTTTTTCTCGCATCGATTATCCATTACCTCGAGCCTTTATCAGGAATCTTTACCCGCCTCCGCTTCGCATTGTCATTTTGATGAACTGCTTTCTCGCCATTAGGAAGATAAGCCAAATTCTAATAAATGGCGGAAATTACTTGGAATACACCATCATTGCTAGTATCTTATCCTCGTGATTAAAATAAAGCCTAAACTAGGTTCAAAGAACTATTCATTTACTGATCTTTGCGCCGTAATACCAGATAAGCCACCATCCGGTCAGTACTAAAGTCACATATTCCGTACCGGCACGCACCAAAGACATATTGAGATCCCTATAGGGATTCAGAAATGCTATAGCCAAGACATCTAAACCACGTCTAAAACATGGAAGATCGATCAGATCTAAAGATTCTTTCCCAAGGAAAAGAAAATCTAATAAGTTGCTTGCTCTCAGAGTACAATTCATGAAATTCGCTTCAAGAGCCTATTACAATACAACAAACTCTCCCGTTGAGCCAAACACATTACAAGGGTTAAAGGGAAACAAATACAAGAGTATAATAATCGACTCACCATTCCTATAAATGAAGAGATCTCTATAAATTATGAACAGGAGAAATATGGGACCGTAGACATACTCGTCAACAATGCTTTTTCTTTCCAAGTGGCTAAGGGCATCATGCAAAATAATGATGATCGGAGCTAAATCAGAATGAATTGTTTAAATCGACATGATTGGGAAAATGGAAAGAAGCAATCTGCCAGAATCGAATTGTTTGTCAAAGAAGGTATTTGGACCGCAGTTCCAACACCGAAAATGTTAAGCCCGTTGGATATAGAGGTCTTGTACGAAAAAGAAATGAAAATAATGAAATCGTACGATATAAAGCTCGCCTTGTTGCATAAGGTTTTTCACAAAGACCCGTGATTACCATGAGGAGACATATTCACCGCATCGGATGCAATCAATCTTTAGATATTTAAAAGATGTAGCGCTTCAAAGGACTAGAAATGCATTTGGTGGATGTCGCCGCCAAAGATATTTGTATGGATCCATGATAGTGATATATACATGAAAAATCCCTCGAAGGATTTACATCGGGTCAAGCAAAATTTCAAACCACTGGTATGTATTCAATAAAGTCGAACGATCCTTGTATGGACTCAAACAATCCGGCTCGAATGTGGTACAATCGCTTGAGTCCATACTTATCGAAGAAGGATAGGTAAATAATCCAATCTACCAATGTATTTATCAAGAAACAAGTCGGCTTGACAATTATAGCAAGATATGTGGCTGATTTAAATCTAATAGTGGACCCCTAAGGGCTTCTAAATCAAGTAATTATTTAAATAAATGAATTTGAGGATGAAAGATCTAGGTAAGGCTAGATATCGCCTCGCCAGACGAGTATTTTTCTAAACGGTATTTTTTATCTATCAATCAACATACACCTAAAAAGTCCTGCGCTTTTATGGATGTGCCCATCCCTTAACTCCCTATGGTTGTAAGATCCCTTGAAGGGATAAAGACCCATCCTGCCCTAAAGAATAGAATGAGAAACTCCTTGGTCCGTATACCACAATGGCGCAATCGACACTAATGATCTTCCTAAATCATAAGGCCGTACATAAATTTTTCAAAGGAATCTGCGCTTTTGCAAGATATAGCCTCCGCTGGCCTACTCTAGGCATTGGAATTTATAAAACATTTGTTTATATACCTTCCAGGGAACAAGTGATATAGGCTCTTTATTCCAAAGTACCAAAACGAGAGTTACTTAGTTATGGCTGATGATACCTTCATCCCCACAAGGCTCGATCACAATCGGGTAAATACTTACGCAAGTATAGCTCACTGTCTCTCGAGATCCGTTAAGCAAATCCATGGTGGCAACCTCCCTCCAATCATTCGTATTAGCTAGCAAAGGTGTAAGATGAGGCAAGCAGGAGTGCACAAGCAGATCCATGATTTAACATATTCGGGTGACTCAGCGGTCTTTCCTATTTCAAACACAAAGAACATCATTATATGAAGATATCAGCTTATATTGCACAACTCAAAGGCCGATACATCAAAGGAGACCAAACTAAGCATATTTCCTAATGGTTCTTTCACACGCATGAGCTTCAAAATTAATGGTGAGGATCGATATATTACCAATCAGTCTAGTGATAATCCTCATTATTCACTAAGGCATGTCTCATCATGAATTCTTCAAGAAATTTCTATGCCAATTTGGAATGAGGAGGCCCAAAGATCTCCTAAATTGAGTATATTACTTAAGATCAGAGTCTTTGAATACTCAAGGTAATCAGATCTTTCCTTCACTAGGTTTTTTGGTCCATGTTGAGTTTTTCCAAGAAGGTTTTAATGAGGTAAGCTTATACTTTGTAAAAGACATGTACTCTTTTCCTTCACTAGGTTTTTGTCCTACTGGGTTTTTCCAGTAAGAAGGTTTTATTTGAGGCACATGTTCTTGATGTTACGGGTCATTCATGTAAGTGTTATAAATATTTTAATGAATGACCATCATTATGAAAGGTCCTTTTCGTTTTCTCACTCGTAAATCTTTCGCCTTCATTATAAGCTTATAACATGCCTTATCATGAGGGAATAAAGATCATCCTTAGTTTTCTTCTCCATCTCCTTTCTCCTTTATTATTTCCTATTACAACACAAGGATATATATATATATATATATATATATATATATATATATATATATATATATTTATATATATATTTTGGATGAGACAAAAAAGTCAATTTCACTTACACCTCCTCTAACACGCCAAACACTTCCATCCGCACAAACCCCAACCTGTTGGATTTTTAAAACATTTTTGTAATGGCTTAAACAAATGGCACAAGTGTGAAATTAACTATATTTAATTTTCGCTTTTCGTGATTTTAAATTTGCCTTTAAATTGCTATTAAACTGTTTTTAATTTTTGTTTTGTAACCTCGCTTTTGGTTTTGATTTTTTAAATTATTCTTTAAATTGTAATTAAAGGGGTTTTAATTTTTATTTTGTAACCTTTGTTTTCAGAGCCTATATACAACCATGTGTTTTCAGTTGTGAAATGAGCTTTTTCAGTTGTGTTTTACGTATAATATTACAAAGAAACTTGTTAGTGTGGGTGATAGAGTAAAGGAGTTTCTAAGGTTTGTTGGAGGAATTTTGGAGGTGCCTTAATCGAATTCTTCTTGATTCGTTGTATCCTGGGAGACGAACGTTGCAATTGAAACAAGCATCGTGTGAGGAGAGAATCGCCAAGATTATTAGGAAAATGTGCCAGACCATCAGATAAATATAAATAAATAACAAAAAGTATAAAATTATGAATATAATAATAAACCTGTTGCTAAACAAATACAGTATCTTTAGATTCGATAACGACCATCCCTGCAGCACAAGTGCCTACCCTAATCAAGTGGGATCAAGTTACAAGATGAGTGTCACTCCCGATCAGAATCGTTTCCGATGAACTCATGCGAGAGACCAGAAAAATTCAGTGGTTTGAATTTCAAGAGGTGGCAACAAAAGATGATGTTCTATTCCTCAACCTTGTGAGGTTCTTGATTGAGGATCCATTGAAAGAAAATGAAGATGATAGATTCTCTCGCCAAGCCAAGTGTAAGTTCCATTTATTTTGTGGTCGTAATTATAAATAAAAATTTAATCGATCCATGGTATTAAATGTATGAGTAATGAAGAAATCAGCTAAGGAACTGTGGGAGTCTCTAGACAAGAAATATAAAATCGAGAATGCTGGTACTAAGAAATTTGTGGTAGGCCGGTTCTTGGATTATAAAATAGTGGACTCAAAAATTGTGGTGAGTTAAGTTCAAGAGATCCAAGTGATCTTGCATGAAATTCATTCTGAAGGGATGATTGTGAGTGAAGCCTTTCAAGTAGCTGCTATCATTGAGAATCTACCAGCATTGAGAAGCTACCACCTACAAGGAAGGACTTCAAGAATTACCTCAAACATAAGTGAAAGGAGATGAACATCAAAGAACTAATTGTTAGACTTCAAATTGAAGAAGACAACAAGCGTTCTGAGAAGAGGGTCTCATCTCAGTCTGAAATAAAGGCTAATGTAGTAGAGCATGGTCAAAGCTCTAAGTTTAAAAAGAAGACAAGCAAAGGGTTCAATTTAAGACCAAAAGGAGGAATATCAAAGAAGTAGAAATTCCAAGGAAAATGCTTCAATTGTGACAAGATGGGTCACAAAGCGGTGGATTGTAGACTGCCAAAGAATAATAAGAACAAAGAGGCATATGTGATGGAAGGTAAACTTTCACACAGAGATTAATATCTGAAACTTCAACCGTTGTCTCCAAGTGAATCTGACTGGTCAACCTTGTAATGTGGATCGACATCAGTAAACCTGCGTTTGCTCTGATGCATTATGTCACTCTTCGAACCGGCTAATAGTGTGGGAGAGGAAGAACAGCGGGTAATTCTGCAATGTCCAAGATCCAAGGGCAAGGAAAGGTGATCTTGAAGATGACATCTAGGAAAAACCTAACACTAAACAATGTGCTGTATGTGCCTGAAATCCACAAGAATCTCATTTATGGTTCATTATCGAATCAAGGCGATTCAGATGGTGCCTGAGCCTGCGCGTTGTCGTGGTCAAAGCCATGATGTTTGTAGCGGAGATGTATCCAATGGGCTTTTCAAATTAAATGTAATGATCAGAAGCCGAAAATTATGAATAAAACAAATGCTTCTTTTGTTTATGTGTCGTAGTCTTCCAATTTACGGCATGGTAAATCAGCATAAGTAATGCGGTTCTCTAAAGAGACTAATTAACTTAAACTATATTCTACATTCTAGATTGATATCAAATGTAAGTGAGACTTGAAGCCGAGGAAAATGACAGGTTTGTAACATCAAAAAAAAAAAAACCTTATTGTCTTATTATTTTACCTTATAGTTTTATATACTATTATAAATTTTATTTTATTTGTTTGTTATTTTATCAGTTTTAAGTGATAGAAATAAACGTTTTTAAAATTAAAAAAAAAATTGAAATTAATACAAGAGTCAAGGTTAAATTGGTAAAATGTCAAAATGAGAACCCAAAGGTCATAAATGAAGAAGAGTATTTGCCAAAGTAGAAATGTGATAAGTTGTTATGCAAATGAAATATAAATGAAGGGCTTTAATGCAAAAATGAAAAAAGAAAGCCAAAAAGGGGAAGGCCAAACAAGGCCTTATACAAGATGAGAATAAGACTAAATTTGGTCTAGTGAAATGAGATCATTTCTCATTTGGGAAAAAGGGGAGATAAGGCTATGGTTGAGAGAGAGGGAGAAGCCATCTTTGGACTCTACTTGTTCTTGAAGAGGAAGGAAGAAGGAAAGCTAGAGGAGTGTTAAAAAGATTAAGGTATGGATACTTGTCTAAGTTTGGGTATGGATTCACCAATTTGCTTGTTAGGAACCCTCCTAACTCCCTCTTTGATTATGTTTGGATTGCAGTTTACAATTTAGTATATATGTTTGAGTTAGAGTTCAAGCAGCCTCTTGCTTTCGATTAGGATTGGTTTGAGGAATTTTGTATAAAGGAATGTTGAGAAGAGATGTCACAAATTTTTCCAAAACCTTATGTTTTTTGCCAAGCATAACTTGGCCATTACTCATCCAAATTAAGTGATTCAAATTTTTGGGTAAACTATACTTCTAGGAATTGGACCCACCTTGACCCAAAATGCAAAGTGAAGCTCGCTTTCAAATTTCGCTATGTTTTGCATACTTTAGTGTTTTGGGTATATTTTTGTATTTAGGCTTAAGTCGAGTTTCACTCATCCAAATTGAGTGATTCAAATTTTTTGGTAAACTCGACTTCTAGGAGAACAAATTTCCTTGAAATAAGTGTATTCAAATTTGGACCCCATAGGACCCAGAAATTCGTCAAAGTGAAGTTATGTTTTGAAAATAAAGTAGTCCTAGTTGTTTAGGACATATCTTGAGTTTCGGTGCTCTGAATTGGATGATTCCAATTTATGAATAAAATAGATTTATAGAGGAACAATGAACCTGAAGGAAGTTTGATTAAATATGGCTAATTTGTTCCTAGAAAATTTTACAAGTGAAGGTGCATTGGGTAGAAATCAACCATAACCAAAAACACTAGCATGAATGACTGATTTTTATTTGTTTGTTCTGTGATTGTGACGTATTTGTAATGGATTAGGGGTTGGTGATGATAAAACTTGAGCTAAGATTGGGATACAAGGAATAGGAGTCAAGAATCGACAATCTTTTCGGTTTGTTCTTCATACTTCTCTTCTTGTTTCAAGTTTTATGTTTGTTTGTCAAACAAATCTGGAATGTTTGTTATGAAATCTGCGTTTTTGGTTTGAACCAGTTAAATCTAAAATATTTGACAAACATATGTGCTTATATTTGAACCATAAATGAATTTGTTTGAGTGTTGGTTAATTAATTTATAAATGAACTATGTAGTGGCAAACATGACGGGATTCACGTATGTACAAACGAATTCGTCGAGAATGTTAATCAGATTGTGAAAATGTGAAATGGTACAAACACCATTATTAATTCCCTTAAGAGAATGTTAACCATCATGTTCGAGTTAGGGATAGATTGATATACTAATAAGGGTCAATGTAGAAGTACTGTGAACAAAATGATTTATAGTGGCATACCGATCCATAGCCCAGCGGAACATTATCGATAGTGTACACAAAATACAAATGTAAAATAACCAGTCCGTAGCCCAGCGAGACAGTACTGAGTTATTAAATATTTGAGGATGACCTAAATGACTATATTCGGGCCTATGTCACAGGATTCGACCATGATGATTACTCTAAGATTGTGACATGTGCCTTAAATGTTGAAAGGGGGAAGAAAGAATATATGATAGAAAAGAAAAAGCAAGGTGGTAAGAAACCATGGTCAGGGCCGAGCTCAGACAAGACTTTAATAAGAAATTTGGGGAGGTCCACAGGTTCTACTTTCAAATTCTTAAACTACGCAGACCACCTCAAACTACCGGTGAGTAAGACTATCTCTACTGGAAGACCATCAAGAGCTAGTGCCCAGAGATTCTTCCAGAGACCAACCTCCCTTGCCAATACATCGCGGAGGAGACATAAAGGAGATTGTCGGAGACTACCGTGTGCTCGTTTGGCTCAGGATCCAATGAGCTTAAAGTGAAAGATTGAATCCATTCACTTTCATAGCACCTCAGATCAGGTATAACTTCATCAAGACGAAGGAAGTAGACAACAAGAGTGTTGCATCACCGAACACTCAGAGAACAGTGACACAACCCATAGGTAGACATGATTCTCGTGCTCCAGCTATGGCGTTTGCAATGAAGGCCGTTGAAGACAAAGATGCCCCGACGGATATTGGTATTTCAATATCTTCCTGATACTATCAGACATGCACTTATGCACTCAGGTCAACCCATTCTTATGTTTGTACTTCCATTCCTAGTTTGGGTAGTTTTCCGAAGAGTGAAACCAAGCATGATATATTAGTAACAAACCCAATCGGACATAGTGTTGTTGTGAATGGAGTTTATAGAGATTGTCTCATTAGAATACGAGAGTATGAGTTTTCTAGAGACTTGATCGAGTTATCATTTAGAGAGTTCGATGTGATATTAGAGATGGATTGGTTGTTCTGTCACCAAGTGGTGGTTGATTGTAGAATGAAGCGAGTAACTTTGAGAACACTGAGTGGCGAGGAAGTAACTTTTATCGGCGAGAGGTCGAACCACCTCTCTAATGTGATATCCATCGCCACTACTAGAACGATGGTTCGGAAAGGGTGTGAAGCTTACTTGGCGTATGTGGTCGATACGGAAAAGGCGGAGCCTAGTACTTCAGACATCCCTATAGTTTGTGATTATACAGTTGTGTTTCCGGAGGAGTTGCTAGGATTGCCTTCACGGAGGGAAATTGAGTTCGCAATTGACGTTGTTCTAGGTGCTGCTTTGGCATCCATTACACCGTATAGAATGGATCCGATGGAGTTAAAAGAGTTGAAACTTTAGTTGCAATAATTATTAGAGAAGGGATTTATTCGTCCGAGTGTATCCCCATGGGGAGCTCTAGTGTTTCATAATAAAGAAAGACGACACTTCTGGCCAGGTGTTGATTATGTGCATAAACAAATGACAAGTGAAGAACAAGTGTCCGTTACCCGTAATTGATGACTTGCTCAACCAATTGAAAGGTAAAGTGTGTCTTTCAAGATCAACCTACGTTCTGGGTATCATCAATTAAGGATTAAGAATGCGGATGTGAATAAGACAGTGTTTAGAACGCGGTATGGACATTACAAATTCCTTGTAATGCTGTTTGGGTTGACAAATGCACCAACGACTTTCATGGACATAATGAATCGTGTTTTCCGACCGTTTTTAGATCGTTTTGTCATTGTGTTTATAGATGACATCCTTATGTATTCAAAGGATTGGGAAGATCATTATACGCACCTTCGGGTAGTGTTAGAAACCTTGAGAAAGGAACATTTGTATGCAAAAATGGGTAAGTGCGAATTTTGGTTGAAAGAAGTGTCCTTTCTCGGACACATTGTATTAGAAGAAGGAATTAGGGTGGATCCAAGGAAGATAGAGGTGATTCTTGAATGGAAACCACTAAGAAGTGTCATGGCTTGTAGCTCAGGTTGAAGTGTTACTGCATAAGGTTTGGCTGAGGGTTTTCGATGATCATGCCTAATGACAAGATTACTCCCAAAGAAATGTGAGGGATTGAGGGAGGAAAAGTGTCGTTAGCTTTGAAAAAGTTGAAAACATTTTTAACCGAGGCTCCGATTTTTGCTCAACCGACCTTCAGTAAAGAATATGTGATCTTCGCCGATAAGCCAAGAATGGACTCCTCGATGTGTCCTATGCAAGATGGTAAATCGTAGCTTATGCTTCAAGGCACTGGCCACATGAAAGAATTACCGGCGTACTGATTCGAATCGGGCCATTGTGTTTCAGGTTGAAAATATGGAGACACTACCTTTATGGAGAAAAGTGTTTCATCTACACCGATCGCAAAAGTCTTAAGTATTTGCCCTCACAACGGGAGCTTAACTTAAGACAATGTAGATAGATGGAATTGATCAAGGATTATGATTGTGTCATTGATTACCAGCTCGAGAAAGCTAATGTAGTGGTAGACGCTCTGAGTAGAAAGTTAGTGCAAACACTATGAGCGTTGAATGCTCATTTGTCATTATCAGACGACGATGCAATAGTGGTAGAATTAATGGCAAGACCAAATTTGTTAAATCAAGTGCAAGAGGCACAAAAGAGTGATGAGAAAATTTCTGCCATTGTAAGTCAGAATAGAATGAGGAAAGAAAATGAGCTTTCGCGAATGAGGATGGATTCTGTATTATAGAGACTCCGGTTTGTGTACCGAGTGATAGTGAGTTGGTAAACTATTCTTAAAGAGGCAATAATAAAGGATCCTTGCTATACATCCTGGTAGCATGAAAATGTATCAGGATTTGAAGACTTAATACTAGTGGTCCGGAATGAAGAAAGATGTTTCGGATTTTGTGACCAAATGTATGGTGTGCCAGAGGGTGAAAGCGGAACATCAAGTTCATTCGGGTTTGTTGCAGCCTATTAGAATACCCAAGTGGAAATGGGACCGAATCACAATGGATTTTGTGATTGGGTTACCATTGACAAGGAGGAAGCATGATTCAGTTTGGGTCTTGGTAGACCGATTGACGAAGTCAGCTCACTTCCTACCAGTAAGAACCGACTATTGACTTGATAAGTTGACAGAGCTTTACATAGAGGAAATAGTTTGTTTACATGGGATTCCCGTGTCTATCATTGCAGATAGAGATCCGAGGTTCACCTCGATTTTTTGGGGAAAATTACAAGAGGCTTTAGGCACTCGGCTAAATTTCAGCATGACGTTCCACCCCTAGACAGATGGACACTCGGAGAGAGTTATTCAAGTTTTAGAGGATATGCTTAGAATTTGTGTGATTGACTATGAGGGTAGTTGGGATAGACATATTCCTCTAGTTAAATTTGTGTATAACAATAGCTTCCAATGGTATTGAATGGCACTCACGAGGCTCTTACTGGTTGAAGTGTAGAATACCAATGTGTTGGACAGAGTTAAGTGAGAAGAAAGTAATTGACCTCGATTTGATCAAAGAGACCGAGGAGAAGGTGAAATGATTAGAGAAAGATTAAAGGTAGTCACGGATAGACAAAAGTATTACTCCGACTTGAAGAGAAAAGACATTCAATATGAGATCGATGAGAAAGTGTTCTTGAAAGTTTCTCCTTGGAAGAAAGTCATGAGATTCGGGAGAAAGGGAAAGTTGAGCCCTAGGTTCATTAGGTCATATGAAGTGATCGAGAAAGTGGGTCCAGTGGCATATAGGTTAGCCTTACCTCAAGAGTTGGAAAAGATCCATAATGTTTTTCACGTTTCAATGTTAAGGAGGTATAGGTCAGACCCCTCACATGTGGTCTCTTCGGAGATTATTGAGCTTCGCCCCGACTTAACTTACAAAGAGGAACCCATAGAAAACTTGGCTCAAGAAGTCAAAGAATTGAGGAACAAACGAATTCCATTAGTCAAAGTATTGTAGAATAACCACAAGATGGAGGAAGCCATGTAGGAAAGTGAAGAAACTATGATTCAGCAATATCTGCAACTGTTCAATGAAGGTAATTTTGAGGACGAATCTTCTAAGTGGGGAGGAGTTGTAACATCCAAAAAAAAAAAAACCTTCTTGTCTTATTATTTTACCTTATGGTATTATATGCTATTATAAATTTTATTTTATTGGTTTTGAGTGATAGAAATAAAGGTTTTTAAAGTGAAACAAAAAAAAAAAAAAACCAAAATTAATACAAGAGTCAAGGCTAAATTGGTAAAATGTCAAAATGAGGACCCAAAGGTCATAAATGAAGAAGTGTATACGCCAAAGTAGAAATGTGATAAGTTGTTATGAAAAGAAATAGCAATGAAGGGCTTTAATGTAAAAATGAAAAAAGAAAGCCAAAGCGGGCGCTAAACAAGACCTTATACAAGACGAATAAGACCAAATTTCGTTTAGTTGAAATGGAGATCATTTCTCATTCAAGGTGCAAGTGGGAGCTAGGGCTACTAAGATATGAGGAGGAGAAGCCATCTGTGGACTCTACTTTTTCTTGAAGAGGAAGGAAGAAGGAAATCTAGAGGAGTGTTAAAAAAGATTAAGGTATGGATATTTGTCTAAGTTTGGGTATGGATTCACACATTTGCTTGTTAGGAACCCTCCTAACTCCCTCTTTGGTTGTGTTTGGCTTGGTAAAACCATAATTTAGTATATATATGTTTGAGTTAGAGTTCAAGTAGCCTTTTTGCTTTGATTAGGATTGGTTTTGAGGAATTTTTGTATAAAGGAAATGTTGGGGTTTTAGGGGAGATGCTATCAAAAGTTTTTCAAACCTATGTTTTTGTTTTGGCCATAATGTGTCCATTACTCATCCAAATTGAGTGATTCAAATTTCTGGGTAAACCATACTTCTAGAAGAATAAATGTTCATGAAATAAGTGTATTCAAATTTGGATCCCATTGGACCCAGAAATTCATCAAAGTGAAGCTCTATTTTCGGGTCAATTTTGGTTATGTTTTGATTTAGTTTTGGTGTTTTGGTACAGTTTTGGTATTTAGGCCATAAATTGAGTTTTACTCATCCAAATTGAGTGATTCAAATTTATAGATAAACTAGACTTCTAAAAGAACAAATTTCCTTAAAATAAATGTATTGAAATTTAGACCCTATTGGACTCAGAAAATCGTCAAAGTGAAGTTTTGTTTTTGGGTAAATTCTGGTTATGTTTTGAAAATAGAGTAGTCCCGGTTGTTTAGGACATATCTTGAGTTTCAGTGCTCCGAATTGGATGATTCCAATTTTTGAATAAAATAGATTTATAGAGGAATAATGGACTTGAAAAAAGTTGGGTAAAATATGGCTAATTTGTTCATAGAAAATTTTACAAGTGAAGGTGTATTGGGTAGAAATCAACCCTAACTAGAAACACAAGCATGCATGATTGATTTTTCTTTGTTTGTTATGTGATTGTGATGTATTTGTAATGGATTAGGGGCTGGTGATGGTAAAACCTTTTCGGTTTGTTCTTCATACTTCTCTTCTTGTTTCAAGTTTTGTGTTTGTTTGTCAAACAAATATGGAATGTTTGTTATGAAATCTGCGTTTTTGGTTTGAACCAGTTAAATATGAAATGTTTGACAAACATCTACATATGTGCTTCTATTTGAACCATAAATGAATTTGTTTGAGTGTTGGTTAATTAATTTATAAATGAACTGCAGAAGGGCAGAAACATGATGGATTCATGTATGTACAAACGAACTGGGCCGAGAATGTTAATCAGATTGTGAAAATGTGAAAATGGTATTGTAAAATGACTAATTATTAATGCAATTCTAAGAGAACAAAGAATCACATGTTTGAGTTAGGGATACTAGTCATCAATAAGGGCCAATGTAAGAGTAATCGCGAACGAAATGATTTATAGTGGCATGCTGATTCGTGAGCTTAAAGTGACAAGATTCGTGAGTGTACACAAAATGCAATGTAAAATAACCAAATTCCATAGCCTGCAGGGACAAGATCGAAGTTATTAAATGTTTTATACTAGCCTACGTACCTCAGTGGACCGTGCGCTTATTCTCTCATATTCACATCGAAAGTTTCGGTTATATTCGTTTAAGGGCAAAATGATCAATAATTGTGTGGATTGTGTGAATTGAGTTGTGACAAGAATAATAAAACATAGGAGCATGAAAGATGAGAATTAATGTATTTATATATTTGAGACAAAATGAAAGTATGTTAAACTACTATAAATAAGATATTTATAACATCGTATGGATCATATGAGTAAGATGTTGAAAGTGCTGTTTGGAAAAAATATGTTGAATGTTTTTGTAGATGATTAAGTGATGCATATAGCAAAAGTTAATTGTTGTGCATATATATGTGGTGTAATTGTTTGAAATGAGAATAGAAATGCAAAGAACCACTAAGCATGAAAATGCTTAGTGCATTGGCTTTCCACGCGTAGGTACCAAGTAGATAGTGGCAGGATCGAAGATCGCAGAGCTTAGAGTCATCATCAAATTGTGCAGAGTATAAGTAAATGCTCCGTCTCATGCATACATTTCATTCCATGATATCATGTGACTACTTTGTATTGAAATCAAAAGATGTAAAAATCTTCATAAGAAAATTATATTTTTAATTTTTTTATTTTTATCATGGAATGTACCTTACATTATGGATTTTCTATACAGGTGAACTCGGCTAAATTATTTTGTAAATATTTGGAAAGGGCATGGAAATTCTGCCAGATAAATATTGTACTAAAGTATAGTTATGGGTCCTCTAGAAAAGATATAATCCATACTTCTTATATTAATGAATCTGAATAATAGTGATATCATATTCACATATATAAATATGATTAAATGGATATTAAATATCCTATCGAAAATGAGTATATGAAATGTGTTTTACAAATAAATGGATTTAGTGGTCCGCGTCCCTTAGTCCAATCCAGCCGTTGGGTCATGTCGGGAATGGGGGTGCGACAAGGTTATCTTTTCAAACGATTGAAAGGAATACATAACCTTTGGATATGATCCATAGTGATATTTTTGATTTAAAGTTTGCACCAATGAGGGGTGGCAATATAACATTTTATTACTTTTGTCGATGATAGCACAAAATACTGCTATGTGTATTTTCTTAAGAGCAAAGACAAAGCTTTAGAGAAATTTATACTCTATAAACTGTTGTAAATCGCCTTAAGAGGGAAAATCAGCTTGATATGAGTGATCGGTGGTGAGTATGTAACACTTGTCAGGATTATCGTGGCACAACATGGAATTAGACATGAAGTCTCTCCACCATAATCACCTTAGTCAAATGGTGTGGCTGAAAGGAAAAATCGTACCTTGAAAGACATGATGAATGCAATGTTAATAAGTTCTGGGTTGCCTCAAAACATGTGGGGAGAAGCCATTTTGTCGGAAAATTACCTTTTAAATAAGGTACCTCAAAAGAATGAACAAAAGACATCGTATGTGTGACGCCCCATTTCCTGGGGGTCCCGTTGACCACTATCAACTTGCGGAATACCTGTGTCTCATATCATGAGACCTATACATGAGTAAAATGGCCACGTTAGGCTCATACATCCATACTCACAAAAATGTATATTTTATACAAAAAGGAATACAAACATATATTAAAATTAAGAATTCTAATGCATGTTTTACAAAATATATCTATCAAAACCACATGTAGGCTTTCTTCTCAAAAGTGGCCTCTAATGAGCACCGTCTACCCGAGCACTCCCGACTGGGGCCCACTTTCCCGACACAGCAATGCCTAGTAGTGGAATTATCCTACATGGGTTACTCCCTACTAAGTGCATGCAATGGTTCAACATAAACACATTCAAGCAAATACATGATCCTACTTGAATATCTACATGATATGGATGGGAATGTGACTCACCCTTTCCCACTTCTCGAGCCCTCACTGGCTCCCTCACGCATGCCTAAGCCAAAGGTGAGAAAACATTGTTTTCAAAACAAAAGGTTTTTGTTCTTGAAAACATCATACCGAGTTTCAGTAAAATCTATTAGACAACCCTTTGAGGTCCGACCGTCTCGGAATTCGACGAAATTTGACGTGGTGGCTAGCTTTCTCGAAACGATTTCAATGGTAAAGTCCCGCTTTCTGCCTTCCGAGATTTAGAAAATTCGATTTTAACAAAATTACTTTTGTAATTCGTATTTTTCGTAAAGTCGTAATTCTTCGGGTTTTACAAAGATGAGCTATGGAAAGGAAGACAACCTTCCTATAAATACTTACGACGTGGGGGTGTTCATAAAGTGGCGCATTCTACACCTAAGAAGGTGAAATGAAAACAGTCCAAAACCGTTGATTATATTTTCATAGGTTATGCACAAAATAGTAGTGCTTATCGATTTCTAGTGTATAAGTCTGAAATCTTTGATATACACAAAAAAAACGATAATGGAATCAAGGAATGCGTCGTTCTTTGAACATATTTTTCCATGTAAGTCCGATAAGGGACCAAGTTCGCCTAAGCGAACGTATGAGACTATGAATGAAGATAGTCAGGACCAAAACCAAGAACAAGAGGTTGAAGATGAACCTAGACGCAACAAGAGAATAAGGATAGAAAAATCTTTTAGTCCAGATTTCCTTACTTATTTGTTGGAAAATGAACCTCAATGCTTCTAAGATGTCATGATCCTCCTGTATGCCCTACGGAAAGGCTTATCGTGCTAACATTCCACCATGTAATCATACTTTGGAAGTAGTGGATCTTCCTCCAGGTAGAAAACCACTAGGATATAAGTGGATTTTCAAAAGGAACATGAAAGCAGATGGAACAATTGATAAGTTCAAGGCAAGACTTGTAATTAAAGGTTACAAACAAAAGGAAGGTCTTGATTACTTTGATACTTATTCTTCGTAAAGATGAGAAACAAATTCATGGTAAATTTAAATCGTGAATTGCCGTGATTAAGTGAATTCGAAGTTCATCAAATGGATGTAAAAACTGCATTTCTTAATGAGGATCTAGATGAAGAGATCTACATGGAGCAACCTGAGCGTTTTATATCTCTAGGACAAGAAAAGAAAGTCTGCAAGTTGGTGAAGTCCATGTATGGCCTAAAGCAAGTACCAAAACAATGGCATCAAAAGTTTGATAGTGTTATGTTGGCCAATGATTTTAAAATCAATGAGTGTGATAAGTGTGTATATTTCAAAGATATTAAAATGGTCACGCTATACTATAATCAGATGTTGATTTATTATGACGTCATTATCGTAGTGATGATAAATGGTCAAATCTACCAAGTCTAAGCACAAAGGGTTTGACATGAAAGAATGGGACTTGGTCGATGTGGATTTGTGTTAAAACTATGAACCCGATGGACTAGTTCTTGGGCCAAACAAATTATGTGGATAAATAATCGAATAAGTTCGAAGATGATTCCTGTGTGGCAAGGACTCCCTTAGATGTAACCCTTCACATGCAAAAATAAAAGGTGAGAGCGTGGTCCCCCAATTGAGATTCTAGGGTAACAAAGTTCCATGTACTTAATGAGTTGCATAAGACTAGATATACCTGGCACGCTTAGTAAACCGAGTAGATAACAGCACTTATAATCCAAACGTGATGATCATTGGAAAGGAATTAAAGAGGCTAAGATACTTCATACTGATTAAGTGGATCACACCAGTACTAGAAGTCAACTAGTGGAGGCGTGCTCTGGTTTAGCGAGTATCATGGAAGTCCTCCAAACAAACTGTTATAGCCCGATCCACAATGGAATATGAGTTTATTGCTTTAGATAAAAGTGGTGAAGAGGCTGAATGGCTACACTATTTCATAGAGGACATTATGAGGTGGCCAAAACCTATGCCAACTATAAGCATTCATTGTGATAGTCAATTTTCTATAGGCAGGGCACAAAATATAATGTATAACGGTAAGTCTCGACACATACTTCGAAGACATAATATCGTTAGACAATTAATCTCAATTAGAGTTATTTCTGTTGACTATGTAAAGTCAAAGGATAATATTGCGAATCCGCTAACCAAAGGGTTGAATAGAGAATTAGTTGAGAAGTCATCTTGAGGAATGGGACTAAAGCCCATCAAATGAGAAGTCAATACAAAGGAAACCCAACCTAGTTGATTGGAGATCCCAAGATCTAGGTTCAAAGGGACAACCTAATTGTAAAGATTGGTTTGGATCACTGTGGGGATTTAACCTCCTGACCATTCCTATGATGAAATAGTGATAGTCGTTGGAGATGAGGTTAAGTAATGCTTTTAATGATTCTAATGCGTTGGGAAATTCGAAAGGAGTATTGGAGGATACTCATAGTTAAAGAATCACCTATGTGAGAGAGAAAATGGGTCGCTTCAAAGGAGAATTGTATTGGGCACAATTCTTTAGAAACTCTTGTAGAACCAGGGAAGATGTCCATGGCCAAAACAGACATAACAATGAGAACTGAAGAATGTCAGGGAGGAGTCCTATGTGAGATATATCATCATTTACATAAACGATAGAGAGGTTCACATCGTGATCTACCTTTAGTCAAGAAGTAAATATATTCTGGCAGAAGGTTCAAAGGATTAAACCTACCTATCCTATGCAGGTTCTAATTGCAGAGCTTTATCACCAAGGTCGAGTCTTGTGGTTTTGACGATTCATTCATGTGGGGGATTTTTGGATTTTTAAAATGTTTTGTAATGGTTTTTAAATCAATTATAATAAGTGTGAAAGAATTGTATATTTAATTTTCAGTTTTTGTTTTTGCATTTTAAATGAATGCTTAAATTATTAAATGGTTTTTAATTTTTGTTTTGTAACCTTTTTCAGTTTTGGTTTTTGCATTTTAAATGGCCTTTAAATTGTTATTAAAGGGGTTTTAATTTTTATTTTGTAACCATTGTTTTTGGAGCCAATATACAACCATGTGTTTTCATTTGTGAAATGAGCTTTTTCAGTTGTGTTTTATGTATAATATTACAAAGAAACTTGTTAGTGTGGGTGATAGAGTAAAGGTGTTTCTAAGGTTTGTTGGAGCAATTTTGGAGGTGACTTATCCGAAATTCTTGTTGATTTGTTGTATCTTGGGAGACAAACGTTGCAATTGAAACAAGCACCGTGTGTGGAGCGAATTCGTCTTATGGACACTGTGGAACACAAGCCTCGAATATAAAGATATTGTATTTGTTTAGCAATAGGTTTATTATTATATTCATAATTTTATTTTTTTGTTATTTGTTATATTTGTCTGTTCAATTTTGCTTATATTTTTCTAACACAGTCTTCACTCCATTCCCCGCCCCAAACACAACCCCACCTTTTTTTCTTTTGTGAATTAGTCTTTAGGTTTTTTCAAGTATTTCAAGACTAAATTTTAAGTATTTCCTTGAATTAATTTTACAAGATAATATCTTATTTTCACTTTTACTTTCCAAACCTAGGTCCGTTGGACTACCCAACTATGAACATAAGTGGATGTCTGCCACCCGACGCCACTGTAAAAATCGGGCGTAGTCTCCTTTCTACTGGGAGCTCTACCCAAATACATCACTCTGTAACCTCATTCCAACAAAGCAAGTATAATCCCAACATGAGTAAAAATGCCTCTCGGCTCAGTGGGAACCAATATCATAAATCAATTATCATAACTGACCACCATTCCAATAATTCAATAGTTGACATATCTTTATTTTATACAGTATATATTGGTAACCCAATTTAATACATGTTATGTCCAGAAACCATCGTTTGGCCAAACCCGCTTCAAAATCAACCCCAAAATGAGTCACGCCCACCCAACCCCAGACTACAAAAATATAACCCCAGACGTAAGGGAGCGAATGCTCCGTAGTGAATCGCCCTAAGTGGGCTACCTCAACCGGCAAACAAAATGCCCAGTTAAAACACAGACCTGGGCAACATGGTCCTACTGAATGTTCTACATGATCACCCTCCCATGTCACGAGTCCTCACCGACGCACTCGGCCACCTACGCCTGCTTATGTAAGAGAAATAATCATTTTCAAAAAACAAAACTTTGTTCTTGAAAATATACTACCAAAGACTGCAAAAGATTGACTACCCCTCCGAGGTGAATTGGTTGCAGCTTCTCCCAAATGGCCATGGTCTCATCCGAAATGATCTGCTGGGCCTAATTCCCAACCTCAAATCCCTCCTGAACAACTCGTGAAATTCCTTTCAAACATGCCCGCTTTGCCAGGTAATCCATGTCATGCACTCACACCTAACTTCTAGGTTACCCAGTGCATATGAAAATGCATTATGCCATATTTTCAAAACCATTTATACAATATGTCAATATGGCGATTATGACTCAACTGTTAATTACACACATGTAATCAATGATATCAACCATCACCAAATTAGCTCACTGAAAATCATAAATTTCATCTCCAATGGTTTATACCCACAATTATATTCCATATAATTGAGCAACCTCACACTTTATAATTCAATGAAATATACACACAAATTTATATTCCATATAATTGTGGACTCTATGTATAATACCATTAAGAATTAACCTATTGATTTCTACACCACACCAACTCTGGAAGTCATCATCAAGGCACTTATAACAAAACATACGACATTTATAGCCCATTTCATGATAAACCTGTGGATCGTTTTATACCTCTGAATTTAACAATAATGTCCACTCAGCAGTCGAGATTTGCCCAACTCGGTTTCACTTTTTGGAACCGAATTTCTACCCACTGCGGTCTTATAAAACACCAAAGCATGAATTTATTGCAGGCAAACTCCAACTTAATGCAAACATCAGCTTCAGTTTCTGTTCATTGTCCTAAATGTCCAAAAAAATTCTTACACTGTCCCATGTTTTGGGACCGATCAATGTCTCATCCTTCATTTTCCACATCAAGTACATTTTAAAACAAAATTTACAGAAGAGCCTAATGACTTCTCACTACGGCTATCCTATATTGGGTTAAAAATAACACCTGGCCCCAAGCTGGACTGTAACAACTACCAAAACAAGGGTCTCAACAACCTAAACATCAAAAACATTTAAAATAGAATGAACACAAAGAGTGGTAAAACCCCTACCTCTCGAGTTTGTCAAAACTCGCAAACTAGTCCACGAGCTCGTCTCCGCGTAGAACGTTTTCCTTCTTGCCCATCAAATCCAAAGCGTCGGGTTCACATAAACCAGGCGCTTCTAAAACTCTAAAAGAAAGCCATCAGTAATGGATCCCCAAATTGAATTACACGTTTTTGCTCTTGAGCATTTTAAATGAGACGCTCATTTCGCTATATTCATCTCGACTTAAAATCAAACTCTACACGACTTCTTACGCCCCTCCCTTACCGACCACTATTCTAAGACTATCTCAAATGCATCCATTTTCATCATTTCTAATCAAGTACCACTTATAGACATGATTGGCTACGTTATATGTGGCTGCCACACAACCGCTTACGCACCTCCCAAACGCTATGCCTCTCGAAAAACGGGTCAACTCCGAACACCGTTCTAAAATTACGGAATTTTACGTGCGCTAACTAGATTTCGCAGACATTCAACGCCAACCACCACAACATCCAGATCGGCGAACACCGATTTTTAACCAAAATTTGATAATTTTTGTAATCTTAAATTACGATTTTTGTTCTTGACCAAATCGGAATTTCTGCCTGTTAATACCATTAAACTTTAATGAATTTATACCTGATTTACTAAGATTTATTGTTGTTTAAACTAATATTCAAACACATTAATCTTTTATTAAATGAACTGAAGATATCATCATTTTCAATATTAATTTTTAATTTTATTTTTAAATAGTTTCAAAACCCCATGTGGAGGGGAAACTTTCGACAATGTAAGTAAAAGTGTTTAATTGTCAAAAAAAAACATGTGGATAATATTATCTATTAATATTTTTAAATAAATTTATGTTTATTAAAAAGACAAAACATCCATGCATGAGATATTCCTGTGTTCGAGTCCTCTGGAACAATCCCATGAACATGAAATTAACATTGAAATCAAACAATATTTATAAGGAATGTCCTCTATAATTGAGTTAAAGGAAATAATCATTTTAGTTTTCAAAAACTAATTGGAATTCTCAAAGAAGAGTAGGCTTGTACACTCCTTGTTCATTTAGTTTATATACCTTGTACAATTAGTATAAATACATTGTACATAATAACAAATCTCATAGGCCTCAGTACTAAATGTGAGCATAGACATGATTTCATTATTATCATTCATAAAAAAAGAAAAATGAACCAAAATAATTTTTTTCATAAATTATTAGTAAAGTTGTTTATAAAATAAATATGTATGGAGATAAAAAACACAAGAGAGTGGCATCACAATAATTATAAGTAACACTGGTGTGGCCCTTGTTAGGAAATAATCATTTGTTTTTTTTAAAAAAATCAATTAAAATCTTGCTGTAAAAAAATCAATTGAAATCCTTGAAGAAGACTAGAGGAGTTGGCTTATACACTCCTTGTACACTTAGTTCATATACTTTGTTCAATTAGTGTAAATAATTTCAGAGACATGTAACAACCTGCTGTTTAGAATTCATAGAGTTAGCCAACCATGTTTTCATTTTTGTAGTTCAAAAAAAATAAAAAATGAACAAAAATTTATTTTTTCATAAATGATAATTAAAGTAGTTTATAAAATGAATATGTATGAGATAAAAAAAAATGCATATGATGAGTGTGAGATCAAGAAATATTTATAACAAATGTCCTCCATCATTCAATTAAGAAAATAATAATTTGAGTTTTTAAAAATCAACTGAAATCCTCGAAAAAGATTAGACTTGTACATCCCTTATACACTTAGTTCATATGTCTTGTACAATTAGTGAAAAGTGTATGTATGAGATTAAAAAAATGCATATGATGAATGTGAGATCAAGCAATATTTATAACAAATGTCCTCCATCATTCAATTAAGAAAGTAATAATTTTAGTTTTTAAAAATCAACTGAAATCCTCGAAAAAGATTAGGCTTGTACACCCCTTATACACTGAGTTCATATGTCTTATACGATTAGTGAAAAGTGTAGCAAATCCCCTAGGTCTCATACTTTGAGCATATGCATGTGCTGTAATGATTTAGAAAAAAAAGAAAAGAAACAATAAACACAAATATTTTCTATCCATTATATGTGTGTTTCTATTATTGTTGTCTTTATTATATATTTAT
The DNA here is from genome assembly GCA_016808115.1 of Tetrastigma voinierianum. NCBI lineage: Eukaryota > Viridiplantae > Streptophyta > Magnoliopsida > Vitales > Vitaceae > Tetrastigma > Tetrastigma voinierianum. Next base: position 1,041,758 of record JAEQBH010000234.1, on the reverse strand, counting down.
ATTTTTTTGCGTATTCTAATTTTACTTTTGTAATTTGCTTAATTTTAATATTTAGGACTTGCTTTCAAATTTTTTTATTTTAAAATAAGTTTATACTTTAAAATAGATTTAAAATTTAAATTTTGAATTTCAAATTCAAAATTCAATTTACTAAGTGTAATTTATTAATTAATAAAAATATTAAGATTTTGATTCCAATTAATTAAAATATCAGACACTTCATTGATTATTACTATTGATTTGTAATATTGTTACTTTAATTTTTCCTATTTTTAACTAGCATTTTAAAATTAGATACTCAATCATTATTATCAATTTTTTTTAAAGATAATTAATATTTTTTATCTTACTTTTATTTGAAAAAATAGTTTCAAAACCCATGTGGATAATATATATATATATATATATGTGCGGAAGTCTCATGTGGAAGTAGGCTATGAAGAGTGAAATTGATTCTATACTGCATAACCATATTTGGGAACTAGTGGATCTTCCACTAGGTTGTAAACCTTTCAGTTTCAAGTGAGTTTTCAAGAGGAAAAAAAAAGTAGATGGATAAATTGACATGTACAAAGCAAAACTTGTGATCAAGGGCTACAAACAAACTAAAGGCCTTGATTATTTTGACACATATTCTTCTATGATGAGAATAAATTCCATAAGGATGGTGCTTGCAATTGCTGCCTTAAGGAACCTTGAATTACATCAAATGGATGTGAAAACAACCTTTCTTAATGGAGATTTCGATGAATAAATCTACATGGAGCAACTTGAGGGTTTTTTTACTCTAGAACAAGAAAAGAAAGTCTATAAATTGGTGAAATAGTTGTATGTGCTAAAGCAAATACTAAAACAATGGTATAAGAAATTTGACAATGTCATGATGTCACATGACTTCAAAATTAATGATTGTGACAAGTGTGTGTATGTTAAAGACATAGAACATGGATATATCATCGTATGTCTGTACGTAGATGACATGCTTATTGTCTATAGTGATGATGAGATGATTACATCTACTAAGAACATGTTGAATTCAAGGTTTGAGATGAAAGACTTAGGACTTGTTGATGTTATATTAGGGATAAAAATCAAAAGAACATCATATAGACTCATTTTAAGTCAGTCACACTATGTTGACAATATTCTTGAAAGTTTGACAAAGATACCCCGTATACCTAAACACTCAATGAGATGTGTAACCTACATTTCTTAAGGTCAAAGTGAGAGTGTTTCTCAAGTAGAATTCTCTAAGGTAATAGGCAATCTAATGTAGTTAATGAGTTGTATAAGTCCAGATATAGTCTTTGCCGTTAACAAATTAAGTAGATACACGACTAATCTAAGAGCCAAGCATTGGCAAGGAATTACGAGAGTATTAAAATGCTGCTGACGGCTCGCAGATTATCATGGACGCCCCAAAACTCCGGGGTCCGTTGACTCACCCAACTCACGAAAAATCCTCGTGAATGTCGGACAACCCGACACGACCACGCACCTGGGCAGCAGTCTCCCTTGTACGGAGCTCACCCGGCTAGAACCCTCCTGGTCCCAATCATCATCAATAACACGTAGAGCAACATGATAAAAACACTTCTCGAGCCTAGCTACTACAATACTCATCATCATACATCAACTATACACAATAGTTTCAAGAGTTAGTACTTGACTTTTACAAATATATATTAAAAATCTAAAACATTCTAATACATGTTTGCATAACAAAACCAAAGCCACAACCTAACTTTCTTCTAAAACGGTCTAAGGTGGATGAGCCGTCCCCCGAACGCTCCTCAGACTCAAAAAAATGTTCCCCGACAGTGGTGAGCTATCGCCCAAGAGTGGAATCACCTCAGCCACTACTCTCCACCGGCGTAATGCTCCTATAAACACACATTCCAAGCCACACGATCCTACTAATGTCTAAATGACTAACCCATGCCCAGTCCCACCGAATTTCACTCGCTCTTAAGCCATGTATAAACACTACTTTCAAAAACAAAGGTGTTTGTTTTTAAATGTGACAACCCTCCATATAAGTAAATGGAATCGACCCGAGCACCCATTTAGTGGACAACCCTCCAATGTATATCAATCGGGCCGACCGACGCATTGATATGTTATGCTATTCACCTCGATATTGTAAACGTGACACGCCCGGAGCACGGTCATTGCCATAGTCAACCTCCGAACCACTCTCTCAATAAAACCAATTTCATGCACTTACCCTATCGTTCTAGGGTGCCCCAATATATGGAATGCATGATGCCAATTCCGGTCATTAATTTTATAACACATGCAAATATATAATCATGCATATATTCAGCATAATTTTAAACTATTAAAACATGTTATGTACTCTGGCCAATCCATTACACCAAAATTAAAGGCCTACTTGGGCACATCAAACACGAAAGCAATTCGACGGAATTACTCAACCAAACACATTATTTCACAAAAATTTGAGTTTACGAACACTCATTCACATGAATGCTGAAACCTCAGTTATTGTTCACTACCAAAATACCCAATATCGATTTCACCTTTGCGGAACCTGAATTTTATAGCCATTTCCGACCTCATATTACATCACAAATACAAATTGTTTTATAATTTATACAATTTACAACCCAAATACTGCACGGGCCACTGACCGCACAAATGGGTTTCAAAATTTTCTAACAATTCGCCCAGTCCATCCCGTCTAGCCTCTGCCAGTCTCACTCGCCAACAACTGCAGATCATAAATACACTTAAACAAAGTGTAAACCAAGTAGGATAAACTCTACCTCACGGTGGAGCTGTCAAACCCCTTAAACCAAGGCTCCATCGCGTAGGCCTCGGGCCAAGCAGAAATGACTTTCTTTCATTCCGACGAATTTCGACCATTTGATTCGCTCAGAATCCTAGAGAGAAGTCACGCTCTCTCTCACTAGGTTTTGAAAAATAAGCGCACTGCATCTATTTTCTCCCCCTTCACATTTTTCCCTTTGGCTTCTTAAGGAATAAGGCCACTATTGGCTAATTTGTCTTATTATCATTTAACTATTCACCTAATGCCTTCAAATCTTGGATTTTTGACATTTGGCACTACCGTCATCCATCATTTCTACTCAAGGGTAAGATATCACATGAGTACATGTTATAGCATCATCACATCATGTGGTTTTACGGCAATCCGACACAATGATACTTCCAAAACGGTAAATTGACCCGTCTTCAAAATTCAACTAAATTCAACTTGTTAGCTAGATTCTGCCAGACGATTCCAACTGAAACTGCTTCATTATCCGAGAGATTCAGAGATCAATTTGATTTCTTGACTCCAAAATGGCCATTTTGCTATTTTTCCGTAAATTGAAATTTCAGTCTTACAATTATAAGGTCCATACAAGATATCCATTTGAAATGAAGGACATGTAATGATGCTAGTTGGATATCGAATGTTAAAGACTCAAAATCCTAGAGTGGTTATGTGTTTATATTGAAAGGAGCAGCAATCTCATGGAAATCCTCAAAACAAACGGTTATTATCAGATCCACAATAGAATATGAGTTTATAGTGTAGACCCTCAATTTTGTCGCTCAACACTTGCATTTATCCTATGGGTGTCACACTACCCACTGCTCTCATATAACTGCAGGCCCTTAGTTTAGCCTGGCCCCCAAGCCTCGTGTGGGTTGGGCATGGTCCTTTGAGTGCATACATAGTTCACTTCGAGGTGTCACCCTGAGGTCGCTTATCGCATCATGCCATAGAAGCAAGTGGGCCCCCTGCTGGTTTGCAGCTTTAATTGAGTTTATCGAGTATGTCGAATTCGGAGCACTCGGGCTTGTTTCGATCATATCTCCCTCATCCGAACTTGGAATTGAGCGCCGTTTCTTTTTTGGATTCTCACTACCGAGGAAGTATCTGGAAAAATTTGAGAATTTTTAGTAACTGACCACTCACTGAAACCGGATCAGCCAGCTCAATTGATTTCAATTGAAGTTCATTACTAGAGCAAGTTCGAATTCGGAGCACAAAGCTTGTTTTGGTCATATCTCCCTCACTCGGACTCAGAATCAAGCACAGTTTTTTTTCATAGACTCCTTATTATTCAAGGAATATTCTCTCAAAGTTTCAGATTTATTCTCAATTGGATCGACCAGTTGGGAACCTGTATGTACTGCATCGGGCTTACCGGGCTAATTTTTTAGATTTCAGTGCCCAACCCATATGGATTCGGGCCCATAAGCCCTTATCACCCTAGAACGGGTTTGGATCCAGTTCAAATTCATGTTATGGGTTGCTTGCAACCCACCTTGGGCCCACTTGGATACTTGGTGGTTAAGCAAAGGAGTAAATGTGGCCAGCTATGGACCTTGGGAATAGAGGAGTGTTTATGGAAGCCTGAAGTTCGAGGACTGGCTGGGAGTTCCTGACCGAAGGTGTGCAAAATGGAGGATCAGAGAGAAGGGAGAGAGAAATAGAAGAAAAATGTGGAGTGATCAAAAAAGGGAAGGGAGGAAGAAGAGAGGAAGAGGGAGAAAGAGGAAAGGGAGAGTTTACTTTAACCGAGGGGCGTGGCCCTGAGCCAAGAGGAGTCTACCTTGATCTGGAAGGAGTGGATACCGGTTTTCGAAAGCAAGAGTTAAAGAAAAAAAGGTAAATAAAAAGAATCTTACAGGTACGAGATTTATATGCTTCTCCCATTTCTTTATGCTTTTCTTTCGCTTCTTTGTTGTTTGCGGACTCATAGGTCACTCTCTGCACCGCTTGTGCTCTGCTTCTCGGTCATTCGTAGTCGGATTTGTACTGCTTTCTTTTGTTAGATTCCGATCTTTGAGGAAATGTTCCCCGAGAAATTTTTAGAGCCTCTCTCACCCGTCTGAACTGGTTGGGAAACCAGATCGGCCGGTTCACTGAATTCAGTTTGCTGGAACAGTAGTTTGGGTCTTTTGCGTTGTTTGTGACGGTTCTCAGTCATTCGGAGTTGGATTTATACTCCGTTTGTTTTTTTGGATTCCTCACTCTTTAAGGAAGGTTCTGAAAATTTTTGAGAGCCTCTCTCAAACGGCTGAACTGGTTGGGAAACCAGATCGGCCGGTTCACTGAATTCAGTTTGCTGGAACAGGATTTTGGGTCTTTGGCACCGTTTGTGTTGGTTCTCAGTCATTCGGAGTGGGATTTGTACTCCGTTTGTTTTTTTGGATTTCTGAATCTTTGAGGAAGGTGAGGAAAAATTTTGAGAGCCTCTCTCAATCGGATGGACTGGTTGGGAAACCAGATCGGCCGGTTCACTAAATTCAATTTGCTGGAATAGCAGTTTGGGTCTTTTGCACCGTTTGTGTCTGTTCTCAGTCATTCGGAGTCGGATTTGTACTTCATTTGTTTTTTTGGATTCCTGACTCTTTAATTAAGGTTCCAAAATTTTGAGTATTTTCTTAATCGGTTGAATCGGTTAGGAAACCAAATTTCTGCCTACTGAATCGCTTTTAGAATAGCAAATTTAGGTCTTTGCCGCCGTTTGCCTGGGCTCTCGCCATTCGGAGTTGGTCACTCTTGATTTGTTTTTGGATTCCTAACTCTTGGGAAGGTTCTGGATAAATTTTGGTGTTTCCCAAATCCGGCTGAAATGCCAAAGTTCTACGCGTTCACTCGAATCTGGCCATAGAATAATGCTTTGGGTCTTTGGCCCGCTTGTGCTCTCGTCTCACCATTTGAGTTGGTTTTCTACTTGATTTGTTTTGTTGGATTCCTGACTCTTGAGGAAGGTTTGAAAATTTTGAGAGTTCTCCCCAACCAGCTGAACTGAAGCTTGGGAAACCAAATCAGCCGGTTCATCGACCCGCTTGGTCAAACAATACCGGGGTCTGCGCCAAGCCAGGTCGGCTCTCGCCATTCGCTGGTTTACTTGATTTGTTTTTTTTCGGATTCCCACTCTCGCGAAGGTTTGAAAAAAATTTTGAGGTCTCTCTAACCGGCTACAAATTGCCGTGGGGAAACCGGATCACCTTACCGTTCAGCTTCCGTGAATTGAAGTTTAGGTAATGGTTTTTGTTTGAAGCTGCTCTGGGCCATTCGTGCCTGAATTCGTACAATCGCTTGTTTTTGTTTTTTTTGCTTCACTCTGTAAGGAATGTTCTAAAATTTTTTCAGAATTGTTCTCAACCTTGATCGAATGCTGGGGAACCGATCGCCGCGTTTTGTAAGGGTCCCTGATTTCACTTAATCAAGCTCGTGGACTTTCGCGAATCCGCCCATTCGCTCTTGTGATTAGTGGGCTATGTTTAGGGGTTTGAAATGAGGTTTAGTTCAAGTTAATGTGGTTCAATTTTGATTCTTAAGAATAAGATCCACAGTGTCCTGAAGGCGATTGAAGTTTAGGCACCGATAATCTATTATTGTTTTGTCGTGAGCCCGCTTTCTTCTGGATGAATAGATATGGTTGCAAATGCGAGTGTGGTACTCAATGAGTGGTTGAGATGCCAAGTGTATGGTTTCTCTTGGCTTTTGCTTTGAGATTCCAATTTGAGAGATTGTTGTATGCCCAAAATGTGCAACTAACCTTCCCTTGCAAAGACTTGGCTGGGGACCATTGTAAACATATTCATTCTTTCGTCGAGTGTTTTTAAGCATGCTAGACACCAATTAGGGTCAGGGTCTGATCCAAGTTGTATGTTTTGGGTCAGAGACTATATGATCTATGACCCACATATGCTCCCACATACCCAATTCACTAGTAGAGACCGAGTTCCGGGCTTAGAGGGGTGCTACCTCGTATGAGGTACCTTCCGAGCAGGGTAATCCGATCCCTGACCTTAAATCTAGTTTTTGTAGACCGCTTCCATACCGGGTCATCGTGGGTTTTTTGTTCTTGTATCACTTGGTTTTCCCTTTATAAAATAACAACAAAAGTGGCGGTAAAACCCGAAAGAAAATCCGCCCTCCCTCCGACAGATTTCTTTAAATCTGAAAATTCCAACCATATTTTCACAAGTGAGTCACGCCGGCTTGTGGATTGGGTAGGGTCCACATATAACACTAGATAAATGACACTTCGACCCGCCACCCACGCAGGCGACATGTAGGCGGGTGTCACCGCTTCATTTTACCCGTATTAATTTAAGTAACTCGCTCATTCATACACTAATAAGCATGTATCTCTATATATATTCTGTAGCAAATGAATTTCAAAATATATTCAAATCACAAATGGAAGTTTTTGACTTATCCAAAAAACTTTACATTTATATAAACAACAAAAAAGAATATTATTACATATACAAAATAGACCAAAAAGTTCTAGCGGGCATCTAACTGGCAAATAAATTCGAGATCACCAGGGTCATCCTACTCTTGCATTTGCTTCCTACCTACAATGTGATGAAACCCGTGCTGCTTTACGCTTAGTGTGGGAATAACCTCATGGACGACCACTACGACTCATCGCACTTCTATACACATGCATACACATCTAACATATCATATCATTAAAACATGCTTATACATATCTCCTATATTTACTTATCATACCACGCCATTTCTTATCAACGCTCATATACATTTCATATGTCATATTCAAGTCATTTGTTTCCTTATGTCATGCCCGTATAAACCTTAGCGGATAAAGGAAACTATAAGGGCCCAAGGCGCCGTACTCACTCTACGAAATAGTGGTCTGGCGGCGGATTGGCGCATCATATCATCATACGAGACAATGATCATCTATAAGGGCCCGGAGCGCCGTTATCATTGTACGACAATGACCACCTATAAGGGCCTGAAGGCGCTGTAATGATCCAAACGGTGCCAATCGATCGCATGTCGCAAACTTGTTTTTCCCTAATAAAGTATGCCCATTTATCCCTCTACCAGTGTTCTGCGGCATAATCCATGTGTGTATTTTATGTTCAAAAGATATATTTCATATTCTCGAATAATTTTTGTCATCCAGTGATCATACATTTATATTTACAATCATTATTTATTTGAGTCTTACTTTTCATATCTCATTATATGCATGAATAAATATAGTTACCATGTATGCTTATGAGCTATTTACTATCATTCCAATTTCATCAAGCTATATATGGATGGATTCTAGACTCAAAGGGATTTTCATAGAGTCTAAGAACATCATAAACAAAGTTCGAACGAAGAAATTATGACCGTCCGAAGTTGAAGGCTTCCTATGAACAGTGACTACGAGCAGAACCAGCAGGGCCTACTGTTTTTCATACTTTATGGACCCAATATGAGTTCCAATTCATCAAGATATATATGGATGAATTCTAGACTCAAAGGGCTTTCCATAGAGTCCAAGAACATCCGAAACGGAGTTTGGACGAAGAAATTATGATCGTCCGAAGTTAAAGGCTTCTATAACAGCATCATGGCGAACCGCGTGGCCTACTATTTTTCATGATTTTTGAACCTAATATGAGTTTCAGTTTCATCAAGCTATATATGGATGGATTATATACTCAAAGGGCTTTCCATAGAGTCTAAGAACATCCGAAACGGAGTTCAGATAAAGAAATTATGACCGTCCTCGTTGAAGTTTCCTATGAACAAGTGACTACGAGTGTAACCGTAGGGCCTAATATTTTTCAAGGATTTATATGGACCTAATATGAGTTTCAATTTCATCAAGTTATATATGAATGGATTCTGGTAATTTAAAGGGCTTTCCATAGAGTCGAGACATCAGAACGGGTTCGAGATGAAGAATTGACCAGACAAAAATATGGGTTTTGGAGAAATTATGACAGTATCTCCCTTAAAACCCAATATTTCCTTAATACAAATATTTCGCAATTGTGGATTACAATCAACCAACGCAAGTCCAAAACACAACCAAACAATTCCTAAAACACATATAGGGGAAGACTTATGGTTTGCTAACCCCATCCTGCAGTTAATGGGTTGAGGAGAGTTTCTGAATCTAAAAATTTGGGGAATCCATGTAGTTTTCACTCTGATTTCAAATCAACCACAAAACCAAACCAAAACAACTTCAAATCTAGTCTAAAACTACCAAACACCACCAATATACCAAGTAGGGTTCTTTTAGACCCAAATTCATAAAAAAAAAAAGGGGGTTTATGGTTTGATTTTTCCATACAAAAATCCATACAAACAATTCCATACCTTGATTTCTTCTTCTTCTCTTCCCTTTTTCTTCTTCTCCTTCTCTTTTCTTCTCCTTTCTTCACCTTATTCGGTTTGCCCTATCACCCAAAGACCAAAATGAGATATTATTTTAACCTATCCTCAATTTGGAGTTAAGGCCATGTTTGGCTTAACCCATTTTTGAATTCTTTTCCAATTTTTGCATTTACGTCCCTCATCTCTCTTTCATTTACATTTCCACTTAACTCATTATTATACTTTGACATATAAACTTATAGTGTTATGATCATTGTGTCTTGAATTGTTAAATTACTAATTTACCCTTACTTCTTGAAATAATTTTTCCTTTTATCATTTTATTTCCCGAAAATTCTGATTTAACTTATATTACACCCTAAACATGTTATAAAAATGTTAGGGCATATTTTGGGGTATTACAACTCTCCCCCACTTAAAGAAATTTCGTCCTCGAATTTTTTTATTTTTTTTTACCTATAGTGAAGAGTTGCAGATACTACGCTTTCATAATTGCTTTTGGCTCCCAAGTAGCTTCTTCCCTGCCAAGGTGTTGACAGAGCACTTTCACTAACGGTACTTGCTTATTCCACAACTGTTTCACCTCTCAAGCCATAATAGCTTTCGGCTCTTCATCATATGACAAATCTTCTTGTACTTGCACATCATGCACTGGTAGTATGTACGACTCATCAGAGCGGTATCTCAAAACATCGACATAGAGCATTTGTGTAATTTGTGGTGCGGAGGAGTGCCAAATGATAAACCACATGGCCAGTGGTTCCAACTGCCTGTCCCACTGTGAACCTCGGACTCAAATTTTCCTTTTGCCGACCATAGTTTTCCTCCACGGCGATACTTTCAAGAAGACCTTGTCTCCCACTTCATATGCAATGTCTCTCCTCTTCAAATCGACATAGATTTTTGTCGATCACTAGCCGCCTTTAACCTTTTCGAATAACTTGCACTTTCTCTTCCCATTATCGCTTTCACTAATATGCAAACGATCACTTTATGCTCCTTAACTCCATCAACACACGGGAGTTCTGTTTCCAGCCATACAAGCCTCGTATGGTGCCATACCAATGTTTGACTAAAAACTGTGTTATGGGAAAATTCATCAATGGAATATACTTTATCGACTTCTCGAAATTCAGCCACGACCTCGAAGCATATCTTCCGTACTTGAATCAACCTCTCATTGTCAATACGTTTTGCGGATGGGGTATATATACTGAACCCGACAGGTGCCCAAGCGAAACGCGTCGTTCAGAACGGAAGTGTAAGCGCGGATCTCTATCTTACACAATAGATAACGATACACCATGCAATCATACAATCTCCTCCACATATAACTTCGGCTAGTCGATCCATAGAATAGATCCCGTCAGCCAGGGTATAAAATGGATCGACTTGTGGCTTTATCAACAATCACCAGACTTTGATCATGCTTTTTGTGTGAAATGCGACACAAAATCCATGGTAATGTTATCCCACTTCCATTAGAGAAGTGGAGGGGATTTAACAAACTGTTGGCATGGGTGGTGCATCTTTGACTTGTTGACCGTCAAAAACACTTGAATCTGTCTCATTCACATCTCTTTTCATTCCTTTCCACCAATAAAACTGTTTTAAGTTCTGGTACATCTTATTATCTCCAGGATGCATGGTAAATACCGTATTATGAGCCTCAAATAGAAACTTTTTCTTTAGCTCTTTATCATCTGGCACACATAATCTAATTTAGAAATACAAACTTTGTTCTTTGTTGAAAGCTGGTCCTCAAGTCTGTCTCTAACCATTTGTAACTTTTTCTATAGCTCTTCATCATTTTCTCACGCGTCTATAATCATTTTGCTTCAAGCGGGTTGCGCTTCTGGATTGAGCTAACATAAGCTCTATCATCTGCTGATCTCCAGATCATTGTCGCATAGTGACATTGCTACCTTCGTCTTCGGCAAAGCATCGCTACTACATTAACCTTTAAGGGTGGTAATTATGATGCGATTATAATCATAGAATAACAACACCTTCATCATAAAATTTAACTATTTCTACGTTCAGCAGTGCTGCAAACTCTAGATCACTTGAGTGGGATGATTCTGTTCATCAAATGAAACTTCCAAGTTGTCTGGATGCATAAAACTGCACTTACATCTTGCATTACAAAAGCGCATCCCGAAACCAATACCGAAGCATCACTATACAAAGTGTCTCTTTTCTCAAAGTAATTGCGTCAGTACAATTCTTCAGCAACATCCTTTCAAGCATTCAAAACTATTACGACATTTGTGCATCCCTCCAAACTTTATTCCTTTCACTGAGTAACTTGGTGACGAAGCTATGACGAAAAACTCTCATAAATCCTTACATGGCAGCACACTGCTAGGCCCGAAACTTCCTTTCGGTTGTACCGAGGTGGTTTCCCATTCTGCGACCTCAATCTTTGTAGAATTGACTCGATGCCGTCCGTTGACATAATATAGCTAGAAGAAGCTGCTTTGTGTCATTTCACGAGCTTAGCATATAACTTCTTTCTCTTAAAAATGCAGTAGGACTATTTTCGAATCATTGTTCATGTTCTGTGCATCCTTAGAATACACGAGGATGTCATCAATAAAGACCACTAAATGAATCACATGGGTGAAATGCCATGTTCATTAAATCCATGAATATTTGACCGGTGCGTTAGTCAGCCCAAATGGCATTACCAAAACTCTGCATATCAATGGCCATCATCGGGTTCATGCGGTCTTCTACACATCTACTTCGCTACTCTCAGCGGTAATATCGGTCAGCGGCTAGATCTTAGAAAGACATACGCTCTTTCAAGCGATAAAAGATCTTGATACTCGGCAATGGGTACTTGTTTTCATGTCACCTTATTAATATGTCGATGTCGATGTACATCCGTAAAGTGCCATCTTTTTTTTTTACAAATAAAACGAGTGCACCCAAGGCGGCTCTTCAGGTCGTACAAACCTTTATCTAAGCTCTTGTAGCTGAACCTTTACGCTCATGACTCATTGGGCCATCACCGTAAGGTGCCACCCCATTACTGTGGGGCTGTTCTGGCACAATTTCTGGATGACCACCTCCTCTCGGGAATACCTAGTAACTCTTTAGAATACATCAAAATTCCCTTACTGCGGAATCTTTTCCACATCAGCAGCCCTCTTGGAGTCGGTATCAGAATGAATGCCTCATATCCTTTTTCTTATAAATCTCCTCACTACATACGGCTGAGATCACATTGGACATTGTGGATCTAATGCCTGTATTAATCACATATTTTGATGGAGCATCTCAACACTACTGTCTTTTATCCATAATCAACGATGGCTCGGTGTTTAGTCAACCAATCCATTCCCATAATCAAGTCAAAATCTTGGAATGAATGCATGTGTATATATATATATATATAAGTTATATGTTCCCACTAAGCGTAAAGCTTAGCACGGGTTTTTAATCCGTGTAGGTTTAGAGGAGGACGTCCGCGATCTTCCGCACCTTTAACATTAGCAACACACTGAAAGTAGGGAGTACATCAGCCAGGTTTTGGGCTACGATTATGTAAATGTAAATGAGCAGGTTTTTGTATGTATATGTAAAATAGGACTTAAAATGTATGTATTGATCTACTATAAAGCTTCTTATGAGTGGTAATTTTATTTTGTATCCTTTTATATGATATTTTGGATTAGTTATAAGACTTGGAGGGCCTGGTATGCGAAAAATGAAGTAAGAGTCACAAATGGTCCTGCTTCCTTCGTGCCTTGAGGCGAGGTCGGGGCGCGTGAAATTCTATGTCATAGGGATTTGGAATCCACGGACTTTGAGCATAATTTCCGCAATCTAATATTACTCACCTACAATGAGTGAGACTACATATGATGCTCTCTGATAGGAGGTATACAACCTCTTCCAATACCCTTTCTAGCTTTTAACCAAAAGAATTTGGCTTTGTGACTCTTCCATTTTCGACCATGGAATTCCTCACTCCATGTCTTCTTTTGTGTCCTGTGGAGCTTTAGAGACAGTCAATCATCAGCCCAAGCCATGTCACTGGAGTATTCCACCGGCGAGCTAGTGGACTCATTGAGTACATTACTTTATCTTGGCGAATTTTCAAAAATATATTCAAGATCCACAAATGGATGTTTTAAACATATACAAAAAAAAACTTTACATTTGTTTCTGCAAACAACAAAAGAATGCCATATACAAAATAGACAAAAAAGTCTTGGTGGGCATCTAGCTATGTGCTAGCAGCAGGGCGATGAGGTTGTCAGAGCCTAGCATACCTTAAAAGTACGTACATGGATGAAAACGTATAAGCTTTGCAGCAGTAGAATAACTTTCATTGACGATATAACCATAGGATCATCGCACTTCTATACATGCATACACATCTAACATATCATATCATTAAAACATGCTTATACATATCTCATATTTACTTATCATATCATGTTTCATTTCATATCAGCGTTCATATACATTTCATATATCATATTTAAAGTTATTTGTTTTATGTTTCATGCTGCCTCAAACACGAAGTGGATAAAGGAAACTATAAGGGCTCGAAGTATTGTACTCACTATAAACGTGGTCTATAAGGGCCCAAAGGCACTGTTATCATTGTGCGAGGCAATGACCATCTATAAGGGCCCGAAGGCGCTGTTATCATTGTACTAGACAATGACCATCTATAAGGGCCCGAAGTCGTTGTAATGACCCAAACGGGGCCAATTGATTAGTATGTTGCAAACTTGTTTTTCCCTAATATCCATCTATCTCTCTACCAGGTTCTAAGTAGACAATCCATGTATATTTTATGTTTAGTACATATCTCATATTCCCGAATAATTTTTTTCATCCGGTGATCATATGCGATATTTACAATCATTTATTCATATCTTTGCATTTTTCATATCTCATTATATGCATGAATAACTATGGTTACCATGTATGCTTATGAGCTATTTAATATCATTTCAATTTCAGCAAGCTATATACGGATGGATTATAGACTAAAAGGGCTTTCCATAGAGTCTAAGAACATCCGAAACGGAGTTTGGACGAAGAAATTATGACTGTCCAAAGTCGAAGGCTTCCTATGAACAGTGACTACGAGCAGAACTATCAGGGCCTACTATTTTTCGTCTTTATGGACCTAATAGGTTCCAATTTCATCAAACTATATATCTGGATGGATTCTAGACTCAAAGGGATTTGTGGGTCGAGAACATCGAAACGAGGATAGGACGAAAGAAATTATGACCGTCCGAAGTTGAAGGCTTCCTATGAATGGTGACTAGGAGCAGAACCACCAGGGCCTACTATTTTTCTTGCTTTATAGACCTAATATGAGTTCCAATTTCATCAGGCTATATATTGATGAATTCTAGACTCAAAGGGTTTTCCATAGAGTCGAGAACATCAGGGAAAGCAGAGTTGAGACGAGAAGAAATTATGACCGTCCAGAAGTTGAAGGCTTCAACTGAATAGTATTCAAACAGAACCAGCAGGGCCTGTGTTTTTCATGATTTATGGACCTAATATGAGTTTCTAATTTCATCCAAGCTATATGGATGGATTCTGATAAGGAAACTCATAGAGTCAAACATCAGAAAGCAGATTCGAGCAGAAGAATTTATGACCAAGACAAAAATATGGGTTTTGGAAAAATTTTGACAGCATGTCTCCTAAAACCCCAATATTTCCTTAATACAAATATTCCTCAATTGAGGATTACTATCAACCAACCCAAGTCCAAAACACAACCAAACAATTCCCAAAACACATATAGGGGAAGGCTTATAGTTTTCTAACCCCATCTACCGGGTCAATGGGTTGGGAGAGTTCCTAAGTCCTAAAAAATTTGAAATCCATACTTAATTCCATACAACCACAAATCAACCACAAAACCAAACCAAAGAACAACTCCAAATCAGTCAAACTGAGCCACTTGCAATATACCAAGTAGGGTTCTTTTAGACCCAAAGTCATAAAAAAAAGGGTTTATGGTTTGATTTTTCCATACAAAAATCTATAAGAAAGAATCCATACAAACAATTCCATACCTTGATTTCTTCTCTTTCTCTTATATTCATACCTTAACTACTTCTTGCTTTACTCCTTCTCTTTCTTCTCCTCTCTTCACCTTATCCAGTTTGCTTCTCCTTTGAAGACCAAAATGAGATATGTTTTGTATATCCTCCGATTGGAGTTAAAGTATGTTTGGCTTTACTCATTTTTAATTCTTTTCAATTTTGCATTTGGGTCTCATCTCTTTTTCATTTACATTTCCACTTAACTCATTATTATACTTTGGCATGAAACATAGTGTTATGACCATTGTCAATTGATAAATTACTAATTACCCTTACTTGAAATAAATTTTTCCGTTTCGTTTTATTTCACGAAAATTACGATTTGTATATTTTTAAACATATTTATAAACTATTAGGGCATATTTTGGGGTATTATAATAAATGTGGGGAAGAGGTTGAATGGCTACGCCAGTTCCTAGGGGATATTCCAAGGTGGCCAAAGTTATTCACTCTAATATATGCATTGTGTTGGTCGATACGCTGTGGTGGGAACACAAAGCGGTATGTACAATGATGAAATCTTGACATATTCATTGTAGGGACTGGCATAATTAGACAACTACTCTCAACTTGGGGTTCTCTCTCTGCAGATTAATGTGAAATCTAAGGATAACATCGTAAGTTAGCCTTCTAAGGTTAAGCAGAGTTAGTTGAAAAGTCATCGAGGGGAATGAGACTAAAGCCTATAAAAGAATAAGTCAATATAGTGGATACCCAACTTAGCTTACTAGAGATCCCTTGATCTAGGTTAAGAATGACTAAATTTTGACTTTAATTGAGTCATTGTAGGGATCTTCCTTGTCTATTCTATGTGTGAAACAATAATGCTCATAAGAAGAAGGATTATTATAACACTAATAGAATCTATATGCCGTGGGAAGAGCAACCTGGAAGGCTGTTGTAATTTAGAGTCCACCTATGTAAGGAGGTAGTGAGGGCCTCCTCAAAGGGTGAATAGGCACATTTCCTATTAAGCTCTTGAGAACTAGGCACATTGTGACCAAAATGAAGATAAAAATTAGCCCAGGAAAATGTTAGGAAGAATCATGTGTGAGGTATGTCATCATCTACACAAATGGCCAGAGTTCTAGGACTTTATCTATCTTATTTGGTCATTAGGTAGCATATGTAAGGGAAGGTTCAAATGATAACATCTACCTCTCCTATGTAGGTTTCAACCATTGTACTCTGTCACTCGTGAGGAATCTTTAGTCATTTTCCTTGGGAATCAATTTCATTCATGTGGGGAATTGTTGGAATTTCCATACATGTTTGAATGAAATTTACTATGTTCTTAAAACTGGTATGAAATGGTTGATTTAAAATATCTTTTTAAATCCTTTGAAATTATGGATTTAAATCCTTTTCAATTCCTTTTATGGGCTATGATTTCCTTTCTTCCATTAACTTGAAATCGTCGGTCAACAATTCAATGTTTGTGCATCTGTTTCTCTTTGGTTGATTCTATATAAAGAGACTTCTAACTCTCTTTGGAGATGAGGAAAATTTCCTATGCTAGTTTGTGAAAGATTTCGTTTGTGGTAGAGATACGAATATTCTTCAGTTCCTAAGGGTGACTGCCAGGGTGCTGGTGTTGTCACTTGTAGATTGTTGTATCCTAGGAAGCAAACGTCATAGAATTCTAAAAGCATTAGTTGGAGGAGGCGAATTTACTTTAAGGAGATTATGGCTGCACAAGACTTGATATACATATGTCTTTTACTTTAGTGTTATTTTCTTCTTCTCCTTCTTCATTTTGTATTTCATTGCACTATATATTGCAAAACTTGTTTCATTAATACAAAAAATTAAAAATATAGTTTTTTTAAACAAAAAATTTACAAATATAGTTAAAATTTTATAATGATACTTTTGATATTATTATAGTTACTTATATAATATTCACATGTTAACAAGAAATTCATACTTATATAAATAGTCAAAAACTTTTTAAATTTTATCTAAAAGATCACACTTATGCAATATATATATATATATATATATATATATATATATATATATATATATATATATATATATATATATATATATATGTATGTATGTATGTATTTTTATCCTTCTCAAGTGTTTTAAATCAAAAAATATTTACTTGGTTTTGAATAAATTAATAATTACTTATGGTATCATCTCATAAGTTATTTTACATGATTTTATTCATTTGTTATTTTATTTTTTAATATAAATTTTATAATAATAATAATGATAATAATAATAATAATAATAATAATAATAATAATAATAATAATAATAATAATAATAATAATAATAATAATCGTAGAAATTTTAAACAAATATAACTTATTATAACTAAGTCAATACAAAAAAAAGTTAAAAAATTTGTCTATACAAATATAACTTAATTAATATGTTATTTTAATATAAGAAAATAAGTCTTTGATTTACAATTTGTCACTATTTATACAAATATATAAGGTTTATATAAGACAATTTTCGTTAAGTATCAAAATACGCATGGTTAAAGCGCTTAATCCATAAGGTCCATTAAAGATTATTAAACAAAAAAGATAGTATGTCTTTAAAAAAAAAAAAAAAATCTCTCGAGATAAAAAAAAAAAAAAAAATGATTACATTTTGAAGGTAATTACAAAATCATATCTGTTGTAAACCAAAGAAAATATGAAGAGAAATTCGAAGAAAGAAATCTGCAAAGCAAATGAGAGAATGGAGTTTTATTCTTTTTACTTTGATATATTAAATACAAATAGGAGAAGACTATTTATAAGTGTTTGGGGAACCCAAATATGCATGTAATCTTACTATTTAAGGAAACTAGTATTACTTTACAAAGGTGTCAACATACATTTTGTAAATTGATTGTCATTAACACATTTCCTTATAACACTTCCCCTTGAATGACCATTATGAAACCTAAGGAAATTTGTTAGGACTACTTTGTTAAAAACCTTGCTAGAAAAACCCAATGGGACAAAACTTGGACGAAGGCAAAAAGATTACAGTACACTAACATCCATTTATACTCTCCCTCATGTCAATGTCCTTTGGTTGACACATTCAAATCTTGTATATTAACTTCTTGAATGTTGAGGTTGGCAATGATTTTGTGAACAAATCTGCTAGATTATCACTTGAGCGTATTTGCTAGTTTGTGATCCAACTTTGTGTAGATTTGAAAGATTGCCTACATCAACATATTTGAGTAATTGTGACTTTGACTCATTTGAGTAAAATAGACTCATATTATTAGTTCCACGGAGATAACATAGTACATCTTTGATGTCAATACAATGTCTTCAAGTTTGAGTAGAATTGTACCTGACTAATACATTGATGGAAAAAGCAATATTTGGATAGTATAATTAGCAAGATCCATAAGTGCACTGATAGCACTAAGATATGGCCTTTAGGACCAAGTAAATTTTCGTCCTTTTCACGAGGAAAAAATGAGTATTTTTTCATATCAAGTGGTTGGATAACCATTGGGGAGCTTAATGGATATACTTTATCCATATTTAAACGTTTTAGGGTTTTTATGTTGATTGATGAACCGACACTCTGGTTGGAAAATGCTCAATTTGTAGGCAGAGACAAAATTTTGTTTTTCCAAAACTTTCATTTCAAATTCCTTCTTCAAATATTTTGTAGTTTCTATGAACTCTTTAGAAGTTCAAATTAGGTTTAAATCATCAATATATACAACAATAATCTTAAATTCGATTTTTGATTTCTTAGTAAAAATGCACAACATATAGAGTTGTTTACCCACTATTTTCTTTAATAAATACGTATTAAGGCAATTGTACCACATGTGTATGGATTGCTTCAGTTCCATGAATATCATTGTAACTTGATTGATTACATGTTACGAGAGTTTATACAATTTGCTTAAAGCAATTTAAATCCTTTAGAGATTTTCATATATATTATTATTTATGGATCCATATAAATATGATTTGACAGAATCCGTGAGACTCATATCCAGTCCTTCAGAGACTATTAGGGCGCTTTCATATAAATACCCATTTGTACCCAACAAGCTTTATACTTTTAGACGTTTAGACTACAAGTCCAAAAACTTCTTGTTTTATTAATAATTGTAATTCTACATGCATAGCCTTTTTCCATTTTAGCAAATAATTTATTTTTCGGCATTCTTCCACATTTTGTGGTTTGGGATCTTCATCATTTGTATGATGTTTAAAGCCACTTGGAAAATATTATTTCAACCCCATTTTTAGCTTTATGCACATAACTTATTGAGATCTCATTATTTTAAGATACATGTGCTTCTTCAAGGGCTCTTTGTGCATTTCCTACCTCATAAGGGGTTCCTTGTTTATTATATATCTCTATAGGGGCTTGTTGTTCATCATGTGCCTCTATAGGGACCTTTTGTTTATTATGTGCCTATATGGGGGCATTTTTTTTATTATGTACCTTTACAGGGGCTTATTGTTCATCATGTGCCTTTATTGGGGCCTTTTTTTTACGTGTCTCTGCAAGGACCTTTTGTTTAGTGTGTACCTATACAGGGGCTTGTTGTTCATCCATGTGCCTCTATTGGGGCCTTTTGTTTATTATATGCCTCTACAAGGGCCTTTCGTTTACTTTGTGCCTATATAGAGACTTCTCATTTACTATGTGCCTATATAGAGACTTCTTGTTTACTATGTGATTCTACAGGGACTTCTTGTTTACTATGTACCTCTACAAGGGCTTGTTGTTCATCATGCACCTCTACTAAGACCTTTTATTTATTATGTACCTCTACAAGGGCTTCTATTTTATTATATGTCTCTATAAGGGCCTTTTGTCTTATTTGTTCTTCTTCAAGAGCGTTAAGATTTGCTTGTGTTCTCCATTTTCTAGGAATTATGCCTTTGAGCCAATAGGTCTCCCAGCTTCAGGCGTGTCTTAGATTCATTTACTAATTGTCCTCCAAGGACATCAATATGTGATAGAATATTTAAAAATCCGAACGTGTGGCTTCGTCACTTTCTTTATTAATGAATGCATTTGGTAATCAAATTTGTAAGTTTTTGCAAATAAATGATCCTTTGAATTCTAGTTCACATTAGTTTATATGAGGATCAAGACAAGACATATAAGTGCATGCCATGTAATTCATTGTTATTATTTTAGAATCGACTTTTCTTCCCTTAATGGTGGGAACATAATCTCATTAAAAAAATAATTTGTAAAGCCAGCAAGCAGCACGTGAGGCATTCATTAGGCAAGAGAATCTTCTGGTTTTTTAATGGATGCCCATGTGAGTATTTTATGATTTGACGTATTATTGGAGACCTAAATCGACCTAACATGTCATGCCAAAAAATAAAAATATTTGGGTTGTTGAACTTCTGGTTCATAACAACATATGACTTAATAAGCTTTATATTTGTTCTTTTGAAGCCTTCATTTAAACTTGATGTACTAGAGATGATACTTACACTGACACTTGTTAGTGTCAACCTTCATTCATTTTGAGATTCAATAACACATAGATTTTAGTTACAACTAAAATGAAAATAAAACATAATATAAATTGCAATATAATTGATGTAATAGCAAAGTTTATATATGAATTGATATAATAAATAGACAAGATATATAATTAAATAGTAGTGTTTTCACCTTTTATTGAAGAGTCGACCATTTCACTAAGACCTCCAAAGAAATGATAGAATGTTAAGGCAAACCCATCAACATCAGTAAAGTTTATTTCTGTTGCTTTTATTTTATTAATGTTTGGTAAAAGACCAAATGTTTAGGCATACAACATGTATGCAACTGATATCCTTATATACACCATCTATAATAATTATTCTCATGATTTTCGGAAGGTTTATCTCATATCTACTTTCCATTTTACATCATAATAATCCACTCTGGTGGTGACACTTTTCCTTTCCCAAGGTGTGGACTCGCATTTTTCAAGTGCATTCCCACTTGATGGAATAAAATTTGAGTCGCCACTTATTTTGTTTATTTTTTTTTAAGAGAAAACAACATAAGAAATAAAACCTTTGTGTGACTCCTTATTTAGGAAAAGACATGTCTGCGAAAAACTAAGTCCAAATCTGGAGGTCAGGTTACTTATCGGGAAGGTACGATAGTGAGCTGTATCACCCTTCTAGGCTCGTATAAAAACGGTCTCTACTAAACAAGTTTAGGAAATTATGCCAATTAATTAATTAATTATTGATACCGAGAAAAAGTTCACTTATAAAAGAGCGATCCAATTTTATTTTAAAAATAGTCATAAGATCTAATTTTATTTACAAGAGAATTATTTGCATTTATTTTATAAAAATATTTATTAAAAAAGTGAATTTGGTAAAAAATATTTATTTAACTAATTTAGAAAGGAAATTGAACTTACAACTTTATTTAAAAAGAAGAAATTTTTTTATTATTCTTATTAGGAAAGATAATTTTATTGAAAAATTGTTTAAAGTTATTTTATTAATGCAAAATCTTTTTGGACAATTTTATTGAAACTTTTTAGAAATTTATATTAAATAAACAAAATGTTTTACTTTAAAAAAATTATTTTCAATTTTTTATTAACATCTTCTAACTTATTAAATTATGACAAAAAAAATATTTTACTCAAAAGATGTGACGCCCCAAATCCGGGGGGTCCGTTGACTATCCGTCAATCCGCGAAAAATCTATACGTCTCGTGTCTCGAGACCCATACATGAGTAAAAATGGCCTCTTGGGCCCATACACCAATACTCATCAAACATATACCCAACTATATTCCAATAGTCCAAGAGTTATTTTATTACTCTTAATACAAATACATATTAAAATCTACAATTTTAATACATATTATTCAAAAACATCAAAGCCTGGCAGAACTTTCTTCAAAATGGCCTCTAAAATGAACGTCTCCTCGAATGCTCCTTGCACGAAATGATATTCCCTCGACGAGTGAGCTATAAACAGTAGTGGAATCACCCTAAATGGGTTACTCCCCACCTAAGTGCATATGCAATGATCTAATTTAAACACACACTCAAATAAATACGTGATCCTACTTGAATGTCTAAATGCCGTTCCCGTAACTCTCGAGTCCTCCGCAGAGCTCCCTGCACTTACTAAAAGTAATGTATGAAACGTCATTTAAAGCAAAAACTTGTTGTTACCGAGAAAATACCTTCATAGATTTCGGTAAAAGATGGGACTACCCTCCAGAGACGAATGTGTTGGAGAACTTTCCTTAGTCATGGTCCTCGTCGAGTGATCTGTTGGGTATCTCCCAAACACCATTCTCAGGAGAAAATAAATCTTTGTGAAATTCCTTTACCACTTGTCGTATTCGTTTTTAGAAAATTCATGTCATGCACTCACAAAGTTCATGCATTAACCTACTAATTCCTATCTGACTCAAAAGCCATTACACCAAAAATTAGCTCATGTTTAATTGGCACGGCTCTGAAACAATTCAATTTGAATTACCCATCAAACACATTTTCTCACAAAAATATTCGTGAACACTATTCGTGAGCAGTGAAGCACTTCGGTTCACTGTTCGCGGCCACTCGCTGACATTGGTTCCACTTTGTGGGCAAAAATCTATGGCCATTTCAGGCCTCATACACACCAACACACAATTTATAGCATAGTATACTACTTCAGCCAGGTGATGGTGAATTGCGTCAGACGATCTGGTGGCTTTGTTCTGTTGGTTCCAAGATTTGGGACCGATCAAGCATTTCACTCACTCAGCCTCAATCATACTCAACCATCAACAAAACACTTAAAACAAAGTGTAACTCAAGTAGGATAAAACCCTGCCTCCTGCGTAGGTTGTGAAACTCCTCAGCAGGGTGCTTGCGTTGCCTCTGCGCAGAGCGCTTTGCTTCTTTGAGATTTCGACCGGTCAGGTGCACGGGATCTTAAATTGAAGTGTTTTTCTCTCTCTAAAAAAACCTAAGCTCATTGTAAGTGTTTCCTCCCCCTCACATTTTCTTTTGGTCTTTTGAATAAAGGAGATGACACTATTCATGTTTTGTCCTTATTATCATTTACAAATTCAAAAGTAATAAATCCATATACGCTGGCGGATTTTGACCGTGGCCTTGATGCCGTTAGTCAGTTTATCGTATCTCCCACTCGTCACGGCGTGTGTCGGCGTGAGTCGTGTTATCAGTGACTTTGTCGCGTCGCGTCGTTTTCTGACACCAGGTCTCGGTCTTTCGAGAAAAACGTCTGAGTCCGTATCACCGAAAATTATTGAAATTCGATGGTAGCTGAATTTCGATTGAGACGATTCCAACCCAGATGAAGTCAGTTTCATCATCGAGATTTAGAAAAAATTTTGGATTTTTATAAAATCTCCTGATTTTTGCATTTTTCATAAGGTAGATTTTAAGGGTCTCCTGAAAATTACAAACTATATTAACTCAAAATGATGAATTATTCATTATGACATAGATTAATAAATCTATTCTCAAATTTTACACCTGACCCATGAAGCACCTTAAAAGAATAAATTTACAAGAATATATAAAAAAATAGTAATAATCATAATAATGAAATTAAATGGACAAGGAAAGTGACAATGTAAAGTCCTACTTGTATTTATAGTATTCCAGTCTGCACCAAATCCATTGTCATGTGTCGTAGATCATACTCGATAGAAAAGCTGTGTATTACTTGTAAAACAAAATAAGTAGAAAAATAGCATCAAATTAGAGAGGAAAATAATAGGAGTAGTATTCAAATAAATATTCAAGTCTAATAATAATAAGCCTAAAAGCAATATGTAACCTTATCAAATTAATTTCATCCATGTTAATTGACTCAAATTAACAAATAAGTTACCATGCAAATATTCAATATGTGATTAACTTAGTGCGATATAAGTAATAATTGCTGTGAGTCAATTCAACAACTTTCAATAGCACAAATTTCTATACAAATTAATAGAAATTCTAAATTTAATATTTAATGGACAAAAAATACAATAAGCACAGAAATACTTGCAAAATCTAAGCTCCATTAGACTGTCTCTCTGAATTTAGCCTAATTCAATATGCAAATCTAATATCTAGTCATACTAAATTAAATAAAAATAAGTCCTCAAAATAACTTTGTGCCAATTACCAACTCCAACTTAGGATATATTCAAGTATTACAAAATTATATTTCCACGATTAAAGACCAATTTGGTAAATTAAGCTTAAAATTAATACCCCAAAATATTCTAATTTAACAATTTACAACTCAAAGCATATCCAAAATACTTCAATTTAATCATTATAACCTAAAAATACAACTAAGCATAAATACCCCAAAATTAAGGCAAATACAATGTACAAGATTAGAGCTCAATCAAATAAATTCCACTAATAACGGCATATCATTTAATATTTATTTCACAATAATTCAGGTCCTAAAGTTCATATCACCAACATACACTTGTAACTAAAATGTAAAAATGATAAAGAAATTGCTATTCATTTATAGAAAGACTTCTAATATACTTAGGATTAGGGAAATGAAAGAAAATGATGTTTGGGTGGTGAGAAAAATATTTGTGAAGGAATAAGGAAGGGTGAAAAGGGAATGGATGGTCACCTTCAATATAGGAGAACCAAATGTAGAAAGGCAGAATTGTGATTCAGCGACTTATAGGTGATATTAAGTGGAGGGGTGGTAAGAAAGAAAAAAAAAAGAAAAAAATGGAAGCTTTAGAAATATGGGTCTTCTCCTTTGTAGTATTTATCTTTCAATTTCTTAGATTAGGAGCAAAAATGTAGGGGGAAACAAGATGGAAGAAGAAAATCCCAAAAGGGAGAGAAAAAAATAAGAAGAGAAGAGGAAGAAAAAGAGGAGAGGAAGAAGAGCCCAAAAGGGGGGAGGAGAGGAGGTGTCTTGGTTCTTGGTTGTGGGGAGAGGGGAAATCCAAAAGTTGAGAGAGAAAAGGGTTAGTTGGGTAGGGTGATGGGGGTAGGGTATGGGTAGAGAGAGAAGATAGGGGTGTAGGAGAATGGGGGAGTGGAAAAAATTAATAAATCGAAAAGCATAATTTAATAATAATAATATGTGAACAAATTTTGGAGTCTACAAATATGCACATCTTTGGTAGAGTTCACAAGTAAAGAAAGTGTATAAACAATGAAGAGAGCAAAGGTGACGAGCCGAAACAAAGTGAACTTTGTAGCGCTGAAACCCGGAAATTAGTTGACTGCCCGTCGACCGCGAATACAAGTGGATGTCGGGTTACCCGACGCCACTTTCGAAAATCGGGCAGAGTCTCCTTTGTACGGAGAGCTCTGAATACAATACACCGCAAATACCTATCCCGAAAGAGTCAATATTTTCATAATGCTAAGTGCTTGACCACTTGGGCCCATAACTATACTCAATATACATACTAACTATGAATCCAACTATATACCCAATAGTTACAAGAGTTCAAATATTTACTCTTATGCAACATATATTAAAGTACTCAAATTCTAATACATGTGAATATTATCAAAGCCAAGCCACACTCCGGCTTTTCTTCAAATCTTAGCCTCTAGGACGAGCCGTCCCCTCGCACGCTCCCTGTACCTGTAAAATAAAGGGGGGTCCCACGACGGGGTGAGCTAATGCTCAATAGAATCATACACAAGAGTGGGCTACTCACCACCTAAGTGCATTGCAATGTTCCAAAGTAAACACACATTCAAGCAAATGCATGATCCTACTTGAATGTCTACATGACCAACTCAGATCCTGAGTCCTCACCGACTCTCTCACACTCGCCTAAGCCTCGTATGAGAATTAATGTTTCATTAGTGGACAACCCTCCGATGAATATATATCAATTGGGCCGCTCCGACGATTGATATATTACTTGTTTGTGGACTACCCTCCGATGAATATCAATTGGGCCGCTCCGACGATTGATATTATTTGTTTTGTGGACTACCCTCCGATAATTAACATTTTTAGACTACCCTCCGAACCATTTTCTCTAGACTCATCTCATGCACTATCTCCTATAATCCTAGGATGTTCCAGTGCATATGGAATGCATCTGTGATTCTATCTGATCTAATCACATGCAAATATATAAACATGAATATACTCGCATAAAAATTAAATCGCTATGAAACATGTTATGTAATTATCATTTGAACATCGAAATTGGCTACTTTGGGCTAATGTTCCAAACACAAGCAATTCGATTCGAATTACTTAACCAAACACATAATTTCACTGAAAGAAGTACATTTTGGTCACTATTCCTAAGGCAGTAAAACCTAGGGTTTTCTTTGTTCCCGACACTCAATAAATCATGGTTCATTGTGAACCGCATTTCATTACCATAAACCCTCAATTCCAATCAATACACGATTATCACCAAAATACACAATTTCACACCACATCAGCCGTGGAGCAGTCACGGGCTGCTTGGTTTCAAAATTTTATATTAATTCGGTCCCAAGGTTTGGGGCCAGTCAACAACTTTAATGGCTCGATCGACTCAAACTGTTCGAAGAGTACTAAAGTAGAGATAAAGCAGAGTAGGGAAAAATCCTGCACTCTTGGGTTGTCAGAAAACTCACAATCCGGGGTCACGTGGCACGCTCACGTAGAGCGATTTCCTTCGCCCGTGAAGGCGGCCAGACGGTCGGATCGTCGCATTGCAGAGAGTGGAGACTCTCTAAAAACTCCCACCATTTCATTTTCTTCCCCCTCGCATCTCCTCGCATCTTCATTTCACGTTTTGGCCTTTCCTTTAATTGGAGAAGAAAGTACTATACATTATTTTGTCACTTTGTGACTTAAAATCAAATCCTGAATGACCATTTTGTCCCTCTTTTACCAGAATTGATATTCGGCACTACCTCGGCCATCCATTTTCGTCATTTCTATACTCATACCACCCATGGCACATGAGTACGTGTTATATGTGACTTTCGTCACATCGAAATTCGTTTTACGGCACCCAAAACGTGATGCCTCGAAAAGCGTGTCAACTCCGACTGTCTCGGAAAATTATGAAATTTTACGTGCTAACTAGATTTCGCGAGACGATTCCAACGGTACAATCCATTTTGTCATCCGAGATCTAGAGAATTCATTACGGATTTTTAACCGAAATTACAATTTTGTAATCAAAATTACGATTTTGCCCTTATTCCAGAAATTGGAATTTCTCGGGTCTTACAACTTTATCAAAGAACAAAGGTGACCACAAAATTGTTCACGAAGAACATTATTTCACTCAAACCAACACAACCAAAAGGGCTCTAAAAACTCTAAAAAGCAAGCAATAAAAGAAAAAAAAAAGAGGCTTAAAATGCCTCTAAGTCACAATGGGGACCCATACTCCCTCCAAATGGTCTCCAAAAGTGGCTTGAGAACCGACGTCAAGGTCGAGTACTACTTGGACCACCAAGGAACAAAACAACAGACACGCATAAGGGGAAAACTACACTCACTAAACGAAGGTGCTAAGGAGCAAGATAAGACTACTACTCGAAACTCAAGGTAAGCTCCATATAGCAAGAAACTCAAAAGAAGCCCAAAGTGCTTCAAAAGCTCTACTACCAAGGGAAGAATAAAATGTGAATAGAAGGAATAACTCACCTAAAAAAATAAAAATGATGTTGAGACAAAATGAAGTCATGCTAAG
Source organism: Tetrastigma voinierianum (assembly GCA_016808115.1). Lineage (NCBI taxonomy): Eukaryota > Viridiplantae > Streptophyta > Magnoliopsida > Vitales > Vitaceae > Tetrastigma > Tetrastigma voinierianum. The sequence continues at coordinate 1,013,863 of JAEQBH010000234.1, read as the reverse complement.
CAAAATCTCTAAAATAACTAGCAGAAACGAGAGAAACATCATGGTCATAATGACCGGAATAATGAAGTAAAACCTGATATAGAATGGTATGAACAGCTCGGGGCTGTGGATGAGATGAACAACTCAAGGCTATGGATGAGACGAACAACTAGATGCTATAGATGCCATGAACAACTCCAATTTGTGGATCGATGAATAGCTTGCAGAAACGGATGAGATGAACAACTTCGGTGTGAATCTTGAATGAACAACTGTTGTAGATGATGAACATCTGGGGTGTAGATGAGTGAAGTGACCCAGGGTTATGGATGCGATGAACAACTTAGGGCCATGGATGCGATGAACAGCTCAAGGCTATGGATGAGAATGAATAGCTCAGAAATTTTGTGTAGATGAGGGTGAGAAATATACCCGCTGTTATGGGGGCCTTTAGGCAGCCCCGAAAGGAAGTGCGTCACACTAGGCTCCGATCAAACCACTGAGGGTGACTAAAACAAAGATCTACATAATGACAGGTGATATAAAATAAGGTCTAAGGAATGAGGGATGCTCCTAATAGCACAAAGAATCGTGAGGGCTAAATGGAAGCTTAAATATCAAGATCTTCGAGTGCCTTCTTTTATGATGAATGGGTTTTGGGCTCTTGTGCACATTAATAGCTCAAGGTTGTGATGAAAATGAAATACTTAATGAAAGAGCCATTGTATGCCCAAGGGATAAGGCAAATAGGGGGATGCCCTAAAATAAAGATAAAAAATGATCTAGGGTAATCTCTAAAGGAGGGATGCTCTTGATGATCTGGAAGAAAGGAAACATATGATCTAACTAAAACTAAAACGAGAGGATATAAAACTAAAAACTAGACATGATGAACAACTCCGGGTTGTGGATGTAATGGAGTAAAAACGGGGTTGATAAAATGGAAATACTCGATGAAAGGGCATTTGCTCAAAGCTCAGAATTGTTATGAAATAGGGGATGCCATAAAATGAAGATCGACTCTCTAAAAGAGGATCTAAGATAATCTCTAAATAAAGAGGGATGCTCTTGGATAACTAAACGAATGAACGTAACAAATCAATAATTGAAAATGCCTAAAATAAAACTAAGGCATGAGAAAGTTGTCTAGAACCAAGAATAGCTAAAGAATACCAAATGAGAGAGGTGGCTCTGAATGAACTAACTGAAAAAGGGGTATGCCCTTGTAGAAAAGCTATGAAAGACACAGAAAACCCTAAGCGATAACTCAAAAAGATCGATGGACATATTAAACGCCTATGAAGCCAACACAAGATATTAATAACCTCTAAGAAGGGGGTATGCCCTAGTATAGTAACTGACGAGCAACAACAAATGGATCAAATGATCATGAAGTCAACATAAAATATGATAATCTCGATGAAGGGGGTATGCCCCAGTGTCTAATGATGATCAAACTCGCAATCAAACCTATTAAACCCCATACTTGCAATCCTGCTTGAGTGCATCTATAAAGATCAATCCTCGATGACGACGAAATCTACATGCCCCAACAATGCCTTGATGGTAAGTAGAAAAACGAAACCCCATGAACTGATAACCTAAAAAAGTAGGGGCATATGCCCTAGTGTGACTTGTGATGCTTTGTAAGACCGTGTAGCCAAACAATACCAAGACCATCCACTATCTAATGTGTACTAAACTGACTATCTATACCCACATATGAATTGGATCCCCACATCACTGAGGCATCTCCTAGAAGGTGAAGCATCTAAACATCAACCAAACTCAAACACATGCCCAACCAGAAACTGCCGAAGATTACACTTGATACCATAGCCTTAGGGTCGTAAGTAGGCTTAGGGTGATTGGGTAAAAGATAGGCCCAAATACCCATGATCAAACTGATACCCTCGTGTATAAGATGATTCATGGGAAAAAAATCTCATGAGCATTGGACTCGAAAGGTAACCAACAAAAGCACTAATGAAGGAAAAGAATGAGAGGGAAAGGGGTTAAGCTAGCAACAAATTAATCCCAAAAATGTGTGAAGAAGGGAATACAATGATGGGTCAAGTGTAAGGAAAAAAAAAGTGGCAATATACACAAGGTAGGAGGAAACAAAATGAATGATGATCAATCCATATCAATATAGTAGAAGGGAAGTCATATCACAAAGGATGGAGTGATAGCTTAGATAATGATCTAGAGATCCTAGTGACAAGGTCACTCGAACACTCACCTCTCTCAAAGAAGTATCAATAGTGATCCAAGAAGTAGAGGATCTCATAGAACTCTCAAATGAACTCATAGAACTCATCGAACACTAGATACAAGAACCTTAGTGAACTTATAGAACTCACATGAGCACTCGCCCCTCAAACTCCCATTTGAACTCTCAACACTCAAAATACATAACAAAAGTGACACAAGAAATGAAAACCCCCGTAAAGCCCGATACTTAGCCTCAACTGATGAATGAGATCTAGTTGCTTGTTTCTTAACTTTCCAAGATATTAAAGAATCTCCGAGAAAGACACAAAACCTTGTAATTGATTTTTGTGAATCTAAGCAAGCACCCCAATCAACATTAGCAAATGCTCGAAGTTGGAAACTAGATAAGGCTGAAAAAAGAATACTTTGGCTTGGAGAAGATTTTTGATAATGAAGAAGATGATGAGTTGTATTAAGATGAGGTTGGTGTGGCTGAGTAACATACTGGCTGAGTTTATGGACATCAAAAGTTATGTCAGGCCGAGAAATAGTCAAATAAATCAACCTGCCAACAAGCCTACAATATAAAGAATCATTCTATAACAAATCACCCTCTAAAGCATTCAACTTTGAGATTAGGAGCCATCGGCAAAGAAGTTGGTTTGCATCCAAGAAATCGAACATCTTCAAGAATTTGTAGAGTGTAATGTCTTTGAAAGAGAATAATGCCCTTTTGGGATTTGGTAAGTTCAAGTCTAAGAAAATACTTGAGGGGACATAAAAAATGGTATTAAGAGGTATTAAACCGTATATGGTATTAAATGGTATAATAAAAAAAAGGTATTCAAATCCTCCAACGGCACCGACGATTGTGGATGTATTTTGTTCAATAAAACTCGTCTCACATCAAAAGGGAACGACGCTTATGAGGTAGCTAAATAGCTTGTTGACATTAGGAAACATCAAAACAGTCCCAAGCTGTGGCCTCAGCTCATGTAGAGGTTAGGCTTAGAAGAAAAGTGAGTTGCTTTTGAATCCACTCGTTCAACTAGGTCGATGGTTGGACCGTTGGTTCGAGCGATTATGGCTCATTTCGAGCGCTATCCGGTTTCAAAAAGCGGATCAGATCAAAAAAGTCACCGATCGACAATCCAACCAGTTGGACCAATCCGATTTTTAAAACACTGCTGATGTCTAGAAGTAATGTCATAGACTTTGTAGCCCTTAAATTGAAGAGAATAGCCAACAAAAACACATATGGTAGCTCTAGGAGAAAATTTATTTCTGTGAGAGATTAGAGTAGGGGCAAGGCAAAGACATCCATATATCCGAAAAAAATGATAATCAACTGGTTTCCCATATAGCAAGGTATGAGTTATTGTTATGCAATAAAGGGGCAATAAAGGGGAAGGTGTTTGTGTTTTCTCTTTACTATAGCATTATGTTCAGGTCTTTCCACACAAGAAAACTGATGTAATACTCCTTTAAATTCTGTCTCCTTCAGTTTAAGGTACTTGTCTGTTTGTACCAACTAATTCTACTCTATATTCTTCTAAATACTTGATTGTTGATTCTGGAGCTACCAGTCATATTTGCTATTGCAAATATGCTTTCACTGATCTAAAACCTATACAAGATGTTTATGTTACCCTTCCTGACCGAAGTAAAATACATGTTTACTTCATTGGGTCTGTGAAGCTTGCCTTTCATTTGATTCTTCATGATGTTCCCTACATGTCTCCGTTCAGGTTTAACATGATGTTAGTGAGTTCCTTGACTAAATCATTACTTTTGAGTGTATTATTCCTCTTGACTACTGCATATCTTAGGATCATCTCTGCATGAAGATGATTGGCAAGGGTGATCGAGTGAATGGCTTTTATATCGTGGATTCTAACAAGTTTGCTGCTAAAGCCAATGAATCCTTTATTAAAGTCTTTCGCAATTCAATCTATAATGTTTCTTCCGTTGTTAATAATGTGAATGCCTAGATTTGGCATCACAAATTAGGTCCTTTGTCCCACATAAGACTCGGTTTGTTACAAGATCGCCTGAATTTTAATAAGTCTAGTTTCGTCCATCATTGTAATATTTGCCCACTAGCTCAACAAAAGAGGTTGTCTTTTGTTTCTCACAATAATTTTTTTGCCCATGCTTTTGACTTGATCCATTGACACTTAGGGGCCATTTCAACACCTACACACAATGTTTACAGATTGACTTTAGTTGATGATTGCACCAGATTTACTTGAACTTATTGTTAGATTAATTTATTAATTATGGATTAAATATAATTATATTACAAATTTAATTATATAATTGTGTATGTTAATTATGGGCCATTTATGATATAGTTTAATATTAACTGGCCATAGGCCTATGGTTTTATCTTATACTGCTTTGAGGTAAAATTAGTGGATCAAAGTGTTATTATGTCTTTATGTATAAGTAAATAAAGTCTTAGAATTTTATAAGGATTTGGTAGGAGCAACATTTTGGGGAGAAAGGGTATATCTCCAACTAACTTTTCTTTGATCCCATATTTTCTGATTTTAGAATAATAGTAGCCAACAGATTCGGATCTATGTGGAGTATGTTTCTAAGTCTTCTGAAGATTCATATGTTTTTTTGTTTAATAAAGTTATTATTTTATAATGTATTTGTTTAGTCTTTTGATTATTAATCAATTATTTTTGGACTTAATAAATCTCAGTTTTTATAAAATAATTTATTATGATAAAGCGACTTTGTGACGATAGCTGTCGGAGTTTACAATTCATTGTGTCTTCTAGATTTTTTGTTTGAATGTGTTATCGGTCTTGAAATCATGTTATGGGAAATGGAATCGCTATCCTTCTCTTTTATTCGCTTTGATTTTCGGTATATTTCAATTATTGAATCTTTTATTATTATTATTATTTTTATTTGACATCAAACAACCTGAAAAGAGGGGATCTCAAATTTCCATCATGTTTTTTTTTATTATTATTTTTCTTATTTGATGGTGATGTCAATTCACAATTCACAGCAATCAAAAAAAAAAATGTCATTTTTTAACTGTTTAGTTTGATTGACAATAAAATAATAATAATAAACAAAAAAAAAAAAAAGAAGGTTGTCAGTTTGAAATTGAAACAATCTTTTTTTCTTTCTGGTGTATGCCAAGAAAACTATCAATTTGATTTACGGAAGTGATGGGTTTCACAAAAGGAAAAACATTATTATTTTTTATTTCTTTCATAAGTTACTCGGCAAATATATTAAGAAAATAGACTTATTTGTTTTTTTGACATTTTTTTCATAAACAAACAAGAGGTAAAACTAAACTTGCTTCAATTATGGTTTGCTATTAATTTCATGATTTTCCTGGATTTTTCATGGGGTATTTTTGAAGTTAAATTTTACATTTTTGTCCCCCCTTTTTTGTTTCTATCTCATTAAACATTAAATTGGTAGTGTTTGGCTAGTAGTGGCTTGTGTTTTGTTGGGAATTTTGAGATCGAGGGTGATGACCTTTCAGGGATATAGACCGATAACGCGGTGAATCATTGAATAGAGATATCTTGCGGACAAGTGTGGCATTTAAGGTTAAGCATTTAAATGTTTGAGAAGTGCAGAGTTGGCGAGAATGTAATACCTCCTTCAGGCGAGATAGAAAATAGATCTGAAAAGACCTTTGTGACGCCAGTTAACCCGCATGGCGTGGTAACCCCAATATCTTTGAATGAATAATTTATCTAGGTTAAAATCCATCAGTGTGGCGGGTGGGCGATTCAATAGTCAACACCTTCTCTTTCCTTGTGGGGCGATGGCTTGTGGCGTTATCTTCGATACACTCGTAGCGTGTATTCTTGCGGCGTCTGAGCCTACACTTTTGGTTACACCTGTTTGGCGTAGTCATGATTTTTTAGTGCTGTTATGCAGGAGAAGTTTTTGTGTTGATATTGACCTTGACGCATGAATATTACTGGACCAATTTTTATTTCTTTATTTATTTAGTTTTTTTTTTCTTTTATTCATTTTACATTAGTGCTTATGACTTGGTCTCTGTTGCTGTTTGTTTGTGTGTTTCAAGAAAGTTAATCTGCGTGCGTGCGAAGACAGAATCAAGGCGAACTAGTTCCTTTTGACCCCGAGCCCAAAAGAATTGCAAACGGACCTCATGAGGAGAGCAAAGAAGAAGCCCAGAGTGAGGAAATCAAGCTGATCCTTGAAGAATCAGAAGAGCAAGATCGGGGCCATGAAGGGTATTCCGAGTGGGAAAAATGGAAATAATGGTAGGAATAATGCTCCAAGACCATTCATACAGCCAAATGACCCTCATATGTTGCTTGAGGAGTTTGCTCTACCACCTACGGTTGTTCAGTCTCCTATATAAAGACCACCCATACCATTCTTTCAACTTGGGTTGAAAGCGAATACATTACAACTATGAGCGCTTTGAACATCTGATTCATGGGCAGTGGTAAAGCCCGAACTCACGCATCTAACAAACTTCATTGAAGTATGTGATACGATTAAATATAATGAGTAACGGATGGCTCCAGTTGTGGTTGTTCCCTGTCGATTGGTGACAAAGCGCTAAGCTTGGTGGTTGACAGGCCAGCGGGTGGGACTCCGTTACCTCATGGGAATGATTTGGTGCAAAGTTTAGACCCAGGGTTCTTTCCCCACTTCCAAGATTACCTGGTGGTGCGGGAGATTAACACTTTAGACAATTAAAGGGGAGGGAGAGACTGGCTAAAGCATGGGAGGGTTCGCAGGCTGATGGGGAGATGCCCACACCATAGGTTGACTAGATGGATGCAAGTGCATACATTCTACAACGGTATGAGTGATTCTACTAGAACAGTCATAGATGTCTCAGTAGGGGGTGCTCTGACGAAGAAGACTATAGATCAAACATCACGAGTCTGAAGACATGAAAACACCAGTAACTAGTGGCCCAAGGGGTGGGTAAATACAGAGAAAGTGTGGGGCGCGAGGCACAAATGTCCTTAGAATTTGGTCAACCATTTTGCATAGCTCACTAAACAACTACAGAGACAACAAGGGGTAGTGAATGTTATTCAAATTAACCCTTGGGAGATATGCGAATCCTACGGAGGACAACACAGTACTATAGAATGCTAGTTAGAACGGATGTGATGAAGCGGTACGGCGTAGTGGCTGATTTAACTAGTAGCAAACGGGGCAGTATGGAGGCAACACATACAAATTGAGGCAGAGACGGGACGGGGTTGGAGGAATAATCAAAACCGTAGGAACTATGGATTGGAAGAGTAATCGAACAACATGCACTAACCCAAGTGAGCAAACCGCCACCAAAGAAAAAGGTAGACTTGGAAGAAGCCCTAGCTCAGATGCTCACTTCCCATACAACCTTTATGAATGAAACAAAGGCAAATATTTAGAACCAGTCAACCCATAGAATAACCAGGCAACATAGTTGAGAAATTTGAAGGTTAAGATGGAACGGATGGCCACTTTATTGACTGAGAGGCCGCATAGCTCACTACCCAGTAACTTAGAGGTGAACCCGAGAAAAGAAGGTAAAGAACATGTTAAATCTATCACTTTGCGAAGTGGTAAATAATTAGCAGCACCGAGGCAACCACTAGTGGTAAGAGAAGTGGAGACTAAGGAGGTGGACCAAGCTAGCCAGAAAGACCCGGGGATCTGAGGAGCAGCCCCGGGAAAGAGGTCTGTGTAGAAAATCGGAAGAAAGAAAAATGCGAGAAGCGGGTAGGTATAGATGAACCCATGCAGTCCCATTGTCGGCAGAGAAGAATGGCTAGATAAATCGGTTTACCGAAGGTTTATGAAGTGTTTAAAAACTGCCATCAACATCCGCTTCATGATGCATTGTAACAAATGCCCATTCACGTCCGGAAATTTATGAAGGATATACTGTCAAGGAAAACAAGATTATCAGATTTTGGGGCGATAAAAAGCCTTATCGAAGAGTGGTGCGTTCTTCGGAAGAAAACTACCAGACTTAAGGATTTACGATCCACATGCAAGATGGGAACTCAGTCTTTTAAGTGAGGCCCTATGCAGCAGGCCAGCATTAACTCAGCGTGTTGCATAGGGTTGAGTAGCGATTCTATTAATCATTTCGATGTGGATCATTGGAAAACCTGGGTGATAGATGTGAGATCATCCCATTTTCGATTGATTTTATAGTGTTGAACATAGGAAGGCAGATACATTATATTGGGTATGTCAGCCCGATTCGAGGTCGACCCAATTGAGCGAATCAAGAACGGTTTGGGGTGTGAAAACATATAATTGGACTCTTTACTTTTTTTTTTTGAGCATAACTTATACTGTGGGTATACAAATAATTTTGTAATAACCAAAGTCATTTACATATACAAGGAACTACCACGGAGTGGTATCCATTAATATCTACACATATGCCTAAGTCCCAATTACTTTATACAATTACTTATACATGTACATATCTCAATACGAACATCGAAGTGCGAGAAAGCTTGATCTTTGATGACTTCCTATCTGAATGGCCATACATTGTGTGGAATGTCTGTCCTCTTTATCTCCTCTTGATTTCTACGGATTGAACACCCGTGCTAAGCTTCTACGCTTAATTGGGAACATATAAGCGTGCGACCAATAACAAAAATCGTCGTCACTATCTTTTTACATTTACTTATGCATATACTTGAAGCCTATTCTTATGTGACTTCTAACTCTATCTCATATTATACATGTAGATTTATTCTTTGATTCCTTATCATTATCTTGTTCATATTACTTCCCTGTGTCATGTATTTTACAGGTTGTAACTCATATCTACTACATGTATGATAGATCAAATCATATTCAAAGTAAACTTATACGTATACAATGGCAATTGAGAACTGATCAAGTCATATTAAATTCATACAGAGTCAAATCAAACTAATACCAACACATATTAGACTCTTATCATTATCGCAGTCGTAGCCATTAATCAACCTTTAAGCGATTACATTTCATGATGGGATGCGGTTTAAAACATTTTGTTTGTTATATTAGTGCCAATTTCAAAAGTGTCGACCGAATCACGAGCTTGACCGGTTGGCGGATCAAAAGTAGACCCGGTTTACTCCGACATTTTAATCAAAACATTTGTTTTTAGTTTGTGATTTTCTTTCTAAAAAGTGTTGCGACAGAATCCCGACTTGACCAGATTAGTGGATCAAAATTTGGGCGGTTTACTCGAACATTTTCAAAATTATCTTCCCCATGAGAAACAATATTGTTTATGTTATTCCATTTTAGACCTTTAATTGGCGGCTCTTCTTTTCGAGCAATTCCGCGATGTTACAATTCAAAGACCCATATTCACACTTAACCAACATGCATTTTCAAATAATGCCTTTGTATCCACATATACTCATACTACTTCATTTTCATGCTTTTAATATACAAATCATTTACCATATCATATCATGCATTCTCAATGCAACAATTCATTTCACAATCAATTCATGAGATTTAAGCATATTCACCCAACAATCCCATTACACTCGTCAGTATTGGCTATTTCACCTTGACTATTCGATTCAAAATTTACGGCGGTCGGGTTTGATGAATCCACCCTTATTATCATTCGGTATGTGCTTATACATTTTAACGATTCTATCCCGTCATGAAGGATGCCGTTTGGGTGCATCCCGACCGTGTATCCTTATTGGATTCTCCCGTGCGGCGGATGCCGTTTGGTACATCCGGAAACCGCGTGGTATCGCAGCCGGTTCGCCCGTAGCGGATGCGTTTGGTGCATCGACCGCGTGAGTATCAATTGACCGGTTCTCCCATCATGGCGGATCTTGTTTGATGCATCCCAGGCTGCGATGGTATCACTTATTGGTTCTCCCGTCGCAGCGAGGATGCCGTTTGGTGCATCGACCGCGTGGTATCACTGTCCAGTTCTCCCGTCGCCGGATGCCGTTTGGTGCATCTCGACCGCGTGGTATCAATTATTCGGTTCTCCCATCGCGGATGCCGTTTGGTGCATCCGATACGTGGTATCAATTATTTAGTTGCTCCCACGTCACCCAGCGGATCGCGTTGGTGCATCGGAGCCACGTGGTATCAATTAAATGTCATACGCCATCATGGCGGATCGATTCGGTGAATCCGCCCGAGTAGGACATTTCTTCAATGCCATACGCCAACATGGCGGATGCGATTGGTGCATCCGCCAAGTGGGACATTGGAAGCGGGGTGCCGTGGCGGATGCCGATTGGTGCATCCGTCGAACGATTCATTCATATATCAGCAATTCACATTTATTTATTCGGTTTTCAACTATCACATTTCAATTCAATTTCACTTTATTATCTTTTCAAAGATATACTCAATCTATATACTTATTTCATATACTCATTCACATATTCAATCATGCTTTCGTTTCTTATACTCGTTTCAAGTATACTCATTCATGTATACTCATTCATAAATTCATTTACGTATACTCATTCCGTATACTCATTCCGCATACTAATTTACGTATACTCATTCACGTATACTCATTCATATACTCATTCACATATTCAATCATGTGCTCATTCAAGTATACTCATTCATAAATTCATTTACGTATACTCATTCACGTATACTCATTCACATACTCATTCACGTATACTCATTCATATACTCATTCACATATTCAATCATGTGCTCATTTCATATACTCATTCAAGTATACTCATTCACATACTAATTTACGTATATTCCTATCATTTGTTATCATTTTCTGGTTATATGTGATAATAATCATATATCACTTAACCACATTATGTGTTCATGACATATTGCCTTTCATGTTCACATTCATGAACAATTCAATTTTCATTTCATTTTCCATAATCATTTTCATGTTTCTTGAACACGTCTTTACATTTTCATTTTCTACATTTTCCTTGTTTCATGCCTGTGCATATTGCACTTCATATTCTTGAAGTATGATGTATCATGGAATCACACCTCATTCATATATTCTTATTCTCTACGTATCTACTTTACTTTGGAAGTGGAATCAATCCAATCGGATCATCAAACTAAAGTTATATTATTTTCATGCCAAACTAATTGGTTTACCGGATTACACTAGAAACGATTCGTAAGTACTAATTTTCCGGGATCCTAACTTCATGTTTGACTCTAGGTCGTGTATTATTTTAAATCTAAGGTTCTAAGGGTTCTATTCCAATTGGATCACCCAATTCAGACAGAAACTCAAGTTACGTCGAAACTCTTGGGACTACTCTATGTTCAAGCTGGAACCTTGGTGGCTGCACATGTCCCCACTTTGAGTGAGATTTTAGGCCACTTAGGATAAGAATTTGGCAATTCCTATTCTTTAAGTTTTGTTCTCCTTGAAGTCTATTTTACATAGCCACTTGAATCACTCAAATCGGATAAGAAATGAGCAAGTTATGGCCAAAATACAAAAGCGGTCGAGCGGGAACGGAGCGGCAGTGTGCCGGTACACCTAAAGTCTTAGGGTACACTTTGGCCAAAATGACCGAAGCAGTGTACTGGTACCTTTCAAAATTAATACGATTACAAGTCACCGAAATGCCTAAAATGTGTGTTTTCTCTCATTTTCCATATGTTCAGCGATCAACTCTATACTCCATATACACCTCAAAAACCATTTCAAATTCCCTTGTAAGCTCTTTTCTACAATTCATCTTTCAATTAGATATAACCTTCAAAATTCTTTCATGAATTTCGCCCCAAAACCCTTCTATTATGGGTTATGACCACATCCTCAACAAAAACATGAATATTAATTAGGGTTTACTCTAAGCCTAACTCATTACTTACAATTCTTATGAATCAAGAGAGGATTCTACAACTATCTTAATGCCATTAGAGTTTTAACAACCTAATTTCAATACATGCTGGTTAGGATTTCATCTAACAAGCCCTAGGTTTAGACAAGATAATAACCTTACAAAACCAAGATCCATACACAAATCCAAAGTTCCATACTCGAGGTTAGTAGTTCCGTGCCTTTTTGCTTGATACTCTCTTCCTCTTCTTCTCTTCTTCTTCTTATCTTCCTCTTCTCTTCTCCTTCTCCCATCGTTTTTGAGCTCTCCGTGGAACCAATTTTGGTCTTTCAACTCCATCATTTTACTAAGGCCATGTTTGGCCCTCAAAAACCCCCATTTTTTGGGTTAAGTTTCATTATTTGCAAAGGTCCTCCCGAATCTTAACCCGTTTGTATTTCAAGTTTCGCTATTTCATTTAGGCCTCAAATCTTAATCCATGTCTTTTAGGCCTTTTTGGACAAATTACAATTTTGTCCTTAAGTTTTGTAACTTTTCGGTCTCTCGTTTCATGTTAGCATTTAACTCAAGGAACATTCAAATTATGCTTACAAAATACCCTAAACATGTCGAAAACTGCTAGGGTATATTTTGGGGTGTTACAGGGTAGACGTTTTTCTTAACTAGAAAAGCTATGATTGATGTATAGAGGGGAGAACTAAAATTAAGAGTGTAAGACGATGAGGTCGGATTCAGTGTATTTAATGTTGTACGACATCTGGCAGAGAGTGATGCATGTTTTATGGTAGAGGTAGTAGAGGCTATAGTGTTTAGCCAAAGTGATTTGATCGACCCTTTGGAGACTAGCCTTGTGTAGGGTGAGCAAGAAGAACTATGTGACAAGGCTGAGAAGTATGTGAAATAGATGGGCTCCTTTGAACCAAACAGAAGAAAGTATTACCAGCCCTTAGGAGAGCATACACAGATTTCAATGCCCTCAATTGAACAACCACCACAGTTTGAGCAAAAGCCACTACCTAACCATTTGAGGTATGCTTATCTAGAGGAATCCTCAACCTTGCCAGTGATCATCTCAGCATCCTTAACAAATGTAGAAGAAAAGAAGCTATTGAGAGTACTTAGAGATCACAAGGATGCTATTGGATGGTCTCTAGTAGATTTGAAGGGGATCCGCCCTTCTATGTGTATGCATTAGATCTTGTTAGAATATGGTCACAAGCTCTCAGTGGAAGCACATAGAAGACTTAATCCAACCATGAAGGAAGTGGTAAGGATGAAGGTATTAAAGTAGCTAGATGCAGGGGTGATTTATCCCATTTCTGATAGCTCTTGGGTAAGTCTAGTATAGGTAGTCCCTAAGAAAGGAGGGACCACGGTGATCAAGATAGAAAACAACGCATTGCTTCCTTCCATAGGGTGGAGAATCTGCATAAACTACCAGATGTTGAATAAAGCCACAAGAAAGGATCATTTCCCACTTACGTTTAAGGATTAGATGCTGGATAGGCTGGCAGGGCACGAGTATTACTATTTCCTGGACATGTATTCTGGTTACAACTGGATCACCATATCCCCAGAAGACCAAGAGAAAACTACCTTCACGTGCTCTTATGGCACATTCACATTCAGGCGGATGCCATTTGGGTTATGTAACGCACCAGGCACATTTCAACGATGCATGATGACCATATTCTCTAACATGGTCGAGAAGACAATTGAAGTGTTCATGGACGACTTCTCAATGCTGGGGAAATCTTTTGACAATTGTCTTGAAAACTTGAGGAATGCGTTAATAAGATGTGAAGAAACCAATCTTGTGCTAAATTAGGAGAAATGCCACTTTATGGTGAAGGAAGGTATAGTACTTAGGCACAGGATTTCGGTAAGAGGAATAGAGGTGGATAAAGCCAAGATCGAAACAATAAAGAAGCTACCTCCCCCATCTTCAGTGAAAGGACTAAGAAGCTTCCTGGGACATGCGGGATTCTATAGCAAATTCATAAAGGATTTCTGCAAAATAGCCAAGCCCTTGTCAAATCTACTAGTTCAAGGAGCTCCTTTTGAATTTGATGATCAGTGTATGCAAGAATTCTTGTTTCTGAAGGAGAAATTGGTTTAAGCACCAATTGTAGTGGCACCAGACTGGGACCTCCATTTTGAACTGATGTGTGATGCAAGCAACTTTGCAATAGGGGTAGTATTAGGACAGAAGAGGGAAAGGATATTTCAAGTCATATACTATGCAAGCAGGACCTTGAATGATCTTCAATTAAACTATGCGACAACCGAGAAAGAGCTTTTGGAAATTGTGTTTGCTTTTGACAAGTTCCAACCGTACTTGATCGGTAACAAGGTAATAGTACACACCAACTATTCAGCTATAAAGTATTTGATGACTAAGAAGGATGCCAAACCAAGGTTGATCAGGTGGGTATTACTGCTGCAAGAGTTTGATTTGGAAATAAAAAGATAAAAGGGGCGAAAACTTAGTGTGAACCATCTATCCAGTTGGAAGGAGCTGTAAAAGTTTAGTCGATGATGAGTTTCCTGATGAATAGCTCTTAGTAATTGAAGATATAAAGGCAGTGCCTTAGTTTGCGGATTATGTGAATTACATAGTGGCCAAAGTGATCCCACTAGAGTTTAGCTATCAGTAAAGGAAGAGGCGGATACCCGCAATTAGAGGCGTCGGAGGCGACTAATCCTCACAGTCAATGATGACCATCTTCCACGATCACAACCGGGCACTACCGACATATTGGACAAGCGAGGATGAGTGTGCCTGGAGTGGATGTTTCTGTGCAAGACATCGCATCACCGCCGAGCCCATGACCAGTGCCCTAGATTTTAGATGAGTTGCCTTCGTTGATGAGTGACCATCAAGTCTGATTCGCGGAATGGCAGATAACTCTAATATTCCCCACGCTGGGGAAATGGTGGTCATGATTGACCGCTCGCAGGGGAGTTCCTCGTTCCTTACTAGCATTTTTCTTTCCATATCGTTGAGGGCAATGCTAGATTTAAGTTGGGGGGGTGGGGGTGGCAATTTTCTCAAATTTTTTAAAATTTTATATGTTTTTGCTTGTTTTTAGTTTGGTTTGCCTCGGGTTATTTTTAGTTTTCTTTGGAGTGGTTTGTTTTGGTTTGTTTTAGAGTGATTACATTTAGTTGTGTTGTTTGTTTTTGCTTTCTGTTAGTTGGATTGACTCTTATGAGTCCATAATACAATGACAATGTCCAATTCGTTGATGCAATTTAACCTAGTTGACTTTATGAAATGTGGTGGAAAACTAGACTAGGTTGTGTGGTAGCAAATGGGACTGTTGTTCATTCAAAAAAGAAAAAAGAAAAAAGGAGAACTGATCGCCACTAAAGCACTTAAATGAGAGCTTAACTCAAAAAAGAACCAAGCTATTGATAAGATTACAGCAAATTAAAGAAATTATAATATTTAGAGGTTCTCCTTGCTTTTGAAAGCCTAAGGAATTTCAAGGTCAAGAAACTGTGGGAGGCCGAGCTTATATAGCCTCAGTGCCCTCAACGATCTATTTCCCTTAAGAGCCCCTTTGCACACACGCTAGGACCCTCTTGTATATCTAGAACAACCAACATTCCACCAAAAAGAATAAATTAATCCCCCATGCCCTATACAGAGTTGAGACACTTAGAAAAGAGGATTGCGGCAGAGCCCCAAATTGAAAAGAAAATAGTTTTATGTCATTGAACATGAAAGATTAAACGTCGGAATCCGATGCAGTTTGATTACATGCAAACCTAATACCTTGAGCTAGCGTAAAGTCCAGCCCAGGCTTAGTTTGCCGTTACGAGGACAAAATGGGATTGGATCTGTTGTGGGTGCTTTGACCTTTAGAGTAATGTCCGGGGTGAAGTTTGAAGGGAATTGAATGTCCAGTGCCCTTAACCAACTGGTAGGGAGTCACCAATGGATCCCCTCTACAAGGACACCAATCTAAGCGTCTCAGCATTGCACTTTACAGTATTTAATAGACAACATGGGGGTGTTCTTAGCATGTGTAAGGAGTAGGGGGATAAAGTAACCTAATGGGATGTGAGTGGTTGGTGGCTATGTATATAAGAGAGACCTATAAATATCTTTCATGGGACTCTTTGGGGAAAGGATCGGTTGAGAACATGACACTTCAATTTTCTCTTATCACCATGTTACTTGTGCTTTTGGAACCTTAAATGACTAAAATGCACGAGTCTTGTTGGTTGAATTCAAGAAACTACGTATAAAGGAATGCTATAGTCTTATGAATACTGCTTGTATTATGTAGATTAGCTTTCATCTTGTAGTATAAAACCAGGGTCTTTTTTTTTTTCATTTTCATGCCGATCCTGTACATATAATAATAAATGGTCATTTTTTTTCATACATGGACCCCAAGGAGGAAACCATTAAAACAGCCAAAATGTATTATTCTTATTTATTTATTTTTATTTTTACACAAAACTACATAAAATAATACATTTTGTTCCATCCTTACAAAAAAACATAGGTTTCAACGTAAACCACGATACAAACAAGGCATTTCCAGCCTTTCCTTCATGATTGAGGTCCCTTGTGAGCCTCATTGCCCAGTGTGCCTCCGGTACCTAAAAAATATTTAGTTTTTCCCACGGCCCAGGGGTGAGCAGCGCTCGACGGAGAAATTTTCTGAGGGCTACTTCCGCCTAAGTGCACATGCAATACCATGTTCACAATTTCACATACATTCACATAAAATATACAGAAAATCTATATGAATGTCATATGCCAAATCCCATGCCTCGTTTCCTCACAGATTTCCTCACACATGCATTTTTCCATGTATAATAAAATCATTTCTAAAACAAAAGATTTATGTTTTAGCTCTCGTGAAAGGTTAAGTTGGACGGAGACTCTAGATAAAAATTTTAGACCGCCCTCCGTGCTACCATTTGGACTGAGGACTCGGAGTAAAGGAATGTTGGACTACCCTCCGATATATATATATATTTTATTTGGACAGGACTCAGTATGCATGGACTACCCTTGATATATTTTATTTGGGCCGGACTCAGATATCTTTGTGAACTACCCTCAGATATATTTATTTGGACAAACTCCGATAAAATGTGGTGGAATGACCTTCCAGAGAAAAAGCACCGAGCCATGCCATTCACACCTAATATGTAGCGATGTCCCCATGCACGTGAGATACAAAAACCCCTCTTTGCATGATGGCCACTCATTTTCATGCATGCATGTATCATTTTCACAAATTGCATAATGATAGTCAGCCCCAGAAAATAAACCATGCAACTGGAAATTTTTTAAATTTTTTAATTTTTTCAGTTTCCAACCAGAGAAAGCGTATGCATTACTAACAACTGCTTCCACCAAAAGCGGCATGTTATCTAATGAAAAATAAGACGCCTGCAAGCGGGTTTCTTTCGGTTCCTATCGAATATCGGCGCATTACATTACTACCATTACTCTACTAAAGCGACATGTTATCAATCGAGAATATAACACATGCAAACTAAAATTTTCAGCTTTCAAACAAGCAGTAGCACCGCAAATCCATTACCAACCTTTGTTTTCACACCAAAAGCTTTGCATGTTATCAATGAAAAAATAAGACATGCACTGGGTTTTCTTTCCGGTTCCCTACGAAAAATATCGGCTATGCATTACTACCATTTCTTCTACAAAACAACATGTTATCAATCAGGAATATAACACATGCAAACTGGAAAATTTCCGGCTTTCTAAACAAGCATTAGCACACAAATCCAAGCATACCAACCTTGTTTTCCTGCAAAGCTTGCATGTTATCAATGAAAAAATAAGACATGCAAAGCTGGTTCTTTCAGGTTTCCCTAAAATATCAGTATGCATTACTACCATTTCTCCTACAAAACAACATGTTATTAATCAAAGAATATAACACATGCAAAGCTTGGAAAATTTTTAGCTTTCTAAACAAGCGGTAGCACACAAATCCGGCTATCTGGGCATTAGCATTTCACACCAAAAAAGCTACGTGTATCAATGAAAAATAAGACATGCAAACCGGGTCTTCTTTCCAACTTCCTTACCGTAAAAATATCAGCATACTACTATACATAAACTCAGCAGGTTTCAGCCTACACCAAAATTACGGTTTAGCATCCAAAAGTGCACGGAAAACACACCACGGTTGTCATTGTTTAGACAACTCCTATGTTGAAATTTAAGCTCCATAATACATTGGGTAGCATAGACAAGGATATCCCAAGTAGGAAAAGAACCTACCTTGTTGGAGTGTATACCAACTCCTCCTTCCTTTCTTCTCCTTTTCTTCCTTCTTTTCTCCTTTCCTTTTCATTCTTTCTTTTCTTTCTCTACTGGATGCAGGTAGAATTTGGAGAACCCTCGGCCGGTTGCTCCTCTTCTCTTCTGAGAATTGATGGTGTCTTGGTGGAGAACACCTTTCTAACCTTCTTGACACCTAGCATCCCATATGCCAAGAGTGCCAACTAAGCCAATTCCTCCCTCTCATGCATGATCTCCTTTGGACACCTAGCCTCACTCGAGGGAATTCTCATGCAATCCAAACCAAGATTGTTGGCCTTTGGTTGCCAGTGTCTTCTCCTCTCACAGTGCCACTGGCATGCACCTTCATACCATGTGTCGCCACCTCATTGTCCATTCGCCTTGAAATACGTGAAATTCCGACCTTCTCGGAATTCTCAACTATGTACCTAGATTTCACGAAACGAATTCAATGGCATGATCCGCGTCGTCATCCAAGATCTAGAGAATTTCTAGGTTTGCCACCTGTGTTTATCGTTCATTTCTTCCGGGGTCTCACACATCTGGTCTGGCCAAATGATGAAATTCCAATTCAAGTATTCTCTTGGCTTGAGGGCAAAGCAAAAGTTGGGAGTGATGAGGCTCTGATGTCATAAATGTTGCACATGTTGATCCCTGTATTTAGAAGCTTTCACCACTAAAGCTTAACATGTCCTGAGTGAATTTTGTGTGTTTTATTGAAGGTATGCTATATGAAGCAAGAGAGAGAAAAGAAAGCAAAGAATACCAAAGAAAATGCATAAAGGAGTTGTTGTCACAATAATGCTATAGTGAAATTTATTACTGTTTCACAACCAGGCTTTTCCCTGTATAGAAGCGAAAGCCAGCCTCGCGTCAAAGGCGAGGTTGAGAAGCGACAGTAGCTCGTTATAGTGGGTTATTGCCTGTTTTAACGGGCTTTTCCTTCGCTATAGTGGATAAAAGCCCGCTACAACATGCAGAGGGACACGTTTTGAAGAACTTAAGTTGTCTGCTATAGCGAGCAAATCCCCCGCTATAGCGGGCACTCGTTTTAACATGCAAAACACCAGCTATAGCGGGCTGATGGAAGCCCAGCCCAGTACAAGATTTTTAGGGTTGTTTTGGACACGAGCCTATAAATAGAGGACTTGGGAGTCCGTGCCTTCGGTTAGCAGAGACGATAGACAAGGGTTTGAAGGACAGAGATTGACGAACAGAGGATAGATATGCAAAGCAAGTGGATCGAGAAATCGAGGGCATCATTGTTTCTGTATTTCTTTCCTTGAACTATTTAATGATTTCAGACCTTATGGTTGTATTGAAAACTGGTATGTTCTAGATTTCTTTCTAGTGTTTTGTCGTAGCCTCTCTATGCCCAGATGGATTAAATAGTACAATGTTTTTATTCAGTATTGATATGGACTTCTTCTCGGCTTGGCTTTATTTATGTGTTTTAATCACATGGTGGTGTTTAACCAACATTGACATGTTTTTGCTAGGAGTCTGAGATAGAGAGATGATGACCCCCAGGGATATGAATAGAGGAACACTTGGTCAATCAATGAATAGAGATATCTTGGTTCCAAGTGAGGCATTTAAGGTTTAAACATTTAAGCGTTTCGGAGTCCAATGTTGAGGCAAAGATGCAATACACTCTATTGGCAAGATAGGCAAATAGATCTCGAGAGAGAATATTTTGTAGGCATGATCAACCCGTCAGCATGAACTTTCTAATATACTGAATGAATAATCTATCTAGGTTAAAATCCATCGAGTGTGGCAAGTGAAGGCAAAACCCTAGTTTCCATAAATTGATTTAGCAATTAACTGAGGATTAGTTTTTGTCTATAATAGTCAGAATTCACTACAGTTTTAGGTCCAAATAATATTTCAAGAGCTAATTTCAGTGGTTAACACACTTCTCCTTGTGGGACGACACTTGACGAGCCACTATACTACGTATACTCGACACGTATACTTACGCGTATGGGCCTACGCTTTTATACCAATTTACACTCCTATTTGGCGCTCGTCAGGTACTATGGATATCATGTTGACATATCAATGTACCAACACTCTTGAAGTGGTTGGTTTTAGTGATTCTGATTATGTAAGCTACGTGGATGATAAAAAGTCTACTTCTAGTTATATCTTTATGATGGCTGAAGGATTAGTTTCATGGAAAGAATAAATGCATACCTCATGTACCTTCTTATACTATGAGTGCGTATATGTGGCGTGCTATAAGGCTACTTTGTCATGCAATATGTCATGAACTTCATTTCAAATTTTCGTGAGGTTTTTCATCGCATTTCTAGATTGTCGAAATTGTTCGTGGATAATTCCGCATCTATATCTTCTTAGGAACACTGGAGCACTTCGCTCCAAGCACATTGATGTGAAGTTCTCAGAAAAGAGTTAGAGTTCCCGATTTTAGTTGAGCATAGGCCTACGATTAGCATAAGCTATTTACTTATTTGTGTGTTTTTAAGAACATGTCACCCACATGGGATTGTTAGAGCCTAGGTGCTTGTTTTAGTGGGAGTTCTTTCATGTATTTTGTAAGGAAAGCTCATGTTTTTCGCTATTACATGCACATTTTGACGTTTGTCATTATCTTATGATTTTGTGTCATTTTGACTAGATGAATGACAAAATGATGTTTTCTCTTTCTATTGAATCAATACTCTTGTCATTGAAATCAGGGGCGGATCACAATCAAATATATTGAGGGGGCGAAATTAAAAAAAAAATAGTTATGAAAAAATTTAAATTTTTGAAATCAAAAATTAAAATATGTAAGCTTTCATATATCACATATTAGCATTCATAGTCACAAAATATACCACATTTCAACTAAATCATTCATTTTCATTACAACATCAATTCAAAATGCAAAAGTGTGGTCAATCATTATCTATGATCAACTAAAACTAGGCACTCTAAGCTGCGCCCTTCGCTCTTTCTTCAAATCAAAAGCATCTATGACTGAATCATCATCAAATAGCTTAGAAATGTCTTTTTCAATATAAGCAATCAAAGAATTAATAAGAAATTCATCCTTCATTTTGCTAAGCAGCCTAGTTTTGACAATTTTCATAGTAGAGAATACTCGTTCGGTTGTTGCACTTGATACGGGTAAAGTTAGCACCAAACGAATAATCTATCCAGAAGATGATAAATCTCTGATTTCTTCGTCTTTACCAATACTTGACATAACTATGAAATTGTTGATGATTTTTGCAATTCTGAATTTTAGCTAACATCAATACATGTAACTAGGCTTTTTTTTCCCCATTTTTTGGATAGGTTAGAAAGTTTTCATTGGGATTTTTGAATTGAAGTTTTATGTTTGGAATTGGCTTGGCTATTTCAGTTTTGGTTGCAGATTTCATTTATGTATTTTGGTCATTATTTTAGTTTATCTTATTTATTAGTTCTTATATATATATATATATATATATATATATATATATATATATATATATATATATATATATATATATATATATATATATATATATATATAATTAGTAATGATTTTCTGGGAAGGGGCAATGGCTCCCACATGCCCTAGAGGATCTAAATTCTAATGAAATGCTTCTAGATTAAGTAGCGCCACCTTTGGTACGATTTACATCCTCCTGCATTAATCAGGGTGTATATATATATATATATATATAACTTAGAAAAATTTTGATTTTCTTGGGGAGGGGGCAATGGCCCCACATGCCCCCTAGAGGACCCACCTCTAATTGAAATGCTTCTAGATTAGTAGCGCCTAATTTTGTACGATTTATGCATCCTCTCGGTGTATTAATTGTATATGATTGGTTATGCCTATGTAAGTCTCTTATTGAAGCATTTGAGTTATGATTTTGATTAGTAGCGCTTGATTATGTACGATTTATGCATCCTCTTAGTGCATTAATTGTATATGATTGGTTATGGCTATGTAAATCTATTGAGAAATAATTTGAGTTATGATTATGTCGTCCAAGTGGAAGAATGTTAGATTAATTTATTAATTATGGACTAAGTATAATCATATTACAATTTTAATTGTATAATTGTATATGTTAATTATGAACCATTTATGGGATGGTTTAAAATTTACTGGCTATGGGCCCATGGTTCTATCTTCTCCCTTGCTTTGGTGAGCCCATTGGACCAAAGTCCAATTGTTCCCTTGTGCTCTCTCTCTCTCTCTCTCTCTCTCTCTCTCTCTCTCTCTCTCTCTCTCTCTCTCTCTCTCTCTCTCTCTCTCTATATATATATATATATATATATAGAGCCCTAAAATTTTATACGTGTAAAGGTGATATAAAAGGACTATGGGACGTGAGGAAGTTATAAAAAGAGTATTCCCCCAGCAAATAGTTGGGAAGAGCAATTTCTCCAAGTAATGAGTTAACTAAAGAAGTGGCCCTAATAGGAGAGTGGGACAACAGTTGAGGAAGAAAGTGAAGAAAATAATGTGGGTAGTCACCTGAACCTCTATAAAAGGGAATCAAAGCATCAAAGCAAAGAGACTGATTTTTGAACACTCGAAACTGAGCAAGAGAATTTCAGCATTTCTACAAGTTTAGTAGCCATCTTTTCTAGATTCCTAGCTTAGTCTTATATGTTTTTCTTTCCAAGCATTTTGTTACTTTAAAGCTTTCTCGCTTCAACATTTGATTTTCAATCCAATTTTATAATGAAATATGCTATTTTTCAAGCTAGTATGTTAAATTTCCTCTTAACTTTCAATTTAGTCTATGCAATCTAATTTTCAAGGTATTTTTCCGCTTAGAATCTAGGGAACTGTCAAGGGAATTAGGGAATCCATTTTTCACTTGAGCATAAGTTAAATTTTGACACTGTTTCAATTTGGAAGTATTGTAATTTCCTAGCACGCCCACACATTCACCACTTTCCATGCTTTTTGTATGTTCTGGTGAATTCCACTAGAAATTCACTAAACATCTTTCTTAAAAATTTAAAATGGTAATAGAAGAAATTGAGAAGCGAATGAGAGGGAAATTAAGGGAAGCAAAGAATCGATAGTGAAAAGAATGAGTAATGTTAGAGGATCAAATTCATATTAATGCCATATTTTCTTAAAACATTTATATGTAATTTTATTATAGATACTTTGGAAAAATATACTTTCATTAAAAATCTTTCAAATAGACATTACATGTAGGATATAGTAACTTTATAAAAACCTTTAACACAACCTAGTTTCTAAGATTCATTTTATTTTAAATTATAATTAAAAATAAATTAAATTCATAAGAAATAATCATACCATCCTCTTTACTTCAAATATTTTATTTTTCCTTAATTTTTCATCGTTTAAATTAAAGTCCCAAATTAAGTATTTCTCTTACATGCATACTATTCATTAGTATTATTTATATTCTTTTTTTTCAAATCAAACAAATATACAAAAAAAGTAATCATAAATCAATTCTCACATATTCAATTTTTTTTTTGACACTAAAAATAAAATTTTCGGCCCAAAGGGTAGTGGAATGGACCGAATAGATATGCCAAGCACAAACCAATCCGAAAAAGCCCAAGCTCATGATAATCAGCCCATGAAGACTTCTAAGGACATTTCTAGAATTTTTAAATTTATCAAAGCTGCCAACAAAGAATATTGAGACTTTGTCTCAAAGGTAGAATATGGAGGAGACTTTTTCTCCAAGTCGAGACATGGCGAATGGCGTGGGCAATTACTTGAAGTGGAGGAAATGACTTTGGGAACAAGACTTCTTAGTGGAGACATGGACAGTTATTGGAGAAAGTGGGTTGGTGTAGTTACTCATAAATGCCTATAAAAAGTAATCAAAGCATCAGAGCAAAGGATCGACTTTTTTCAAACACTCAAAACCAATGCAAGAGCATTTAAGCATTTCTCTTATTCTTCTACAATTTCAGCAGTGTTTTTATTAAGATTCCTAGCTTAGTTTTATATGTTATTTCCAAGTACTTTGTCACTTCAAAGCTTTCTTGCTTCAACATTTTATTTTTAGTTCAATTCTATAATGAAATATGCTATTTTTCAAGCTAGTCCGTTTAGTTTTTCTCTTAGCTTTCAATTCAGTCCATGCAATTTAATTTTCAAGGTATTTTTCGCTTAGAATCTAAGGAACTAGGGGATCCATTTTTTGTTTGAACAAAAGTTACATTTTGGCATAGTTTCAGTTTGGAAATACCATAATTTCTTGGCACACTCGCACATTCACCAATTTCCATGCTTTTTGTATGTTCAGGTGAATTCCACTAGAAAGTCCACCGAAACATATTTTTGGCATGCTCGGTGGGACACATTTTTGCCTAAGA
This sequence comes from Tetrastigma voinierianum, assembly GCA_016808115.1. Classification (NCBI taxonomy): domain Eukaryota; kingdom Viridiplantae; phylum Streptophyta; class Magnoliopsida; order Vitales; family Vitaceae; genus Tetrastigma; species Tetrastigma voinierianum. The sequence continues at coordinate 989,224 of JAEQBH010000234.1, read as the reverse complement.
ATGCCATCAAAATTGAGGAGTATGACAATTGTAGAGTCTCCGGACTTAGGATTTGATGTTGCAAAAGCAACACCAGAAGGAAGAGTTCTAGCCTTGGTGGAACAAATAGAAAACTTAATGAATTCTCCAGTATGAAAGTAGTGGAATCCATCCAACACCCCTATTGAACAAGTGGAAGGAATGGGTGTAAGTAATGTGGATGTGCCTATGAGAAGCTGGTGAATTTCACCTCTCACCTATGCAGGCAGTGGTTAGAAACATTCCTCCCCATAAGACCTAATGTAGCTAGAGCCATAGCCCCTCAGAGGACTTTTGCTCAAACTAATCCAATTACACAACCTGGAGCATATGAAGGAGGCTTTTCTTTCAATGGATGCCCGAGGGGCATCATGCAGCCACCTGTAGAATTGAATGGCAATAGGGGACAACAAGTTCAAAATTTTCCTCAATAACCTTATGAATAACCAGCCCTAGTATCAAATTTAGGAGCAATCAAAGAGGTGGTGCAAGAGTTATATGGGCCAGGCCTCAGGCAAATTGGCCCCCCAGAGTTCTATAAACCTTATCCATAAATGATAGACAGGGAGAATCCCTACCCAAGGGGGTATAGGATCCATGATTTCTCCTTGTTCTTTGGAGAAAATGGTGACTACACCTTAGAGCATATTGCTAGATTCACTTTCCAATGTGGGAAGTTAGCTAACTATGAGAATTTCTATCATTTCAAGCTTAGATTGTTTCCTAACTCTTTGATAAGGGCAGCATTCACTTGGTATACAACATTGCCAAGGAACTCCATTCAAAGTTGGCAGGAAATGGAAAGGCAATTCCACACTCAATTCTTAAGGGCTGAGCCTGAAGTGTGCATTGCGGAACTGTCCAGAGTGACTCAAAGAAATTAGGAGACCGCTAATTTGTTCATCTCTTGGTTAAAGAAAATGAGAAACATATGCAAGATCCATCTTCCAGAGACAGAGGACGTGAAAATGGCCCAAAGAGGTTTGGACATTGAGTTGAGGAAAAAATTCCAAGGTATGGAATTTAGAGATTTTTATGAACTTGTAGCTAAGGTGAGAATATAAGGAGCTTCTTAAGGAAGAAAATTACCGAAGGAAAAATTCTATGGGAACCTACTGTCTAGAAGTGAACCAGGAAGTGGTAGTGGCAGATCTATCTAATATAGGTAAATTCACCTGTCCTCTTTTGGTAGAAAAGGCACCTGATTTGTGGAAGAAGACACAAATTGTGGGTACACTAGTTCTGTAAACTTTTAAGGTAGCAAAAATAGAGGAAACATTTGATTTCTTGGTGAAAGAAAAATTCATTACCTTCCCTAAAGATCACTGGATCCCCAGCAAGGATAAACTAAGGGGAAAGACTTACTATAAGTACCACAATTCATGGAGCCCCACTACTAATGGTTGTTGAGGTTTCAGAAATGTCATACAAGACATGATCAACAAAGGGATACTCAAGTTCCTTGACAAGAAAGAGGCTATGGAAATCAATGAAGATCCTTTCCCACCAATGGCCTCAATCAATACTGCCAGCTTCGACCTAAGAGCATTGATAGAATCCAAGAAGGCAAGAAAAATCTCTCTAAGGAAGGTATGGGTCCCTAAATATTGTTTGGTTCATGTTGATAGGTTGAAAAAAGAGTGGGCTGCAGTTTCTATAGATCCTCCATCAAGAAGAAATTTAGTGAAGGGGATAGAACAAGGAACATAGCAGTATAACCAATTATCTAAGGAAAGGAAATTTTCACCAAAAGGCAAGATGAATTCCCCAGAAGATGAATTCGTTCCTCTAAGAGAAAAGGTTGTAAAAAGGCCTACCCCTCCATGGGGCAGGTTCTATGCTCCAAGGAAAATGATATAAGCAGGTTCAGAGAATATTCCTCAAGAAACAAAGCCTTTTCCCCAAGGAGTAAGTTCACTCCTCTAAAAGGTAGGTTCTTTCCCCCAAAAGAGAAGATTGTAGACAACTTTACTTCTTCAACAAAAAAATGCAGGGGAAGGACATGTTCCTCCAGTCATACCTATTTTTCCAAGAGGTGTACCTAGTTCTCCTAAGGTACATAATGAATTAGGGACAAATTCACTTTTCCAAAAGATATGGTGGGAAATAAGCCTATTTTTTTTTTCAAATGAGAGGGTTACAGAGATGAAAAGGCATGTGAGGTGTATCATTCCTCCTAGGGTTTCTCCTAGTCAAAGGTAGCATGTGGTACAACATAAAAAATTTCCGCAAGGGCTATCCAGGACTTAAAAGAAAAGGATGCAGAGGCAAAGAGCATTTGATAAAAGGCAGCTTATTGATGTACTTGATAAAACATACTTGGAAGAGGCTATGGAATTAGAGAAAGTGAAGGAATGGGTTCTAGCATGGAAAAAACACAATTTTGGAGGAAAGCTACTGAGGATATGGATTCAATGAGTAGTGTAGATGAAGTAATGGACTCGAAGGCCTTATTAATAGGTGAAATCCCTATTTCTTTAAATTGTTCCACTGTTTCTTTAACATTGCCAACTATTTTCAAGTCAAAAAAAGTCAAAGGAAGACCTAGTGGAGGTAGAAGGGCAACACCCTATGACAAAGGAAGATGTGGGCCACGATGGGGTTACCATATAATCCTCTGAAGAATGTTAAATGTAGACCCCAAAAGGCAATACTTGAGAATCCCTTTGTGGAAATGATGAGGCACATAAAGCCTTTGTATGTAAGAGCTCATCTCAATGGCATACCAGTATATAAGGTACTAATAGATAATGCATGGATCAACGGTAAATGTGATGCTATTGAGGATGTTAAGAGCTCTGGGAAGGAGCGTTAATGATTTGATAGAAACAGAGTTGGTTGTGATGCATTATCTACCTTTTTTGTGATAAACTCTATTTCAAATTACAACATTTTGTTAAGGAGGGACTGGATTCATGCCAACCGATGTGTTTTGTCCTTTCTTCACCAATTCTCATTGTTTTGGAAGGGTAATGAAGTGGAAGTGGTGCACGCAGATAAGCAACCCTTCATGGCGGCTACAGACTTTGTGGAAGCCAAGTATTATGATCAAGAATTTTGTCCAATCAAGTTCACTAGCAGAGGAAATATAAGGTCCCAGGGAAAGCATACATGGACTCAAAGGGCTCTGTGGAAATCTAAAAGGAAGTGGCCAAACTCCTAAAGGTGACTACAATTGTGACTTACAAGTCGATGAGTAGTCTAATCATTAAGGAGATTGATAATGACTGATTACTCTCAAGAGGAAAAGGCAGTAGCTGCAACTACCACATTCAAAATGAAAATGCAGAAGACTGTGGAAAGGATTGAAGAAGAGCACCTCCAGTATACCTGTGAGGCTGAGATGATTTTTGAAGAGAATGCATATGAAGAAGATGGAGAAATATAGATGGAAGATTTGGAACAAGCCCCTCCTAAGTTCGAAGACACACAACCTCAAGTACACAACCCCATGGAGGAAGTGAACTCGATTAATCAGAGAGGAGCCAAGGATTACTTATATAGTTCCTTGCTACCTTCTAACTTAAAGGAAGGGATTATTGCAATATTATAGAAATTCAAAGATTGCTTTGCTTGGAATTATGATGAGATGCTAGGGTTGGACAGAAGGTTGGTGGAACATCACTTGCCTATCAAGTCGAAGTTCTACCCATTTCAGCAACCACCCAGAAGAATGTTCAAGGAGGTAGAGTTGAAGGTGAAATAAAAGATTGAGAAGCTTTTGAAGGCCAAATTCATCAAACCTACAAGGTATGTGCAGTGGTTGGCAAATATTGTCCCTGTGATGAAATAGAATGGGAAACTTAGAGTTAGTATAGACTTTAGGGATTTAAATGCTGCCACTCCTAAAGAGATGTATGTAATGCCTATTGTTGACATGTTAGTTGATTCCACTGAAAATAATGATTTATTGTTCTCCATGGACAGTTTCTTTAGGTGTAACCAAATCCTAATAATTGTTGATGATATATCTAAGATTGCCTTTAGATGTCCTGGTTCCTTAGAAACATTTGAATGGTTGGTCATGCCCTTTGGTTTGAAGAACGCTGGTGCAACTTACCAAAGGGCTATGAATGCCATCTTTCATGATATGTTAGGCCACCACATGGAGATTTATATCGATGATATTGTGGTTAAATCTAACAAGGTCACCGAACATGTGAATCATTTAAGGAAAAGTTTTGAAATGATGAGACTCCATCAACTAAAACTCAATCCACTCAAATGTGCTTCGGGAGTTCAATTAGGAAATTTTTTAGGATTTTTGGTTCACCAAAGAGGAGTGGAAGTGGATCAAAACAATGCCAATGCCATCGTTTCAACCAAGGCTCCTCAAAATAAGAAAGAACTTTGAAGTTCTTGGGTCAGGTGAACTACTTAAGGAGGTTCATCTCTAATCTGTGAGGTAAGATCGGCAGGCTCCTCCGACCTAATCAAGTCGAAAGAAATGGAAGAGTTTAAATGGGAGGAACAATCGCACAACATTTGATGAATCCAAAGGTTACCTTCTAAACCCCTGCTTTAATGTCACCTCGAGGGCCTACCACTCAAACTCTATCTACGAGCTGTAAAAGTTCATAGGATGCCTCTAGCACAAAATAATGCTGAAGTCATCAAAGATGTCAAGCACTATTTGAGTAGGTTCCTAAATTTAGTAGAAACAAGGTATACACTCCATTGGAGAAGTTGTGTTGAATACCTTATACTTTGTACAAAGAAAATTGAGACATTACTTGGATCAAGTCTCAAAAGGTGGTCTCCAAACCCACTTTAATGAAATACATGCTAAGCCAACCCTTAATCACTGGACGAATCAAGAAATGGTCCCTTGCTTTGTCAGAGATCACCTTGGTCTATTTTCCACATAAATCAGTCAAGGGGCAAGCTTTAGCTAACTTTCTAGCATAACATCCTTCATTAGAAATTAAACCACAAAAGGATGTGGAATTAGGGATATATGAAGTAGAAAGGCAGGCTTAGGTTCTTATGTTTGATGGTTCTAGCATGGAGAAATCCCTTGGAGCTAGGATAGTAGTCATCTCACTAAAAGGGATAAAGACTACCACCCTGTCTTTCAACTTGGCCTTCAAGTGCACCAACAATCAATTAGAATATGAGGCTTTAAAGTGATCTGCCAAGATTTTGTTTGGAACTTGAGCACAAAGAGGTACATATCACAGACCCCAATTAGTGCTTTCGCGCCTAATAAAGGAACATAAAATGCACAACTTATTGTTAGCTCCTTATTATACTAATTCCACTCAATTGTTAGATTCTTTTCCTTCCGTGGATTTTGAATACATGCCTTGGAATCTAATTGGGAAGAAGATGAGCTACCATAACGTGAAGATGAGAGAACAATTGACTCATAAGCTCATTGTGATAGGAAAGAAGAATCACCCATCAATTTATGAAAGGGGAACTTGCTATTGTAAGTCATTTCAAGATATATAAATGTTGCAGGAGACTAGAGAATTAAGATCAAAGAGTATTTAGGAACATCTAACAGTGTGTCCCCATAGGTGAAAGCTCCACTGCCACAAAACTTCGCCTTACTATGGAAATTGCATGTAGCGGAATTTAATGGGTTATCGTCGTATGCCTATCCTTCCCAAAAACAACATGGAAGGACAGCCAAGTTCATGAAGGTGTGTCCCCAGGAGCCCATCGCTTAGTAAAATGTGATCGCTAACTATGAGACATGGCTATTTTTGGCCCAAACATCCTATGACTGGCGATCACTGACTCCAAGGGCTGCCAACAATGTCAAAATATGGCAAGTGAATGTATTATATCTGCTATGAATTCCACTAAATTGTGAAACCTTGGCCTTTTAGATAATGGGCCATGGACTTAATTGGGAAAATCTACCCAGCTTCATCAAAGGGACACAACTTCATCTTAGTTGCTACAGACTACTTCATTAAATTCAAAGAGGTAAGATCTCAAGAAGGCACAGTGTATGATGGATCTAATTTTATCAAGGAACATATCATTCATAGATTTGGAATTCCTCTGTCCATTACAACCGACCAAGGCACCATGTTCACTGGGGATGAGATGACTTATTTTTCCAAGGACTATGACATTCAACTCATCATATCCACTCCCTTTTATGCCTAAGCAAATGGGTAGGCAGAAGATTTTAATAAGGTGTTGATATGCATCCTGGAAAAGATGCTGGAGGATAATCCTAGAGATTGGCACATAATTTTATCTTAGACCTTATGTGCTTATAGAACTTCTAAAATAGATTCTACACGGGTAAGTCCTTACTCTTTAATCTATGGGCAAGATGCAGTGCTTCTAATGGAGGTGGTAGTTCCTTTTCTAAGGGTATCTAGGCATAATGACCTTAATCCTCAAGAATACAATAAAGCCATGATAATGGAACTTAAGGCATTGGATGGGAAGAGATTACAAGCTCTTGACCACATCATGATCCAGAAAAAGAAGGTGGCTCGGGAATATAATAAGCGGGTCAAAAGAAAGAGTTTTGAAGAAGGGGAGCTCCTTTAGAAGGTGTTACTACCCATATGTTCTAAAGACAGAGAATTGGGGAAATGGTCTCCTAACTGGGAGGGACCATTTAAGGTTCACCAAGTACTCCTCGGAAATGCCTACTGGCTATCAAGCCTTAAAGGGAAGCCACACAAAAGGGTCATCAATTGGAAATACCTCAAGAAATACTTTCCCACAATGTGGGAAATGCTCGATTCTACCAAGAAAAACTAAGACAGGGAATAAGGGAATAACAAGCAAAATAGGTCCCATCAACCATTTTTGTATTTGGGAAACTATTCTTAGTAGTTACTTTGAGTAATAAAGTAGGTTGTTTTGGCCACTTACAACTCAAACCTTTTGTATTCCTCAATGTTATACTTGTTATACCCTTAACTGTTTTATGAATAATAAAGTATGTCCCATGACCACTTTAAACCTGGGGAAGTAGATACCGATATTTGATTGGAAGGTTAAAGTAGGCTTTGAGATCCCTATTGATCTTAAATAAAGCTTTTTCCCCAAGTACGAGTTTATTGTGTCATCAACTCTCCAAAGTAGGTTCCATGACCACTTTAGGACTAGAGAAATATGGGATAACCTAATGATAAAGTGGCTTCTTGGCCATTGCATTTGTCAGCACACTGATTTCTCCCATGATGTTCCTATTGCCTCTTTAGATAGGTCCCATGACTATTTGGGTGATTGGAGAAATAGGTATGAGACCAGTTTCAAGATAGGATTTGAGGCAATTGGCATTTGGCCACTTCACCTCAAAAACACAAACTTCTTTAAGATTCCCTACTGATCCCCCAAGGCAGACTTCCTGACCACATCAAGATTGGGGAAATAGGGAAGGAAATATCCGAGTGAATAAGGTAGGCCTCTAGACAACTAGGTACACATATTTCCCCAAACAGAGCACCTAGACAAGTTTATGTGAGATTATCATAATCAATTTAGATTGGAAAATGAAATGATGAATGGAAAGATCCTAGAATCACTTTAATATTGAGGAAATAAACCCTCATTGGAGTAAAGGAAAGTGGGTTTTATAGCCACTGCACATTCAAATACAAGGGTTAGAAATAAAGAAAACAAGATAAAAACTAAGCAATTTGGACAAGGAAAGAAGAAGTTATGCGAGTTGTTGTCATGATCACGACCAAAGTATTTTATGGTCGTGACCACATCAATTTATGGTCGCAACCACAGTATTCCACGGTTTCAACCACAAAACACTCTTTTCAGTATTTTGCAATGTGGTCACGACCACAACACCTTATGGAATGCATCTTGCGGTGTGGTCGCGACCACAACATTCTTTGGGATGCATCTTGCGGAGTAGTCGTGACCACATTGTTTCAAGGTTGCAACCACAGTATTTCATGGTTTCAACCACAGTATTTCATGGTCGCGACTATGAACCTCTTATGCAACTACTGTTTTCAGCATTTCTTAGTGTAGCCTCGACCTATGTGGCGATTATGGTACCCTATGTGGAAAAATTTGCAGTGTGATCATAACCACAGTATTTCATGGTCATGTCTATGACCCAAAGAGATGATTGAGGACGATGACTCATTGGAAGGGGATATAAGAGCTGAAGGGAGTCAAGTGAAGTAGGACTTTGGCCACGATTCAAGAAGAGGGGTTTTGGTTTTTATCAAGCCCGTCCCGATCATAATAAATAAATAAAGTGGGCCTTATGGCCCCCAAACTAAGGGAATATAGCATTCTCAAAAGTGTACCTGTTCTAACAACAACAATCATTCAAAAATTATTCAAAGTAAATTTCAACAAATATCCAAAGGTGGGTTGGTCCACTAGTTCATTCACATGCAAGAAGTGCACCTGTGCATATGTTCATCAAGCACACACATCCAAAGGTAGGCCTAGTGCCACCTTGGTCCACTAATGCAATGTCATGGCTATAGTGTACGTGTGCTGACATCTTGGTCCACTAGTTCATACACATACAATAGTGCATCTATGAAAGGGTCAGTGAGTTCCCAACATACCAATCAAAGAAGGTTGGCTAGTTGCCACCTAATCAAGAAAAGGTAAGATTTTGAAGAGTATTCAAATTACCTAAAAGTATGATGGCAAGATATAAAAGAGATGAGCTAGTATGGATAATGTCAAGGGCCATGTAAAAATCAGTAACCACGTCTAAAGCATTGAGGGGTCAGATCTTAGAAAAATTAAAAGATCTCATAGAGTCCTAGAACCCCAAGCACTCTTAGTGGGAAGCATCAATCTGTTGCAATTAGGAGGTCAGATCACCAGCCTTTCCCCTCATAGAGGATAGAAAATCACCCAAGGAAATGGTCTTTTGCTGGTGCTTTAGTCCTTGAGCGTGAAAAACCTCACCCTGTTGTATCAGATAAGACAACTTGACTTTTTCTCTATTCATTTCCTTAGCTAACAATCTGATTCGCTCTTCCTGGGTATGATACTCAGCTTTTACTTTCTCTAATGCTCTAGTTAGTTGATTGTTGGGATTGCTCATACTCATTTTTTTTTTCTCCCTCAATTTCTCCAAGACATTACTTGAGCATTCTCCTTTACCACATGCTCAATGGAAGAAAATACCTCAGGAGCGTCGTGTATAACCCTAGAAATAAAGCGTTAGCCTTAGGTTCAAGAGAGCCAGATTATAGCATTGCCATAGTTGCATGGAAAGCATTTTTTTTTTTTTTTTTTTTTTGAATAGTGGATAAGGAGAGAAGGTCTAAGCTCAATAGATGACTAATAGTGGAGCGAGCAACTGCTACATCCAAATCGATAGGAGGTCTGGATGGCTGCTCAACACAAGGAGTGGCTTGGTTAGAAAAGAGAGAACCAATGAAAGAACTGCTCCTACCTCAAGATGCAAAGTAGACCAAGGAGAGATTTGAGAAAGACAAAGGTAAGGAACCTAAAAGTTGATAAAAATGAAGTAAATGAAAGGTAAAATGGTCACCGGAGGAATTGAAGGTAAAAGGGCTAGAGGAGTTTGCCCAATGGAGCCTTGATCAATTGAAAAATGGCCATCTTCATAAACTTGTTTGACTGATTTTTAACATAGACCAAAAACGACGGATTCTTAAAACTTCCACCAGAGATTATTCAATCCCCAGCAATTATGCTAAAAACTTGATTTAAACTCAATATATATAATCTCTTCTCTACTGTGTAAGTAACAATTTTCAATTAAAATTAGTTTTGGTCTAAATCACTGCAAATACACAGGTCATACAAGTAATAAAGTGGATTTTTAAGTCCATATATCATTCCCACAAGGATTGATTGGAAAATTTAAAGATTAACTACCCTCACTACTCGAGATATCACTATTTGAACCTCCATGTTCTAGGATAGATTTAACTTTCTAAAGTAAAATGAATCAAAGAAATAAAAAATTCTAAAATACATGATCAGAGAGTTCATTGGACTAAAATAACAATGGGAAAGAAAACAGTGTTGTGACCATCACTTTGCAAGTTTCCAAATAAAATATAAAGTATGTGACATGAACATTGGAATTGTCCAAGAGCAAATTAGTGTAGCAATGGATTTCTCCTAACACCACACATTTCATTCTCCAACTTACCACACTTCTATCTCTAGACAGTGGGTCTAAAGAGCTACTTGTAGGAATTTATCCTCTTTAAGATCTAACTATCTATCCTTCTCAGTACTTTACAACCATCTCTTAGGACTGGAAATTGCTTACCCTATAGATAGGATAATGCAAGCCCTCTCCAAAATAATTTGTACCTCAGCCATCAATTAGACAAGAATTCCCTCTCTCCTTGATTACAATCTCAACTAACATAGGGTTGAGATTATTCCTCTCAATTGAGGTGAAACCTCTTAGAATTAAACTACTAGATCAATAGGTGGATCATATGCCCCGGGAACACACCCCTGCTATCACCCAGGAGGGAACCTTGAAGTCAAAGGTTAGATCATCAGTAGTGATGTACTAGAGTGATCCAAAGAGTGCATTAGTTCAAATAATATTAGTGTAATTTACCCCTAAGTGACTGCTCTTTGCTCCCAGGTAGTCCATCTCTATGTCACTTAGAGGGATTCCTAGAAATCAGAGCAATGATACAACTCTTTCTGGGTACCAAACACTAATATTCAGAACATCTCAATGTAGGAGTAATACCCATCAAATCACTCCAATTTTCATACCCAAAACAACATTAAAATATTACAATCAATAATCTTAACAACATATTCTTCTTAGAGGGAGCTTAGCCTTTCAAATTTGGATCATAAATGACAATGACTAGTTGATCAAATAAATTCATTGAGATTGTAATCAAAACTGAAGAAAAATGAATTCCATAAAAATTCCCAGATTCCATTGAAGTTCAAACATAAATAGAAGCTTGAATTACATTCATCCAGCTCCGAATCCTAGTTCAAATCACTACTCTAATAAGAAAACTAAAAAGAAAAGAAAAAGGAAAAGAAAAGAAATATATATATATATATATATATATATATATATATATATATATATATATATATATATATATATATATATATATATATATATATATATATATATATATATATATATATAATGACACTTCAACTATTCCAAAAAACACAAAAAATTGATGAAAAGCGGTTGGAAGCTGTTGCACTACTCCCCAAGAGTTTCTATTTATAGGCTTAGGTCTTGGGTCCTAAAAACGAGGCGACAATTACGGCGTTCAAAAAGCCCAAGAAAAATCATGCCCTAGAACTGTTGTCATGGCAATGTCGTGACATTGAAACCTCTATGTTGTGTTGAATCTGGTGTCGCGACATTGGCTCGTTGTGACTGAATTTTGATGTCGTGTTGATGTCGCAACATTGGATTTGCAGTATTATCCATTTCAACTAATGCCGCGACATTGCTAACCCGATGTCACGACATTGTTCTTTTAGTTTCATCTTAACTGTTTTGAGCTGATGTCGTGACATTGCATCTTCCCTTCTAAGCGTTTATGTTGATGTCGCGACATTACTGTGATGTTGTGACATTGAACATTTGATGTTCTGAGGCCCTCTATCAATATCGTGGTTGATGTCGTGACATCACTGCGATGATGTTGTGACATTGAGTTAGTCTCACCTCCTTGGCTTCTTTGATCTGATGTCGCGACATCACTAATCTGATGTCGCGACCTTACAAGTTTAGATCTCCAATGTTTAAGCCTTGGCTGATGTCGTTGCCAATGTCATGGCAATGTCGCAACTTTGCTGATTTATGCTTTTACAGTCTTTCCCTGATGTTGCAACATTGGATTTTTGGTGTTGCAGTTTTGAATGATGTCGTAGCCTATGTCGTGGCGATGTCACGACATTGGAGAATTCTGATCTATCTATTTCAACCGATGTCGCGACATTGCAGTAACTAGAATGACACTCTCCATATGATGTTGCGACATTGCTGCCTTTGCTTCCATTTTTTCTGTTTTTGTTGCTTTTCTGCTCTTTTTCTTCAAATTTTTGTCAAACATAAATCTGGATGAAAATTCCACAATTTTACATTAAATAAGATTTTTAAGCCTGAAATATACTTGAAAAATGGGCTTAAAAATATATGAGTTTTAAACTCATCAAACTCCCCTAAACTTAAAGTTTTGCTTGTCCTCAAGCAAAGAAAAGGTTATTTGTTTGTCCTCAAACAATAAAAATCTATTTTTTAAGGACATTTTTCAATTAAATCATCTTTTCAAGCAGCTCGGCAATTTGGCCTCATTAGTATTTTAGTTGTGACATCAATTCTAATTAAGCTTCATTTTCAGAATCCTAAAAATTTTCAATTTAGATCATTCAATACAACATGTAATTCATAGCTAATAAACAAATACGCCTTGACTCTAAGGAGTGTGTGTGTGTCGTCTTCCCTTTATGACTAATTTGCAGATTATGTAGCCTTATGAGAGTCACTATACAGAATGGTGTTCTTTCAAAGTAATTTAGGTCTCATAAGCTTGTTGGTCATATTATTCTTCACTAATGTAGGCATAACACAACCCTTAGAATCATATAGGTCTTTTGAGCTTGTAATGTATGGGTAGGGTTCTTGTGTAGATAACTGGACATTTAAGGCTCAAGTTTACCCAGACTGCATACATTTCCTTAAAATTTTGTCTTCACTGCTCATCTTATTTTTCTGCTAAAAAAGCTTTTCAAACACAACCAAACCTTGTCTAGTGCATTTTTCTACATTTCCTCCTCTGTGCCTTTTTCTTTTCCACTGATATTTTCAATTCTGCTCCATAAGCTCTTTTCTGTTATTTTGTTTCAGGTTTGGAATGGTGCAATGCTTTACCTTTTTAAGCTTTATACTACCCCTTAACAAGCTTTGGGTCAATAACTCCTATACCAGTTGGCATTAGGGTACTAGGTGTAGAACACCCCTAAGGACTTAATTGCTCTGCAAGGTGCTACAAGCAAAACACATTCCCTAAACTCGGTCATTCTTATTTTTTTAGCTTCACTTTTGTTGTGCACCTCCTTTAGTACAACTTTTTTCAATTGTTTTCCTTTCACATCCTTAATTCTCCTCCTTCATTTCAATTCAAATTTGTACTTCCTCAAACTTATCCTCTTGATCATTTTTGCTACATTGATCTGCAGTTTTGGGTAAATTCATGGTTCTTTACTGTAAGGTGAGACTTATGGAAGGTTTAAGGCTATTCTTTGTGGCTCTGATGATGAAAATGACATTAGGCTAAAAAAGAAGGTACTAATGTATATGCATATAGCATATCAAATGGTAGGCTTTTGAAAGGCCCAAACTGTCTAAGGATGACCTAAATCATTTCCTGCTGGTTGTAATGACTAGGATTTTGGTTTGATTAATAATACAAGTTCTAAGACCCTTTGAGATTTACTGATAGTAAGTCCAATAAAGTGTTCCTAACCCAAGAATAATAAGTTTTCAAGGTACTTATGACCAATGTGTTAGTTTAGTCATTTTCTGAATTGTACTGTTCAATCCAACTAGAATTAAAAGCTTTATTAACATTGTTCTCAATTTCAATTTTTCAGATTCTAAAAATTTTAGCTTATCTATCCTTGACATCACAACTTAAAATCTATTTTCTATTATTCAGCCTATTTGCATTTCAGACTTTTGCCTTGTTATCTTTTCATCTCAACTGTTATGCACTCAATGCACTGATATCTCAATTATTCCCAAATCACAAACATCATATTTACTATAGATCTCATACATGTAAAATTAAAGAAAAATAAGAAGAATAAGAAGAATAAGAAGATTTTCACACCAAATTCAGAAACTGCTTTTAATTTAGAGAGAACAAAATTATAATGAATTGATTACAATATAGAGCAAGACAAAGGAAGATAGAGAGATAGAGAGAAATAGAGAAGGATATAGCTCATTTCTTTCTCCTTTGGTATTGGGATTTTAAGGGCTTGAGGTTCACTAGTTCAAATTTGTAGTTGGCTTAAGAGGGAGTGAATTCAGGGATTGAAGATTCTGGTTTTCCAGCTGAACTAATCTTTCCCTTGTTGAAGAGATACCACTCTTGGGTTAGAAGATGTTATCTAATTAGCTCATTCTGCCTCTTCCCAATGGAGTTCAGAGATCCCTCAAATTCTCCTTGGGCAGTGTACATCTTCAAGAGATTAGCATTCACCATGTCAAGGCTTTCATTCTAGAGTTTCTCCCTGTAGCTTAGGGTTGACTCCAGTTCCTCATCTCTTCTCTGATTGGTTGCCTTTATCTCCTTTTGATGCTCCTTGTAGAGGTAACCAAAGGCTTCTGCCTTCTAGAGCAGACTCGCTCCATCTCTTTTCCCGATCTCCATAAGCTTGATCAGCCTCTTAATCTCTTCGCATGATCGCCACAAGTCTTCCTCTCTCAACTCAACCCTCAATGCTCTATCCCTCTGTGCTAACTCCTCTTTCCACTCCTCATCTCTTTGCTGAAGGAGTGCTGCTAAGTTCTCTTCTCTTCTCTTGTTCTCTACGCAGTGATTTTCATCTCTCCACCTCAGCTCTTCCTTGAGCTACTCATCCCTTATTTTCATTTCTTCTCTCATCTCCTTCATCAAAACTAGTAGTTCAAAATTGTTGCTCTCTTCTGCTTTAGTTCTTTGCTCACCCCTGTTTTCAGTTCTGACAAGAGGAGTTGTTGTCTCTTCTGTAGTGGTAGGGAAGAGCACTATTTGCTCTGTGTAATCTTCAAAAATTCCCCTTTCTTCATTTTCAACTCTTCTCACCTCATTGTAGGACTGCTTCCCTAGGCCATTTCTTTGTTCTTCTTCTTTCCTTCTTCGCCTCTGTTGAGTTTCTAAAGACTCCTCGAGGAGAGTGAGAGAAATGCTCTCTGGCTCTTCTCTTCCTCTTCTGCTACTTTTATTCCCCCCTTAATACACAAGAGGGTGATCAAGGCAGGGTGGGGCATGTTTCCTGAGAAGTTGTTCTCGGTATAGTCCAGAATTGACTCTTTGATAATTTTCCCTAAATCAAGTTTAAAGCCCTTGACCAATGCATAAAGTAGTAATGCGTGGTCTTGTCTCACAGTTAAGATGTGCTTTGAAGGCATAAACACCGAGTTGATAAGTTAGAACCATACCTTGTTAGTCTTGGTGAGATCCCCCATATCAATGTAGGCGTTTCTGATGGTCTTTGTCCTCTGCCACTGTCCTAGACCATTTGTCAACTCTTAGGTGATTTCATCGAAGCATGGGCTCTTCTAGAGCTACTCATACTCTGCACACTCCCCCACTTGTCTAAGTCCCAAGATTTGGGAGATGGCAATTTCCTTAAAAGGGATCCATCTACCCCTGACATAGTACGTCAGGTCTTTCTGCTCACCCAAGTTGGCGTAATATTCCTTTACCAGCGCCATCCTTCCTGGTTCCATGTGTCGGCTCACCTTCTCCCAGCCTCTTCCTTCCACTTCCTCCTTAAATGGGGAGACTAGCTATTTGAAGCATCTCTCTTCCACATACCCCTTCTTAGCTGAACTAGCTGAAAGCCTCTTCCTTATTGAGTGAAGGCTCTTCTCCTTCTTCCACCCGACCTCTATTTCCTGGGCATGATAACCAGGAAATTTCTTGGTTCCTTTCCTCTACCCTTTCTCTCAAAACCTCTTCTACCACATTTCCTATCACTTCCTTAAGGATCGGAAAGCTTGGGTTCAACATGGCTTGGTTTCAGGGAGATTGGAGAAAGTTAGGGTTAGAAAGTTTGAGAGATTTGATTTTACTTGAAAATCTCCACGAAGTGTATCCTTATATAGGTAAGTTGCCCTAACTGTGATGTCGCGACATTGGGGTTGTGATGTCACGACATTGGAGTTGTGTTCTAAATGACTGTTCTAAGTGACTCAGTGCAATGTCGCGACATTGAAGTTGTGATATCGTGACATTGGATATTTAATGTCGCGACATTGTTGTTGCTTTTTTATTAACTTAAATTGATGTCGCGAGATTGGAATTTCGATGTCGCGGTACTACCTTAATGTTGCGACATTAAGTTTTGATATTGCGACATTACCAGAAGGTTAATCTTGATGTCGCTCTTTTATAATTGTGATGTCGAGACATTGGAGATTTAATGTCGCAACATTGGGGAAATTTTGGAACCAGTATTGCGACATTGCTGTTAATGTCGCGACATTAAGAAAGAGTTTTCTTCTTTCAAGTAGTAAATTTTTAATTGTTTGCCCCATTTTATTTCTGAATTTTAGTTCATGCTTGTGAATATAAGTCTATCAATATTGAGGAATCTCGATTCAAGCATGAATAGTAACACTCATATTTTCAATTCAGTCAACTCGGCATATATTCATTGTATTGCATAAATTATCACATAAATATACAATAAAGGATTAATGAAACTACTATGTAATTTCTAACTCATATAAATTACACTCCACCAAACTTAGTATTTGCATCATTTTCATAGAATAACTAATGGAAGTAGACTCCCCTTTGTAGTCAACTCTACATAACTCAATTTGGTTGGAGATACTTCAAAAATGACCTTTATATATCCTTATAGCTTCATTATCTTGAAATTCAACAAATTGTAATAAGTTGCAGATAAATTCTAACAAAACTACTCTACTTTTAAACTATTCAAAACACACTGAATTAAACAAAATCACACTAAAAGAAAATGAAAATTTCTTGGGTTGCCTCCCAAGTAGCTGCTCATTTTTATGTCTTTAGCTAGACATTACTACAATGTGTTCTCATTTCAGCAATTCTATTAATCTCTTCAAATCTAGGACTATTCTTCATTTGGTCTTCCTCCCAGGTAATGTTTTAGTCTCTGACCATTTACTTTGAATTCATCTCCAGAATTGGTTTTCAATGTCACTGCTCCAAAAGGGGTAACTGCAACTACTGTGTATGGACCACTCCACCTTGACTTTAGTTTTCCTGAAAAAAGTTTTAGCCTGGAATTGTACAGTAGGACTAGCTCTCCTACTCTGAATTCTTTCCTCAGAATCTTCTGATCATGCCACTTTTTAGTCTCATCTTTATAGATTCTAGCATTATCATAGGCTTCATTTCTCAGCTCTTCCAGTCCATTCATTTGGAGTAGTCTCTTCTCTTTAGCAGCTTTGAAATCAAAGTTCAATTTCCTGATGGCCCACATAGCTTTATATTCAAGATCAAGAGGGAGATGGCAAGGTTTTCCAAATACTAACCTGTATGGGGACATTCCAATAGGAGATTTATAAGCTGTCTTGTAAGCCCACAATGTATCATCTAGCTTAACTGACCAGTCTTTCCTACTAGTGCTTATTGTCTTTTCCAATATGTTATTTATCTCCCTATTGGATATTTCTACTTGTCCATTTGATTGAGGGTGATAAGCCAATCCCATAGCATGTCTGATTCCATATCTGCTCATCAGTTTTGTAAACAGTTTGTTTGCAAAATGGCTTCCCTCATCACTAATGATTGTCCTTGGGGCTCTAAATCTACTTAAGATATTTCTTTGAATTAACCTCGATACAGTGTTGGCATCATTCCTTGGACAAGCTATAGCTTCCACCTATTTGGATACATAGTCCACGGTTAGGAGAATGTATTGATTTCCAAATGAGGGTGCGAAAGGTCCCATAAAATCTATCCCCCATACATAAAAAATCTACACCACCAGGATCCCTTATAAAGGCATTTCATTCCTTCTGTTTATATTGCCCATTCTATGACATCTATAATAATGTTTAACCCATTCAAAACAATCTCTTAATAGAGTAGGCCAGTAAAAACCTTATTGGAGAATTTTTTGGGTTGTTTTGTCTCCTGCAAAGTGTCCTCCATATGGTGATGCATGACATTTATCAATAATTCCACCTTGCTCATCTTCTAGCACACATCGTCTGATGATCTGATCCGCCCCTCTTCTAAACAATAGTGGGTCATCCCATATCTATATTATGGTATCAGTTCTTAGCTTTCTTTTCTGCTGGTAGCTGAAATTGGGTGGCATGATTCCACAAGCTAAATAATTAACAATATTAGCATATCATGGTAATTAGACTGACACCTGAAAAAGCTGCTCATCAAGGAAATTTTCTTCTATTTTTGTCCCTCTTTCCTCTTTAGTAGGTCTTTCCATTCTTGACAAGTGATCAGCTATCACATTGTCACTCCCCTTCTTGCCCTTGATTTCTAAATCAAATTCTTGCAGCAGTAGTACCCACCTGATCAATCTTGGTTTGGCATCTTTCTTTGTCATTAGATACTTAATTGCTACATGATCAATGTGTATGATGACATGGGACCCCAATATATATGGTCTAAATTTTTCACAAGAAAACACCATAGTTAGCATCTTCTTTTCTGTAGTTGAGTAGTTCTCTTATGCCTCATTGAAGGTTTTGCTAGCATAGTATATTGCTCTGAAAATTTTCTTTGTTCTTTGTCCCAAAACTACTCCCATTGCATAGTCACTGGAATCACACATGGTTTCAAACACTTTGTTCCAATTTGATGTTGCCATGATGAGAGCTATAACCAATATGGATTTTATTTATTTAAATGCGGTCGGCAAGTCATCAAATTGAGCTTGGCATCCTTCTCCAATGATCTGCATAATGATGCAGAATTTTGAAAGTCTTTGATAAATCTTCTGTAAAACCCAGCATGTCCCAAAAAACTTCAAATCCCTTGATTGTATTAGGGTGGCATCGAGTTTCAATCACGAAACCTTATGTAGTTAACTTCTGTAGTTGCAGAATTTTATGTCCTAAGACAATTCCTTTTGTTACCATGAAATGACATTTTTCCCAATTCAGAGCTAAATTCTTATCTTGACACCTTTGATGTACAGTCTCTCTAAATTTTTCAGGCAATGCTCAAAACTAGATCCATAAACTGAGAAGTCATCCATAAAAATTTCCATAGCCTCTTCCACCAAATCTGAGAACATGGATATCATACACCTTTGAAAGGTGGCAGGAGCATTACATAATCCAAATGACATCCTTCTAAGTGAAAAGGTGCCATAAGGACATGTAAATGTAGTCTTCTCCTGGTCCTCAAGGGCTATGACAATTTGATTATAACCAGAATATCTATCAAGAAAACAAAGTAAGAGATTGTCGGCTACACATCCAACATTTGATCGATAAAGGGCAAGGATAGATCCTTTCACGGTTGTTGTGTTCAATTTTCTGTAATCAATGCACACCATCCATCCTGTCACAATTCTTGTTGGAATCAGTTCATTTTTCTCATTTCTGATAACTGTTAATCCACCCTTTTTGGGAACCACATGAATTGGGCTCACCCAAGGGCTGTCTGAGATTGGATAGATAAATCCTACATTAAGTCATTTCAATACCTCATGACTGACAACTTCTTTCATCACTGGGTTCAGTCTTCTTTGATATTCAATTGATGTTTTTGCATTCTCCTCCAGGAGGATTTTATGCATGCAAATTGAAGGACTGATCCATTTCAAGTCTTCTACTGACCAAGCTATGACTTCTTTATATTTTCTAAGAACTCCAATCAGTTTCTACTCTTTTTCTACTATCAAGTCAGTTGCTACGATTACAGGTTATGCTCTTTTAGCTCCTAAGAAGGCATATTTTAGATGTTTAGGTAATTCCTTGAGAATTAACCTTTCAGAACTTGTTTCCACTTCTTGTCCCTTCTTTTCACTCCTGCTTGACTTTTCTACACTGATTTCTTTTAGACTAAGTACTGTTTCTTTATTTCAAAACTGGAATTCAGATATTCAACATCATGAGCTTCATGAGCTTCAATATACTAAAAATTCATCTCATTCTCATTCATTGAATTTTGAATTTTACAATCATAGATTAGTTCAGGACTGATGGGAACTATTTTCTCTACAATTTTATATTCAGCATTGTCAAAATCAGGTTGTTTCAAGCTCTTATTCATATTGAAGTGTATTTCTTCCTTCCCCACTTTGAGAGTGAGTTCTCGTTTCTTTACATCTATCAAGACTGCACCTATGGCAAGGAATGGCCTTCCCAACAGCAATGGCACTTGTGTATCTTATTCAATATCAATCACCACAAAATCCATAGGGAAAATAAACTTCCCTACCTTGATTAGTACATCTTCAAGAATTCTCTTTGGCTGAGCTATAGTTCTGTCTGCCATCTAAAGTGTCATAGCTGTAAGAGTAAGCTCTCCTAAACTTAGCCTCTTCACAACAGATTATGGCATCAGGTTGATACTTGCTCAGTCACCTGATACTTTCCAAATTCAAAGTTCCATTTATGGTGGGAATGGTGAAGGCGCCTGAATCCTAGTCTTCATTGTGAATTTTACCCGGATCACGAAGCCTTTACCCAGAGTAGCTATGAGCTCTACCTCCTTCTTCATCAAACTTCCTCTTCTTGATCAGAATATCTTTCATGAACTTGGCATAATGAGGCATTTGAGCCAATGCCTCAACAAAAGGAATATTCACCTCTATCCACTTGAACATGTTCAAGAATCTAGAGAATTGACCATCCATCTTTGATTTTACATCTAAGGGATATTTTGAAACTGAGCTCACCTCCTCTTTTATTCTGCGGTTTTCCTTCTGTGGTTGCTCTGCTTCTGATTCTTTTCTTGATCAAATCCTACAATTATTACATCACCTTTCTTTTTCAAACTAATCTTATCTTCTTTCTCAGTCATTCCATTCTCTTCTTCTTTTCTTTTCTGAAATTCTCTGCCATTCCTCAAAGTAATTGTCATACAATCATAGGGTTCTTGCTGTGTCACTTAGGAAGAATCCACTGGGGCGGTTTCGTTGATAAGTAGGCTACTTGACTTAGTCTCGAATTCTTTAAGATGTCACGTGGTGTTGGCCTGAAACACATTTGTGTTTTCCTGGAATGCTGCTAGCTCAGCAAACTTTTGTTCATGAATGTTTATCTGTCATTTGTTCTCTCCCATGAAGCTCAACATCTGTTCTTCAAAAGACTGAGACCTTATCTAGCCCTAGTTCTCAACTCTTTAGCTACTTTGATGCTGCTACCCTTGGAAACCTTGTGGAGCATACTGCTGTTGATAGTTCTGTCCTAGTCTAGGACCTTGCTCTCTGACACATAGGAAGGCTGCCTGGTTTCTCCAATGGTGTGTAGTGGGTTTGAAGGTTGTTGTTGGACTTGAGGGTGTAGCTTGTTTCCACTCTGAAGCTAAGCCTCCTCAACTAATAGGAGGACCCTGTGAGCAAGTCTCTCATCACTCATGCATTTTTGCTCTCCTCCTTCTTCTATTTCCACTTTATTTGTTGAATGAAATCTTCTTTCTTGAGTGCTCATCTTACTCATTAGCATCGACTTTGCCTCGGTGTAGTCATCTGTTGTTTCAGCATACCTCTCCTTTCAAATCTCTTTGCTACTCCTTGAAGTCTCAACTAGAGTTCTATAGTTGCTTTTGGTTAAATCTTCAATAAGATGGTTGGCCTCTTCAGCACTCTTTCTCTTGATGCTCCACAGCAGGCTACATTTATGATTCCCTTAGAAGAGTAATTCATTGCATGATAGAAAATGTCCATATGGGTGATTTGATCAATCCCATGCATTAGACATCCCTTCAACAGTTTCTTGTACCTCTCCCAAGCATTGTAGAGACTCTCTTATTCTCCTTACTTGAAGGCTATAATTTCTCTTCTTCTCTCTAAGGTGAGGGCTAGTTGGAAAAACCTCTCCATGAAAGCATCAACCAACTCCTCCCAGTTGTCAATTGATCCATATGGCATTAACTTAAACCAACTAGCTGCTAAATCTCTCAAGGAGAAGGGAATAACTGCAACTTGATAATATCGGGATTAACCCCATTCAGTTTCACAAAGTTTGCCATCCTCAGAAATCTTCCCGGGTGCTCATTTGGATCCTCATGAGATGCCACCTGAGTGATCTACACACTCTGCCATGGTGATTAAATGACTTCAACTTCCAGTTATTACTGAATGGGTGGTTGTTGTTTGATAGATTTTTAACATAAACCAAAAATAACTTGATTGCAAATACTATTGTTGGACTATATTTGTGGCATAGCTGCAAATACTATTAATTTAGTCACTTAACATTAACACAGCTTGTTGAGTAAGCAAAATATGAAATTTGTGCGCCTTGTATGTAAAATGCTTCATTTTAAAATTTGTTTGGTCTAGATCACTGCAAGTGCACAGGTCATACAAGTAATACAGTGGATTTTTAAGCCCATATATCATTCCCACGAGGATCGATTAGAACAAATTTAAAAATTAACTACCCTCACTACTAAAGATCCTTACAATTTGAATTTTCAAAGATTAGGATAGATTTCTCTTTGTAGATAAAAAGAAATAAAAAAAACTAATGAAATTTCTAAAGTACATGATTAGAGAGTTCACTAAACTGAAATACAAGGGAATAAAAACAATGCCATGACCGTCACTTTGCGAGTTCCAAATAAGATAAAGTAATTGATATGAAACTTGGAATTGTCTAAGAGAAAACTAGTGTAGCAATGGATTTCTCCTCACACTACACATTTCACTATCCAGCTTACCACACTTCTATCTCTAGACAATGGGTCTGAAAAGCTACTTGTAAGATTTGTTCCTCTTTTAAGATCTGACTAGTTTTCCTTCTCAATACTTCATAATCATTTCTCAGGACTGGAAATTGCTTGCCCCCATTGATTAAATTTAGCATGCCCTCTCCAAAGTAACAGGTGTCTTTGTAACGCCCCGTCCCGAGAGGGTGTATGGTATGTGTAACCGTGGGGTGGCATATGTGCACCAAGGGCTTCCTTAATTATTTTAGTGTCATAATAGAATTTTTTAAAGTTGTTTTTAAGGGTGAAATTATAAAGTTTTCAAATAATTGTAGCACTTTTGCAATTAAAGGAAATGAAGGGGTGAAAAGTACAAATTATGGAATTTCAAAAGATAATAATAATAATAGAATTACCATAATGGTTCAGGAAACCTAGAAAATCTCTAGACCTCGGATGGCCAAACCGGACTGCGCCGTTCACAAATTCGTCTCCACAATCTAGTGACACAGAAAAAATTCGATTTAGATGCGAGCAGTCTATATTATTTGCGATTTTGGTGTGATGCCCGGTGACTTCAGGGACAAGATTTTTACAAAAATCTCGGAAGACAGGAAATGATTTGATCTAAGTTCATTTATAATAAAGTGAACTGAAAAGAAATAAAAAAAATTCGGGATAGAAATGGACCCGAATGAGGCAATAGAAATCATTTATCTAAATAATAATTAAAAAAAAAAGATAAAAATCAAATGGGATGAGAAGACGGACAGAAAAGGCGTGGAAGAGAGAGAGAGTTTTATAATTTTTTTTCTTCTCTTCACTCTTTCTCAGATTTACAGAAATTGGACCGTAGATTTCGTCGGAGCAGAAGGCAAAGTTGGACTACGCGACGAGAGCTACGCGTAGGTATCAATATCTTAACATTTTGTCAAACTTCAAAAGGTAGGAAATTTTCCTACTTGTGTTATTTCGAGCCTAAAGGTTATGTAATGGCTTGGAATTTTCTTAGAGGCCGTAAATTTCAGTCCCAAAATTTTTGAACTGAGTTTAGGAATTTTTTAGGACTATTCCGAGGCGGTGGGGCTGAATTTCGAGGCCCAATTTTTGGGCCAGTTCGGGTTGAAATTTCAGGATTGTATTCGGATAGGTCGGACATAATTTTCAGAAATGTTTTCGGGTGTTTTTAGACACTATGGGAAGTCCCTTGAGTCTAGAATTTAACCATATGCCTGTCAATAGCATTTGGTGCCCGCGATTTTCTGAAAAAAATTTAATTAGTACCGTGTGTTGAATTGCGTGGTTGTCTTTGACGTGTGTGGTCCTGGCCATCGAATAGTACGAGGTCGTTTTGGTTATAAGGATAGTTTTATGGGGCATTTCATGTGCTTAGGGCCATTTCAGTCATTCACCTCCTTATTATGATGTCCTTATCAGTATGACTAGCACATTAAAGTTTGTTATAATCGAAGTTCGTTTTCGATATAGTCGCTTTGAAAGCCCATGCATTATGTTTTATGGTTAAACGTTGAGTGAGGCGTTTTGTAATTTGTATGAATTGTGTAGGCGATTGGAGCATCACGAGCGGCGATAATCTAGCATGTGACAGAATTGAAAGAAATTAGTCGAGAAAAGATTGAGTAGAAAACCAAAATGGATTTTGAAAACAGAGTGTTTAAATTACAAGTTTGTAAAGTGCTTTGAAAATATAATATAATTAGTAAAACATTTTCCCTTGTTATACTCGTGAAAGTGCAGTTTCAATACTTAAGAAAACAGTTTGGTCACGATTTAGCAAAAGCTAGATGGCGCATTTCGGTTTCCGATTAGGATGTATCTCGGTTGATATGGCGGGGTTATGGAACGTATATTAACTATATTGCACAGTGAAGCGGTGGGGTTAGATATAGTATATATTTAACAACGGTAGTGCGCCCTCCGCTTTGTTCGGTATATAGATAGTTAGCGCTGACATAGTACATGGCTGATGAGGTGTTGGTTCGGTTTCCATCAGGCATTTGGTTGAGGTTCCGTATGCTTATGAGATCTCGTCGTGTTCACTTGGGACCATATTGGAGCGGGTAGTGTTCGGTTACTCACCGATGCCCGAGTTCAGGGATTGGTGGCATCACGTCTAGGGTATTTCAGAAATGGGTCACAGTGGTTGGTATGATTTCACGGTACCTTTCGGTGTGCTTAGCGTGAAATAGTTTTGACAGCGATAAGTTTTGGTGGTATTTCATAAATGAGGCCACAGGTTTTGGTACTTGATTCTTGTATAGCTGGATATTAACCACCCTTTGAAAGCAGTTTTCAGCGGCAGAAATAGTTTGAGCGGTGTATTTTAGAAATAGGCGGTATTGGTTGGTGCCGGTTCTGATGCTGCTTTCAGATATTAACCACCGAAGCGGTTTTGGCCGGCGAAATAGTTTTGAACGGTTTTGAAATAGTTTTCATGAAAAAAACTTCCGGTTTCTCGTAATATTTACAACCATTTGCAGATTTTCATATTGGGAGAGTGAGCAGCGAGGCGTTAACATTTGACTGTAGTACTCCAGAGCCCAGTTGGCTCCTGTTCTGTTTTTAAATAATTTTCGAGTCTTTGGTGTCGGCCCAGAAAAGACCTTTCGATCTCGGTCATAGGCGGCTGTGTTGTATTATATATAAAGACCAGGTGTAAAATGCTTGTAATAAAAGTTAAATGACACATTTGTATATGTTGGTAAAATATGCATTCATGGTTTTGAGAAAACTAGGTTGCGATGAATTTATGTTGGATTGATTCTTATCTTATATTTTAATGAGGACTAGAGGTCCATTATGGTTGTAGTTGGATTTTTGGAAAATATTGGGAGTGTATTTTTTTTATACAGGTGATTTCTGTATTTTGGGCTTAACCACCGTACAATCGTTATGCTGTCGGATTTTCGTTAAAGCTAAAGGTGTGATTTTGATAGAAAAGTGAAAAATTTTATAACCCGAATTTTCCAGGCAGATTCAATGATTTGCTGGCACCCAGGCTTGTGATAACTTGTCGGTCGACAAGCTGGCTTGGAGGATTCTTGTGGAGTTCTTGTAATTCCGATCACTGGGAAAATTAATAGGTCTTAGCCATCAATTTGACAAGAATTTCTTATTCCCTTGATTAGAGTCTTAACTAACACAGGGTTGAAGTTCTTCCTCTCAATTGAGGTGAAACCTCCCAGAATCAAGTTACTAAATCAATAAGTGGATCTTATGCCTCGGGCACACTTTCCCGTTGTCACCTAGGAGAGAGCCTTGAAAGCAGAGGTTAGATCATCACTAGTGATATATCAAAGTAATCCTAAAAGTACATTAGTTCTAATAATATTAGGGTGATTTTACCCCCAAATTCTGCTCCTTTGCTCTCGGGTAGTCTAAACTACGTAATCATTGGAGGATTGGAAATCGGAACAAGTATTTCTTTCTAGGTACCAAACACTAATATTCATAACAACTCAATGTAGGAGTAATACCAATTAAATCACTCCAATTTTCTTACCTAAAACAACATTAACTCTTACAATCAATAATCCCAACAAAATGTTCTTCCCAAAAGGAGCTTAGCCTTTCAAATCTAGATCACAAATCATAATGACTAGTTGATTAAACGAATTCATTTAGATTGCAATCAAAACTGAAGAAAAATCATGTCCAGAATAAATCCCAGATTTTCATTTAAGTTCTTACATAAAGGAAATTCAATTTACATGAATACCAGCTTGGAATTCCATATCAAATCACTACTTTAATCCTAAAAGAAACTGAATCTAGAAACAACTGAAGGAAAAATAAAAAGAAAAAGAAAAATATATACAATGAGACTTAGCTTGAAAAGCATAAAAATTTAGATGAACGCGTGGTTTGGGCACTACACCCCAAAAGCTTCTATTTATAGGCTCAAGTCTTAGGCCATAAAAACGAGGCGAGAATCACGCACTTCGAAAAGCCAAAAAATTGTTGCCCTAGTTGCTGCTGTTTGGGTGATGTCGTGATGATGTCGCGACATTGGGATACATTGTTGTAGATTAATTCCAATGTCGCGACACTGCCATTCTTGTGTTGGGACATATAGTTGGTGTTGCGACATAGCCCTGATGTCACGACATCGCTGATTGATACCCTTATTTGTACACACTTACCCTGATTTCGCGACATTGCTAATCACATGTTGCAACATTTGTCATTTAAGCTCATTGTGATCACCTCAGGTGGATGTCGCGACACTATTGTGATGTCGCGACATCAAATCTTATTGTTCTGCAGTCCTCTACTAATGTCATAACTGATGTCGCGACATTTATTCGATGTCGCAATATTGAACTGCTTTCACTATCCAAGCTACTTTGATATGATGTCGCGACATTGGCATATTGATCACTTGTTGATGTTTCAACATTGCCTCTGCAGGTCTAATCTATTAAGCTGATATTGGGACAATTCTGATCCGATGTTATGACATTGAATCTTGTTACTCTGAAGCATTCTTCCAATGTTTTTATGTAATGTCACGACAATTCTTCTATGTCGCGACATTAGACTTGTCTCATCACTCAGGCTGCTTTGATTGAAGGTCGCAACCATGGACAAAAAAATCATTTTTTTGGCCGATTTTTCGGCGAAAAATCGATTTTCGGTGGTGCTGGAAAAGATTTTCGGGTGGAAAAATTGGAAGTAAAAAAATCGGAGAAAAATCGCCGATTTTTCCGATAAATACCGATTTTTCCTGGAAAATTTTTGATTTTCCTGTTTTCCTTGGCTCAAAAATATGAAAGCTCTTGCTTAAACGAGGTTTGAACCCACCTAAAATGCACAGAGTGACACCTCCGCACCAAGCCATTGATTGCACTTATTATATATAATGCAAACTTTTTATATTCTCTTATTATTTATTTGTTCATAATCCCTTTATAATATTTTATTTTATTTTTATTTTATGTTATAACTTATAATATTTTTAAATCAAATATTAATTTGAAAAGGAAAATAAAATAAAATAATATCATTCAAAAATTTAAAATTATAATATATAATATTTGAATCTTCTCATTATCTACATAATATTTATAATAATAACAAACAAATAAAATAATATATATTAACATAATAATATACGAATAATATATTAAATATAACATATTTAATTTAATAATTACTAATCCATTTGATTTTAATCTACACTTAGTAAGATAAGAATCATTTCTCATAATCTATATAATTAAAATATGAAAATTTTTAATAACCGATATTTTTGTAAAAATATCCACCGATATTTTACCGATATTTCCGATATTTCCGTAAAATCTAATTACCAATATATCCGTGTTTACCGATATTTTGATCCTTGGTCGCAACATTACCTATCTGATGTCACGACAATGAATGTGATAGTCTCCAGTGTTCATGCTTTGGCTAATTTCGCAACATTGTTTTGATGTTGCAACATTTAAACAATTCAGTCCTTCCCTTCTACAACTAATGTCACGACATTGCTATTGTGATGTCACAACATTGGATGGTGAACATAATTTGACTGCTAGAGTTTGTTTATGATGTTGCGACATTGTTGTATCTATGCTAACCCTTGTGCAGCTGATGTCGCGACATTGACATAGTTTCAAGACTTTCTCCACATAATGTCATGACATTGGAAATCTGCTGAAGCGATGTCGCGACATTGGCCTTTTCATTGAACCATGCTGATTTATGTTCTTTTTAATGCTGAATTCTACTTATTTCCTTTAAGTTTCTACAAAACAACAAATTTGGGTAAAAGCTCCATAATTCTGCATTAAACTAAACTTTTAAACCATAAATATTCTTGAAAAATGGACTTAAAAATAGATGAGTTTTAGACTCATCAAACTCCCACAAACTAAAAGTTTTGCTTGTTTTCAAGTAAATAAATTGATATTTGTTTGTCCTCAAACAATAAAAATCAATTTTTGAGGACATTTTTCAATCAACTCATCATTTAAATCAGATTAGCATTTAAGCCTTAGTATTATTTCAGTTGTGACATCAACTCTAATTAAGCTTCATTTTCAGAATTCTGAAAATTTCCAATTTAAATCATTTAATAATGCATGTAATTCATAATTAATAAATAGATACAATCCTTGACTATGTGAGTGTGTGTTGGTCATTCCCTTATAACTGACTTGCAGATTAGGTAGCCTTATGAGAGTTACTTTGCATATTGACATTCTTACAGAGTGATTTAAGTCCCATAGGCTTATTGGTCATATTATTCTCTACTAATATAGACATAACACACCCCTCAAAATCAAATAGGTCTTTTGAGCTTGTAATAAATGGCTAGGGTACTTGGTAGATAACTAGAAATTTTAGGCTCCAGTTTACCCAAACTGCATTCATTTTCTCACTCTTTGCCTTCATTGTCTTCATATTTTTCTACTAAACGAGCCCTTCAAACATTCCCAAACCATATCTGGTGCATTTTTCTGCATTTCCTCCTCTGAAGCTTCTTGTTGTTTTGATTTTCTTTTCTACTGATATTTTCAATTCTGCTGTAGAAGCCTTTTTCTGTCTTTTGTTTCAGATTTGGAGTGGTGTAATGTTTTACATTTTTAAGCTTTCTATAACCCCTTAACAAGCTTTGGGTCAGTAGCTCCCATACCAGTTGACATTAGGGTGTTAGGTGTAGAGCACCCCTAAGGACTTAATTGCTCAAGGTAAGTAGGCTACAAGGTAAAACACACTCCTTGTAACTTTCTTCTTTTTCAGCTTCTCAGTTTTCTGTTTTGCACCTTCTTCAGTATAGCTTTTTATTAATTGTCCTCCTTTTTCATCTTTATTCTCCTTTTTCTTTTCAATTAAAACTTTTACTCTCCCAAACTTATCCTCTTTCTCATTTCTTCTGCACTAATTTGTAGTTTTGGGTAATTTAAGGGTTATTTACTGTAAGGTAGAATTTAAGGAAGGGTTAAGGCTCTTCTTTTTGGTTGTGATGATAAAATAGGCATTAGGTTCAAAATATGTACTAAGGTATATGCTTATAGCATATCCAGGGCAAGCTTTTGAAAGTCTCAAACTGTCTAAGGATGGCCTAAATCATTTTCTAATTGTGATGTCTAAAAATTTACATGACAATATTACATGATTCTAGGACTCTTTAGAGATTTTGATAATAAGTCCCATAAAGTTTCTAACGACATAATCAGTTTTTTAGATGCCGACCCGTGTGTTAGTTTAGTCATTTCATTTGTGTGTCGTTGGTAAATTAATATTATGTAGCCAGTTCAATTCAATTTCATAATCTAAAAGTTTAGCTTCTTTATCATTGACATCACAACTTAGCCTCATTTGCAATTCAGACTTGACTTGTTGTTTGTTGGTATGTTATTGTTTTTGTTTCTTGAGTCAGTCGCGTCACATAGCCACAAATTGCGCTCTTACTTTGCGATATAATCAATTACCAATGCCAATAAAAATGCATTTTCAATCTGCGTCTATATACTTGTTTTCTGAATACCATTCAAATCAGATTGCAATTTCTCTATTAAGGCATTTTACATATTCAATGAAAATATATACATATATCTAATTCAACAAAGGGCGCATCATTTTGTTTTGTCATTTCCATTAAATATGGTGTACCCATTTGGTCCATTGCCACCTTTATATATTACGGCAGTATAAAGTAGTTTCAATACCAAGTACAATAATCAGAGATTACTTTTTGATTATAGTTTCAATACAATAAGTAAATCAAATTCATGTATGCATGTGTTGGGCTTGCTTTCCTCCAGTGGCGAAGCTTTGACAATGATTAAAGATACCGTGATAGCCCTTGTCTTAATACCTATTCTCCGGTGCACAGGCGTTATTAAAAACAACGCGTTAACATTTTCATGCTGGTAGTTTTATAGTTCTCTTCCATTTCAGTTTAACTCAAATCATGCAATTTTTATAAACAATGCTTTTTAACCTTTTTGAATGACCAATGCAATACAATAAATATATTCATTTCATATACATTCATATACAGTTTATTGATCATTCCCAATAAATAAATCAAAACACAATTCATGCATTTTTTCTTATCATTTTTCCCTTAAGCGAATTTAACCTATTTTTTCGGTGCACGGGATAACGAATCACCGATACGGTCCCGTTGGGGCAGCAGAGCGATCTCAAGGTTTTTTGACACAATCTGTGAATCCCATTGGGATGTGACTGGTTATTAAAAATCCAATTACGTGAACACTACAGATACTATCCCGCTAGGCTACGGATCGGAGTGACCACATCGTATTTATTCGACATGATAACTGTTGTTTGACCATATTTGGTATACCAATCCATCATAACTTCCAATTTTAATTAACATTCTATTGGGAGCATTCAAATCATTCATAGAAAAATACAATGTAGTATATACATATTTATACAAATAATTCATTTTCCAATACTCATGGATTTTAGTATGCAAATGTTCTAATTATTTTCCTCTAATCAATTTAAAACACTGCAACTGAAATTTATTGAAAATCATTTCAATAATAGAACAATGATAAGTAAAGACTTAAAATAGAAGAATTGAATTGAGAACAAACTCAAAATGAAAACAAAGAATTAAAAGAACAGCAAGCATTTACACTTTAGTTCAATCTACCAGATCTCTCGATCAATTAAGACCTTCCTCCTTATCGACCCTATTCCAACACGATTAACAAATCATATTGACAATTGAGAGTATTCTGGAGTTCTATTTAGGTTTACTTTAGAACTCCTTGGAATTTTATTGTTCCTTTCATTTTTTTTACATTTCCTCATCTTAGACATTCTTATTATTTATTAGCTAATGAGGGCAGAAACAATGTTTACTTAGCAATGGATCACCGAGGCAATAGACATTTTTTCATATAACTTGTATCTTATAACAACCCGCTAATTTACTTATTAGGATCCTCTTTAGTCGATGGATGATTTAGAATTTAGTGGAAGGGAGGAACGAAACATGATGAGTTTGCAAAATGCGCCTGGCGAGGCTTGCTTGCCTGGCGGAGAAGGTTCGCCTAGACGGAGCATGCTACGCCTAGGCAGATCAGAACAATCAGAAACTCGGCCTCGGGTT
The DNA here is from genome assembly GCA_016808115.1 of Tetrastigma voinierianum. Lineage (NCBI taxonomy): Eukaryota > Viridiplantae > Streptophyta > Magnoliopsida > Vitales > Vitaceae > Tetrastigma > Tetrastigma voinierianum. The sequence goes on along the minus strand of JAEQBH010000234.1, from coordinate 957,574 downwards.
AGCCTAGGCGAAGGGGCCTCCGCCTAGGCGAAGCTCTACGCCTAGGCGTAGGGGTGTCGGGCTAATGCAAAAATTAACCATTTTTTGCCATTTTCACCGGAAATCTTACCCAATAAAACGAGTTACAACCTTTCAAAACACTTTTATTCCACATTTAGGGTTTTATTAAACCCAAACACAAGTAGAAAGAGGGTTAGGGTTTGGTTTTTCTTACCTTAAGCGCGGATTCTCCTTTCCTTTCGTCTTCCTCCTTGTTCTTGATCAGCTTATCCATGATTACATGGAGAGAAAATGTCATTCCCTCTATTCTTTCTCAACCAAGCCTAAGCTCTCTCTCTCTTTCTAAAAGTATGAAATTCCCCATTTTAAGATAAATTTGGTCTTATGCCTTAGTCTTCATAGGTATGTTTTATTAAGCTCATTAAATAGGCCTTATCTATTTTTCTCATTTTAACTCTTCATTTCATTTCATTTTCATTTTTAACATTTACACTCCTCATTTATGACCACTTGGTTATAAACGACATTTTACAAAAATTTATTTGAGTCTTATTAAAATTCAGTTTTAATGTTTTCGTTTTTAGCCGTTTTAAATGCCGAAAAATATTATTTAATTTATTTTACTGACATGTTATAAAGCTGGTGCGTATTTTGGGGGAGTTACATTCAATTCATTAAAGTGATAGTAATAACACAACATTTCTAATTTTTATTTAATAAACTCTATTAAACGTTACAAAGAAACCATAGTCATGTCAATAAGCAATCTTCAACTTCTGACTTTCACATGGGTTAACAATTCCCCAAATTCTCCTTTTATTAGACCAACAAAACTGAGTTCAAGGTACATTATCATTCCCAATATTGCAAAATTAAAAGATAATAATAAATAAGAAAAATCTATGCACAAAAATTTCAGGAAATGCCCTTTTATTATAAAGAGGAAAAATTACATTATTATTTACAGGCGAGAAAGAATAGCCAGAGAAGAATGAGGATGGGAGAAAGTTGTCTTCTTTTTGTGCGAAATTAAGATCTGGAGGGCTTGGTTCATGTAATTTGTAGCACGTTTTTTGAAGGTGTGAACTCGGGGATGGAGGAGTTACGGTTTAGGTTGAGCCCTCCCAATCACAATAGTACCACTCTTTGTTATGATCATTTTGTGCCAGCTCATTTGCTTCACTTGATGGAGTTCGAGTACATCATTCACCTTGGGCTTGATACATCTTTACCCAGTTACAGTTTACCAAATCTATGCTCTACCGTCATAACTTTCTCATATGAAATTAGGATGTTCTAACCTATTCCATCCCTCATCTTTTGGATGGTTGCTCGATCTCTTTCTAGTGTTCTTATAAAAAATGCCAAAGCTTAAGCCTTGTTTTAGGCGAGTTCATATTTCTTTTTCCCTAACCTCCATCAACTTAATCGGTTCTTGATCTCTCATTAGTTGATCCTGCACAAAGGCCTTTTCTCTTTCTTTAAGCTCAACCCTCAATGCCTTGTCCCTCTTTGATAACTCTTCTCTCCATTTCTCATCCCTTTGTTGGGCTAACACTAAATTCTTCCTTCACTTTTATTTTCTCTGCATTTGTGTTTTATCTCTCCATCTCGGTTCTTCTTGAGCTCATCTCTCCTCTGTTTCTTCCTCTCATCTCGGATCAGCAGAGAGGAGAAAAATGTGTGTTGCTCTCTTGTTTCCTTGCAACATGTGTTCCTCTTTACAATTTCTGTTCTGAGTAGGCATTATATTTTCTTCAGCCACAGGAGAAAACACTTCATTGCTCTGGGTAATCTCAAACTTCCATACCTTACATTACTAGCTCTTCAATTGTAAAAGGGTTACTTCTCCTTTTTTAGTTCACAGTTGCCTTTCTTTTCCTTATTCTATCACCATACTCTGCATCTTGGGCACCCAGGGCTCCGGTGAGGGTGATAAGGTGGATCTGGGCATTTCTTTCATGAATGTAACACCCCATTGATACAGGGAGGTGATCAAGGCAGGGGTGGGGATGTATTCCTAAGTTGTTCAGGGTGATCAAGATGGATACCTCCTGTCTACCATTCAGGAGGTGAACCCCTTGTGGTCACATGGTGAAGTATGGCACAGTCTTGTCTCAAATCAGAAATATGTAAAAGGGTGAAAGCAGGAATTAGTGGTAGACCATACCTTGATGCCACTTGACCAGTCACCTCTGTCAGCGTTGCGGATGGTCTTGGTTCTTTACCATTTTAAACGTCTGTCGCTCCGAGTGATCTCTTCAACCTGGGGGATTTCTCTGGAGCCAATTGTATCTTTGCAGTAGCTCACGATCAGCCCAGGTTGAGAGTGTGCTTCCCGATCCTCCCACAGGCATGCTTCACATCGGGTTCTTCTACTACTTGATTGACATAGGGTCTTTGATCTTGCTGTGCCAGCTCCTGTCTTGGCCAGCACCCAGGCCTGCCTCACCGATCTCCTCTCTAAAAGTGAAACCAACTCATACATCCCACCTCCTTCTGGCTTTCTTTGCTGGTCTTTTTTGATTCTTTCTCATATGGAATTTGAGCTAGCTCTCCCTTCCTCCTACCTTCTATCTCCTCGAGCATTTGAGTGGCATTTTCTTGGTTTTCTTAAACGCCATTTCTCTGAGCTGCAGCTCTCTATTGCCAAATCTCCTCCACTGCATTTCACTACTCTTTGCCAAAGGTTGGAGAGTTTAGATTCAACATGGTTTGGATTTTGTAGGAGTTTTTAGAAACAGGGTTGAAAGTTGGGAAAGATTGATGTGACAAATGAAAATTTCTCAAATTCTTCCTTTATGAGTGATTTACTTTCTTTCAAATGTTGTGACATTGAGGTATGGTGTCCTTGTTTTATCGACATGATACCCTAAATGTCTCATTACAATGTCACAACATCATCTTCTGATAATCACAACAACTGATCATAAATAATGTATTCAGTGGTGTATAACATTATTCAGATTTTCTATTAACCTAGATGTCGCGACATTGAAAATGTAATGTCACGACACTGACTTTATGTCTCAGCAATGTTGCAACATTGCATTTTAAAGTTAGTTTTAGTGTTGCTCTTGTATCTTTGTGATGTCTGCTGTGATCAATGCTCTTGTATTTATGATGTTGAACATTTGAAAGCGATATGTGACATTAAATCTGCGTCGCGATGATGTGTGCGAACATAAGGAAAACTTTTGAAACTTGGATTCGCGACATTTCTATTGATGTCGCGACATTGGGTGGGAGTTTAGCCTTTTAAGTAGAAAATTTGCACTTGTTTTTCTTATTCTCTTTCTGCACTTCCAATTCATGTTTGTGAATATAAGTCTAGAGATGTTGAAGAACCTCAATTCAAATATGAACAGCAACAATCAGATTTTTCAATTCAATCGATTAAGCACTGATTCATGGTATTGCAGAAATTTCCAAACAACTATTCAATAAAGGACAATTTTCTAACTCAAATAAATCAAACTCCCCCAGGCTTGGTCGTAAATCGTTTCCTAGGAATAGGTTCAATTGGCTCCCATGTATGATCTCTCATGTTGATTTGGTTGGAGTTAACAGTTGAAACATATATTGTATTTATATATGTTTGACATTTACACCTTTTCCTTCCTGGCCATTTCTCGACTCTTCTAATTCATTCAATTGGAGAAGTCTCTTTTCTTTTACAGCTTGGAAATCAAAGTTCAGCTTTTTAATTGCCCACATTGCTTTGTACTAAAGTTCCAAAGGTAGAAGACATTGCTTTCCATAGACAATTATGTATGGGGACATTCCAATAGGGGACTTATAAGTTGAGTTTCAGCAATTCTATCCATCTCTTCAAATATGGGATTCTTCCTCATTTGATCTTCCTCCTAGGTAGTGTTTCAGCCTCTGACCATTCACCTTAAACTCATCTCCAGAATTAGTTTTCAATGTTACTGCTCCAAAAGGAGTAACTGCAACTACTATGTATGGACCACTCCACCTTGATTTGAGTTTTCCTGGAAAAAGTTTTAGCCTTGAATTGAACAACAAGACTAGATCTCATACTCTAAACTCTTTCCTCATAATCTTCTGATCATGCCACTTTTTAGTCTTATCTTTGTATATTATGGCATTATCATAGGCTTCATTTCTCAGCTCTTCTAATTCATTCAATCGAGAAGCCCTTTCTTTACAAATTGAAATCAAAGTTCATTTTTAATCGCTTCCACATTGCTTTGTACTAAAGTTCCAAAGGTAGAAGACATTGCTTTCCATAGACAATTATGTATGGGGACATTCCAATAGGGGACTTATAAGTTGTTCTATAAGCCCACAATGCATCTTCCAACTTTGATGACCAATCGTTTCTGTTGGCATTGAATGTCTTTTCAAGAATATTCTTGATTTCTCTATTGAATATCTCAACTTGCCCATTTGACTGAGGGTGATAAGCTAAACTCCTGACATGTTTGACTCTATACCTACTCATAAGTTTTGCAAACAGCTTGTTTGCAAAGTGGGTTCCCTTATCACTTATAATAGTTCTAGGGGCTCCATATCTACTCAAGATGTTCCTTTGAATAAACCCCACAATTGTATTGGCATCATTTATGGGGCAAGCTATGGCTTCCACCCATTTGGATACATAATCCACAACTAGGAGAATGTATAAGCTTCCAAATGAAGGCGGGAAAGGCCCCATGAAGTCTATCCCCCATACATAAAAAATTTGCACCATCATAATTCCTTGCAAAGGCATCTCATTTCTTCATTGATGCTGTTCACTCAGGATCACGGGTGGCTCCATCAGGTGTCCACTCAGATCACGGGTGCCAGTAGTCTCACTCAACATCATAGCCGTATGCCACAGACTGACCTCAGACTGGGGCAGTGTCCACCGGGGAGCATCTACGCTCAACCGAGCAGTAAACGCTTGGTAGTGCAGATGCCCCCATCGACCTTAAGCCCCCGGTCCCGGGCTCCGAGTCTCGCCGGAGGCGAAAGAAAATGCCTAGTGAGGGCATGATATTCTGAGTGGGACCCACCTCGAAGGGCACCCAAAGGTTACGAAGGGTGGACCCTACAATGGCCACCGGCGGGCAACTGTCACGAAGGGTGTGGACTCCCATTAAAGTATGCCTTTTACGGAGATTCTCACCTTTCGTGATCACTCACAGCAGGCCTCTTCGTGGAAGCTCACTCATAGACATTCCACGAGTTCTTCGCCTTCCGTATCAACTCCAGACCTGGGGCGGTTCAATGGAAGCATCTTCGCACCAACCGAGCCACTAGCTCAGCTTGGTACCGCAGATGCTTCCTATCGACTAAAGACCCTAGGTCCCGGTTCGAATCTCCTGGAGGCGAAAGGAACTCAAAGTGGGAATGAGGATATCCTATGAGCGAGTTCCACCGGCGGGTACCTGGGCGAGGTGGTCAATGGCGTGGACCAATAATGCATGCTTTTGTTGAATTTTCATTTCAGGATCATCAGGCCTTGAAGTTTCACTATAGATACCATTTCACGTTCTCGCTTTCCTTGCAGCACTTAACTCAGACTCCAGAGTCTTTAGTTCACGGGGAAGTATCTTCGGTACCAACCGAGCTACAAGAAATACCAGTACCGTAGATGCTTCCCATCGACCAAAGCACTCCCAGTCCCTGCTCGAATCCCAGTGGTGCGAAAGGAACTCGGGAATGAGGATATCCTATGAGTGAGCTTCCACCTGAAGGGTACCCATGAGGTGGTCACGAAGGGTGGGGGTCTCACAATTGATGTTGCCCATTCTTTGACATCTGTCACGATATTTGACCCATTCATAGCAATCTCGACAAAGTCACAATAAAATCCCGGGATCAAGAATTTCGAGTTGTTCTCGTCAGAAAGTGTCCTTCATATGGTGATGAGTATGATTTATCCACAAATTCAACTTTGCTCGTCTCCGTACACATCTTCTAATAACTGATCCATTCCTTTCTAAAAGCAACGGGTCATCCATATATAAAATCCTAGCATCGCTCTCGCCTTTCTTTTCATCAGCTGAATTTTATATAATTCCACAAGCTAGAAAATTTACAATATCAACATACCATGGTGTTTGAATTGACACTTGAAAAAGTTGCTCATCAGGGAAATTTTCCTGTATTTCTATCCCTATTTCCTCTTCGGTAAATTTTTTCATTCTTGATAAGTGATCATCTATCACATTGTCACTCCCCTTCTTGTCCTTTATTTCTAGATCAATTTCTTCCAAAGAAGAGCACCCACCTAATCACTCAAGCAAGATCTTCAGCTATTAAATATTTAATCGTTGCATGATCAGCAGTGTATAATGACAATTTAGACCCTAACATATATGGCCTAAATTTTTACAAGAAGCAAAACCATTGCTAGCATCTCTTCCTGGTGGTAGAGTAGTTCTATGTGCCTCATTGAAGGTTTCACAGATAAGATATAGCCCCGAAAATTTTCTTTGTTCTTTTGTCCTAAACTCCGCTTCCCATCACAGCCATCAGATCAAACATGATTTCCAAACTCTTTTGCTCTAGCTCTGCAAGGTAAATGGGATGGGAGCTATAACCAATCTGGACTTAATTTCTTCAAATGCAAATCTGCATGATTCATCAAAATCAAATTCTGCATCTTTTTCCAACAACCTGCATAATGGTCTTGAATTTTTTGAGAAGTCTTTGATAAATCTTCAATAAAACCCAGCATGTCCCAAAAAACTTCTGATTCCCTTCATTGTTGTAGGTGGCAATAGAGTTTTATGATAGAAACTTTTGCTTGGTCTACGTCTAACCCAACTTCAGAAATCTTGTGCCCCAAGACAATTCCCTCTGTTACCATGAAATGACATTTTACCCAATTCAAAGCTAGATTCTTGTCTTGGCACCTTTGAAGTACTGTTTCCAAATTTTCTAAAAATTTCTCAAAACTGGATCAATATACTGAGAAGTCATCCATGAAGATTTCCATAGCCTCTTCCAACAAATCTGAGAACATAGACATCATACATCTTTGAAAGGTGGTAGGAGCATTACATAATCCAAATGGCATCCTTATAAAAGCAAAGGTGCCATAAGGACATGTAAATGTGGTCTTCCCTATCTCAAGAGATATAGTCAATCGTTATATCCGCACGTCCATCAAGAAACAGTGGGTGTCCCGCTAACCCGTCCAACATGTGGTCACGAAAGTGAGGATAATGATCCTTTCTTCTAGCAGTATTTAGTTTTCTGTAGTCTATACACACCCTCCATCCCTTGTCACGCCTTAGAATCAAATTCATCTCTTCTCATTTCGAATACAAGAATTCACCCTTCTTAGGAACCACATGAACTGGGCTCACCCAAGGGCTGTTTGAGATTACATATATGAAACCTACATTTAACCACTTCAGTACTTCTTTTCTGACAACTTCTTTCATTACTAGATTCAATCTTCTTTGATGTTCAATGGAAGTCTTTGCATTCTCTTCCAAGAGAATTTTATGCATGCAAATAGAAGGACTGATTCCTTTCAAATCTTCTACTGACCAAGCAATTGCTCCTTTATATTTCCTAAGAATTTCCAACAGTTTCTGTTCTTTTTGCTCTATCAAATCAGCTAATATAATTACTAGTTTAGATTTTTCAACTTCAAAAAAGGCATACTTCAAATATTCAGGCAATTCTTTTAGAATGAAACCCTCTGAGCTTGTGTTTACTTCTAAAACCTTCTCTTCATAACTACTTGTTTTTTCTGCACTGCTTTCATTAAGACCGAAGACGCTTTAATTAAAATCGAGTTCGTAAATTCAAACATCAAATACTCAAGATACCGGAAATTGCCTCATTTTCATTCATTGAACTTTGAATCTTATAATCATTTTTCAGTTCAGAACTGATGGGAACTTTTTTTTTCTACAATCTTATAATTCCAGATATCAAATTCCGGGCCGTTTCAAACTCTTATCGAGACAAAGTGCACCGCTCATCTCCAACCCTTAGAGTAAGCTCTCCTTTCTTCACATCTATTAAAGTTGCTCCTGTGGCAAGGAAAGGTCTTCCTAGTAGCAGTGGGATTTGTTTGTCTTCTTCAATATCAATAACCACAAAGTCCACTGGAAGAATGAACTTTCCCACTTTGATAAGCACATGCTCAAGAATGCCCTCAAAGCTGAGTTTTCAAGGTTCCGTCCATCTCCAAGGTCATGGTCAGGAGTAAGCTCCCCAAATGAAGGCCTTTGACTACAGATAAGGGCATCAAGTTGATGCTGGCTCTAGAATCACATAGTGCTTTCCCCATTTCAAAATTCCTTATGGTGCAAGGAATAGTGAAGCTACCTGGATCCTGCATTTTTACTAGTAAAGACCTCTAAATAACTACAATGCAAGTTGTTGTCAAGCTCACTACTCCTTCTTTAGCAGTTTTCCTTTTTCTGCTCAGTATGTCCTTCAAGAATTTAGCATAATAAGGCATTTGAGTCGGTGCCTTGGAAAAAGGGATATTAACCTCTATTTTCTTGAACATGTTCAAGAATTTAGAGAATTGCTCTTCAAGCTTAGATTTATGCAGCTTTTGAGGGAAAGGGACTTGAGGCTTGTAAGCTTGAACCTCTTCTTTCTTTCTTAGATCTCCCTCTTCAACTGACTGCCTTTTCTGCACCTTTATTGTTCTCTCCTCTTCAGTAACTTCTTAACTGTACTGCTGTATATCTTCTCCAATTTCTGTATGTTTTTCTTCCTTAGTCTTCTTCTTTTCATTTCTTTTTTCATCCAGTTCTCTACCACTCCTTAGAGTCACTGCCATGTAGTCTTTAGGATTCTTCTTAGTATCACTTAGGAAGGCATCCTTTGACTGGTTCTGCATTGCTAGGGCTAGTTGCCCTACTTGTGTCTCCAGATTCTTTAGAGAGACATTTGTGTCGGGCTCGAAACACAGCTAGGTTTTCCCGAATGTCATGAACAACAAACTTTTGTTCATGTATATTTAGCAGTCTTTTGTTTTCTTCCATAAAGCTTCTCATCTGTTGTTCAAAAGACTAGGACGTTCTCTAGCCATGATTCTCAACTCTCTCTGTTCTACTGTTGTTGTCCTTAGAAACCATGTTGACCATGCTACTGCTGATAATTCTACACAGGTCTCTGTCCTTGTTGTGCTGCAGGTCCATATGAGAAATTCTCAAGGCTGGTGTGTAGTGAGTAGGAAGATTTTGTATCAGGCTTAAAGAGTAACCCTATCGCTTATTGATAAACTGAACTTCCTCCTGTTGATAAGGACCATCTTGAGCAAGTCCTTCATTATTCAAAATTCCTTGTTGATCTTTCACTGTTCCCACAAGATGGGCAGAACAGTTGCTTCTTTCATGCATGCTAACTTTGTTCATCAAAGCGTCCAGTTTTGCCTCTATAGCTGACATTTTGTTCAACTCTATCACACCACTTTCTCTCATCCTGCTACTGCTCCCTGAAGTTTCAAATGGAGCTCTATAATTGCTCTTTGCTAGATCTTCTATTAATTGGTTTGCCTCTTCAGCACTTTTTCTCTTAAATGCTCTAGAACAAGCTGCATCTATGATCCCTTTGGATATGTAGTTCATGGCATGGTAGAAAATGTCCATCTGTGTGATATGATCAATCCCATGCATTGGACATCTCTTGAGCAGCTTCTTATACCTTTCCCAAGCATTATAGAGACTTTCATCTTCACCTTGCTCGAATATAATGATTCCTCTTCTCCTCTTTGAAGTGAGAGTCGGAGGGAAAAATCTACCCATGAATGCTTCAACTACCATCCTGGGCGTTCATCGATCCATGTGGGAGCGGATTCAAACCAACTCGCTTGTTATCCTTAAGGAGAAAGGAACAGCCTGCAACTTAATCACACTGCTTCTCCTCACCCTCTACTTAACTTCACAAAGGTTGGCTATTTTAAGAAGCCTACCATGTGCTCATCGGGGGTCTTCTATTTGTGATAACAAGAACCGATTATGTTGGACCATGGTGATCAATGCAGGCTTAAGCTCAAAAGTGTTTGCTTCAATTGTAGGCTGCCTGATTGCAGAATAATCATCTCTAATAACATGTTTCCATAAATCTTCCATAGTTCTTTGCCTTTGAGGTCTGTCAACTTCCTCAACTGGAATGTGCTGATGTATATCCCTCTACTTTGCCATAACCACTACTTCAGTAAATCTGACTTTCTTCAGGTTTTTTAGTGTCATTTCCAATTTAGTGTCCAATGGTACCAATTCTAAATCTGGTTTTCTATGCATGTGAGGACTTCCTGAAATGAAATCAAATAAGGTCAATAGATACATAAAGATATTATGATGTGTTTCCATATAAGATCAGTAGCTAAGTCAACTACTGAAGTTAAAACTATTTTTGAAAATTTTTGAAAACATTAAAAAGAAAAATATCCAAACTAGCAATTTTTTCTTTGGTGAGAATATTAATGTTTAAACTCTGTTTTCATTTCGATCCCCGGCAACAACGCCAAAAACTTGTTTGACTGATTTTTAACATAGACAAAAAACAATTGATTCTTGATACTATTGTTAGGACAGATTTCTAACATAGCTACCAATTACTAACTAAATTAGTCTCTAACAACAGCACCAAAAACTTGTTGAGTAAACCAAAATATGAAATTTGTGTTCTGCCTTGTATGTAAAATGCTTCGTTTTAAAATTTGTTTAGTTTAGATCACTGCTAGTACACAAGTCATACAAGTAATACATGGATTTTTAAGTTCATATATCATTCCCATGAGGATTGATTAGAAAAAAATTAAAAATTAACTACCCTCGCTACTAAAGATACTTACTATTTGAATTTCCAAAGATCGTGATAGATTTATCTTTGTAGATAAAAAGAAATCAAAAACTAATGAAATTTCTAAAGTACGTGATTAGAGAGTTCACTGAACTGAAATACAAGGGAAGAAAAACAGTGTTGTGACGATCACTTTGCAAGTTCCAAATAAGATAAAGTAATGGATATGAAACTTGGAATTGTCCAAGAGTAAACTAGTGTAGCAATGGATTTCTCCTTACACTACACATTTCACTATCCAGCTTACCAAACTCTATCTCTAGACAATGGGTCTGAAAAGCTACTTGTAGGATTTGTTCCTCTTTTAAGATCTGACTATTTTTCCTTCTCAATACTTCACAATCATTTCTTAGGACTGGAAATTGCTTGCCCTCATAGATAGGATTTAGAAAGCCCTCTCCAAAGTAACAGGTGTCTTAACCATCAATTTGACAAGAATTTCTTCTTCAAGTTATTAGAGTCTCAGCTAACACAGGGTTGAAGTCATTCCTCTCAATTGAGGTAAAGCCTCCCAAAATTAAATTGCTAAATCAGTAAGTGGATCTTATGTCTCGGGCAAACTTTCCTGTTACCACCCAGGAGAGAGCCTCGAGAGTAGAGGGTAGATCATCACTAGTGATATATCAAAGTAATCCTAAAAGTACATTAGTTCTAATAATATTAGTGTGATTTTACCCCTAAGTTACTACTCACTACTTTCAGGTAGTCTCAACTCTGTGTCACTCAGAGGGATTCCTGGAAATCAAAACAATGATACAGCTCTTTCTAGGTACCAAACACTAATATTCAGAACAACACAATGTGAGAGTAATACCAGTTAAATCACTCCAATTTTCTTACCCAAAACAACACTAACTCTTACAATCAATAATCCCAACAAAGTGTTCTTCCCAAAAGGAGCTTAGCCTTTCAAATCTAGATCACATCTCACAAATGACTATCGACAACGACCATTTAGATTGCAATCAAACTCGGTTAAAAACTATTTCAGACAAACTCGCATTTTCATTTAAGTTCAGACATAAAGGAAATCTGATTTACATGAATACCAGCTCGGAATTTCAGATCAGATCACTGCTCTAATCCTAAAAGAAACTGAATCTAGAAACAATTGAAGGAAAAATAAAAATAAAAATAAAAATATATACAATGAGACTTCGGCTTTCCCAAAAATCACAAAGACTTGATGAAAGTCGTTGGAAGCTGCACACTACTCCCCAAAATCTTTTATTTATAGGCTTAGGTCTTGGGCCCTAAAAACGAGGCGAGAATCATGCACTTCGAAAAGCCCAAAATCACGCCTAGCTAATGCTATATTCGCGATGTCGGATGATGTCGCGATCGATACATTATTGTAGATTAATTCCGGTCGCTGATAATCGCCATTCTTTGCGGCCGCGACATTTAGCCGTATTATGACATAGCCCTGATGTCACGACATCGCTGACTGATACCCTTTTTTGTACACACTTGCCCTGATATCGCGACATAGTCGATCACATGTTGCAACATTTGTCATTTAAGTTCATTGTGATCACCTCAAGTGGATGTCACGACACTATTGTGATGTCGCGACATCATATCTTGTTGTTTTGCAATCCTCTACTAATGTCATAACTGATGTCGTGACATTTATTCAATGTCACAACATTGGACTGTTTTCACTATCCAGGCTGCTTCGATCTGATGTCGTGACATTGACATATTGATCACTTGTTGATGTTGAAAATTTGCTTCTGCATGTCTGATCTATTAATCTGATGTCATGACAATTCTGATCTGATGTTGCGACATTGAATCTTGTTACTCTGAAGCATTCTTCCAATGTTTTTATGTGATGTCGCGACAATTCTTCTATGTCGCGACATTAGACTTGTCTCATCACTCAGGCTGCTTTGATTGAAGGTCACGACATTACCTATCTGATGTTGAGACAATGAATGTGATAGTCTGTAGTGTTCATGCTTTAGCTAATGTCGCGACATTGGTTTGATGTTGCGACATTTAAACAATTCAAATTCTTCCTTCTACAAATCTAATGTGTAGCTTATTATCATATTGTGATGTCGCAACATTGTGGGACGCGTATACATTAATCGCTAGAGTTTGTTTATGATGCTGCGGCATTGTTGTATCGCGTTATCCCTCAGGCAAATTGGATGTCGCGGACATTGAAATCTACCAAGCGATGTCGTGGACATTCTGTCTCTTCTTTGAACCATGCTAATTTCTGCTCCTTTTTATGCTAAATTCTGCTTATTTCCTTTAAGTTTCTGCAAAACAACAAATTTAGGTGAAAGCTCCATAATTCTACATTAAACTGAACTTTTAAACCATAAATATTCTTGAAAAATGGACTTAAAAATAGATAAGTTTTAGACTCACCGCTTGCTCCCTGGTACCGAGTACTCATTTCGTGGATCAAGCCTAAAATCCTCCATGGTCCCTCATTTTTAAGTCTTTCGCTATCGGGCTCTGATACATGCTGATCAGTTATTTCTTGATCTTCCATAGCTACTGTTTTAGCAACTCTCACTTTTTTCAGGTTTCTCAGTGTCCTTTCTAACTCAGTATCCGATGGCAGCAATTTTGCTTCTGGTCTTTTATGCATGTGATAAGTTCCAAAAATGGAAATACACTGAGATCAAGTGAGATCAATCGATAACAAAAATATATTATGATATGCTTTCATAAAAGATCAGTAGCTAAGTCAGCTACTACAGTTAAACCTATTTTTGAAATTTTTTTGATGAAAGATAAAATAAAAATGTTGAAACTAGCAATTTTCTTTTTGGTAAGAATATTGATCTTTAAACTTTACTTCATTTCAATCCCCAGTAACGGCACCATAAACTTGTTTGACTAATTTTTAACATAGACCAAAAACGACGGATTCTTAACACTTCCACCAGAGATTATTCAATCCCCAACAGTTATGCCAAAAACTTGATTTAAACTCAATACATATAATCTCTTCTCTACTATGTAAGTAACAATTTTCAATTAAAATTAGTTTTGGTCTAAATCACTAAAGGTGCATGATGAGTCTAAAACTCATCTATTTTTAATCCATATTTTTAGCATGGTTTTAACAATTTTAGATCTATTTTTATGTCAAATTATGGAATATTCACCAACTTTGTGTTTTGTAGGTGTTAAAGGAAAAAGGAAAGTAAACAAACAGAAAAGAAGCAAAAAGGTGGAAATTGTCGCGACATAATTTTCGTATGTCGCAACACAAAATTCAAGCAGGTCAAAGGAACTATGTTGAAGCCAGGAACTAAATGTCGCAACAAAGCTCAGACATAACTCCCTGACTGAAAGAGAAATTTTGTCGCGACAAAGAGTTTTTCTGTCGCGACATTATTGAAGAAGATTGTGAAGAAAACTGCCGCACAATTCTCACTCACAATGCACAACGATTAGTTATAGAGTGCTAGTAGGCCATGGTCGCGACAATATAGCCTCGCCGCAACATAAAAAGATGAATGCTAACATATGAACTTTGTCGTGACAAAAGACAATTCTGTCATGATAGAAATTGCTCATATTACAACATAAGTCAACTGAGACAAGTGTTTTTATGTTGCGAAAAAGTTTTCAGCATCAAGCCATCTCAAGGAAGAATTGCTATCACAATAAAGAAAATCATGTCACGACATAACATTCAAAATTCACAACCAAGAGCAACAAATACTCTGTCACGACAAAGATTATTTCTGTCGCAAAAAACAAAACATAAATGAGGTGAAATCCCTATCATGACAAGAAGTTGAAGAGCAACGTAAGAAGAATGGTGACAAAGAAATTCTTGTTGCAACATAATCAAGAGTTGAAAGCAAAACATGTGTCACGACAAAGAAGTTTTCTATCACGACAATAAAAGCTATGGAATGATAAAATTCTATCGCGACAAAGAAAAATTAGGTCGCAATAGAAATTGAAGAAGAACTGAGAATGGCTAAGGTAATTGTGTTGCAATAGATAATTCTATGTCGCGAAAAACAACTCAGCAAACTATAAGAATCATAGAAGAAAAGTATGCTGCGACAAAGAAGTTTTCTGTCGCTACAGAATTGCTAAGGACTCAAAAAAATCCTATCGCATCAGAGAAAACTCTGTCACGATAGAGTTGACAGGCTAAAAGGTAAATTTCTATCGCGACGAGGAAAATTATGTCGCGACAAACTCCAGGAGGACAAGGACATGAGAAGCTGGTTGCAAACAGGTTTGGTGTCTTGACACAAGGCATTCCTATCGCGACAAGAACAAGATTGCTAAATAAAATTTATGTCGCGACATTATCAAAATATGTCACAACAAAATCCAAGAGCAAGTCCAAAGAACAGGTCGCAACATAAAACAAGAAGCTACGACAGAGGTAGTGACAAAGACTGAAAGCTCTGTCGTGATAGACCTTTCTATGTCACGACAAAGAGACCAATTTGGGCCATAATTTTGGGGATCCACAACGCAATTAATGAAGTGAGGCCCAACATTGGAAAGCCTATAAATACATGCTTCTAGGGCAATGCGCAAATCTCTAAACCCAAGACGCCCGGGTGGTCAAGACTCTCAGATATTTTTAATATTTTTTCTTTTTTTTATTTTTGTTTCCATTTTAGTATATTTAGTTTTAGTGTAGCTTTATTTTGTTATTTTCCGTTAATTTTTAGATTTGTATTGTATTTGGTATACTCGAAGCTAGTATTTCTATAAAATCATCTTTTCTCATTACTTTTGATTTAAAATGGATGATGTAAAGTTTCTGTAGTTCATTTATTTCGTTTGTTTAGTGATTTCGCATGCCGAGTCGTATTAGTCATCGATAGGAGTAGCTGTGCTTTTTGAAAGCTGAGTCATTTCCAGAGCGACAAGATATGAGGAAGAAAGCTTTACATTCTTGAATTTAGTTTTATTGGTATTGTTTATAACATTGGTTTTATGATTAGTAGCTGCATTTCTCAATGCAAGGTATCGTATTGCTGCCTATTTCAAGAAGCTTTTCGAGCGGGACAATGTAGATCTGTATAAACTCAGAGTGTGTAGCAAGCTTATGGTAGCGGCAGACCAATACTTTGGAACTAATGATCCTGAATATCGTATAGATCATCATCTCTGTTTCTTACCTTGAGATGGTCGCACGAAGCAGCCTCGCTTGTCACCGTAGGTCTCTCCTTCTTTCGCCGGCTGATTATGATCCCGTGTTAGAGCAAATATTTCCACGGGAGATGAAAATTATCGTAAGTGTAGATGAGGTGAATTGTCATTTATATGCTTTAAGATCTCGCTTCATGGGAAAGGGTTAGTCTTTACTAAGATCTGAGTATGAAGTGTTGAAAGGAAAATACTTAAATCTTAGTAAATAGGTTACATATTACTGCACCCTATTAGAATCATGTTTTAGAATGAATATGAACCTCACTGAGTGGTTGAGGGAGGAAATCCAAACCATAACATTCCTTGTATCTGACAACTCAGCTTTCCACTTATGGTCGAAGCACGAATCGAATGATGCGCAAATTGATTTATTACCAATCGATCCATGCTCAGCTTGTCTCACTCAATGAATCCTCAACTCCAAGTAATAATAAACTTTATATTTCTTTTGTATATTAAAGATTTCAGTCTAAGACTACATTTTTAGTCCTCTTATCATCCTAATAGTGGAGTTCAAATAGTAATGATCTCGAGTAGTTGGGGTAGTTAGTCTTTTGATTTATCATCCTTCCTCATGGGAACGATATCTGGACTTTAAGTATCCACTTTTATTACTTGGGGTTGAGGATTCACTGAGTGAGACAAAAATGAACATGGATCAATTAGTAATAATCAATTTCTGCATCATTTCGATTCATAGCTCAACCATAAATTGGAAAACTGAGTTTGTTAAAAATGCAAGGAAGTATAGTTTGTATTTCTCCCTCAACCATACTTTTCACTGATTAAAGGTTCATATTCATTTTTGAGACATGATTCTAATCGCTATTTGTAATATTATGTAACCCTATTTCTAAGATTTAAGTATTTTTCCTTTCCAGTACTTCATACTCAGATCTTAGGACTAAAGAATTCTTGTCCCCATAGACAAGATATTGCAAGCCTTCTCCAATTTGATTGACACCTCATCCTACACTTCTAATGAAAATTTTCATCTCCTTTATTAGATCTTTGCTAACATGGGATCAGAATCAATTCAGCAGAAAGAGGAGAGACCTCTAAGTGATTAAACAAATACTTCATTCAACCATCCTCAAATTATAAGTAAGTTGGTGATCTATCTGAGTAATCCTCAAAGTTCATTAGTTCTATAGTATTAGTCTACCATACCCACAAGGAACTGCTCTATACTCTCAGGATTCTCCGTCTCTGTGTCACTCAAAGGGCCTCTTGGAAATCAAAGCAAGATACAATACCTTGCATCGAGTACACGGTACTAGTACTGAGAACAAGTAAATTTATAAACAATACCAATCAAATAAATTCAATAATTTTAATTAAAGCTTTCTTCCACCTTACGCAGCAAATCAATGACCCATTTCCAATGAGCTCAACTTTTCAAAACTAGTTTACTCATATCAGTGACTAACTGATCAGAAAAATTCACTGAAATCATAAATGAACTCTGGAAACTTTCTATCATCCATTTAAATCAAACAGTGATAAAAAAGATGATTTTATAAAGAAATACCAGCTCGAAGCTGCACTTCAGTACAATACCCAAATCCGGAAAATTAATGAAAAACTAACAAAATAAAGCTACACTAAAACTAAATCTACTAAAATGGAAAATAAAATAAAATATATATAAAATATAAAAATATACAAGAGTCTTCAACCACCCAGACGTCCTGGAGTTTTGGAAGCTACGCACATTGCCCTAGAAGCGTGTATTTATAGGTTTTCCAATGTTGGGCCTCACTTCATTAATTGGGTTGTGGATCCCCAAAATTCTGGCCCAAATGGTCTCTTTGTCACAACATAGACTGCGCGTCACGGCTGCAGCTTTCGCCTTGCCGCCGCCTCGTCGTAGCTTCGCTTTCTCGTCGCGACTCATTCTCCGGGCTTGCTCGATCAGGTTGCAACACTGGATAATGTCGCGACATAAATTTTAATTAGCAGTCTTGTTCTTGTTGCGACAGGAATGCCTTGTGTCGCGACACCAAACTTGTTTACAACCAGCTTCTCATGTCCTTGTCCTCCTAGAGTTTGTCACCACATAATTTTCCTTATAGCGACAGACATTTACCTTCTTCGCTCGTTAACTCACACACAGTTTTCTATCGCGACAGGTTTCCTTTGAGTCTCCAGCAATTCTCTTACTAGTCACGCACAGTAAACTTCTTTGTCGCAACATACTTTCTTCTCTCGATTCTTGCTCGCTATCGAGTCGTTTATCGTGACATAGAATTATCCGTCGCGACACAATCGCTTGCCATTCTCGCCTTTCTTCAATTTCCTGTCACACCTAATTTTTTCTCTGTTGCGATAGAATTTTCTCTATCGCCATTCTCAGGTCATACAAGTAATAAAGTGGATTTTTAAGTCTAAATATCATTCCCACAGTGATTGATTGAATACTTTAGATTAATCACTCACTTAATGCATTAATCACTATTTTAACTCATGTTCCCAAGATAGATTTAACTTTCTAAAGTAAAATGAATCAAAGAAATAAAAAATTCTAAAATACATGATCAAAGAGTTTACTAGACTAAAATAACACTGGGAAAGAAAACAGTGTTGTGACCATCACTTTGTAAGTTTCCAAATAAAATATAAAGTATGGGACATGAATATTGGAATTGTCCAAGAGCAAATTAGTGTAGCAATGGATTTCTCCTAACACCACACATTTCATTGTCCAGCTTACCACACTTCTATCTCTAGACAATGGGTCTGAAGAATTACTTATAGGAATTGATCCTCTTTATGATCTGACTGTTTTTCCTTCTCAATACTTCGCCAACCGTCTCCCTAGACCTGAAATCGTCATTCTCTATAGACACAAGGATAATGCAAGCCCTTCCAAAAATAATTAGTACACCTCAGCCATCAATTAGACAAGAATTTCCCTCTCGCCCCTAACACAGGCTGGGAGATTATTCCTCTTAATTGAGACGAAACCTCTCAATTAAACCGCTAGATCAAGAGGGTGGATCATATGCCTAGAACACACCCCGTTGTCTCCTAAGAGGAACCTTGTCGAGGTTAGATCATCACCGCTGATGTACTGCAGTGATCAAAAGAGTGCAAGAAATTCAGCCAATATTAGTGTAATTTACCCCCAAGTGATTGCTCTTTGATCTCAGATAGTCCATCTATGTATCACTCAGAGGGATTCCTAGAAATCTGAGCAATGATACAACTCTTTATGAGTACCAAACTCTGATATTCAATCTCAATGTAGGAGTAATACCAGTTAAATCGCTCCAATTTCCATACCCAAAACAACATTAAAATATTACAATCAATAATCCCAACAACATATTCTTCTCAGAGAGAGCTTAGCCTTTCAATTATGGATCACAAATGACAATGACTAGTTGATCAAAAAAATTCATTGAGATTGTAATCAAAACTGAAGAAAAGTGAATTTCAGGAAAATTCACAGATTCCATTGAAGTTCAGACATAAATAGAAGCTTGAATTACATTAATCTAGCTCAGAATCCCAGTTCAGATCACTACTCTAATAGGAAAACTAAATCCATAAACAAACAAAAAATAAAATAAATATATATACAATGAGACTTCAACTCTTCCAAAAAGCACAAAAAACAATGAGACTTCAACTCTTCCAAAAATCACAAAAACTTGATGAAAAGCAACTGGAAGCTGCTGCACTACTCCCCAAGAGTTTCCATTTATAGGCTCAAGTCTTAGGCCCTAAAAATGAGGCGATAATTACGGTGTTCAAAAAGCCCAAGAAAAATCCTACCCTAACACTGCTGTCGTGGTGATGTCGCAACATTATCGTGACATCGAAACCTCTATGTTGTGTGTGTTGAATCCGTGTCGCGACATCGCTCATCATGGACTGACTTTACGTCGTGGTCACTGCCGAGACATCGGATTTGGCAAAGATCATTCATTTTAGCTAATGTTACGACATTGTTAACCTTATGTTGCGACATTATTCTTTTAGTTTCATCTTGATTGCTTTGAGTTGATGTCGTGACATTGTTGATCCTATGTCGCGACATCGTGATCGTCTTTCCGAGCGCTTCTATCGATGTCGCGAAGACAACATTCGATGTCTCCGAGGCCCTCTATCAATGTCGTCGCGTAATGGCGTCACGAATTGGCGGTGATGTCGCACATTGCTAGTCTCACCTCCTTTGCTGCTTTGATATGATGTCGCGACATCACTAATCCGATGTCGCGACATTACAAGTTTAGATCTCCAGTGTTCAAGCCTTGGCTGATGTCGCTACCAATGTAGTGGCAATGTCGCGACATTGCTGATATATGCTCTTACATTCTTTCCCTGATGTCGCGACATTGGATTTTTGGTGTTGTAGTCTTGAATGATGTCGTAGCCTATGTTGTGGCGATGTCGCGACATTAAAGAATTCGGATCTATCTATTTCAACCGATGTCGCGACATTACAGTAACTGGCATGACACTCTCCATATGATGCCGCAACATTGTTCTTCTGGTGTCGTGACATTGCTGCCTTTACTTCTCTTTTTTTTTGTTTTAGCTGCTTTTCTGCTTCTTTTCTTCAAATTTCTGCAAAACATAAATCTGAAAATTCCACAATTTTACATTAAATAAGATTTTTAAGCCTAAAATATACTTGAAAAATGGGCTTAAAAATATATGAGTTTTAGAGTCATCAAAGGGCAAGAGAAGTTTGCCCAATGGAGAATTGATCAATTGAAAAGTGGCCATCTTCATATTCTAAAAGGTCATTGGAGGATGACCTCCCTCAAATGTTGTGGAACTATCTTTGTGACGCCCCAAATTCTGGGGGGTCCCATTAATCAACCATCAACCTGCAAAAATACCCGTGGATCTCGTTTGTCTTGATACCACATCATTGCATCCCATTTCCCGAGACCCGCAACTTTTATGCAATCACACAAAACCTACCCTAAACCGAAGTCCTCGTGCCCTGGATCCTCCTAGGAAAGAGAACACACCGGGTGGAGAAACCTAGCAGGAACAGTTGCTTAGAAGTGGCCATGCAATGTCGCAACATCAAGTTGATGTCACGACATTGACTGATCGAGCAGTGGCAGTGTCGCGACAATGTCAGGACATCAGGCATTCAGCCTATCTGGTGTCGCGACGATGTCGCGACATTGAGCCTACTGCCTGTCCGATGTCGCGACATTGAGCCTACTGCCTGTCCGATGTCATGACATCAAGCCTTATGCTTGTCTAATGTCGCGTCGATGTTGCGACATTAGGCATACTGCCTAACCAATGTAGCAACAATGTCATGACATTGTCGTGACATCAGGCTTCTATGTGTGTCTGGTAAAGCGACGATGTCGCGACATCAAGCACATTACCTGGTCGATGTCGTGACATCAAGCGTTTGGCATAACTCATGTCGCTACAATGTCGCAACATCCGGCCTTTTGTTTCCCTGATGTCGCAATGATGTCGCGACATCAGGCATATTACCCATCCAATGTCACGACGATGTCGCGACATCAGGCCTCCCTCTCTTCTAATGTCACGACATTGGCTCGAACTCGCTAATGACCTTTCCTTTTTTCCTCTCTTTTGGATTTAGCCCTCACTGAAACCTAAACCACAAGATTTTACTGACCGAAGAAGGTCCCAATTTTCAAACCTTCAAGAATACATAAAAGACTTTATTAACACGGTCTATGAGAGTTTACATACAACTCCTTTACTAAATGTACATATTAGGACCAGATTATCCCAAAACTTTACAATAATGATTAATAAGCCACAAGTCGGCTTTCTTCACTCCTTTGGCCCAGAATGAGAGCCGCCCATCGACGCTTATCCCGCTTCTGAAATGTTATCCCTTATAGGGTGAGCCACGCCCAGTAGAGAAAATTCCTACGGAGGCTACTCCCCACCTAAGTATATTTGCAATGTTCACTCAACATTCCACATCATCATTCTAATACATAACATGCCAATTCTAAATGGAATCCTACATATCATGCCATGAAATGAGATGCGACTCAATCATGTACCATGCCTCATGTCCTTACGGACTCCCATCATATCCGAGTCCTCACCGACTCCATCACACATGGGCTCATCACACAATGCCTAAGCCCATGTGTGATAAACCGTCATTCTAGATGGCATCCAATGATCATTTTCAAAACAATTTCATTTGTTTATAAACCAAAAGCTTTTTGGATAATGCACCCCAATGATCATTTTACATTCAAAACCATGTGCCTTTTTATGGGTAGCGAATTTTTGGTGTCACACCACAGGCTTTGCAAACCTAGACACTTTACGGCCTTTCACCGTTGGGGACTATGTCTGACCATAATTGACTGGTCTTTCACCCGAGGGGGTTTCTATCCCTGCTTGTTAGTACCTGACACATATTTCATTTTACCATTTCGTTCAACAGTGCGACTCAACTGGACTTCGTCCCGTTTCACCAGCCCACTCAATCAAACACCAAACATAGTGTCGATTCACCAACCATGCACTCACACCCATTTATTACGATGTCTCCGTGCATATGCAATGCAATGTGCCATTGCACGTTTTGTCATGTCACATGCATGATAAATGCTACATGGACAATTTTATCATATGAATGCCATCATGCATTCCATGTCAATATATCAAGCAAGCATATATCAACATCCATAACACATGCCATTCTATATTCAAGCAATGACACTCCCATAATCATGCCATGTGATGGCAATTTGCACACATCCATTCAACACATGTTAATATATTAGAACGCACATATTAACATCCAAACATGTCACTCTTAGTCAAGCATTGCCAACTTGATCATCAATATCGGTTGTGGCATAAAAGATGTCCACAAAAAAGTACACCCAACAAGTCGTAACAAACCATCCAAGCCACAATGAAATCAGTCCTCAACCAGCCTCAAAATTAGTTCCCAAATCTGGCCCTAAAATTCCCCTAAATTGGTTTCGTCCAGCCAAGGAGACCGGCCAAAGTCAACCCTGAAATAGGTCATAGATAGTCCCATTTTTCAGGACATTCAAGACAACCCCGAAATCTATAGTTCCAAAGGCAAATTCGACCATGAACCCGGTCGAAGACTGTCCAAAAACGGTCTCAACATTCCCTTATATTAGCCCCAAGGTTGGGGTTGAAACCACTTGACCATCTAACAGCTCTTAAGCAAGAATTAACCAAAGTAGGAAGAACCCCTACCTCTTAGAGTGTAGAAGAACCATTGGAGCCTTGAGAAGGCCTCCTAATCCTCCCCTTTTGGTTTCCCCCAAAACTCCTTTTTTGGATTTTCGGTGAAATCCCAAGATTTTGGTATGTATGCGTAGCCTTCGTTGAGTAGATAAACTTTAACTCTTTGCTCGACGAATTCCGACCAACGGATCTCCGTAGATCTGAGAAATAAGCTCTAGATTTCTTTCTTTCTTTTCTCTCTTTCTCCCCCTCGGTTAAACCTGTAGAAAATCTAATTTTTCTCCCTAATCCTTATCCCTTTAGGACTATTTATAGTCTTAGAGGTGTGGCTCACATTGTGCCACATGTCCCCCATTTGATTAGCTCGTTTTAGTTCATTTTTGCCCCAAACGACTTTATTTCGCCCTAGTTTAAGTTCAAATTATTTCATATGAACTTTACTTAAATTATTTCCCCCACTTTCAAGATTTTTCCTAAAACTCCGCTTGAAGTTCAATTAACACCAAGCAATTCTCGAAATCGCTAAAATCTAACTGTTTTGAAATCCAACTAAATTCACCCGGTTAATTAGGGGATTTCGCAAACGACTTAATCTGGGTGGGGTCCATTTCTCACATTCGAGAACCGAAACACTTCAAGTCTACAAATTAATTTTACAATTTACACTATTTGCCATTTTTCGAAAAAGTTCAAATTTACCCAGGTTTTACAATCTTGCTTCTTAGATTCATGATAGGCGTGAATGTGTGTATATAAAATAAAACGCCTATGTGAGTAAGTGCACACATTGCCTCAAGTAATATAGTGTGTAAAAAGTAAGAGTGTCAATCTCGATTTTATTTGGATGATGGATTTGATGGTAGAAGTAAGAAAACAACTAAAATTCTAATCTATCATGCAAATATATGACATAAAATGGGGAAAATCGAGGGTTTAGAGTTCATTTGATTAATCCTTATGTATTATGGACCAATTTATTCCCAATTAATATTCTAATCACCTATTGATGGTAAGCTTCACTATTGCACATGTGAAGCTCTCTCAATGATCCACATTCTACTCCTAAGATTTAGGTATTTTGCATCTCTACTCAACCCCAAAGTCCTAAGGGCGCAATAACCCCAAGATATCTAATCTACCACACAAGACCCATGAATATCTCTAAACTATGGTGAAATGTGATGTTCTACCCATGTCTAATCCAACTCTCACTTCTCAGATCTCAAATTGAACCACATTACATATCAATGGTATCTAATCATCATCAATACGCAGTAATAACATAATAAAAAAATTAATAGAAAAATACCTCAAATATCAACTAGAATATAAACCCATATTCAAATACATAAATCAAATCAAAATATATCAAAAACCCTAGAAAATCAAAACATGAGGTAAAGAAATACAACCAAAGAAGAACCATAAAACATGAAATAAACTTCTTCTTTCTTCTCAATTCCTTTCTCCAAGAGCCTCGTCTAGGGTTAGGAACCCTGTGGGCTTATTCCCTCTCCTCTCACGTAAGAGCACCCTCTCTAAAATTGTCCCCAAATAATTCGACCATGTTCTCTTTTATAAGCTTCTTGAGAATGGGCCGAAAATGGGTTAAAAGCTATGTTGGCCTGCAAATCATCACGTGATCGCGACCATGGATGTTATGTGGTCATGACCACACTTCATGAGGTGAAACACAATGGCTAGTGAAGACATTTGTGGTCACGATTTCTATGGTCGTAACCATAACTTGCTGAGGCCATAACTTTCTCGTCTGGACTCCAAATTTTGTGTTCTTGGTACTGTTGGAAAGCTTATGAAGTGTATAATCCATCAATATAAAGATTGATTCCATTTGAGGTCATCTTATGTCTGAAAATGTCGAAATACATTAGCTACTGCTACATGTTGTATCTGTGTTTGCTGATTTTCCTTTTTTTCGCTTTGTTTTTGCTCCGATTTTGCTCATATGATTTCAAGGGTTGATATAATCATAAAGATGAACATTTAGGGCATTAGAACACTTATTTATATTTAAAATCTACAAAATAGCACACAAACATAGGGGAATAAAATGGGGCATAAAGTATACTCATCACATCCCTAACTTAAATCTGTCATTCTCAAGCAAAGGAAACACAAACATAAAAACAAAACACTAAGATAGATATAAGTATGAGTATGGTGCTTGTACAAGTTAAGAGAAAGCATGGAAAAGTTCTAAGAAAACATGTTAACCAAAATGGGATCCCAAAACATTTATGATCTGTAATAACCCGAAATATACCATAATCGTTTTATAACAAGTTTAGGGTATAATATATGTTAAATTTGAAATTTTCCAGAATTTATACTGTTAAGTGTGAAAATGATAACAACCCGGAAATTAAATTCAAGAATCAAGGGTAAAATGGTAAATTGTAAAATAAGAACCCAAAGGGCATAAGACAAGAAGTTTAT
The DNA here is from genome assembly GCA_016808115.1 of Tetrastigma voinierianum. Taxonomy (NCBI): domain Eukaryota; kingdom Viridiplantae; phylum Streptophyta; class Magnoliopsida; order Vitales; family Vitaceae; genus Tetrastigma; species Tetrastigma voinierianum. The sequence goes on along the minus strand of JAEQBH010000234.1, from coordinate 931,954 downwards.
ATGCCAAAATAGAATAATGAGATAATTTGAAGTACAAATGAAGAGAGATGAAGGGCTTTTGAGCAAAAATGGGAAAACTAGCTAAAAATGCAAGGCCAAACAAGGCCTTAGACCAAAATTAAGGATAAGACCAAAATGGTCTATTAAATGAGAATTTTTGCTCATGTAGAGAAAAGAGAGTGAGAGAGAGACACGGTTGTTGAAGGGAGAAGCCATCTTTGGGTTTTATTTGTTCAAGCAAAGAGAAGGAAGGAAGGAGAGGAGGAAAAGCAAGTTTGAAGAAAAGATTAAGGTTAGAACCCATCCTAACTTCTTTTCGAGCATTTCTCGTTTAGTTTCATTAAAACCCTAACTCTGTATAAGTGTGATTTTTGAATGTTTTAGTTCAGCTTCTAGGTTGTTTGAAGTCGCTTGAGTTAGTCAGGTCCTCAATCAGGAATGTTTGTATAAAGGAAATGTTGGGGTTTTAGGGGAGATGCTGTCAAAATTTTTCCAAACCCACGTTTTTGTCTTGGCCATTACTCATCCAAATTTAGTGATTCAAATTTCTGAGTAAACTAGACTTCTAGGAGAACAAATATCCTTGAAATAAGTGTATTCAAATTTTGACCCCATTGGACCCAGAAAATTAGTCAAAGTGAAACCTTGTTTTCAGGCAATTTCTAATACAGTTTGGTGTTTTGGTACATTTTTTGGTATTTAGGCCATAAGTTGGGTTTCACTCATCCAAATTGAGTAATTCAAATTTCTAGGTAAACTATACTTCTAGGATAACAAATATCCTTGATATAAGTGTATTCAAATTTAGACCCCATTAGACCTAGAAAATTCATCAAAATGAAACCCTGTTTTCAAGCAGTTTCTGATACAGTTTTAGTGTTTTGATACAGTTTTGGGTATTTAGGCCATAAGTTGAGTTTCACTTATCCAAATTGAGTGATTCAAATATCTAGGAAAACTAGACTTCTAGGAGAACAAATCTCCTTGAAATAATTGTATTCAAATTTAGACCCCATTGGATCCATAAAATTTGTTAAAGTGAAAGTTTGTAGGAAATATTTCGGTGTAAAGTATTTGAATTAAATAAATAAAAGAAGGGTTGATATATGAAATATGAACACATGAATAGTAATACAAACATGTAAATGACTAGTATGATATCTCTAACTCAGATACAAGCCTAATAAGCCTGATTTTCTACATATATTCCAAAGTGGATGGACAAGTGGGCATCACGCATGAGGGATTATGTTATAAGTCGTCCCGTTTGAGTCATTAAAGCTACTTTGTTCGGGGTCATTACAAATGTCCCATTCGGGTCACACAATACGCATAGGCCTGCCTCTCGCATAATGATGATATCTTTGGGTATACTACCCATTTAGGTCATACAAAGATGCATAGGTCACCATATTTCATACTACATGATACTCTTCGTATATACGCTATATCCTCAGATCCACGCCTTTTTGAATATACTGCATAAAAAATGATACAAAATGATATAAGATAATATGAAATATGACACATGAAAAAGGCATTAAATATGCAAATGATATGAAAGATGCATATGATATGTAAAAGAAGTATATGTTTATAAGCTATTGTATATGTATACTAAAATTAAGGATCAGTGTAATGTTTCCCACTAAGCTATAAGCTTAGCACGGGTGTTTCATCCGTGTAAGTACTGAAGAGGACATTCACGGCATTCCGCATCCGCTAAGGCAAACACAGCAATAGAAGCCCACCCTAAATAGGTTTTGGATTTGTTTTTGTATATGTAAATGTAGAGTTTTGTAATAGTGAAATTGTATAAGAACAAGTAAATGGACTCCTGATATATGTAATAAGATATTACAGACCACCACTACGATGGTTGTTTTATATGTATATGTTATAGGTTTTATTTTTTTATGAAAATATATATAAATTGGGCCCACCAATGACAGGTTAAAGAGTCCCAGTCCCGTGCCGCATCCCCACTCTTTGCCTAGGTGGGGGTAGGGGTGCGACGATATCTAAAGGACAAGGCATTTAAAGGCATGGTGATCAAGGCAAGTTTGCCCCCAAGTTCTCAATAAACCTTTCCTAAAGTAACTCAGTGAAAATGATGTTTTAGGTCTCAAATGTATACTAACAAGCCAAACACTCTTCAACCAAACTCAACCACACTTTTGAAAGAAAATTAACTAAAATAAGTTGAGAACGCACCTTTTATTCAACAACATAAAACTAGGTAGTAGGATGCAATGCTAAAGAGTACTAGAAGAGTGTCCATGTAGCAGGGATCCATTGGTGACTTCCTGTAAGTTGGTTAAGGGCATAGGGCACTAAGTTCCCCTTGAACTTCACCCCGAACACTCAACTTGAAACCAAAGAACCTACTTGTAAATTAAGCTTATCCTCTATCCCATGTAACAAGCAGTGAAGTCAATGACTCCTATCTAGTTGGCTTAGGGCATTAAGCTTTGAAAGGCCCCTAAGACTATGTTCGAGATTTCGATTGAGTCAACTCACTTATTATTTCTTTTTCTTTCTTTTTTCACATTTTTTTTCTCTTTTTCTTTTGTTTTTGCAAAGGTGGGGCTCATTAGCCCTCTTTATGGAGGTGTCCCACCACTATAAAAGTTAAGGTCTCTCAAGGCAAGTTCAATTTGAGAAACATGGTTGGAACCAAAGTGTAAAAATGAGACATGGTGTGTGTGTGAATTTGAGTTCCATTGAGAAATGGTTTCTTGAAAGACTAGGGGCTCTTCAAGCCAAGTCTCCCACAACCAAGTGATACACTCAAATCCTAGATCATGTAAATGAAATGGTACCCCAAACTTCGACCACATAAAACACTTTGAAGCACACCATCAAAGAATTCTCAAAACACTTACAAGACACCAACCCAACTCATATAAGACACAAAACAAAAGAAAGAAAGAAATGAAAAGCACAAGCTTATAACTACTAAACAATTAACTAAAACGGTCATGGAGATACAAAAGTTAGATGTTTGAAAGAAAAAAAAATGAATCCCCCCCTCCCCCACCAAACTTGAATTGAACATTGTTCTCAATGTGAAATAAAAGCAATGGAGAATGAGTATTCCCCTGAGGGCGATCAAGCCTCCGGAAGCACCTCCAATGAGTATGACTTGCTTATGAAATGCAAGTTATGCCTTCTTCTCCATAAAGCTAAGTGGGAGAGGATGCTGAAATTGATTTTCTTGTTCAAAATTTTTTTGTTCTTTGAGCCTCTAAGATGCTATAAACTTCCACTTTTCAGATTCCCCACCTCCATAGCAAATTTTGGGTCTCTAAAAACCTAAAAATTAACACTAAAACAAGGAGAAAAACAAGATCAAGAACGAAAATTTATTCAAAAGAAAATTTGAAGGTGATTGAAAAAAATAGAAAGAGAAAAGGAAACTTATTGATCTTGGGTTGCCTCCCAAGAAACTGCTCCGTTTTTCGGGTCCATCTTGACTCTACCAACTACGGATTGGTTGGTAATTCTTGCCTCCATCCTTCTCTAAGAAGCGATAATTGTGCTCAATCAGCAACTTGAACACCTTGTCTTGAATTGATTTGATCATTTTGTTCGCAATGGATGCCTCCTTGATCTCATGAAATGAGACAATGGACTTTTCCAGCTCCAAAATGTATGGTAGGTCTTCACTTGACAACTCTTCTTGCACAAATGCCCAAGAAGTCATCTCTGGAATTGTTTCAACTTCTTCATTCTTTTCTTCCAGTTTTGGAGAAGTTGGCTCCTCCTCATTCTTCCCTTGCTCAACTAACTCTTCATCACCCTCTTCAACTTCATCTACTTCATTTAGCTCTTCAACTTCTCCCCCCACTTCTCAAGGTGATATTTCATGATTTTCCATCTCATCACCTCTCGAATTCACTTAAATTGTGCCAAGAAAATTTTCTTATTGTTCTTCTAAGAGTAACTTGTTGGCCTTTTTCCTAGCATCATCCATGAATCGAGTATAGGCACTAGCCATCTCCACTATACTTAGATTTTCTCCTTGTGGAGCTTGGCTTCTCTTATCCATGAACTGAGTATAAGTCATCTCTGCTATACTTAGTGTCTCCTATTGTGGAAGTCGAGATGGCTGAACTTGTGCAAATGGATCCTCCATTTGATAATCTATGCTCATATGAGGCCCGTTACAATACCTACACACGGTAGGGTATACTTGAACATCATTGGCCTTAAATTCATCATTCTGAAGTTGGATACTTTGAAGTTGGTTTGTAAGAAGCTTCAATTGATCCATCAAATTGGCAAGAGTAGCTTGAGTTGTTGAATTAGTGAAAGCATCCATACTGAGTTATGCTCTTACAAAACAAAAAATACAAATCCAAAGTAAAATAGAAAAAGAAAATAAACAAGACTAACTATATCCAAAATAGAGCCAAACTATTTCAAATCAATATTAATAAAAGCACCAACCCCCGGCAACGGCGCCAAAAACTTGATAGATGGGAATGCGTGTATATAAAATAATACTTCATGTGCACAAGTGCACGCTGTGTGAAATCTCAAATATTATAGGCATGTAAAAAGTAAGAAAGGTCGATCCCACGAGGATTGTAAGCCATTGGCAATCGAAATCCTAGTCCCGATTTTATCTCGGATAAATGGATTTTATTGGAAGAAATAAGAAACAACTAAAAATCCTAATCTATCATGCAAATATATGAAATAAAATGGGAAAACCTATGGTTTAGATTTCCCATTTGATTAATCCTTATGTATTATGGACCAATTTATTCCCCTAATTAATATTCTAATCACCTATTAATGGTAAGCCTCACTATTGCACATGTGAATCTCTCTCAATGATCCACATTCTACTCCTAAGACTTAGGTATTTTGCATCTCTACTCAACCCCAAAGTCCTAAGGGCGCAATAACCCCGAGATATCTAATCTACCACACAAGACCCATGAATATCTCTAAACTATGATGAAATGTGATGTTCTACCCATGTCTAATCCAACTCTCACTTCTCAGATCTTGAATTGAACCACATCACATATCAATGGTATCTAATCATCAATACGCAGTAAGAACATAATAAAACGATTAATAGAAAAATGCCTCAAATATCAATTAGAACATAAACCCATGTTCAAATACATAAATCAAAATCAAACTACATCTAAAATCCTAGAAAATAAAATCAAAACATGAGGTAAAGAAATACAACCAAAGAAGAACTAGAAAACACGAAATAAATTTCTTCTTCTTCAATTTTCTGCCTCCAAGAGCCTTGCCCTAGGGTTAGGAACCCTAAGGGCTTATTCCTCTCTCTTCCCCGTAAGAGACCTCTCCAAAACCATCCCCCAAATACCCTAGATCGTGTTCTCTTTTATAGGCTTCTTGAGAATAGGCCGAAAATGTGCTAAAACTAATGTTGGGCCCAAATCGTCGCGTGGTCATGACCATGGATGTTTTGTGGTCGTGACCATGCTGCATGAGGTGAAACACAGTGGCTGGTGAATACCTTTATGGTCACGACCACGGTCACGACCATGAAGTGTTGTGGTTGCGATCATGGATTTCTACGGTCACGATCATAAATTGCCGAGGTCATAACTTTCTTATCCGGACTCCAAATTTGGTGTTCTTGGTACCGTTGGAAAGCTATTGAAGTGTATAATCCATCCATATAAAGCTTAATTCCATTTGAGGTCATATTAAAGCTGAAAATGTCGAAATACAGTAGCTACTACTGCATGCTGTAGCGGTGTTTGCTGATTTTCAACTTTTTGATTGTTTTCGCCCGATTTCGCTCGTATGCATTCATTGGTTGAACTAATCATAAAAATGAACATTTAGGGCATTAGAACACTTATTTATATCTAAAAACTACAAAATAACACACAAAACATAGGGATAAAATGAGTATAAAGTATACTCATCAATTCATCCTCAGTAAAGACTGTCTCTTCCTTTTGCACTGACACTTCCTCCTCGGCTTCTTCAATTTCTAGAGGATCATCTTGTGTGTTAGAAAATTCAAGCTTGGGAGCTATCTTGTGAGATCTCTGCTTGGGTTTGGAGGAGTTAGTCTTCACTACAACCAGTTTAGATTGCTTGTGCTTATCAGCAGGAGATTTAGATTGTTCAACCCTTTTCTTCAATTTTGCAATGGGCCTGTTGGAAAAGGAAGTGAAGTCTACATAACAAAAGACAAAGTGAGAAATCAAGGCAAGGTCTTCAGGTCCATCAAATTGTAAGGTTGAGGAGTTACTTTCCAATGCTTCAGATGGTATACAAGGCGAGATCGAGAAAATGGAAAGAAACCAAGATCTGCAAACAAAAGAGAAAAACTTCTATAAGAACTAGACTCATTTCCTGATTTAAAGAAAAAAAAAACCAAAAAAAGATTTTTTTTGATGTTTAAGGATTTTTTCGATGAAGAACGAAAGATTTGAAGTTCTAACAAAAACCAAAAAAAAATGTCATTTCGTGATTTTTAGGATTTTTTTTTTCGTTGAAGAATGAGTGATTCAAAGTTCTAAATACCGAAAAAATTTCTAGTTCTTGGAGATCCTGGGAATACTCTTTTGGATTATTGGATTTCTCTTTATTGTGGATGAATTCTTCAATATTCCCTTAGAAGTCCTATGGAACATTCACTGCAAAGGACAGATCAACTCACTAGTGCAAGAGCCGAGTTTGAGCCTTGGAGAATGGCCGAAAAAATTAAAACTTACGGTGAAAGAGACGGTGGCTAAAGCAAAGCCAAATGCAGCCATAGTGACACCATCGGTGGCGGTTTCGATGGCTTCGACTCCGACGATGATGGCGACTAAGAATAGAACCCATAGCAAGGATTTTCAGCTAGTAATGGGTTTAGAGAAAAGGGGAAGAAGAGGAAAAATAAGGGAGAAGATAAGATAATGTGAAAGGATTAGTACGTAAATCATAGGGATTTCTTCCTTGGGACCCTTCAAATCCCAAAGGAGAGTCTTTTGATGCAGAAGGAACCGGTTGTAGAGGAGAAGGGAGATCAAAAGTCGCATGTTTGAAAGAAAATTGGTAGGAGGCTTTTCTCGAGGAATTACTCTGGGCTTCTTCAATTCCTCCAACCAGGCTCAGGTTTTGGCTCGTTCTTTCCGTTGATAATCCACATTCAAAGGGGTAAGTTGCACTTTGGGCCTCATGATAAAAATGAGGGGAGCAAAAGAAAGAAAACCCTTTTTGACATATAAAAAGATTTAATACATATAAACATGGCCCATGGGCCATATTGTATGTGGGGACCAATTGTTGACACTAAAAATCAATTTTTCGGTCCAAGGGGTAGTGAAATGGGCCGAATAGATATTCCAAGCCCAAATCGCACAAGCCCAACCCAATCCGAAAAAAGTCCAAGCCCATGATAATCAGCCCATGAAAACTTTCAGGGACATTTCTTAAATTTTTAAATTTGTCAAAGCTGTCAGTAAAGAATATTGAGACTTTGTCTCAAAGGTAAAACATGGAGGAGACTTTTTCTCTAAGTCAGGACATGGAAAATGACGTGGGCAATTACTTGAAATGGTGGAAATGACTTGGGGAACAAGACTCCTAGTGGAGATATGGACAGTTATTGGAGAAAGTGAGCTAAGTGTAGTTACTCAGAAATGCCTATAAAAGGGAATCAAAGCATCAAAGCAGCAAATGACCAACTTTTTTCAAACACTTAAAACCAATGCAAGAGCATTTCAACATTTTTCTTATTCTTCTACAATTTCAGCAACGTTTTTATTCGGATTCCTAACTTAGTTTTATATGTTCTTTCCAAGTATTTTGTCACTTCAAAGCTTTCTTTATTCAGCATTTGATTTTTAGTCCAATTCTATAATGAAATCTGCTATTTTTCAAGCTAATCCATTTAGTTTTTCTTTTAGTTTTCAATTTAGTCTATGCAATTTAATTTTCAAGGTATTTTTCGCTTAGAATCTAGGGAACTGTCAAGGAAACTAGAGGATCCATTTTTCGTTTGAACAGAAGTTAGATTTCGGCATAGTTTCCGTTTGGAAATACTTTAATTTCCTAGCACGTCCACACATTCACCAATTTCCGTGTTTTTTGTATGTTCTAGTGAATTCCACTAGAAAATCCACCGAAACAAATATATATAAAAAATAAAAAAATAAATTGAATGTGTATTTTTAATTGGTAGTAAAAGTCTAAATGGTATACAATTTTTGAAATAACACACTGAAATCAATGTTATTTTATTGTTTATTATTAATATCAGTATAAAGTTAGCGGGTTTTAGTGGGTAAATTTAATAAATTAAAGTCGTACGGAAATATTTTGAATAAAATAATTATATGAGGTAAAATTAAAAACAAAATCTTCTCATTATATGAACATCCTTATATCAATCTTCTTTGTCTTACTTATAATTTATGAGGATAAACTTCTTTACTTGTTTTACCCTTATTTCCTTTAATTATCAATATTATCTCCTTATTATTCCACAACTTTTGTTTTTAGCTTAATTATCAATATTTTCTCCTTATTATTCCACAACTTTTGTTTTTAGCTTTTATATTTTTATAATAATACAATTTATAAGGATAATTTCAATATAAATTTTAAAATAATTATATCAAATAATGATAATACTTAAAAAGTAAGAATTAAATAACAAATTTTAGGTAAACATGATTCAACTTTTTTTTTTTTTTTTGATATCAAGACAAAAACTTTCCTTATGAAATAGCAACATCAGTACATAACATGGTTTGAATGACAATAGGGGGGCTATTCCAAACCTGAAAGCCAACATTAACAATAGCATTTCTGGCAATAGTATGGGCAACTACATTGTTTTGCCTTTTGGTAAAAGCCACAAAAAAATAAGGTTCTCCGTGCAAAAGGGATAAACAATCTTTGATCAAAACACCAAACTCACTAACATCATCAACTCTTTTCTGCAATGCCTAAACAACTTGTAGCGAATCTGATTCAAATATCACTCGATACAAACCCAGATTCTTGATCCAAGACAATGTTTCTCTCAAACCCAAAGCTTCTAATTCCCTGACTCGAAATAAACCATCCACTAGTCGAGAGGCTCCATGCATATATAAATAAGCCTTGTGAGTCATGAACCACAATTCCCTAATTCGATTTGCCTTCTTCATGGAATACAGCCGCATCAATATTGCATTTTATAAAACCTAGCTGGTCAAAGGTTAACATTGCTAAACAGAGCAATGGGATGACTCAGGTAACACCCAGAATTTGTGATGTATAAGTTGGGGTGGAAAATAATAACGAGCAGAATTAGAATAGTGATAAGTTACTAAAATAATAATGACAGGAATTTGTATAGGTATAAATTAAGGAAAATAATAATGACATGAAAGAGATATAATGACAAATACAATTAATTTAATGACATGAAAGAGGTATAAATTGGAAATAAAATAGGTATAATGACATGAAAGAGGTATAATGACAAATCATAATAGGTATCAATTAATTTAATGACATGAAAGAGGTATAATGACAAATCATAATAGGTACAAATTAATGAAAGAGGGGTAAAAAGGTAACTTCTTAATAAATACCTCAGTATAAATTAGAGTGTTAAAAGAAAATCATTTCTATTCTTTAATTTCTCTCCCATGTAGAATCTAAAGGATCGACTTACTTTCTGATCTAGTAGGCTCAAGAACAAATTTAGGTAAGATCTTCCCATTTTATTTTCTAGGATTTCTTCGATGAGACTTTAATCTTCTTTCGCCTTGGGATCAACCTGCAAGTTTCGACAAGATTTCACTTTCATTCCTAAAATAAAATAAAATAAAATAAAATAAAATAAAATAAGGATTGGTGGTACATATTGAATTACTTTGAGTATGATAATGAAAAGCATTTAAGGATACTTTGAAAGAAAATAATGATAAAAAAAAATAAAGTAAATTTGAAAATGCTGAATTTTGTATAAATATATGTATTTGATAAGTATTTAAATATATATGTATTTTGCAAGTAAATATTTTATTAAGATTGAGATTTATTAGATAAGGAATAATAAATTAGAATAATTATTTAGCAATTATAGGAAATAAATACATATATTTGATAAGATCATAAAAATAAATAAATTATTAAAATCAGATCCGAAAGGAATATGAGTTTTATAAAATTTGTAAAACTACCTAATTCAAATAGTTATCATTTGAACAACTATTAATATGTTTGAGGTGAACAAAAATATAATTGTTAAGAATATCAAATTAGGAAAGTTTTAAGAATAAATAAGTAATGATGATAGCCCTCTTCCTTATTATTTAGAGAAATATTTATTGAGGTGAAATTTCTGATTAGCTCTCTTCAAAGCTTTTGAGTACTCCTTGAGGTGTTGATTCTACAAATTTTTCGAAAATTCATATTTATATATATGTACGTGTAAGGGATATTAATGCATTTTAAAAAAAAAGAAAATTGTTTGTTTTTACCATTTGAGGATGAAAATTGTTTTAGCCGAATTATGATGAATCTTGTTTATGAAAAGTTTACTTGTTTTATTTATTTGAATTATCCATGGATCAAGAAAGTAGTTTTGGTATGATCAGACTTTTTGTGACGGTTTCGTTTACGAAAGAAAATGTGGAGATATGATGTTTGTAATTTGAACTTTTGAATGAAATATTTTACTGGTTAGTTTACCGTCAACTTAGAATAATAGTTGACACTATTCGCCCTTGTCAACGGATATAATAGTCGACACTATTCTACTACAATCTGGATATAATACTGGCCTTTACATTTTCTCAGCGGGAAATAATGATTTGAACCCCAAATTCTGGGGTTTGCTAGAGGTTACTAGTACTAGTAGTGTTTGGTTCCGCTCCATCTTAAAAGGAATGACTACACAAACACCACTGGAAAAGCTCCCACATAATCGCACCATTCATATTCACGAATTTATAGAAAATATACTAAAATGTATTTGATTTTGGATTTGATAGAAAGTGTTTGAATCGGAATTTGATATGAAATTACGCAATCACATTTGCTATGAAACCGACAAAATGGATGTGAGAATGTTTTGAAGTATTTTGTTAATGTTCCAACTTATTTTTGAATCAAAAGTTTTGATGAAAAACATCTCCTATTTGTTATATGATTGAAAACTTTTTGATCCATGAAACTGTATTAGTATTTCTTATTGAGCTTTTATCTCACTCCCATTCGTTGACATATTTTCAGGTACTTTTAGTTTCCGCGAGGAGTGATGGTTGTGCTGTGGATTCGGCCATCATTAGATTTGATTAGGAACTTTAGTCGGGATCATGTTGACTAATAAGTTCATGTTTATGTAAAATGTCAGGGTCTCAGTTAATTGAGAATGTCATTTGATTCATTTTTATATTAGTACAAAGCAGATTTGGGAGATCCTAGATATTGTTATATCAACAACTTTATATGACATGCACAATTGAGATTTGAATATTTATAAGTAATTTTTACCGCATGAAATTTTGAATTTGAGAATTTATGAATTTAGAAGGCTGCGATTTACTTCCGAATATGTGATTGGTAATTGGACAAAATCCGCTTACAAGAAAGGTTAGTGTTGTTTCACACTTCAAACCTTCAGTCGGTTACTGAGGGTGTGGACTGGATGTCATGCCCTGTGGTGGGTTTTTATGCGGCTGGCAGTTGGCATCGAGCTATAGGTTATGATCTTCGATGGGAACTGCTTAGCTTTACCTTTGGGAATATATGAGTGATGCATTAGCTTAAGTTTCAACTTCATCTAGTCTTATTCCTTTAATTCCCTACAATTCTAACTTGCTTATTTGGCTTTTTAATGACTAAATTAGTTATACCTTTTGCTTTATAGAACACCATGCCGCCAAGGAGATCAGATCTTCCCAAAATAGTCGCTAATGATGATATACCTCCTCCACCGAGACTTTGCCCCCATGAGCAACAAGGGCTTTATAGATACTGGGACTTCTGCCTGGATTGGCTGAGAGGCAAAGGTAGCTACTGAAGTAATGGTCAAGGACAACTTCATCTAAGCAGGGGTAGCCCTTCACGACTTTAAGAAGTTGAGTCCCCCTTATTTTTCAGGTACTTCGGATCCAACAGAGGCAGAGGCTTGGATTATAAATGATAGAAAAATTCTTATTGTCATTGATTGTTCTGAGGAGCAAAAAAAAAAACCTCTTATGCAACATTTATGTTAGACAAAGAGGCATCATCTAAGGGCTCATGACTAAGAGGCTTTGTGAGGATTAGGGGCCTATTGTCTGAGACGCTTTAAGGAGGCATTTATAAGAAGTACTTTCCGATAGTGTTCGAAGACAAAGTGTGAGAGAGTTTGTCCGCTTGAACAAAGAGATTTGACAAGGCTCATCAGAGGCTAAGTTTAATTGAATTATCACAAGCTACCACAGCTTGATCACACAGAGCAGGAAAAGCATTAAAGTTTCAGATGGACTAAAGCCTTATTTGAAGAACAAGATATCAATTCAAGTCAAGTGTTTATTTAGAGGCGTAGACAGAGCCCCTTATCACAGGTGAAGGATATGAAGAGCTTCACCAAGATAAGGAACAAATAAAGGAAGAGGGCAGTAGTGATGGTGCCTATAGTAAACTACAATATAAAAGCCTACCCAATTGGAATCAAAGCCGACGATATCTTAACGGGAACTTGTTTAGTTTGTGTATGGGGATAGTTGAGTACATGTTAGTTGATAGTTCATATCCGTTTGAGTATTCTTAGCATTCTCAGATAAAAGGTATGTTAGGATAAATGATTTCGATGACTAGTTAAAGTTCACTACACTCTTTTCCTTTGTATTGTTTGTTGGTTTAGTGAATATACTTTTATCAAGATGAAGTATGATTTGAATTTGTCACTTATAGAACATGTCATTATGGACAATATGGTGGTTTGAAGTTATTTTATGACGATTGGTAAGAATGATATTGAATTGACTTAATACTCCTTAAACATTAAGGTTTTTGTTTGATTTTGAGGATGAAATTAAGGAGCTTACTACCTTATTTGTTGGATTGTTTTGGGAAAATATTGTCTTTCCATATTCTTAGTTATCTTGAGTTAAGTTGAAGGGAATCATGTGGATAAATTGTTACATATAAACTAAGTCTTATAAAGGTGTTATTTACTTAGAAATGTTAGTAAGTCTTTTAAGCTTCAATGTATTTAAAAATGATGAAAACAATTTGAAATTTGAAAGGATCTGATATTGTTATTAAAGTTTGAAGTTTCTAGATTTATTGAGTACTACAAATAAATTATTAAGAGATCTCTAAGATTATATTATATTTTCAGCCGATAGAAAGAAGTTAAGTTTGATTGGTCTTATAACTATGATGATAACTTCATAGAGTTGAAAGAGCAAATTGGTAGCAACTCTTATTTTGATTATTTCATTGGGTTCGCAAAGATTTGTTTTGCATAATGATGCCTTTCATTATGATTTATGTTGTGTTCTTATGCAACATGGAAAAATTGATATATACTTATAGACATTTGAAATTTTAAGATAGAGAAAACTACCTTGTTATGATTTGAAGTTAGGCAAAATGATTTTAGCACTTAAGATATGAAGACATTTTTTTTTATTATGATTTACTAATAGTTTATGAGAATTTGAAGTCTTTGTCTTCTTAAAATGATTTTTAAGCAAGAAATAGAAGATATTGATACAATTACTTAAGGATTATGATGACATTATTAAGGCACATTAAAACAATGAGAATCTTGTGATTTATGCCTAAATAGAAAACAATTGATTCCTTGAAATCATTTAAGGTCGCCACAAATGATTAAGATATGATTCGATGTTTACAAGCTCATGTTATACCTTGGATTTTAGAGTTCTATGTTATAATATAGTAAATCAATGTTTTGGAGAATTAAGATCTTATAAGGAATTATTTGAAACTAGTTGAACTTTTCGAACAATTGATTATGTTTAATAAGATAATAAGATCTTGAAATTTGGGATTGGGACTTAATGTCGTAAATAATGGAGACATAAAGAGACAACTTTTGAAGGAGGTTTATTACTTTAAGTTTACGATCTACCCTAAAAGGATGCAAAAGTATAAATATTAAATATTTAAGATAGAATTTTGATGGTCATATATGAAGTAAGGTATTACATTATTTGTGACTTTGGGTTTAGTGTGATCATATATGGAGGGTTGTATCAAAGACCTAATAGTACTTTGCAACTACTTTATATTTCTAAAGGAGTGTGGAAAACTTATTACCGTTGATTTTGTGATAGGGTTACTAAGAACCTTAGTTGATGACAATGTTTCATTATGATGGTTTACATAAGATAGTCTAATAATTTTTCTATCGGATTAGCTTCTCGATATTAAGGAGATTTTGATAATGTATGAAATATTTGATTCTATGGTATGTAATAAGAATTCTTATTTTATTTTTAGATTGTGACTTCGTCAAAAAAAAAAAAAAATCGAAGTACTAAGTTAGTATTGATAGTAGCTTTCATACTTAATTGAAGAAAGTAATCGCAAGTTGGAAATATTTGTCGAGATATATTGTTTTAGACTTGGAAAGTAATCAGAATGAGTTCTACCTTTAGTTAAATTCTTTTTGTAGAATAGTTTTAAGCTAAAGTGTTCTAGATTATATATTCGTAAAGGTTTACGGTGTAGAAGTTTATGATCTCCTAGGTGTTATGACTATATTAAGAAAATAAATACACCTAACTTTCGTGTAAGTGACTATCAAAAGATAATTCGATTGAAGAGAATTTGAAGAAAATCAAGGTACACACAAGTGTTATGTTGATAATCCTAAGCAATATTTGCATTTGAATTTGGTGATTTGTTATCTTAAAATTTGCTTATTGAGTTAAATCGAGATATTTGGGAAGTTGGAAAATCTGAGAAAAGGAAAACTCACTCTGATTTGCGGGCTTGTTTGAAATATTAGAGAGAGAGTACCTTATCATATAAAGTAGCCTTGCCCCCATACCGTCTGCCTAAGATTCATATGTGTTTTATATTTCGACCTTGAGGAAATATAAGCGATGCTTCTCAGTGCTGTGGAGTTGAAGCTCATTTAGATTTCAGGACTTCACTCTATGAAGAGGTGCCTAAGTAAATTGTGGATGTGATGAATAAGGTTCTACGACGTGTTGTTGCTGGGTTGGTAAAGTCCAATGGAGCAATCATAGTATCCAAGAGGCTACTTGGGAGTTAGAAGAAGAGATGAGACAAAAACATCCTCAATTATTTCAAGACTCTGGTAAGTCAAGTTTAGAGGACTAAACTTTTATAAATGAGGGGAGAATGTAACACCCAGGAATTTGTATAGGTATAAGTTAGGGAAAATAATAATGATAGTGAATTAAAGTAGGATAAGTTACTAAAATACTAATGACAAGGAATTTGTATAGGTATAACAAGGAAAATAATAATGACATGAAAGAGGTATAATGACAAATCATAATAGGTATCAATTAATTTAATGGACATGAAAGAGGTATAAATTGGAAATAAAATAGGTATAATGACATGAAAGAGGTATAATGACAAATCATAATAGGTATCAATTAATTTAATGACATGAAAGAGGTATAATGACAAATCATAATATGTACAAATTAATGAAAGAAGGGTAAAAAGGTAACTTCTTAATAGACACCTTAGGTATAAATTAGAGTAAGAAAAGAAAATCATTTCTATTCTTTTTTTAATTTCTCTCCGGCGGGTAGAATTCCAAAGAACGTACGGCTTTCGGATCTAGGGTTTGAAGAACAAATTTCTCTAGGTAAGATCTTCCTCATTTTATTTTCTGCATTTCTTTCGGAGCATGATTCTTTAATCTTCTTCAGCTTTAGATCAACCTCAAGAAGCCGATTTAGATTTCACTGCCTTTAAAAAAAATAAAATAAAATATGATTGGTGGTGTCATATTGAATTACTTTGAGTATGAGAATGAAAAGTAGCTTAAGGATAATTTTTTGAAAGAGTACCAATGATGTAAAAAAATAGTAAATTTGAAAATGCTGAATTTTGTATAAATATATGTATTTGATAAGTATTTAAATATATATGTATTTTGGCAAGTAAATATTTTATTAAGGATTGAGATTTTATTAGATAAGGAATATGATTAGAATAATTATTTAGCAATTATAGGAAATAAATACATATATTTGATAAGATTATAAAATAAATAAATTATTAAAATCGATCCGAAAGAATATGAGTTTTTATAAAATTTGTGTAAACTACCTAATTAAAATAGTTATCATTTGAACAAGCTTGTCAATATGTTTAAGGTGAACAAAATAATATAATTGCAGAATATCAAATTAGGAAAGTTTTAAGTGAACAAATAAGTAATGATGATAGCCCTTCCTTATTATTTCAGAGAAATATTTCAATGAGAAATTCTGATACTCCCTTTCAAAGCTTTTGTTACCCTTTGAGTAAGGGATTCTTAATACAATTAAAAATTATTTTTATATATATATCAAGGGATATTAATGCGCATTTTAAAAAAGAAAACCGTTTGTTTACTTCATTTGAGGATGAAAATTGTTTTAGCCGAATTATATATAATCTTGTTTATGAAAAGTTTTACTTGTTTTATTTATTTGAATTATCCAGCGGATCAAGAAAGTAGTTTTGTATGACAGACTTCAGATTGGCTTATATTTAAAGAAAATGTGGAGATATGATGTTTTGTAATTTGAACTTTTGAATGAAATATTTTACTGCTAGTTCGACCGTCAACTGAATAATAGTTGACACTCATTTTAACTCTTGTCACCTGATATAATAGTTGACACTATTCGGCCCTGTCAATGGGATATAATGTTTTCTATTTTTTACATTTTGTGAATCGTAATCGATTCAACCCCACTCTCTAGTGGGTTTGATAGGTTACTAGTACTAGTTGTGTTTGGTTCCTATCCACCTAAAATAATAATTTGCTACAATTCACCCATTTGAAAGTCCCCACATAATCAAGCACCATTTGGATATTTGATGACCAGAGAAAAATATATTTGAAATGTATTTGATTTTGATTTGATATAAAGTGTTTGAATCGAATTTGATATGAAATTGTTTGATCACATTTGATATGAACCATTTGAAATGGATGTGAGAATGTTTTGAAGTATATTTTGTTAATGTTCCAACTTATTAACTAAAAGTTTTGATGAAAAACATCTCCTATTTGTTGTATGATTGAAAACTTTTCGATCCATGAAACTCAGATAGTATTTCTTATCGAGCTTTTAGCTCACTCCTACATTCGCTGACATATTTTCGTGTACTTTTAGTTTCCCACATGAGTGATGGCTAGGTTGGGATTCACACTACATAGGATTTGATTAGAACTTTATGTTGGATCATGTTGACTAATAAGTTCATGTTTATGTAAAATGTTTGGCCAAAGTTAATTGAGAATGTCATTTGATTCATTTATATTAGTACAAAGTTAGATTTTGGGAGATCCTTAGATATTGTTATATTCTCGAACAACTTTATATGACATGTATAATTGAGATTTGAATATTTATAAGTAATTTTTATCTAAGATGAAATTTTGAATTGAGAATTTATGAATTTAGAAGGTTGCGCATTTACTAATATGTGATTGTACTCGCACGTAAATCCGCTACAAGAAAGGTTAGTGTCGTTTCACTTCAAAACCTCAAATGGAATACTTGAGGGTGAATTGGACAAATATGCCCCTGTAGGGGTTTTGGGCGCGGATAACTTGATCACAATTTTAATGTTTTCTTAAATCGAAATCCAATCAAACAAACATTCAAGCACCAAGTAAATTGTTCTCTCTATTGATTCATGAGAACCATTCCAATATTGATCATTCCGTTAGCGCCATATAGCCCAAATAACAACACTAATTTTTCCCATGGTCTCCTTGTCCTGAGTATTTAGCAATTTAAAGAACCACTCTATAAGACTTTTAGAATTATCAACTATAGAGTCAATCAAACCAGCCACATTCAACTTCGACCAACAAGATATAGCAAAAGGGCAAGAAGTAAATAAATGCCATGGCTCGCGCTTACACAAAAAGACAAGAGGCAGCAAAGATCTATACCTTGACTAGAGCTGTAAATTTGTAGAAGAAACACCGGCACGCCTCCATAAAAGTTTCGATCAAGGAGCCGCACGCCTCATATTTTTCTCCATTCTCCTAAGAAAGCTTTCTCGGCTATGAACACCTTAACACCGAGGAGTGCATGATACCTATTTTAATCCAGATACTGGTCAGTTTGAAATGGTCAGATGTGTCTATCTGCATTAATGGGTTGAGACAAAGGAATACATTTTATTTCAGCAACATCTCTCGCCACATACAACTCTTCTAGCATCTCCACATCCCATTCAAGTTTGCATGGAATCATTAAATCACTAACTCTCAAGCCTTCCAACTCTGCACTTTGAGTCATTTGCACCCAAAAATTCCTATCATCCCTCAACCAAGGATCGGTCCAAACATCAATTCAGAATACACATGTGATTTTCTCCAATCGAATACTACTTCAATAATGTTAAAATGATACCACCACAACTGAGATTAGAATCAAAGACTTAAGAACCTTCCAAAGATTCAGTTTGAAACCTCTCTATCCACTAACTGTATTGTTTATATAAAATTATCTGTTAACAAATTGAAAAATTCAAAGGAAATAAAATATGGATGAAGGGAAGAATAAAAGAAAATTTAAAAGAATATAATATTAAAGTTAAATATGATATATTATTTTCATTTGCTGCTTGATTTATAAGTGATTTGATTTATATTTGACTTTTTTTAAATTTAGTTTTAGAGATCAAAAGATTGAAAAAGTAATATTTATTGATTTAAACATTTTAAAAATGCAAAAAAAAAAAATGTATTATGAGTTTGCCTTCATATAAAAACAAGGTTAATTATGATTTCAATTGCTCACCCTTGACCGATGCCCCTACCCTAAAAAAGTGACATTTTTTATTTTTTATTTTTTTACCATTCTCTTATCTATGTTTGTTGTTATTATATGGAAAATTATATTAAAATAATTACTTAATCTTAAAGGAATCAAATCCTTAGAAATCACATGTTTGATCAATTTTAATAAAAATAGTTTTTTGAAAATATGTTCAAAAATCATTTTTAATGATAAATTTAATTACTTTCACTTATTTTGTTGAACCGTGAATCAGAAATCAAATAATTGTATGAACATAAGATATGAGACAATAATGCGTTTTATGTAATTTTAAAATAAAAAAATAAATTGGCAAAATTTTAAGTTTCCAAATACAATTTTGTTTTAATTTAAAATTTATATTTTTTCAGAACTACTTGAAAACATTTCCAAACAAAACATAAGTTTCCTCAAATTTTCATGAAATACACCTCCATTTCTTTAACAATAATGTAATTTTTCTCTTTCTTCCAGATTCCTGAAAGCAGGTTACACTACATCAAAGTAATGTGAAATAAAACTCCATGACATTTTATTGAAATAACTGTAGGTAAGTGACATCATTCATACCAATGTAAAAGGCATACAAAGTTAGAGAAAAGAGTTTCTTCCTTTGGCATCACTGATTGAAAAATCCTCATTCACCACCAGTCATCACAAAATAAATCATATATGAAAAAAAATATAGCGCCTGAAAATAAGGCTCTGCAGAGTTTTCCAACAGTATGGAATGACAAATTGTATTCATGGTTATAACCATGAATAAATAAATAAATAATATTATTTATAACCATTAAAAAAATATTATTTGTTTTATACATTATTTTTTATGGTGATAAATTTTTCATATTATTTCATATAACTATAAATAAATTTTATAAATTTATAATTACATAAAATTTATTATATTTTATATTATTTATAATTTATGAATAAAATTATAATATTATTTCATAAATAAAAAATAATATGAAATTATAAAAATTTTACCATGAATTATATTATTTCATAAAAATAAAAAAATGATTTATGTTATAATTTCATATTTTTTATTAATATAATCTGAAATAAACTTATAACATAAAATATTCATATTATTCCATAAAATTTATAAAAATCCTAAAATTACATAAATATGGAGAGAACGATAAAAAAATGAAATTTTTTATTTTAATAAGAGCAGATCAAAAAATCTATAGGTCTTTTTGGTTTTTCGAATAAGGTTACCCATCTCCTATAGATGACACAAGAATTACATGAACTGCAGAACTTATGTGTTCCAAATAATCTTTTAACTTGAAAAGATGGCTTAACAAAAATAGGATGAAACTTGGAAACATGAAAAAATTGCCAAGGCAAATTAATCAGTGTGTGAGTTGATACCCCTTAAGAATTTCCAGATTAAATATTTCATTAAAGCTCGCGTCGGCAGTCATTTCCTAATTTCTGAATGTTTAGTAGATAAAATGTTCCATCCGTAAAAGAAATGACACTTCAGGATTTATTTAAAATACACAAAAATGTTTGACAACAATCTTGAAATATTAGTTTTCGTAAAAGGGGCTCTGCTCACTCCGATAAATTATACTTTAATTTACTTCAATATCTCACATTATCTTAGACTTAGGAACATCCTCTATATACTCCATCTAATAATTTTGCAACTAAGATCATGGTTTTAAGTATAAAAGAAACACATGGAGGATGATACTGTGATCACATCAAAACCATGACATGCCAAACCAACGGTTTTTGCATGTGAAAATCACACTATTATCTTTCCCTGTTGATATCATTTCTAAAAAGACAAGAACTCATAGACATGTTCATTTGCAGTTTGCATTCAACTTTTATTTAAGACAAGTATACGAAAATTGTTTACCAAACTATTAGTACGACTACTCATCGTTTCATAACATCCGATGAAGATCAACCCAACAGCACAACACAACAAGGCGAAATGTAAAAACTTAAAAAATAAATATATAATTATCATTCAAAAATAAAAACGCAGCAACAGAAATATATCAAACCTCGAATGATTTGAATCTCAGTCGCGAGAAACCATAATGGAGACGTGAGAAACCCTAACAAATAAGGGTTTATGAATTAATAAAATGAAACAAAACAATTAAGATATTTTCTTCTCTCATTTCCTTTTTTTCTCTTTTAATTTTCAATTTTATTATGTAACAATGTTATTATTTGTAGAATTTTGGAGAAACATTCTATCTTAGTATCTTGTATTTAATATATTAGCTCAAGGGAATAATTTTAAATTTTTATTTTTATTAAATTTACTCAATTCATCATATTCTTAAATAGATTAAATCTTGAAGTGAAAATCATCACATAGTTTTTCAACTTAAAAAATAAAATTATTTGAGAAAAATGAATGGGGAATAGTGTTTGACTAGGTTTAAGAAAACAAACAAATAATACGAGGATGAGATAACAAGACTTAACCCAAGTTGTTAAGAATTTAACTAAACGGACATAACAAAGGAGTGGTCTAGGTTCTATTTCCAATGTAGACAAATTTGAGAAAGAATAAATTACTATTATGCATTACATTGCAAAATGAATAGATATCTAAAAAAATATTACAAGCATGAAATTTTTTTTGAAATGTTTAATATAAAATATGATTCTTCACGACCAATATATATTAGGAATTCATTTTAGTGCGTAAAGGGCTTTTAGCAGGGTTTTCCAAATCCTCACAACATATAATTTTTCTAAAATTTTAGAGGTTTGAGGTGGGCCCATGGCTCCGCCAACCATCAAATAGAGGTTTGCTGGTAAATTGGGCATAAGAAATTGATTAATAAATGATAAACTAAAATTGGATTAAATATACTTTAATTTTCAACTTTAACATGCTTAACACCAAGAATGGTAATTTCATGGGAAATTTCGGGTACCCGACCCGTTTTTATTGAGACGGGCGTAAGAGCACCACAAACGGGAATGAGACAGGCATCGGATAGTTTCATAAAAATCTGTGTTTGTGTCGGGTTTGGTCGGGTATGTGTTTATTTAGACTCGCTCAGCCCCGAATAAAAACCTTCATTTTCTTGGTGTGTTGATCTTGTGGATATTCATTCTTACAGATGAACGGCATGTATGTTTAGGTGTTTGTTTTTTTTTGTGGTTTTTCAATTTTGTAATAAATTCAGTTGCTTCTCTGCCATGCTTGCTCTTATTATTTTGTTTTGTTTATGAGAAAATGTAGGAAAAGAGGGGAAATCGTAGTCATATCATCCCTTTGCCTCAAATTGAAGAAAGAACCACAATCCAGAGGCTTGAAATTGAAGAAGGTGAAATAGGGATTTGCCTTGCAAGGAGTAGGGTTGGGTATGAATAAATGGGAGGGGACGGGACTATAAATTTTTTATTTGAATGATAATGGGAATCTTCTACTGTTTCAACCTTTTGTGATGCCAGTGTTATTCGAGACGGGTATGAGATTGAAATCTTTTTTTGTTGTCTCGCCCCGGCTCTCCTAACGGGTTTAGTCGGGAATGGGAATTTCTGTGCAATATCGAGACTTGGATAACGGCAACTCGTCCCAAAGTCATTTCGTTGTCCTTCATACTTAGCCCCCAAAACTCAAGGAAAAATTTTTTAAGTGAAGAAATAAGGTTAAAATGCAATGAAAACCATTTATTATCTCAAGTTCAAAATTACTATGCAAATATCTTCTCATCATAAAAATCAAAATAAATAGCTATTATATTTTGAAGACACTTGGAAATTTTCATTTTAAGATTACTAATTCAAATCGATTGAAAAAGCAATTCTAACTTCTTTATGGAATAATTCTACTAAAGATTTGTGATTGAGGAGAAAAAAATTTTATGGGGAAGAAGGCTTAAACCTCAGGAGATAAAGATACGTTATGCTTAATAGTGAGGGAGTAAGGTATATTTAATGTTTTAACTTTTACAAATTTGGTTGTTTCAAAAAAAAAAAAAACCTTTTATAAATTTGGTCGGTGAAGCCTACTATTTCATATAGTTTTTTTTTTCACTAGAGTGAGATTTATTCTTCTCTTACAAATAAAATCATGGTTAATATTTAATACATTAACTTCTATAAAAAAATTTGTTGGTGGAGGGTATTATTCCAAACGGTTTTTGTATTAGAGTTCAAGATTTATTTTCTCTTAAATGTATCTAAAATAACTATTTTGAAGTGTGTATATTATATATATATATATATATATATATATATATATATATATATATATATATATATATATATATATATAATTCTTTTGGAAACAATTGAAAAACAATTGACATTGTTTAGAAGTTTTTTTTCAAATTAAGGTTACACAATTAATTCTATGATGCCTATTAATAACTTAAAAAAAAAACTTCCCTAAAATTCACATTATTATTTTTAACTTTTCTGCTAAACATTATTATTAATTTTAACTAGAAATATAGGAAGTTAAGTACACTATGTTATTGCAGTATCACACATTAGAGATCCACAGCATATTACATGTTAGAAATTTATATAATTTTTTAGTAGTTTTTTTAATTTGTCATTCTCAAAAGCTCTTAATATAAGGAAGGAATTAAATACAGTGATCCTATTTCCATTTTCCCTAGTCTTGATATTATAATTTATAAAATAATTCTAAATAACGATATTGAGCAAGGTTCTCGTCCTGCTTATTGTATTGGATATCATTTGCTTCACAATGCATATCATTTGCTTCACAATTTTGTGCTCTCACTCAAATTATACATTAATTTACTTCAATATCTCATATTATATAGTTTTTTAAATTTGTCATTCTCAAAATCTCTTAATATACGGAAGGAATTAAATACAGTGCTCCTATTTCCATTTTCCTGATCTTGATATTATAATTTATAAAATAATTCTAAATAACGATATTGAGCAAGGTTCTCATCCTGCTTATTCTATTGGATATCATTTGCTTCACAATGCATACCACTCAAACTATACATTAATTTACTTCAATATCTCACATTATATAGGACTTTGAATAATACTCCATCTAACAATTTACGAATTTTTTTTTTTAACTAAGATGATCGTTTTACTATACTCCATCTAACAATTTTAGGAACTTTTAATTCAGATCATAGTTTTAAGTATAGAAGAAATACAAGGAGTATGATATTATGACCGCATCAAAACCATGACCTGCCAAACCAACGGTTTTTGTTAGTAAAAATCGCCAGATAATGCACGCTGTTATATATCATTGCTTGTAGATATCATTTCATACACATGTTTTTCTACCGTTTGCATTCCAACTTTCAAGATCATCCCTTAAAATCTAAGACAATTATAGGAAAATTGTTTACCAAACTATTAGTACAAGAATTCATCGTTTTATAACATCCGATGAAGATCAACAAACAGCACAATACACAACCTTTAAAAAATAAATATGTAATTACCATTCAACAATAAAAACGCAGCAAACAGAAATATATTAAACCTCCTCGAATGATTTGAATCTCAGTCAGCGAGAAACCATGATAGACATTGGAGGATACATATTGGAGACTGCGACAAAGAATAGCAGACGAGAGAATGGATATTATATCCATCAACAAGATAGACAGTTCTTGAAACAGGCTTATTCTTTTTCGCAGAATCACTCTCGTCAGTACACAAATTGCATCCTCAAATCCAGCCATGGGTTTTTCACCTCTCTGTATTTGGATTATCCTTGGGTTATGCCGTATGACCTCCGTAGATTCAGATTTGATTTATCTGCTTCAAATTATTTCTTCACTATTACCAGTACGTACCGTGTCAGTATCGCAAACTCCTTTTTATTTTATAATGACCTAGACAGCAAACAACCTTCTGTTTGAAAATAAGAGAAAAATTATCATTATCAACGTTGTGAATTTGAGGGTTCCATCATCCTCTATTCCTCTTCGATATTTGATTTGATGGTGGGGTTGGTGAGGTGGGTTGCAGACAAGTGGCATTGTAGTGGTATAATTTTGTCGAAAGGGAGGGTGGTATGGTAATTACAGTTTTGAATTTGTCAGCCGACGGATGAGCACATCATGGAGTCATTCTTCGTAGGTCCCTAGGTGGCAACTATAAACAATAAAATCATGGTTACGGTTCAATTCTGAGCCCTCCACCTAATAAGTTATAAGTGTCGACATTCTCTCTCCGTTTCCCTCCCCAACGTAGGGCATTGGGGTCTTGTTATAAAAAACTTATTATCGTAATTCGTAAGAACGAGTTTTATATTATTATAATGATTTTATATCTTAAGATATGTATAAATTAAAATTTTATCTGAAAAGACACAAATCTCAAGATATAAAATTAATATCGATATAAATCAATATCTAACCATGTAAATATTAAAGAAAGATATTGGATTTTTTGGTAACTGAAACAATGAATCCCACCATTTGCCCTTCAAACAATTCTTTCCTATAAGGCCCACTACCACCACATGGAATCCATTAACTCTTCCCTCTTATGTCCAAACTGTTCCTCCCCACCAACCCAAGTGGACAATAACATACCAATATAGAAGAATTGATCTATAAGTTTCTAATTGAAATGATAAAGTGATGGAGAAATAGAACTAAAAAAGAAAATTCCAGGCTTGACTAGAAATTGAAAAGAAAATTTTTGAAATTGCTTAAATGCTAGAATTTGCTTAGAGTGCTAAATTGTTATATTGATTCTTGATCGTTGATGATTGATTCACTATCCACTTGTTGTTTGACTCTATCCTAAGAGAAATCTCACTATCTTAATTTCATGGGTTTGAACTTTTTTTTTATTTATAAAAATGTGTTTGGGCTCACTTAATTTAGCCTCACCGAGATAGGCCTAGGCCAAAATTAAATCAATTTTGGTCCCAACAAAAACGTAGAAGCATCCCTCTTTAGAAGTCCTGCAAACGTCGAAATTCTGCATATAATGGACAAGATGAAAGGATTTGTATTCTCCCACCATCTTGCTGCTGTCTGATTTGATCTTGTTTCTGATCTAGCTACGAATTCACTTATTGTTTTAATAGAAATGGGAGTTCTGGTGGGAAAGGGCGGATTTTATGGGAATGTTTTTAGAATTACTCCTCCTCTCTGTTTCACCAAGGAAGATGCAGGTAAGATTTATTCTTCACATACACTAACAGTGGTAGCAATAAGCAATATCTTATCCTAGATAACCTTCTTTGTCCATTGATTATGAACCTTTTTTTTTTTTTTTTTTCTGACAGATTTCTTTATGGATGTCATGGATTACACCATGTCGAAGATGTGAAGCCAAAATTTTACACAGATAGATTTTAGTTTGATCATATTTATAGATTGATCTGATCTTCCTCATGATATATGAAAGCAACAATCTACTACAGAACCTTCAAAACTGTACCTAGCTAATAAAACCCTATCTCTGTACAAAAGCCAACTCAAATTCACTGGAAAAAGAGTATACAGGTATTGTATAATGAAATGGCTATTGTTACAGCAGATCATCCTCAAATGACTAGGTTTGCTAAAACCATTTCTAGGTCACAGTTTACAATGATTTAAAATGACAGTTGTCTTTAAAGTTACAAATTCTCAAAACTACTAGGTCTTTATCTATCAACAGCAATTTCCGTATTATTTTCTCAAAAAAAAAAAAAGAACCAACAATATTTCATTATGCACAAAACATAACAATCGAGTTAGCTTGGGTTTTATAATCGTGGATGTCCGAGTTAACTTAAGTTGCAACTCAATTAATCTCATGGAGTCCTTAAGTTAACAATAGGATAAAACCTCAAGTGATTTTGGGAGACCTCGAAGTAGTTCAAGGTCTTAAACAAATGAAACTCCATTTTGTCACATGAAGGACTAAAAATAATGAAAAATAGTAATGAGACAACTACTTTCAATCCATTTTTTTCACCATCAACTACATATGATATGTTCACAATTACTACTATTACAACAACTAATTATATAATAATAATATAGAAGACTCACTCATGTGTGTGAAAAAGAACTATAAACGTTGTTGAACAATTAGGATTTTCTGACGCTTTATTTTATTGATTAATTTTTAAAATTTTCTATTTCTAGACGTATGCAAGCATTCTTAAGTGAAGATAACAAGAGAAACTTTCAATTATCAAGAAATATTTATCTATTATTTTTAACTATTTCTTGTTTTATAAGTGTTGGGTTTGTGAGTGAACTATGGAATATTACAATAAGTAATTTTTGGATGGTTTTACCAATCCACTATAAATATTAGCAATTAGGAGATAAAACCAATACATGATAAAATAGTAATTGAGTGACAATGCTAAAACCTTCAATAAATTAAACAACAGTTGGATGGCTAAGCTAACGTTTAAGAAATGAAAGTATTGTTGGATGGTTAAATCAATTTTTAAGAAATAAAAGTGCAGTTAGATGGCTAAATCAATTTTCAGATAATAAGATGGTAAGATAATAATAACACTCGATATAATGTGGTAAAACCACAAATGGTGAAAGCGGCACATAGGATAAATCCTATAAAATAATTCCTTTATAAGATAAAGCGCCTTGAAGATATCAGCGCTCGGGATATCTTCGGCAATCACTGCCGATTTACATATGATCTTTCTTTTTATGAAGTATTATGTTTCTTTACATTCTATAGATGTAATAATCGCAGTTGTTTCGTATTTATCCTTCAACTCCACGAGTTGAAAAATAATATGTTAGAACTCTTTCTAATCTCTATAGGATTCCTTCAATTTCTCCGTTCTCATGTTGTTCCTCCATTTGCCTATTTAGAAGGAGGCCAATTTCATTGGCCAAGAAAACAACTTTTTCAATCGGTGGAAAAAGGGGTGCGACGGTGAGGCTTATGCATGGTGATGGATTCATATGAAAAGGAGAGAAATATTCTCTCCTTTCCTTGCAAGCGCGGCTGCTTTTGACAGCCACATAAATGGGGACCCCACAATAAGTATATAAAAGTTCTTGATTTAATTACTGGAATATTAGATGTTTTAAACTAAAGAATATACTTAGCAAACATATTTTATAATTGCTGGTTTATATATATTGTGGTAATTTATGTGATGATACTATTCATGTGTTTGTAATTTTATCATGTGAAATTATCCTCTTAGCTAATAACAAAGAGTTTATGAATTAATACATTGAAACTAGACAAGATATTTTATAAAGAAAATTATGTTATTATTTATCAATATGATTCTATTTAAAAAAAGTTTATCAAGAATGAAAAATTAAAGGTAAGTTAAGTCATTTGAAAATAATTCTTATTAAATATGAAAAATTAAGGATAAATTAACTCATTCAAAAATAATTTCTATTTCGTTGTTACCACTATGGAAGGAAGTTGTTATTCCAAAAATGTCATTTTTAACTAGTAAAAAGACCCAAAAAGAATATTTTTTAAATAACAGATTTTGAAAGATTTAGAAAAATGAAAGTATAGTGTTTAAAAAAAAAACAGATAATATGTTTGTACATAAAATCAAAAATATCAAAATTTGAAATTACTATTATTTTAATTTTAATTTTTATATTTTGATTTA
Organism: Tetrastigma voinierianum; assembly: GCA_016808115.1. Lineage (NCBI taxonomy): Eukaryota > Viridiplantae > Streptophyta > Magnoliopsida > Vitales > Vitaceae > Tetrastigma > Tetrastigma voinierianum. The sequence goes on along the minus strand of JAEQBH010000234.1, from coordinate 903,379 downwards.
TTTTGAAAGTTTTTATTTCAAAATATTAAAAATATAAATTCTTAAATAAAATTCTAAAATATGAAAAATTAATGAAATTGTAATATTTTATTAAAATATTTATTCTTTAGAATTTTACAAATTTATATTTTTAATTTTTTAAAATCAAAATATTCAAAATAAATCAAAATATAAAAATCAAAATAATAGTAATTTCAGAACCTATATTTTTAATTTTATGTACGGACATATTATATTTTTTTAATACAATTTACTTTCCTTTTTAAATATTTCAAAATCTATTATTTAAAAATGTGTTTCTTTTCCTTTTTTCTTTTTTTTGGTTTTCTTATTGCTGAAATAAATTATGTATATGAATATACATGTGAATTTAAATAACAAAAAGAACATTTTTTAAACAAAAACTCCCTTTCACATTGATAACAACCTAATATAATTTATTTTTAAATAAGATTACTTACCTTTGATTTCTCATTCCTTATAAACTATTTTTTAAATCATAGCATAATTTTCTCTATTTTATATATAACAAATTAACCTTATTTTGATATACTTGAAATATAAGAAGACTAATGCGAACATATTTGATTTATGAGTGATGTTTCTAAAGACATTTTTGAAAATCTTGATTACATTTTTTTTTATTTGAATATATGTAAAATACACCATTTTGTCACATAATTGACATTTTTTTACGACAATTGTTTTTCTTCATAATTGGAAACTTTTATTACATATATTATTATTAGATGTTGCCTCAAATGATTTTTAATAATGCAATAGTTCTATTATCCAAAAATAATTTTAAGATTATGATATGGCCAACTATTGTCTTAAAAATATATTTTTATATTTTGTATATATATTCAGATTTCAATCAAAGTTTTGAGACATGGAAAAATTGCCAGATGCTATAAATCATAAATATTTTTTTAAGATTTTTATTTATGAATTAATTTTTGCACATTGATTTTGATCATAATAATATTTTAATGTATATAAAAATTATTAATCTATCGTCATTATAAGTTTGATTATCGAAATAGTTTATTAGTTATTTTATGTTTAAATTGCTCCACATTTTTTAAATCAAATGTTTCAGATATTTTATTGTGCTATATATTTTCTTATTGTTTAACGCAAGTTAGTTAGATCCCCATCAATTACTAGTATTTTTATGTCAACTTTAGTTCTTCCCCTGTAACAAGATTTCCTTACGACGTGTTCTATAAATTGTAATTTTGATGAGATTTTTGTCTCATAAATTGTACAACATTGATAACAAATAATGTTAATAATATATTAGGTAATAAAAACCTGCGAGCTCATAATATGTTACTAGTAGTATTTAAGTCCATGCAAATGATACTTAATACTGTGTATGATCCTAAAGAATCTTGTAAGACCAACTTGGTGCTTCATGTTAAATAATGACACATCAATTTATTGTAAAGTTATAATATGGGTTTAGATAATAAAACCAAATGTTTTAACTTACTGACTTTTCTATCTACCTATAAACTTGAAAGGTAGAATGACATATTATGCATATTATCAATTTACTAAGATAATTTTCCCACTGTGAAGGGAAGAAAAACCAATTGCTAGATAACTATGTCAAATTATTTAAAAAGAATTTACTTTAATTTATCTTAATCATCAATATGAATTGGACTTTTAAAAGATGGTTCATTTGCAAGGACTTGCAGATCAAATATCATATAATTTCATTTATGGGAAGAAAGTGAAAAGGTCATTCAATTTGACTGTGAATATTCTACGACGAATTGATGCCTTTGAAGGGAAATTAATGAGTTTAAGACACCCATGAAGTGTAGTAGACTAATTAACTTAAAAGATTCAATTCTATACAAGAGAAAAACACCTAAAAACTTGGTTCTCTTGAAGAAACTAAAAAATGACTAATCAATCCTAACCTCTTTAAAGGCAAAAATAACACAAATACTTCATGAAGAACCACGGATAGAACAGATAGCCCTTGAAGAAAGATATATCGAACAAGTAATTCGTAAGTAGGCACATATTATACAATTAGTTCTAGAAAAGGTACAAATACCTAATAATGATGAGATCTTAATTAGTTATTTAGATTAAGTAGAAAAAAGGAATTGAAATACTTATCCCAAGTAGTCATTAACATCAAAAGAAAAGATAATGACCTTGAACCATAAAGGGTTGAAGAATTCTAGCATAAAAAAGACTCAATAAAATGGAATGAATCTATCTAAACAGAATTAGACTAGCTAGAAAAACAATATCGTATTTAGAGTATAAATGGGTATATGCAAGAAAATGCAATAAGAAAAATGAAATTATGAGGATGTGAAAGAGATGCTAGAAAAGTGGTTCACTCTGTCTCTTGGTAAAAAGGATTCCAAGCTTTGGAGGGTTGTCCCGGTGTGCTTGCTGTGGGTTATTTGGAAAGAGAGAAACAAGATCATTTTTAAGGATGTGGCTTTCCTTAGATAGAGTAAAGTCTTCCTTTTGTAACTCTCTTTTTGCATGGGCTTGTGTCTATCCTGAATTAGATCTCTCTTTAGCTGGTTGGATTTTCCACTCCTTCTAATCATTCTTAAGGGATGTTAAGTTTTTGTTTGTTGTTTTTTGCCCTTAACTTTTACTGTTTTTTCGGCTTTTGCCTTATATACTTTCTGTATACTCTTTTGATCTATATATTTGTGAAGTTTATCGATAAAAAAAAATAACAAATGAAATTATGAGATATAAAGTGTGACTTATAGCTCAAGGTTTCTCACAAAAACATAATATCGTCTATAAAAAAATGTATTCTTCAATGATGAATACAACCGCATTTTGATATTTAATTTGTTTAGCAGCCTCAATAAAGCTAGATAAGTGGATCTTTAGATAGCAACACATACATCAAAATCCCTAAGGATTTCAAATGCCCAAAGCAACTAATTCAAATTGTAGCATATGCTCAAAGACTATTGTGTGGCTTAAGCAATACAAAGGCATATGGTACAATTATCTTATTGAATATTTAATTAGGGAAGGATATGTGTATTATCTTGCATGCATGCATATTCATTAAGAAATCAACCATTGGATTTTGCAAGTGTTATAATATATATGGAATACTCGTTTATTGGAACTCTTGAAGAGCTCACAAGAATAATGGACTATTTGAAAAATACATTTGAAATGAAAAAATAAAATTTGTTTGATAATTGAGTGATTTTCATATAAATAGTAGTTAGTTAGTCAACATATACCAAGAAAATGTTGAAGCACTTTGGTATAGATAAATCACAACAATTAAACTCCCCATAGTTTCTTGTTGACTTGAAATGGACAAGGATTTGTCTAATCCAAAAAAGGATAATAAAGACCTATCTGTGTAAGACCTGAGAAAAAGCTAAAAATTTTAAATTTAGCTAGGAATGGCAAAATGGTAATTTTGGGGGAATAAAAAAGGCAGAGCCCAAAGCGCGTAATTTTTTCTAGATGTGGATAATAACCAGACATGTTGAAATCGTCTTGCGAAATCTAGTCGGCTGGAGGCCAATTTTTGTTGGTCGAGGCCCAGTCAAATTTTTCCCAAATTTCGAAGCGACAGACATCGAGTGGATCCCAAAAATGGGATTTTTAAAAAAATCCTGAAATTTTTCAAATATTTAAAGAATGTCCATTTAAGATAGATGAAATTTAGCCAGGAATGAAATAGAAATTGTTTCGGAGCTAAAGCGAGCAGAAACAACACATGGTAGCGATGTGAAACACGTGTCTCATGTATAAATATCAAGAAAATATCTAAAATAAAAAATATCTCACAATGTGGTCTAAAACAAAACGTTAGAGAGAGAGAGAGAGAGGAGGGAGAGAAAAAAAACATGCTTCTCCAGCGATTTTACGAGGTTTTGCCAATCGTAACTCGGCAGACCGAGAGTTAAAGCTACTTTAAGTTACTAGAGCTACGCGTGGCTCCGGAATCTGAGATTTCGCGAGGTCGAGTTCGAGTTTTTCGCGGAAGCCCAGAAAATGCGATTGTCCGGTGAAATCGCGCTATTTGAGGTAGGGTTTTACTCTCTTCCCGGTTAATTTTGTCTAAGAGCATGTGTGTGTCAAGGGAGTCTTCACATTCAGTTTCCCCTTTGACCACGTAATGGCGTGTTTGGTTATAAACAGTCATCGGCTCCATTAGAATTGATTGATTCAAATTTCTAGAAGCTAGACTTATAGGATAACATATCTCCTTGAAATAATATCATCCAGTGACCCATTTGGACTCAGAAATTCATTCAAAGTGGAGCCAAATGCTATGGTGTGTAACAAAAAATTCGGGTGGGACCGCGATTGTCGTTTTTAGATTGTTGGCACCAGCAGGACGGCCATAACTTCTTCGTCCGAACTCCGTTTCGAGTGTTCTTGGACTCTATGGCAAGCCCATTGAGTCAAGATTTCAACCATGTGCCTGTGGAGAACAGTGGGTGATCATAACTTTCTTTGAGAATCCATGTTTTGCACCAAATTATTGCAAAGTTGCTTAGTTGTGTCAATGTGAATAAAGCGGGTTTGACATGACCATTGCATGGCATGTTGTAGGCTATTGTATTGGAGTAGGAATTGCCATGAGTTAGCCTAAGGAAGGCTGTATGACATTATTTATTTAGTCATGGATTGATGGATGCTAACATGCTGGATACGATATATATATATATATATATTGACACGAAATATATGGAACTTATATGCTTATGATATATGTTTGCATGGTAATTGACATGAAGAACAACTAATGAGAATGGTTCATGTAGTGTGCATCATACATATAACATGAGAAATTGCAGTGACATTAGCATTGCATATACAGGGGACATCGACATATTGGGTGTGTGCATGGGTATGGTCATCATTATCGGTGTTTATGGACCAGTGGTAGCCGTACTTTGGACGACGTCCAATAAATGACTCACGGTTCAAAGCATAAAGTGAAATATAATTAATGTGTGTTGGGCGGAGCAAGAAGGGGGCCCTTAATCCCCTCAGGTGAAAATCCTGGAACATTGAGTGTAAGAGACCCACGGTGTAATCCGAAAATATCCGTTGCCCAAAATAAGACACACGGTTATCACATGGACTTCGAGTTGTGTGATGAAGTCGAGTTGACTTCGGGATTGATTCTTTGTGTCTTTGCATTGGGTGTTGGTGGTAGATAAAGGGCTCGGTATATGTGTGTCATTGGTACTACCCGATGGCCGGTTATCCTTGTGGCTGGCGTGGCGTGTGTGAAGTGATGGTGACTCGGGATATAGGTATGATATTATGCATGACCTATACAACATTCAAGTAGACATTTTCACTTGGATGTGTATGGATTGGTTTGATCATTGTATGAGCACTTAGGTGAGGAGTAATCGCTTGTAGGAGATTATCATTTCTTGGGTTTCTTCGGCGTCGTGGGACCTCTTTTTAGGTATAGGTCGGGTGCGGGAGCGGGCGAGCACGCATTCGAGGCGCACATATGAAGAAAGTCGGATGTGGCTTTGGACCATATTTTGTATATATAAGAACAATCAGTTTTAATATATCATTTTGTATAGGTGTATAATTGAACTCTTGTAAACATATCAATACATAGTTGCATGTATAGTATTCAGGGTATGGTTGAATGGGAATTCGGTGAGTCGCTATGACTCATGAATGACTCGGTGTGGTATATTGAGCTCGAATGGGTCATGTGATGTATTGTTATACATGTTTTATTTTGGATAGAGCTTCTTGTACAGAGAAGACTTTGTCCAATTTTTTGTTAAATTTTGGATCCCGATAAATGGTACATGATGGTGTGGCATCGGGTTGCCCCAGAGCACACCCTGCAGTTTCAGGTTATTGGGTTGTCAGTGGGACCCTCGGGATAGGGGTGTCACAGCTTGGTATCAAAGCATAGGTACACGAGGCACCTAGGGCTTAAGGGACATGAGTTTAGGCCATGTTCATTAAGGTGTGTCTGATATGAGTATCACAGCTTGATGTCAAGGTTTAGGTATGTTAATCACCTAGGCAATCACGGGATAGGATTAGAACACTGCATGCATTGTGTTTTTATGTGTGCTTTGATGTATAACATGATGTGTGTTGCATGTTGTGTGCATTTATGCATGATTGGATATATATGGAAAACAAAGAACACTAGAGTTAGAGAGCATGATCATAGGTGTTTGGGAACTCGCATTTATTAGTGGTTGGCGGCATGCATCCGCGAATGACATGGCGCGAAATCTGAGATTTGGTGCAACGGTGTAGATGGCTGGTCGCGGACCCGGGACACGGTCGTCCACGGGGCAGCCCACCCGTGCCTGTGCGACCCCTGGGAGGCTATGGAGACCATGGGCTACGATCGCCCCTTTGTTGTACAAGCAAGTGTAGTCGAGGGTCAGGGATGAATGAGTAACCTCCAGAGGTTTAGGGCACAATCATCCCCCGACATTTAGGGGAGGAGGGGACCCATTGGTAGTTGACCATTGGTTCCATCAGATTGAGAGGGCATTCCAAGAGTTAAAAAGGAGGCTTACATTAGCTCCTATTCTGAGTCTCGGAAATGGGACAGAGGTACACGGTATATTTGTGATGCGCCGGGGACGAGGTAGGATGTGTTACGTGCAGTCCGGGAGAGTGGTAACATGGTTCCGACAAAGAAACACGGCGGAATTACCACTACGCATGACATGGAGTTAAGCGGCTATAATGCCGCTTTGAAGATGCAAGCACCACTATTTATATGGTAAGCAATTCGAGGTATTTTCGGACCACAAAAGTCTGAAGTATATCTTTACTCAACGGGATCTCAATATGAGGCAGCACAAATGGATGGAATATCTGGAGGATTATGACTTCACTTTGTAGTACCATCCTGATAAGGCAAATGTGGTGGTTGATGCACTCGATGAAAGTCACAGGGAGCAACGGCCTAGTGTGGCTAGAAGTGGTTGATGCTCGAGGGCGCGGGGCGGTTCGAGCATATCGATGAACAAACTCGGGTGTTTTTGGGGAGTTTAGTAGCTCGCCTTCCCTCTTTTGAGTAAGTGATTGAATCTAGAGAGCGGGCTCTTGAGATAATTGTCTATCGGGGGCCGTCTGAGGTAGTGCAGTGACGAAATTTGGGCCACGTCCCATGGATGGTAGTCTTTGGTATAAGGGATCGATTGTGGTTCCCTAGTTGGCAAAGCTGAGAGAGGAGATCCTTCGGGAATTCCATTGTTCTCGTTTTGCGGTGCATCTAGGTGGCATGAAGATGTATCATGATCTTTGTCGCAGTATTACTGGAACGGGATGAAGAGACACGTTGGGGATTTTGTTCAACGATGTCTCACGTATCCAACAGTTAAAGAGTGACATCAGCGGCCCGATGAGGGTTACTCTCGACCGTTGGAGGTAGCGGAGTGGAAGTGGGATGCTCGCGATGGATTTTGTGACTCACTTGCCACGGACAACACGGAAGCATGATGCGGTGTGGGTGATAGTGGACCGACTTACTAAGTCGACACATTTTCTGGTTGTGCGGATGACCTTCACACTGGAGGAATTTTGCAAGTTTTACATACGAGAGATTGTACAATTGCACAGAGTGCCAGTCTCCATAGTATCGGATCGGGATCCCAAATTTGACTGAGTTAAGGAAGAGTTTCGAGGAGAGCCATAGAGTTCTGATTGAGGATGAGTATTGCTTTTCATCCACGGTGATGGTCGATCCAAAGAATTACTATATAGTGTTAGAGGGACATGCTAAGGCATGCATCACGGATCTCAAGGAGATGTTTGGGATGAGCATTTGCCCTTAGAGTCGAGTTAATACTCTAACAATAGTTATCGAGGCGAGTATACATGTAGGCGCCACTATGAGGCATTATATGGGAGGCCATCTTGCCGTCTCGGAGTTGTTGGGTGAGGTAGGAGAGTGATCGTAGCGAGATTAGGAGTTGATTAGTGACACCTTAGTGAAGGTGGAATTGATAGGTAAACGTCTTCTCACGACTCAGAACCGATAGAAGAGTTACGCCAACACACGACGACAACCTTTAGAGTTTGAGGTGGGAGATCATTTTATCTTGAAGGTTATGCCTAAGAGATGAGTGATCAGGTTTGGCAAGCGGGAAAAGCTATCACCGAGATATATTGAGCCCTTCGAGGTACTCGAAATGGTGGGTATAGTTGCTTACCGGTTGGCACAACCGCCGAGTTTATTGAGTGTTCACGACGTATTCCATGTCTCCATGCTCGGAGAAACCAGCATCTAAATCCGACTCATCAGCGTAGCCTGTCGAGCATAGTGGACCTTCTGTGAGGGACCAATGCGATCATGGATACGAGACCAGTTTTGCGACGCAAGACTCAGGAAAGTTAAGTGAAGGTGCTATGGTGGCACCGGTGAGTGGAGGCGCAACATAAGTACGAGACACAATGCGTATCGCCTATCCTTTCTTATTTTTGATTTAAGATATGTTTTTTAATATTATACTATCTAATGACCGTTGCATATACATGTGGATTACAGAGGTTAGGAGTTGGAATTCGGACGAAATTTTTAAGGAGGGGAAGAATGTAAGACTCTAAAAGCTAAAAATTTTTAATTTATTTAAATTTAGAAATTTAGGAATGGCAAAATGGTAATTTTTTCGGAATAAGACAGGCTAAAACCTGTCATTTTTCTAGATCTCGGATGAAAAACGGACTTCACCGTTGAAATCGTCTCGCGAAATCTAGTCACCCAGATGAATTTCGTTGAATTTTAAGATGGTCGAATTTTTTTTCGAATTTCGAACTGACGGCGTAGAGTGGACCCCCAAAAAACGAAGATTTTGAAAAATGTGTAAAAATATAAATCTTAAAGAATACGGAATTTAAGATAGATGAAATTTAAATCGGGACAAAATAAATTGTTTTGGGACAAAAACGGACCGAGGAAACGTGACATGTGGCATGATGTGAGTCACGTGTCTCATGTATAAATATCAAGAAAATATCCAAAATAAAAAATATCTCACAATTTGGTCTAGAACAAAACGTTAGAGAGAGAGAGAGAGAGAGAGAGAGAGGGAGAAAAAAAAAAGCAGGAAACTCTCAGCTATTTTATAAGGTTTTAAAGATCGCCAACTTAGCAAGCTAGAAGTTAAGGCTGCTCTACGTGACGAGGCTATAAGTGGATCTAGGAATCACAATTTGTGAGGTCAGGTTCGGGTTTTCACAGCCCCAGAAATGCGTGTCCTAAATCCACGCTATTTGGTGGGGTTTATTCCCTCTCGGTTTAATTTAATCTGAGGCATGTGTGTGTGATCCAAGGGAGGTCTTGTCAGGTTCCTCGACCCCATGGCGTAGCTGTATAACTTGATGCATCCAATTTCATCCCAGATGAGTTATTCGAATTTAAATGGCCAAACTTATAGAACATATCTCCTTAAAATAGGTATATCCAAATTTCAACCCCTTCAGACTCATAAATTTATTCAAAGTGGAGCAGAACGCTATGGTGTGCAGCAAGAAATTCCCGGATGGGACATAATTGTCATATTTCTCATTGTTGGCCTCCAACTTCGGACTACCATAACTTCTTCGTCCAAACTCTGTTTCGAGTGTTCTTGGATTCTATAGAAAGCCCATTGAGTCAAGATTCCAGCCATATGCCTTTAGAGGATAGTGGGTGATCATAACTTTGCTGAAATCTATGTTTTGTACCAAGTGTGCAGGTTGCTTGGATTTGAAAGTAGTGTCGATGTGAATAGTCGACTGTTTTCCAATAATTTACGTGGCGTAATTGTAAAGGCTATTATGTTGGGAGTAGGAATTTATATGAGTTAAGCCCTCTAGGAAGGTTGTATGACATTATTTGTTTAGTCATGGATGATGTATGCTAATAAATTTGAATATAAATATCTATATATATATATATATATATATATATATATATATATATATAAGCATGAAATATATGGAACTTATATGCTTACGATATATGTTTGCATGGTAATTGACGTGAAGTACAAGCGTGAAAATGGTTCATGTAGTGTATCGCATACCGTACATGCAAATTAGTGACGTGGCATTGCATATGCACGGGACGTCGACATATTGGGTATGTGTGTGCATGGGTATAGTCATCCATCATCGGTGTTGGTGGTGGTAGTGAGCTCGTGCACAGACCCGGCGTCGATAAATTACTCATGGTTCAAAGCATAAAGTGAAATATAATTAATGTGTGTTGGACGAAGCAAAAAGGGGGTCGTTAATCCCCTCAGGTGAAAAGCCTGGAACATTGAATGTAAGAAACCCGCGGTGTGATCCGAAAAGATCCGTTGCCCAAAAAATAAGACACCGCGGTTATCGCGTAAACGAGGTTGTGATAGGAGTCGGGATTGACTCGAGATTAGTTGCCCATTAGCACTAGCATTGGGTATTGGTGAGCCGGTAAGGGCTCGATATATGTGTGTCATTGGTACTACCAGTGACGGTTGTCACGCTTGGCATAGGCATGTGTGAAAAAGTCGGTGAGTGACTCGAGATATGGGCATAAAGACATTTCATACGCAGTATCTCGACATTCATGTAGACATTTTCTTCGATGTGTATGGGTTAGTTTGATCATTGTATGAGAACTTAGGCGGGAGTAACCCTTATAGGAGATTATCACGGCTCTTGAGGGCTGCTCGCGATCGTAGGACCTCTTTTAGGTACGGTCGGGTGTAGGCGGCGGCCCTGCAGTGGAGCCGGACATATGAAGAGAGTTGGATGTGGCTTTTGGACCGTATTTTATATATGTATATTAGAACAATCGGTTTTTAATATCATTTTGTATAAGAGTGTATAATTGAACTCTTACATGCTTGTATCAATACATAGTTGCATGTTATAGTATTCGAGGTATGGATTGAGGAATGGGGGTCGAAGTGGTTGCTATGACTCGATGTGATATATTGAGCCGGATGGGTAAATGTGATGTATTGTTATACGAGTTGTATTTTGGATAAGAGCACGATGCGGAGGAGACTCTATCAGATTTTGTTAAATTATGGATCTCGATAAATGGGACATGATGGTGTGACGTCGGGTTTAGAGCACCCACCGATTAAACGGGTTAATGGGGTTGTCAGCGGGCACCGGGATAAGGAGTGTCCACCGAAGTACTATATCATCGGAAACGGTGGGAGTATTAATATGCCAGGTACATTGTACAAAATATATATATCATTTTATATGAATTTACTAAAAAGATCTAGTTCTACATTAACTCAAAGACATTAAAGGCCAATGGAAGAGACAAGAAGCAAGTAGGTTAAGCATGTGTTGCTAGGATCTATTATCCAATATATTCGGGAATTACATGAAGTATTTTCTATTAAAGACAATTTGATAATATTATATGAAAATAATATTGTATTCCTTATAAATTAAAGAAGGATGTATCAAGGGTGATAGAGTTAAGCATATATCTTCTAAGTTCTTATACATTCATCAGCTTTGGATAAGTGGTGAAATTGTTATTCAATGAGCAAGACCAAATAATAATTTAGCAGATCTATTCACAAGAGCATTGCCAATAATAATACTTAGTAAGCTCATGTATAATAATGGAATGCATCTACTAAAAAATCTTCATACTAAACTACCAGAGAAGACATAATTCTGCCAATATGAGGGGGAGCCAATTGATAAAAATTATATCACTACATTGTTTTTTTTTTATCCTTCGTCTAGGTTTTGTCCCGTTAGTTTTACTGACAAGGTTTCTAAAGAAGCAAACATAGTAGTTTAAAAGAATGTTACACGCATTTTCTTTTATAAGAGTTTTTTCATGACAAAGTTTTGGCATAGTCTAAGAGTGATTGTCCTTCAAAGGGAGGTGATAATTTGTGGACGATAATACTACTACCATATTTCTATTTTACCATGTTGGTAGTCTTCCTTAGCTTATAAACAAGAGTTTATGAATTAATAAAATGAGGCAATACAATTAAGATATTTTCTCATGTCATTTTCATTTTTATTCTCTTTAAATTTCCAAATTTATCATGCAGCTATGTTATTATTTATAGAATTTTTGAGAAATATTTTATCTTGTATTATATCAAATATTCAAATTGCATAATATATAAGTTCCAGGTAATACATCTAAAAATTGATTTTTATTTTAACTCACATTCTTAAATAGATCTAGTCTTGAAATGAAAATCATCAAACAGTTTTACAACTTTAAACAATTATTTCAATGAGAAGAATAAAAGGGGAATAGTGTTTTACTTGGCTAACAAGATGTTTTGGAATATTTAATGTAGAAGATGATTCTTCACATAAAAATATGTCCTTTATGGTAAAAATTACATAAAAATAGATATCAAATATAGATACCAATAAAGCATGTCTCAATGGTTAAAAGGTTCGACGGACATAAGGAAGGCCAAATTGATCTTCGTGAGAGCAAGCTATCTGCTACTTGTTCTAATAATTGAGACAGATTTAGGAATTCCTTTTAGTGACAAAAAATTCAATACATTATAGCCAATAAAGGTAAACTACACAATTTCTTTTAGAAGGGCTTGAATCCTCAAATATAAAACTTTTTAATTTTTTTTTATTTTTTATTTGGAGGGTTGAGGTGCCCCCATGGCTCTGCCAACCATCAAATAGTGGTTTATTGGGAAATTAGCATAAAGCCCAAGTTTTTGTTTATTAGTGAAGGATAAACTATAAAGGATACATTAAATTTGGATTAGATATATGTTAGTCTTTTAACTTTTCAACTTTAGCATGACTTACACTTTGCCGTCCGTTGTCTGTTATGATTTCTGTGCAGCAAAATAGTGATAATATCATAGGGAAAAAACAAAGAATAAGAATGCACAAAAACAAAAACTTATATAGTTCTTCATTGTGCTTATATCCACGAGACAACAGCTAAAAGCTTCATTATATCTAATTAGGATTACATAAGAAGGTCTTTATAATAATACTAGGTATTCTGATTAAAAAAATAACACTAGGCATGATAAAATTATAAAAATACCCCATATACCTTGTACTGCAATACTTTTCCCCCACATCCATCCCCTCAACAAAAGATAACAAGCTTTAAGGGCAAATGTCGTCGCTCCACTCCGTTTTGCTCCGACATTTTATCCCTTTTTCCATAAATATGTTTTTCAAATATGAGCCACATATACAACACAGCCCAAATATATTAAAAAAGAATGCTTAGCTCCTCAAACTTATTAAAAACTCAATGAACAGATTATGAAGTGAAGAAACAAGGTTAAAATGCAAGGAAAACCATTTATAGTCCAAGTTCAAAATTATCACAATTTATAGTTGCATGCTAAATCATTAAATAATCATGCAAACATCTTTGTATTATAAAAAATCAAGATTAATAGCTGTTATATTTTGAATATATTTGGAAATTTTCATTTTTAGGTTGCTAACTCAAATCGATATTCAAACTGAAGTGTAAGAAAGAGCAGTTTCACTTTTCTTTTTTAATAATTTTACATAAATTTTGTAATTGAGACAGTGTTTTTAACGGAGAAGTACAGTAACTACTATACTTTTTTAAAATCAATTCTTATTTGAAATAGTTGAAATACAACTTGACATTGTTACAAGTTTTTGTAAAGGCAACACACTATTAATTCAGCGGTTATTAATATCCCAATAAAGTTCCTAAAATTCACATTATTGATTTTAACTTGAATAACATGAGATATAGGATGTCAAATGCATTATGTTTGTGGAGGAATCATTTATTATAAATCTACATCATAATATATGTTAGAAATGTAATACATTATATTTTGTAATTTGTGAATTTGTACTGTAAATTTGCTGTTCACAAAATCTAAAAGATTTTAATAGAAGGGATCACTTAAATAAACTGGTATTGCTTTTCTTCCTCTAATTTTGAGGTTAGAATCTATGAAAATAATTCTAAAAAATGTGTAATTATGCTCTTCTAACTATATTTTTTTCGATCCAACCAAGATTCAAATGAAACACAACTACAGTAACCAAAATGACAGTCTTTGTTGTTGGAATGGATTTTATTTCCTTCACAATTTTGTAGACACATCCTGAAGAATTATATATCCTTTAATTTACTTCAATACCTCAAATTATCCCAAACTTTACCTCCTTTACACACTCCATCAACAATTTTACAATTTTCTAACTAAGATCGTAACTTTTAAGTAGAAAAAACACATGCCAGGAGGATGATATTGTGACCATGTCAAAACCATGACCTGGTGCTAGTAAAAATTTTCATTTCCTTCACAATGTTGTTGATATCCTTTAATTTACTTCAATATCTCAAATTATCCGAGACTTAATTCGTGACATCATTTATATAAGCCATCAACAATTTTATAATTTTTTTAACTTCTAAATAGAAAAAAGACATGCGAGGAGGATGATATATATAGTGACCACGTCAAAACCATGCCCTGGTGTAAGTAAAAATCGCCACAAACACACCAATATCATTTATCATTGCTTGATATCATTTCTGGAAGAAGAAGAAAGAACACAGACATGTTCTTCTATATTTTGCATTCAACTTTAAAGATCATCCATTTTAATTTAAGACAAGTATGCGAAAATTGTTTACCAAACTATTAATACGAGTATTCAACGTTTTATAGCATCCGAGGAAGATCGACCAAACAGCACAACACAACAACAAGGCGAAATGTAAAAACTTAAAAATTAAATATATATAATTATCATTCAAAAATAAAAATATATCAAACCTCGAATGATTTGAATCTCAGTCAGCGAGAAACCATGATGGACATTGGAGGATACATATTGGAGACAGCGACGGGGCGCCGGATAATGAAGCCGGAAAATTGAATAGCAGACGAGAAAATGGAAATTAAATCCATCAACAAGTGAGACAGTTCTTGAAACAGGCTTATGCTTTTTCTCAGAATCACTCTCGTCAGTATACAAACTGCATCCTCAAATCTAGCCATGGGTTTTTTCCTTTACGCTTCTCTTTGTTTGGATTTGCCGTGGGTCATGCCGTACTACCTCCGTCGATTCAGAACATATTTCTTCACTACCCTTTCACTATCGCAAATTCATCTTTCCTTTCTGAAAATTACCCTAACACCCTTCCGTTTGAAAATAAGAGAAGTATCATTATCAACGTTATGAATTTTAGGTAGTCCATCATCGTGATGATGGGACGTGGTTGGTGAGGTGGGTTGACAGACAAGTCATAGTTGTAAAATTCTGTTGGGAGTGAGGGTGGTATGGTAATTACAGATTTGAATGCGATGAGCACATCGTGGAGTCATCCCCGGGTTGGTGGCAAGTATAAAATCATGGTTACGGTACGATTCTGGGCCCTCCACCCCTCATCGGTGTCGAGTGTCGACATTCTCTCCCCATTGGCCGCCCCCCCCTCCCCAAATTTTGAAGAACCAAATTTTGACACGTGAACCTATTTTTGGTCTTGACAAATATGTTCTCCTTCTATTCTTGTAAAAATAACTCTTTTTTAAAAGATAATATATATATAAAATAAAGGAAAAAAGTTTTTTTTTAAAAAAACATAAAAAATAATAAAATATTAAATTTACAAATTTATGAGTGATTATACATAAATATTAAATTATACATAAATGTTTCTTTAAGAAGATTATAAGTGATTATTTATTATTTATTATTTATTAATATTATAAATGTAATTCTATAAGTATTTTCAATTTTTATAAAATATATTTTTAGAAAATAATTCTTATAATAAAATCATTTAAAAAGGTTTTTTTACTCTCAATCACTGTTTTTTTCACAACTAAATATTTTGTTATAATATAATAAATTACATGAAACTTGAACTTAAAGACCTTGTTAAATGTCATGTCGTTTAAACTATCTTTCTTTTTTATCATTTTATATTATATTATAGTAATATTTTATTTTTTAATTCGAATAGAAAAATCTCTCATAAATCTATTCCAATCATTTACCATTTTAGTAAGGGCTTTTTAAAAGTTAATATTAAATATAGGTGTAAGACAGCAAAAATCAGGCAATAAAATGGAAATCGCCCTCACGGGTTGGAGTAAAGAATAAAGGAAACGGTTGTATGCAGGGTGCTATATATATATATATATATATATATATATATATATATATATATATATATATAAAAAGATGTTCATGTTTGGCCAGTACAACTAGGGTAGTAGCAGTGAATAGTAGAACTTGAACGTTTATTTAGAGGCACATTGAATTTATGGTGATTTCGGCGGCCAGAGCAGGCAGGCTAAAATCGATTCGAGGCAGGCAGTTTTTAAAAAAAAGGCAGGCACGGTACGTTAAAACCGTTTAGTATGGAACGAGCCATTTCGAGCTTAACCTCGATTTCAATTGATCCAGAACCTATATACAAGTTTGTATTGTAATCCGATCTCAAATTTCGATCAGTATGCTTAAACTTTGTAATCTGATTTGATATGAATCATCGATTAAGGAAATAATTTTCCTATGGGATTTGTTTCTGTGTGGTGATTTAGCGATTAAATCTTGAAGTTGTTAAAGCACCTCCTTGACATTTGTTTACTTTGGATTACAGCGAGTGCATTTCTTGAAGCAGAACTGCGGCGAAATTATGAAATAGAATTAAAGCAGTAGAAATTGCAGTGAAGAAATAAGATTTAAAGTCATTGAATAAAACATGATTATGGTTTTAATCGATTATCTAAATAAAGAAATAATATATCGCGAGATCTGGCAAGAGCAAACTCAAATTAGTATGGCATGTGGCACCAGCGATATCTTTGCTTTTTATGGTTAAGGATTGGCCACCACCCACTGACTACCAAGGCTGCGCATGATTAATTTCAGACCCATAGCTTTCGCTGCGGATTTGGAGATCAGAATTTGCCACCATGTCCCGGCCGGTCGTGAATTTTCATACCAGTGGCCAGCGGTGGCACTCTCGGAATTGCCGTCTGTTCTGGCGGTCAGAATCTTGTCTTGTTTCCTCTATGAAACCCGAAGCCCACGATCGCCCTTGATGCCTTTTCCCATACCTTTAGATACTTATTTGGGTTAGAAATTAAATCTTACCAGTATCAAAGGGACTAAATACCCCGATTTGAGATTAGATCTAGTTAAATGAGGTTGAATTATTGGTCATTATCGGTGGAGTCGGGTGCATTTCTTGCTCGATCTCTTTCGAGATCCTTAGTATACAGCTCATGGCCACCGGCTATGGTTCGCGGGAGCGATCTGCCATGTTATGGTGGATTCTTGTACACCGGGGATCGGCCGTCGTGCAGTGGAGTGCATTACCCGACATCCATGTCCTTCCCCGACGTCGGCCCTGGCAGAGGCACGCTTCTTAGCAGTATCATGACTAGACGTCTAGTCGTGTGAAACTTGGCCCGTATTATCGTGGGTCACCCAGATTCCATTCTGGGCGGATCTACGGAGATCTGAGTCTGATCACCGTGACGGTGGGATTCGCTCGAGCTCCGGCCGTCTTGTCGTCGTGGCCTCATGCCCGAACCCCGTGAGGATTCGGCGCATTTCTTGAAATCGCGTGTCATTAGATCTAGAGCTTGAGGATCCATTACATCGATATCGGGACACATGACACAGGCATTTCCCTCCGTAGCCTTTGAGAGTCGCGGGACTCGCCTTAGGTGAAGAGGGAGCCCAGGATCTGGCGGTCGGAGGCCAGAGTAGGTGGAAGCCTCGTTCAGACGGATGGATCCGACCGGCCAGGGCTTTTGGCAGGGCTGGCGGGGCAGGGGCGGCGAGTTTATCGACACAGGGTCTGCAAGACTCGGTCACCGTGTTGGTTCCCATGGGCGGCGTAGAACGACCGGCGAGATCAAGAACAGTCTGGATTAAGTACTAGCTCATGGCTTCACCTATCACAATCTTTCAATTATTCAGTCACCAACTTCTTTAAAAGGATATGTGTAGACCCCGCATGTTATTATGGGTTTTTCATTTAAAAATACTACTCTTTTTTTTATTTTAAAATTTTATTTTTAGAAAATTGTTTGAAGTTGCTATTTATTTTTATTTTATTTTATTTAAAATAATAATAAACCTTAAATGTGTCTCCTTATAAAAAAATATATGTTTGAAAAAATTCAAGTTTAGGTCAGGGGATCGAGGGTTGCTTTGTGGGAAGATACGATTATGGCTTAAGTAGCGTCCACTCTAAATCACTTAAAATCGAGTTTAACATGAAGCAAGATTAAGGAAAATATGAGCTTTTGAACATCGATCGATAAATATAGAGCCAAGTAATGTAATCTGTGATATCACAGAAACGTATATAAATAAATAGATAAATAAATGAATATATAAACAACAAAAGTTATATAAGAAAAATATGTACTTGGATGGCATATTTGAAGTGTTATCAATTAAAAACAATGTTAATGTAATAATAAAATACAAAATGTTCAAAATTAATTAAAAATTTGGTCATAAATTAGATGTCAAATTATTTATTAAAATGATAGATGAAATGTTGAGCCTCACCCAAACCCATTTATCTTTTACACGAATTGACTCCATGAGATTTTATTTTATTGGAATTGTATAATTAATCATGTGGTTGAAATTTTTGAAAACTAATTGAAAATTGAGATTTTGAAAATTAGAAGTTTGAAAATTGAGAATTTTGAAATGAAATTGAAGTTTGAGAATTTTGAATTGTGATTTTGAAAATTGGATTTTGAAATTAAGAACTTGAATTTTATAAATTTGAGATTTACAATTTAGAAATTTGAAGTTAAAAATTAAAAAACTTGACTTTTGAAATTATGACACTTAAAATTTTGAAATTAGGGAATTGTAATTTTGAAATTTGAAACTTGAAATTTTGAAATTTGAGACTAGGTGACTTTGAATTTTGAAATTATAGCACTTAAATTTTGAAATTGAAAATTTTGTGATTTTGTAATTTTGAAATTAGAAACTTGAAAAATTAAAATTAGAAATTGTGGGAGTTGAATTTTGAAATTAGGGCACTTAATTTTTTGTAAAGTTGAAATTATAAATTGAGGGACTTGGATTTTGAAATTATGGCACTTAGAATTTGGAAATTGGGAATATGTAATTTTGAAATTGGAAATTTAAGAAATTGAAATTAGAAATTGAAGGAGTTGAATTTTGAAATTATGGCACTTAATTTTTAAAATTGGAAACTCAAAATTTGAAATTAAGAAATGATAGACTTGAATTTTGAAATTAGGGCACTTGAATTTTGAAATTGGAAATTTGTAGTTTTGAAATTGGAAACTTGAACAAAAAAGAAATTGAAAATTTTGAAAATTTAAAATTTGGGAATTTGAATAAATTAAGGGTAGGTCATTCATGAATTAAGTAAAATGAATTAAATTATTAAACAAAAAACATCAACAATAATAAAAACTAAAAAAGCAACAATATACTCACTGGGAAAATAAAACAATAATAATATATTTAAATGACTAATTAAAGAAAATAATTAATTAAATAGATATACAAAACAATAACATAACTATAAAAAGAAAAAATAAAAATAAAAAGATAAAAAAGATTTCCCTAGCGAAGAGAAAGTCAGAGACTTACTTGGTAAAAGGGAAGGGGGAGGGCGAGCGGGAGGCTCCTGCAGTGCAGAATTAAGACCCACGAGTCGAGACTATCTACAAGAAGCCAAAATAAGCCTCCTGAAGTTGGGACCTTGAGCCGAATTATTAAAGCTTTAAAGCATAAGAGTAACACCCCTTTCGTCAGGCAGATTGACTTGTCAAGCCAGGATGCACGGGATGCTTTGATACTGTATATCGCTTTAACAAAATCATTTATCAGCTCATTCAGGCTGGGTGCACTTCAATTGGCATAAAAATCCCTTTTAAAAATGCGGAAACGTTTTTAAAGGAGTAGGCCCATTAACATTTCATTTATACAAAAGTACAATTATTATAAAGGCATATCAAGCCTTTTCAAATATGTTTTACAAAATAGATGTTCGGAGTTCAAATTGTTTTTTTACAAAATATCAATGTTCATAAAAAAAAAAATGGACCGCATATGTCGGAGCATACTCCGCAATTCTTTCTTTATAACTCGACGCTCCTCAATCTGCCTTTAGTTTCTACATTGATGCGTACAGCATAGATAACTTGCTTCTGTGACTGGCGTTTTTCGGCGTTTAGTGGTTATACGATTCCGATGCCCGGAGTTTTAGTTTGAAGTGAATCGTGCAGTTTTCTTGAAATAAACTTTCAAATCTTTGGATGATCGATGTCCCGATACATTACGTATACTTATTTCATATACAATGTTACTTGATTCATTGATTATTCAAATACCGCACCATATACACAATAAATCATTTATAACCAAATCATGCATTTACCACGGCTTTTTCATTCAGTTTGCAATCATGTTTTTCAATTCAATAACGTGACAATCTCAAAGTCAATTAGTTAAAGCCTTTAACGAATTTAACCTCTGTTTCGGTATACGAGGATGCTCCAGATCGCCGTGCCGATGTCTACCACGTGTGCCAAGTAGATATAAAGAAACATTTTGTTTTTACCAACCGATTTGATACCATTTGGGCTCTTGACTGGTTGTAAAAATTAGGTCAAATGTGTTTTCCCTCAGGTGTGTCCGCTATCTTCTTTGATGGTGACACGTATTATCAAATCTCGTTTGTTAACGATGCTACTAATTTGACCACATGACAGTACATACCAATACATCGCGATAATGAATTAGCGAGTTAAATGTTGGCCAAAAGAGCAGATTTGAATCCTTTATAGAAAATAATTACAATATGTACATTGTATAAATAGTTCATTTCTAATCCTCATGCAATTTTTTCATATGCAAACATTTCACAAATCTAGTTTTATAAATCAATTAAAACAAATCAAATGCTTTTCTTAAGATAGAACAAAAACATTTCAAATCTTGGCTTGAGAATAGGAGAAAGTAAAACAAGCCGATATCTCTTTCTTTTGCCTTGATCTCGGTCCTAGGTTAGGTGATCCTCTTTAGGCCCCCAACAAATCACACATCATATTTAGTAAACTAGTACTGCTCTCACATGTGAATATCGCCAAAGCGTGTGAGGTATGTGTGCGGTTTTTCCAATTTCTGGGTTTTATCTTATTTGGACACATTGATGTTTATTGATTCACTTAGGCTTCATGAGATGCATATGAATACGAGAGGTGTTCGGGCGCAAAATCGAAAAAACTTCTCATTGTGAACAATAGCTACAACCATGGAAAGTGTAGAAAATGCTATGTCTGCATTGGCATACCCAGGGAGTGCCGTTTGGCCTATGGCACTCGTCACTTGAGGTATCCCACGCATGGCTTAAGGCTTGGGGTGCCTTGATTTTCTAGTTTTTTTGCTCTTTTGCGATTCTTCTCCAAAAATCCTCAAAATCCCAAAACAAATCATGGGAATCACTCCGATGTGCTTTGTCTAATATCTCATCCTGGCTCCAACCTGAAAGAGTAGAACTCTGAATGATTTGGGTTTTCCAACTGAACATGCTGAAAGAAATTAGGGTTTGGTCTTACCCAGCCCAAAATAAGCTGCGCGAAGCCCAGCCTTTTTCCTTCTTATTTAACACAAGATCTTGAACAAATGGAAGGATTTACGCATGATCCCTCTTGCCATCGAACCACTGGCTTCCCTCTTCCCCACTTTTGTGCTCTCGACAACTTTTGTGATGACGTTAAAGCGAATGTATGACTTTATCCGTTTTTAGGCCATATTTGGCTCTTTCCTCTTTGGCTCTTTCTCTTGGCTCTTGTCCATTTCCATTTTAAGTCTCCTATTATTTGCACATTCACTTATCATTTATTCATTAGCATTTCAAGATTTGTCGTTTGACCATAAGTCCCTCATTTTACAAATTTCCAAATTTGCCCTTTTTCACATAGGTTTATTTACGGGTTGTCGATTTCTCATTTTCAACATATAATATTTAATCATATGCTCGCATGTCGTTTCAACTTTTCCTGATTTATCGGTTTACCGGAAAAAGCGAGTTTTTTGCTCCATTTATACTCGGAATATATAATATAATTATTATAAAAATTAGGGTATCTTTGGAGTGTTACAATAAGAGTTTTGAGCCCCTTTCCCTTTAAGGAGATGGTCCATCCTCCCTTAAAATAAAATAAAAATTCATAGACAAGTTTGGCCCTCGATTAGGGGAGCCCGTTGTCTCAAAATTTTCTCCCCCCTTGAAAAGGGTTGGAGACTCTCTCCTTTTTATAGAGCGATGGGCCTCTCCCTCTCAAAGCACTCCCGATGTGAAACTCCAAATATACGCACAAGGGAGAAAAAAAAATCCATCCCTAAGAACAAAACTTGAAGTCACACAAATATGTCTCTCTTACATTAAAAGTTATTGAGTGCGAGCGACGTGAGCAATAAGGTAAAGGACAAAGTGAGTGAAACAAAGTAGAATCTCAGAAACGAGGGACCTACAGCGAGCAGAAACAAGGAATTAAGATGCCGCTCGAGATCACAATGTGAGTTAGGACTCCACGAATAGACTCAAGTGGCCGGGAATCGATGTCTAGACGAAGTAATAGTTGGACCGGCTCATGGATCTGAGTATCGAAACCATCTGAGCTACATCTGTGATAAAGAACAAAGTGACTGACACTTAAAGATCAAAATATGTACATGAGCCCGAGGGACCACATAGCGACACGGTGAGGAAGGAAAACTCAAGAATAATATGACAAGGTAATGTGCGGCACATGTGAAGGAATGGCTCTGAGCACCTAAACTGAAAAGCATGACTCTGAATACCAAAATGAAAATAATGGCTTTGAATGCCAAAATGAAAATAATGACTTTGAATGCCAAAACGAAAATAATGGCTCTGAAAGTCAAAATGAAAAGAATGGCTCTGAATTCCAAAATGAAAATTATGGCTCTAAATGCCAAAATAAAAAGAACAGCTCTGAATGTCAAAATAAAAGCATGGCTTTGAATGCCAAAATGAAAATAATGGCATTGAATGCCAAAATGAAAATAATGGCTTTGAAATGTAAAATTAAAATAATGGTTCTAAATGCCAAAATGAAAATAATCGCTTTAAATGCCAAAATGAAACTAATGTCTCTGAATGCTAAGACGAAAATAACGATTCTGAACTTTAAAATGAAAATAACAACTCTAAACGCTAAAATGAAAATAATGGCTCTGAACACCAAAATGAAAATAATGGCTTTAAACACCAAAATGAAAATAACAGCTCTAAACGCAAAAATGAAAAGAATGACTCTAAATGCCAAAATAAAAATAATGACTCTAAACGCCAAAATGAAAATAATGGCTCTGAACACAAAAATGAAAATAATGGCTCTGAACGATAAACTAAAAATAACAACTTTGAACGCCAAAATGAAACTAGTGGCTCTAAACACTAAAATGAAATTACCGGCTCTGAATGCAAAAATGAAAATGATGGCTCTAAACGCCAAAATGAAAACGTTGGCTCCTAAGCGCTGAAATGAAAGAATAATACTAAGCGCGAATGAAAAAATGGCTCTAAACACGAGGAAACTAAGAAATACTTTGACTACGAATGCCAAAATGAAAACAACGGCTCTATACGCTAAAATGAAAAGAACGGCTTTGAACGCCAAAATAAAAAGAACGGTTCTGAACACCAAAATGAAAAGAATGGCTTTGAACGCCGAAATGGAAATAATAGCTCTAAATGCTGAAATGAAAATAATAGCTCTAAAGGCCAAAATGAAAATAATGACTCTAAACGCTAAAATGAAAATAACGGCTCTGAACGCCAAAATGAAAATAAGGGTTCTGAACACCAAAATAAAAATATTGGCTCTGAATGCCAAAAATAAAAATAATGGCTTTGAACGCCGAAATGAAAATAAGGGCTCGGAACATCGAAATGAAAATAATGGCTCCGAACGCTAAAATGAAAAGAATGGCTTTGAATGTCAAAATGAAAATGATGCCTCTAAACGCTAAAATGAAAACAACAGCTCTGAATGCCAAAATGAAAACAACAACTCTGAATGCCAAAATAAAAACAATAGCTTTGAAAGACAACATGAAAACAACGGCTCTGGACGCCAAAATGATAATAACGGCTTTGAATGCCAAAATGAAAACAATGGCTTTGAACTCAAAAATGAAAACAATGGCTTTGAACGCCAAAATGAAAATAATGGTTCTGAACGCCAAAATGAAAATAACAGTTCTAAACACTAAAATGAAAAGAATGACTCTTAATGTCGAAATAAAAATAATGGCTCTAAACGCCAAAATGAAAATAAAGGCTTTGAACGCCAAAATAAAAATAACGGCTTTGAACACCAAAATAAAATAAAAATAAAAATAAATTACTTGAACGCCAAAAATAAAAATAATGGCTCTAAATGCCGAAATGAAAATAAGAGCTTTGAACGTCGATATGAAAATAATGGCTCTAAACGCTAAAATGAAAAGAATGACTCTGAACGCTAAAATGAAAATGATGGCTCTGAACGCCAAAATGAAAATAACGACTTTGAACGCCAAAATAAAAATAACAATTCTGAACGCCAAAATAAAAATAATGGCTCTAAACGTCCAAAATGAAAATAATGGTTCTGAACACCGAAATGAAAATAACGACTATGACGCCAAAATGAAAATAATGGTTCTAAAAGGCAAAATGAAAATGATGGCTCTAAACACCAAAATGAAAATAACGGCTCTGAAAGTCAAAAGAAAATTAATGGCTCTAAACGCCAAAATGAAAACAACAACTCTAAACACCAAAATGAAAATAACGGCTCTAAACGCCAAAATGAAAATAACGGCTCTAAATGTCAAAATAAAAATAATGACTTTGAACTCCAAAAATGAAAATAATGGCTCTGAACACTAAAACTAGAAATGATGGCTCTAAACGCCAAAACTTTGGTGTGGAATAAAGAAAGGCGATATGCCCCGACATGAAACCAACAAATGAATGTGTCCAAATCTACCGATACTCTAAAGTATGCTCATCAATCACTCAAGGAAGTAAAAATATAATCTAATAAATGCTAAATAGGACCATCGATCATGACATACTTACCAACAAAACTTACTAACAAATAAAGCTCATAGTGATTCATAGTGAAAAAAATAATAATAAACAAGTTCAAACTCAACATGTCAGCTATCAAACGATGACATCATCACAAACAAGTCAATAATCTATTAGGCCTTGTTATCATGGAAAGTGTTGAACCTAAAGTCCAATAGATACAGCTAGAGAGCTCAAAGACTGAACTACATCCTTCCCAGATCAAAGGAGTAGATCATCTATTATGGTGAAATTGGTAGATCAAAGAAGACATGAGATAAGCTCTAGAAGGGTAGATATAGGTATGAGGATATCAAGGACACATGTCTGAGTATGGAGTGAAAGATAGGTAAGTATATAAGATCAACCCATGTCATATAAAGTCGTGCACATCGAAAGTGTAACACCCTAAAATATACTAAGTAGTTTTATAACATATTTAGGGTATAAAATAAGTAAAATTTGTATTATTTTTCTGAAATTATATTGCTAAGAACAAAAAAAAAACCCCAAAATTAATACAAAAGTCAAGGTTAAATTGGTAAAATGTCAAAATGAGGACCTAAAGACCATAAATGAAAAAGAGTATATGCCAAAGTATAAATGTAATAAGTTGAATGTCCAAATAGAGAGGGGAGTTTAAGTTAAAATGAAAAAATAGAAACTTAAGTAAAAATGGGGCAAACAGCCTTAGACAAAAGGGTTAAGACCACATTTGGTGCTTAGAATGAGGGATTTTCTCATTTAAGCGAAGAGAAGGAAGCTAGGGCGTGTCCAGATGGAGAAGAAAGAGGAGATTAGTTGGCTTTTGTGCTCTCGAGGTTTTATTCAAGATAAGTGAAGGAAAGCTAAGTTTGAAGCTTCAAGAGATTTAAGGTATGGAAACTAGCCCTAACTTCCTCTTTAATTGTGTTTGGGTTTGGTAAAACCCTACTTTTGTATATATATGTTTGAGTTAGAGTTCAAACAACCTTTTTGCTTTGATTAGGATTTGTTTTAAGGAATTTTTGTATAAAGGAAATGTTGGGGTTTTAGGGGAGATGCTGTCAAAATTATCCAAAACTTATGTTTTTGTTTTAACCATAACTTGGCAATTACTCATCAAATTAGTTATTGAATTTAAAGTGCAGCTGAAACTTAAGGGAACAAATTTCTTTGAAATAATTGTATTTCAAATTTAGACCGGGTGAGCAGGAAGTGACACTCTTAAAGTGAGACTACGATTTCGGGCAAATCATACGGTTTTGGTACGAGTTTTTGGTGCTTTGGGACAGTTTTGGTATTTAAACCATAAGTTGAGTTTCACTCATCCAAATTGAGTGATTCAAATTTTTAGGTAAACTATACTTATAGGAGAACAAAATTCCTTGAAATAAGTGTATTCAAATTTGGACCCCATTGTACCCAGAAATTTGTCTAAGGGGAGCTCTGTTTATAAGGGAAAATTCTAGTTCTGTTTTGAAAATATAGTAGTCCTGATTATTTAGAACATATCTTGAGTTTTGGTGCTCCGAATTGGATAATTTCAATTTATTAATAAAATAGATTTATAGAGGAACAATAGACTTGAAGGAAGTTGGGTAAAAGATGGTTCATTTGTTCCCAAAAAATTTTACAAGTGAAGATGTATTGGGTAGAAGTGTCAGCCACAACCAAGCAATTTAGCATGCACGGTGATATTTTCTACATTTGATGGGTAGGGGTTGGTGATGAGGAAGCACAAGTAAGATGTCGGAGTTCCAAGGATAGGAGTCAAGAAACGACAACCTTTTTGGTTTGTTCTTCTCATTTATTTTCTTATTACATCTTTGTATTGGATTTGTCAAAAACCGAAATGATTTACATGGGAAAACTGCATGTGTGCTTTGTTTTTAACCATAAACAAATTTGGCTTAAGTGATTGGGAAATTGATTGCAAATGGATTGCCATGAAAACTGCATGAGCGTCAAAATGTGTTTATTGAGGTATATATGTATATACAATATTGTAATTTACTATGGCCAGAAGTATTAATGCCCTTAAAGAATGTTATCGAGTCATGATCGATTTAAGGATCGATTGAGGTATACCTGTCAGCGGTCAATGTAGTATTAGTACTCTGTGACGGGAAATGATTTATAATGGCATGCCGTCAAGTAGCCCGATGGGCCGGGTATTGCTAGTGTACCGCAAAAATGAATTTGTAAATAACGGTCGACGGCCCGGCCCAAAGACCATCTTTGTGTTATTAAATGTTTTTATCGACACGACTGGTTAGGCTTGTGTTAGTGATTAGTTATCCTGTGCCTTAGAAAGTCATGATTAAGTCGTTTAAGGAGCAAACTTATAAGTAAATGTGTGAAATGCATAATTTGAGTTTTGAATGAAACATTAACATATATATTGTTTATTATTGACCATTGAAAATGTGCCAAAATGTTGTTTTTCGAAGATACATATTTTTGTGTTTGATTGAAATGAAGATAGAAATGCATGGAACACTAAGTATGAAAATGCTGCTGGCGTTGTTTATCACGTGCAAAGTGCGAGTGAATAGGGGGCAAGATCCAAGGGCCTTGAGCGAGAAGTCATCGTTGAATCATGCGGAGTACATAAATAAATGCTTTCTACATCTCATGCCTGCATTTCATTTCAAAAAAAAAAAATCATGTAATTGTTTTTGCATTGCAAACAAAGATGTATAAATCTTGAGGAATAGTATAATTTTGACTTAGTTTCCCAGACATATTTCTGATGTTTTGTAAATGATTTAAAAAGGGCAAGAAATGTTATCTTGTATAAATGTGGGAATTGAGCAAATGATGGGCTCTCTACCATGATTGATGTATATTTTTCTATATATAATGCGTATTAGTAATGAGATCATAATTTTATACATACATAAATATGATTTAAATGGATATTAAATATCCCATCGAAAATAAGTATATGAAATATGTTTTACATATAAATGGATTTGAGTGAATTAGCGTCCACTAGTTCGAGGTCCGTGTCGAGTGCAGAGGCACGACAAAGCCCACATCAGTGATCATATCTCAATGTTGATGAATCGACCAAAGATGGCTATGCCTAGTATCGAATGATGTGGCATGAAACCTTCGAATGATCTCCAAATCAGCATTCGATGCTCGATGCTTGATGAATGAATCGACCCGTCCTCCCAGTATGAATCTGCCCATGTGTAAAGGTAGTATATCATAATCTTGACTGCTGCGTTTACCTCCCTCTTTGTAGCAAATGCATGATAAATCGAATGGCTACATATGTCAGAAATGGAAACATGTCAACACACCTCATGGAACTTCTAATCCAAGCACACTATGAGATGAAAGAAAGGGCTATGCCCTAAAGTAAGTAGTCTAAAATGGCTATGCTATAAGACAAATCAAACTCCATCATCCAAGGGAGGACCATATCTCAATATGTGTACTCATGTCATGATCAAACTCAACCTCATGTAGCAAAGAATGGTTAACATGGTCTCAACAACTCCAGATCAAGATGCTCTAAAAGAATAAATAAACTAGTTGTGCCAGTAAGAGAATCTCCAGTGTAGCTATACCTCCACATGAATTATCAAATCAGGATCACCAATCATCAATGGGATGGATGTGCTCCAATAGAAAATAAAACAACAGCATCTGATAGAAGTGCTCGGCTATACCCCATGATAGAGATGTCTCAAAACCCCTCTTCTGAAAAAGAGGACTATGCCCTAGTGTAGATCATCTCACCTCCATAATCCACTAACAATGAGATGGGTATGCCCTAGTATCGAGCAAGTACGTCTTTGATAAAAATGCCCTCCAAAGTAGTTGTGCCCTAATGTAAGTGTTAAGACTGAATATATATATATATATATATATATATATATATATATATATATATATATATATATATATACAAATTTATTAAGAAAACATTACGAAAGGACTATTATCTAATCCTGAAACCAACGGCGTCGAACTTAATCCCGGCAATTTTTTGTATATATGATATGTGTTTGTCCTTTTTGTAAAATGGATTCATTAAAATTTGTGTTTAGTCTTAATCACTACAAGTGCACAGGTCTTACAAGTAATAAAAGTGGATTTTTTTTAAATCCAGATATCGTTCCCATGAGGATTGATGATAAATCAAAAGACTATCTACCCTAACTACTCAAGATCGTTACAATTTGAACTCCACTGTTAAGATGATGAGAGGATTAATAAAATAATACTAAAATAATTTCACTAATATACATAAAAAGAATATTTATAAGAATGGAATTGAGAGTTCACTGAGTGAGACAACACTGGAAAATAAACCAATGAATACTTGTCAATTTCTGCACTATTTTGAATCATAACTAGTCATAAGTTGGAAAGCTGAATTTGTCAAAAATGCATTGTGATATGGTTAGGATTTCTCCTTTAACCATACCTTTCACTAATTAGAAATTCATGTTCATTTCTTACTCATGGATCTAATCAGTTACTTGTAAGATATATTCATCTTTCAAAGATTTAGGTATTTTTCCTTTTCAGTACTTCACACCCAGATCTTAGGACCAAAGAATTCTTACCCCCATAGACAAGATATTGCAAGTCTTCTCCAATTTAGATGGCAACTCATCCTTCAATGCCGATGAAATTCTCCATTTCCTTGATTAAATCTTTGCCAACACGGGATCATAATCCTTTCATCATAAATAGGAGAAACCTCTGAGTGATTAAACTGATACTTCATCAAACCATCCTCAAAACATGAGTAAGTTAGTGATTTATCTGAGTAATTTTTTAAGTTAAATTAGTTAAAGTAGTAGTCTGCACCACACCAAGAGGCTGTTCACCTGCCCTCGGGATTAACCGTCTTTATTTGTCACGTAGAGGGCCCTCGAAATCGGAGCAGTCTGATACTTTGTTTGGGTACACGGTACTAGTACTTGGAACAATTAAGTTAAACAATAATACCAATCAAATAAATTCAAAAATTCTAACTACGACTTTCTTCCACTTTGTGCATAAAAATAACAATCATCATTGACCCATTCCTAGAGGGAGCTCAACCTTTCAAAACTGGTCCACTCATATCAGTGACTAATTGATCAGGAAAATTCAGCGAAATTAATAAGCAGACAAATAAATGAACTGAAATTTTCCAAACTCCATTTTATTCAAAACAATAATGAAAGAAAATTTTACAATAGAATTCCATTTCGAAGAGTACACATCGAGTTCATTTTCGACTCGAGAAAATAAAAGAAAACTAACTAAAACTACGCTCAAACTAAATCTACTAAAAGGAAATAGAAGTAAAATTAAAGAAAAAGAAAAGAAATATAATATCTGAGAATATTACTACCCGATAGTCTTGGAATTAGAAGTGCATCTGATTATACAGATGTCTGATATAGACTTTCCAATGGTAGGCCCCATTTCAAAATTGTGCTATGGATCCCAAATTTAGCTGAGTGTTCATTTGTTGCGACATAGAAAGTTACATCGTAGCGAGTCTTCAGATCTTTGTCGTTAGCTTTTTATATAACATGCGGAGTTTTCTATATGACTCCAGTTCTCTAAGATTTCTCTTGGATTACATCGTGACAGAGACTTTGATAATATCACGACGAGTTTTTGATCTGGCTTGATCTTGTTCTTGTCCTTGATAGGACTTGTCTTATTAATAAAGTGACATAAAATTTAGTACGGCTCTTTATACCGCCACGCCTGCAGCTATCACGGCGGGAGTATCTTTGTCACGAAATGACATTTTTCTCTTGGAGTTTTTTCTCTGTCAAGGCAGTTTTCTATCGTGGCAATTTCTTTACAGTTTACTCAGCTGATCTATCGCGGCAGTTTTTTCTTCTCTTATCCTTATCGGTTGAAATTTGTTGTTCGCGCGACATAGAAATGCTGTTCGACATACTGCCGGCTTGGCTAATCTAGGTTCTCTTTCAATTTCTATCGCGACCAAGTTTTCATCTATCTAAGCCAAATTCTATCAATCTGCGACTTTTATTATGTGACAAGCTTCCTTGTGCGACGAGGAGAGATTACGCCTTTTGTTTTTCACTATGTCGCAACATAACTTTCTTTGTCGCTGATGAGTGCCTAAAACACTCATGTCATACCCACATCCGTTCAACATTTTTAGTCCGATTTTATATTTAAATAAGCGCATTATAGCCCGATATCTTATTTCTGGATCTTATGTGCATTACGAGGTGAAGCAAGTGGTTTTGGGATCATTTTGGAGGCGAGAGAAAGAAGAAGGAGAGAAGAAAGCGCTGACATGCATGACGTTCGGCGTCGTAGCGTCTGATATTGCGGCGATGCGGTCGAAGCGAAGAAAAAAAGTCAACAAACGTCTCAACGTCGCGACATCATCGCGATTTCTTCCTCATAATCATAAAAAGCAAAGCATACCTAATTTTAAGCTATCGAAGAACGTACGAAGGAGAGTACGAAAAACGAGGCAGCAGTGACTAGAATCATTAAAGTTGACAGTCGTTTTGTATTTTTCTTCCCGATAAAGCGGTGATGATTTATAAATTATAGGTGCGTCAGGCGTCTGACATGTTACGAATCATTTCTAAGGTTTTGTTGAACCCTGTCTAAATTGAATGGATTAATGCTTAAACTTATATTATTCAGTTTATTTATGATTTGCATCGATCGTCTCTAATTATGTGGTTTATATTCATGGTGATGTCTAGCCAACATTGACATGATCTTGTTGGGTATCCGAGATCGAAAGATAAGGACTCTCAGGGATTTAAATAAAGCGACCCTCGATTAAATCAGTAAATAGAGATATCCCGATTCCGAGAGTGACGTTTAAGGTTCGAACATTTAGGCGTTTCGGAGTATTGGGTCGGGGCAGAGATGCACCTAACCCTACTGGCGAGATAGGCGGATATACCTTGAGAAAGGATATTTCGTAGGCACGATCACCCCATCATCGAGAAATCATAAATAGACTGAATAGTAACTCCTTTTGACAATAATCCATCAAGGTGGTGCAGGGGAGACAAATCCCCCAGTCTTCTGACAAAGTAATTTCTGAGTTGTTTAGCTTAGTTTTAATCACATATGTTAGTTAGATAGCCATTCAAAGTTTAAGTCCAGATAATATTATACGGCCAATTTTAGTAATCAATGCACTCCTCCCCGTGGATCGATATCCGTACCAAGTACACTATATTACTTGATACGACGCATGCACTTGCGCACATAAGCGTACACATTTTACACATCACTCTTTCGGCTTATCAGTCGTCATTCCTCTTGTATTGCTCTTCAACTTCTTATGTGACACCGATTCTTATGGCGAAACGGGGACTATTCAAATCTCATGTTTTTATTGACGAGAAATAATCTTTGTTGCAAAAAAGTTATGTTGCTCTTTGTTGTGAACTCTGAATGTTATGTCGCGTGAGTTTCTTTATCGAGACGAAATCGCCCTCCCTTGGTAGTCCCATGTTGAAAACTTGTAGTCGCGGTGACTTGTGTTATATCCTTGCCATTTTTAAGCGCGATAGGTTAAATATGCTAACCTTCATACTTTTATGTTGCGCGAGATTTAGGATTATCGCGACAAAGTTCCTTTGTCATTTGCCTTGATCATTTGTCGCGAGTTAGTTAAGAGTGTCGCGGCGAGTCTTCTTATTCTTCTTGACAATGTCGCAATAGAACTCTTTGTACGCAATAGAGATTATGTTTTACGCGCCCGAGTTGACTTGGACTTTATTTACGACATACGATTCTTGCTTCCCGACACTTAGTTCTTCCTAGCACCTTAAGAATGCAATCGCGACACACAAAAAACTATGTACATGATAGAAGACTACTTCATTGCCACTTTTCTTACTTCTTTTCTTTTGAATTCCCTCCTTTTTCAATTAAAACTTGCAAAAACAAAGTTGGTGAATATTCCATAATTTGGCATTAAAATAGATCTAAAACTGATAAAAATATGCCAGAAAAATGGAATAAAAATAGATGAGTTTAGGACTCATCAATAAGGATGTCTTAGAATCCATCAATCAAAATAAGGAGAACCTTAATTATATAATCATCATCAAAGCTCTTCATCATCATGCTCCAAAATATCTCCGACCAATTCCTCGAATATCTCCCATGTGTAAGGTATCAAACACAATGTGTAGCATCATGGCCTCAAAGTGGTCTTCGACTCAAACCATAATGTAGGCTCAGGTGATAGGGTAGAAGAAATGAATGGAAACTAGGCTCAATAATCCCAATGAGAAAAATCCTCAAATCCCTCATTCATATAATGCAATGTATAGAAACCTCATGAGTCAAGAACCTAAGTACATCATGTGAAAACACTAAATGGTGGTTACCGAAGTATCACAAGTCAATTGGATTAGAAAAAATGATAAGTCAATTATAAGACTGAGCTCAAGTGTCAAATGAGATAGGAAGGAAAAAGAATAAATCGATGTCTGATCAAATAGATAAAGGTAATGGAATAAAGGTCTCTAACATTTTTGAAAGAGTTCACTAACATTTTCCTGACGGCTTGTCTTAGGATGTTTCACTAACCATAGCTGGCCTTGGAACCTCAGAGCCTTGAACCTGTCAGGCATAAGCTACGGTGATTCCACCATCCAGGCTTGTCGAAAAATTATAAAATCACGAAGTTGAGCAGCTCTTGTGTGAGAGAGATTCAATACCCTGAATCGTTGTCCAACGTAGTGGTTGTTCCATAGAAATGGCAAGTGGTGCGTGTGCGTTGACTATTCTAACATGAATAATGCTTGCCTGAAGGATACATTTCGCTACCACGAATCGTCAGTTGTGGATAATAAGCGAGGCATCAAACTTCTCCTTCCTCGACTGGTTTAGCTCTGATCAAATCTAATGTATTTTTCCGACTCAACGAAACAGCGTTTATTACTCAGATAAAAAGGATTATGTTACTACAATGGCTTGCCTTTTGGCAGAAGAATGCAGACTTTATCACCGATTGCATGTAACGTCTCAAAAATAGCCTTTTCGTTTTATTATTTTACTTTATAACATTTCCTACTATTATAAATTTTTATTTTATTTATTCGATATTTTATTGGTTTTAAGTGATAAAAATAAAGGTTTTTAAAGTGAGAGAATTCTCAGAGTGGATTAGTGTACCCCAAATTAAGCCTAGTAGTTTAATGATATGTTTAGGGTATAAAACACAAGTTAAATTTGAATTTTTCGAAATTTAAATGCTAAGTGAAAATAATAATAATAATAATAATGATTGTCAAATGAGGACCCAAAGGTCATAAATGAAGAAGAGTATATACCAAAGTAGAAATGTGATAAGTTGTTGTGCAAATGAAATAGAAATGAAGGGCTTTAATGCTAAAATGAGAAATTAAGTCAAAAATGTCTTTAGTCAAACATGGCCTTGTACATGAAAATGAGATAAGACAAAATCTTGTCTTGTAAAGGAAGAACACGTTTTGGTTTGGGAGGAGAGGCTTAGAGACTACGATTGCTTGTGGGGATGAAGCCAAATTTGGATTGATTTACTCCATTTTGTTCAAAGGGTTACATGTGATCGAAAGGAAAGGAGAAGAAGGAAGAAGAGAAAGCTAGTGAAGATAAAAAAAGATCAAGGTTAAGAGCCCTCCTAACTCCCTCTTTGATTGTGTTTGGGTTTGGTAAAACCCTACTTTGTATATATATATGTTTGAGTTAGAGTTCAAGCAGCATTTGTGCTTTGATTAAGATTGGTTTTGAGGAATTTTTGTATAAAGGAAATGTTGGGGTTTTAGGGAAGATATTGGCAAATTTTTCTAAAATCCATGTTTTTGTTTTGGCTATTATTCATCCAAATTTAGTGATTCAAATTTTTGGGTAAACTAGACTTCTAGGAGAACAATTTTTTTTGAAATAAGTGTATTCAAATTTGGACCCCATTAGATCCAGAAATAGGTCAAAGTGAAGCTCTATTTTCGAGCAAATTCTAGTTTGGTACAGTTTTGGTATTTAGGTCATAAGTTGAGTTTCACTCATCTAAATGGAGTGATTCAAATTTTTAGGTAAACTAGACTTCTAGGAGAACAAATTTCCTTGAAATAAGTGTATTCAAATTTGAACCCCATTGTACCCAGAAATTCATCTAAGAGGAGCTCTATTTATTGGAAAATTCTGGTTCTAGTTTGAAAATAGAGTAGTCTACGGTATGCAGACATATCTTGAAAATTCTAGATTATAGAATTGAATGATTCTAATTTAAAATAAATGAATTTATAGAGGAACAATGGATTTGAAAGATGGGTAAAATATGACTCCATTTGTTCGAGAAAATTTCTAGTGAAGGTGTATTGGGTAGAAATCAACCTTAACCAAAAACACTAGCATGCACGACTAATATTTTCTCTGTTGTGATGGACTAGGGGTTGGTGACAAGAGAGCACGAGTAAAATCGAGTTCAAGAGGATAGGAGTCAAGGAGCGACAACCTTTTTGGTTTGTTCTTCTCATTTATTTTCTTATTGCAGCTTTGTATTGGATTTATCAAAAACCAAAATGATTTATATGGGAAAACTACATGTGTGCTTTGTTTTTAACCATAAACAAATTTGTCTTAAGTGATTGGGAAATTGATTGTAAATGGATTGCCATGAAAACTACATCAACATCAAAATGTGTTTATTGGGGTATATATGTGTAACAACACCACGTATACGATATTTTGATTCGATTTATGACTTGGAAGAACTTTTGCCAATGTCTAAAAAGTAAGTAAAGAGTCAGTGCGGTCTCGCGCCCCTTCGTCGCTCGGGCGGGGAATTCGGGGCATGTTTCTTGTCTTAATATACAATATTGTAATTTACTATGACTGATATTAATGCGGCTAAGAGAATGTTATTAGTCGTAGTGATTAAGGATAGATCGGTATACCAATAAGGGTCAATGTAGTAGTACTGCAAACGAAATGATTTATAGTGGCATACCGATTCGTAGTCCAACGGGACAGTATCGATAGTGTACACAAAATGAATTTGTAAATAACCAATCAATGACCAGTGACGAAATCTTTGTGTTATTAAATTATTTTTAAGGCATGCGGCCAATGAGACATGTCGTGGGGACAAATAGTGGAGGGTAGTATGATTTGGGCATAGTGATAGCTGGGTTGTGGATGGATGAAATAACAGTGTTGATATGAGATGAAAATGTGCCAAAATATTGTTTTCAAAAAGATGCATATTTTGTGTTTGATTGAAATGAAGATAGAAATGCATAGAAATGCATAGAACCACTAAGCATGAAAATGTTTAGCGCGTTGTTTTATCACGAGCAGGTACCGAGTGAATAGGGGCAAGATCAAGGACCGTAGAGCCCGTAGTCATCTACGAATCGTGCGGAGTATAAGTAAATGCTCCATCTTATGCATACATTTCATTTCAAAAAAAAATCATGTAATTGTTTTGAATTGCAAACAAAGATGTATAAATATTCATGGGAAGAGTATATTTTGACTTGCGTTTAGACATGAACTACAATATTTTGTAAATGATTTAAAAAGGGCAAGAAATGTCATCTTGTATAAATGTAAATTCGTGAATGATAGGCTCTTGTACCATGATTGATGTATATTTTTATATATATAATGCATATTAGTAATGAGATCATATTTTCATACATACATAAATATGATTTAAATGGATATTAAATATCCCATCGAAAATAAGTATATGAAATGTGTTTTACAGATAAATGGATTTTGTGGTTCGTGTCCCTGGGTTCGATCCAGCTATCGGGTCTAATTGGGTTGGGTCAGGGGGGCGCGACAGTGCATGATGTCCAACATTTTTTAACCCTTGTTAAGTAAAACCATGGAAGCGTATATCGACGACATGTTAGTCTAGTCGATGCTTTGGGAAGAGCATCTAGCACACTTGCGAGAGGCGCTCAAGTTGATGAGAAGGCACCAATTGCAGTTGAACCCAGAAAAGTGTGCATTGGGGTCAGGGTCGGGTCCGAAAACTTCTTGAGGTTCCTAATAAGCCAAAGGGGGATCGAAATGGCCCCTGGCCAGATCAAGGCCATCACACAAATGCAACCCCCAGTAGGGAAAAAACAAATACAGACAGGGAAGCTGGCGACACTAAACAGGTTCATCTTCAGGTATTTGGATCAACTTCGACCATTCTTCGCAAAGCTTGAAGGAGCTCCCTCGAAGGGATGGGGACCAGAGTGTGATAAGGCCTTTCATGCTATAAAAGAGTATGTCGCCTCCTCACTATCCTTGTCTCAACCAGTGAATAGTAAGAACCTCTTCACGTATCGTAGCCTCGACCATGGGCGTAGCGTGACTTTGCTTAGTCGAGCGGGGATGGCGCCGGTGTGCCATTGAGTAAGGTGTTGACAAGCGTTAAAGCGAGGTACAGATTTTGCTTTCATCGCGTTAGCTCTCAAGCGTGACTAGAAGCTTTGTCTATACTTCTAAGCCCACACTATAGTCGTACTCACTAACTACCCAGTCATAGCCATACTCCATAAGCTAGACGCTTTGGACTGGCTCCCGAAGTGGGCAGTTTAGTTGAGTGAGTTTGACACCGAGTATCGCAAAAGGTCAGCAATAAAAGGTCATATTCTTACCAACTTTATTGTCAAAATGTCATATGTGTGGCCACGAGACCTCTATGAACCATCATGGCTCCTTGAAACCGACGGCTTGTCCAGAGCCGCAGGAGGGGGAGCATGTATGATCCTACAATCGAAGGCTTATTCATTGCACAGGTAGTTAAATTTGCCTTCATAGCCTCCAATAATGAAGTCGACTACAAGGTTGTGCTGCTCGGCCTAAGACCGGCTAAAGAACTCTTGGTCACCAACCTGGAGTTTCAATGCGACTCGTAGTTGATGGCGTCCCAATTACGAGGGGAGTATGAGGCTAAAAATGAGATAATGAAGCAATATCTAAAGTTGGCACAGTCCCTGATGGTTGTATTCCAACAATTCGTAGTGGCCTAAGTCCCTCGAATAGAAAACATAATAGCTAATGAACTTGCCAGTTTAGCCTCCAACGCCATCTATCCATGCCACGTGGACATAAGTATCATAGACCATCCGTCTATCTATAGTGCGGCAATCCCCACGGCCGAGAGTCGAGCTGGACACTTCTAGATGTCCTCTATCTCATCTTACTTGAGGAACAGGACATTGCCCAAGGATAGAAGCGAGGCGATCAAGGTCAAGGTCCGAGCAGCAAGGTACACATTGTCGCGATACCACTGTCTGACGATCATTCTCTTGTCATACGGATATCGTCCCCCCCCCGAAGAAGCGAAACGAGTAATTGAGCAAGTCCATAGAGAGGCATGTCTGCCGTACCCATTAAGCGGCCAATTGCTATGCCGCGAGGATCATGACCTGAGGATTCTCTGCGGCACTGATGAACGAAATTCAAGTTGTTTGTGAGAATTATGATGTTTGCGAAATTTATATTCCCTTACCCGACCATTGCGTCACTACGTGTTGAGTCCATGACCTTTTTACAAGTAAGGGATTGATATCATAGGTTTGTTTCCCTTAGCGATAAGCCGAGAAGTTAATTAATAACCTTGCACTATTTCACTAAGTGGCGGAAAGTGGAAACTACGCACATATCAAGGAAACCACCCGGCTCACCGCAGTTTGTACAAGGAGACATTATGTGTTGGTTCGGAGTACCTCATTCCATTGTCTCGGACAATGGTCCCCAATTCATTAGCAAGCCTTACCATCAGTTATGTACCAAAGTATAGGATAAAAAATATCTACTCCACACCTGGAAATTACTTATGGAGTCCGATGAGCAATTTGATCATGGGCAAACATACTCAATGCGGAAAAGCGGTGGAGTAATGACAAGAGAGTGGGTAAACGAGATACCTATCGCAATATAGGCCTACCATACAACCCCAAAGCAGCCTACAGGGAAACCCCATATGCCCTCGCGTTTGGAGAAGAAGCATTGATTCTTGTCAAATCGTACTCGAGCGGAGTGCATTGATGAAAGCGCACGTCAAGGTTATGAGCTCACAGAGAAAGCGGCCATAAGAATGGTTGAGTACCATCTCTAAGCCTTCCGTCAAAGGGAAAAACTTGTCAAACCAAGGGCTTTTTACAAGGGCGACCTTGTCCTTCGACGAACTTTCGAGGAAGGAAAGCTGAAACCAAATTGGGAGGGTCCATTCATCATTGCCTACGATGGTTGCAAAGGGGCCTATTGAATACAATCCCAGTGTGGAAAGATGGAACCTCGCCCCAATAACTTGGCCTATATGAATAAGTATTTCCACTAAGTCCCAGTTAACATGAGAGGCATACATTCTGGTTCTCCAAGGTGAATAAAGGATATTAGTGTTTCTCCTTTTAATTGAGATGAGTTCATGTATGCCTTCGGAACGCAACCCTCGATGGCACCAGCCCTCGGGCAACTCAGTCCATGTAAGTTATTCTCCATTTTATGAGATGATTGTTCTCCTTTTTGTGGGATGCTTCTTCTCCATTTTTTGAGATGGTTTATCTCCTTCTATGAGATGATTGTTCTCCATTTTATAGGATGCTTATTTTCCATTTTTTGAGATGGTTTATCTCATTTTATAGGATGATTGTTCTCCATTTTATGAGATAATTGTTCCCCCTTTTGTGGGATGCTTCTTCTACATTTTATGCGATGGCTTATCTCCATTTTATGAGATGTTCGTTCTCCATTTTATGATATGATTGCTCTCTAACATATGCAATGATTACTTTCCTTATTTATGAGATTATTATTCCCCCTTTTCAAGAGCCTCGCTTGGCCCCGCAACATAGAGAGTAGAGCCCTTATGCCTCGGGCGGGGAGGCCCCCTATGGATGCCTCGGACCACCAAGACCTAGAACCGTCCTGGACCTCGAGCAGCGAAGGCACTTACAGGCAACATACAAGAACAGGAGATAGAAGAATTTCTTGCTAAAAGATATCAACATCATTCCAAAATAAGTGCTAAGGACAAACCCCCTAGGCTAGTCACAGTACATTTTTTGAAGGAAAGGAAACTGCAGGGTTGGGCACAGCGGGCGGAAGTTCTTGCAAAATGATGATAACGGACTCCACGCCAACCACCTCAACCACTCTAGAGGTCCCTTCACTTGTGGGTATGGGTGAACCACAAGACTTCCTCCCGCCGCGCTCTTTTGCTTGCATTATTATGCTCGGTTCGAAAAAATTCGTGATGCAGGTCAACTAAGACGTACTCAGGGACTCCTCATAGCATTTCAGTACTTGCTCACCTTTGGCGTAGCGGCCTAGTAGCCTAATCATCTTGCTCATCATACAACTGCGGTAAGGAGGTATAAGAAACTCTACCGATTCGGCTTTGAGACTTTTGACTGCAATGAGTCTTTATGCTCTAGCTCCGTTCAGTGACCACCACGCAATTGCTCGACCTGGTGGACGCTCTGTTACAACACGACGAAGTGCTACAAATCCTCCACCTCGACCTCTAGTTGGGGCACCTTCTTCGCCTAGCCAACTAGCATGATGTGCTCTTTTGCCAATTCGACCAACTTCAACCGTGCCTTCTCTAACTCCTTCTCTAGTAAAGGAACCCGAGACTCGACTTGGACCTTCATATACATATCCTGGGCCCCCTCCCTCATGTGATACAGGTGGCTAAGCTAGTGTTGCCAAGCATCGCAATACTTCGCCATGTAGGTATCGAAAATGCTCATCTGAACCAATAGTTGTCAGCAACTAAAAAAATACAAGAGGGACATGATTGAGAAAAGAAAGTAAAGTCAAAGGATTACCGAGACTTCCATTTGGAAAGGGGTGGAGTCCCTCAAAAGGTCCTGGACCTTCTCTATCCCCACTGTCCCCTATACATAGACCAACCCGGAGATTACCTCCTCCTATGGGACCTTCAACAGGGACTCCTCAAACATAGTCAAATCCGCCAAGAGAGCCTCCAGGGAAGGAAGGGACGCAGCTTCTTCCATGAGAGGGGGGGATTCGAGGGACACTACTACCTTACTTTTTCCCCTTATCGGAAGTGGGCACCACTCGGGGGGGACGTGTCTCGTGGCCTTCTACTATCTTTATACCTCTCTAGGGAGGAGGGAAGGTCGCTGCTCCTCGACACCACCACGTGGATGCAAGCCAGGACGACGTTGATCCGGGGGTGTGGTGATAGCACCATGAGGGGTCTCTCGGGTAACCTCCCTCGGCCTAGGGACAAAGGATCTTCCCCCAGTCCAAGAAACCAGTTGCCGCAGCTCGGACACGCCTTCTGCCTCCAACTCCATTGGCCTCTTCAGTCAAGCCTATGGGTCAAGATGGGGAGGAGTGAGGGAGAGGGAATTTTTCACCAATGGCCACCTCCTCAAGCTACTTCGGGATTTAAGCCTCAACAGCCGCTTGAATTCGGGTCAGAAGGCACTTAACACCAACTCCCTAGCTCGAGAGTTCCTCGACCCCTCAAAATTCAAGTTTGAGACCTTCGGGACTATGAACTCCTTAGGCTGGTCGAACACCTCCTGGAGGTTGGTTGGCGTCAGAAAGAATCTGAAGTCCCTCAAGGAGCTTGGGAGGCTCAACACCTTGACTAACGAGTCAAACTGAGATGGACTCAGGCCATCAACGAGCTTCCCTCGGCCCAAGGTACTTGCACATGAGCAAACAAGGTTAAGAAGGGATCATTCAAACCAGAACGCAGATTCCTATGCCCGACCTGCAGTAGGGTTAGTGTTCACTGGGAACTCTCGGAGCATGGGATCCCTAGAGCATCCCCAAGCTCCAAACAACAGCACGTTGCCTTGCAACTTATTCTTGCTAGTGTTCGGCAAGTTTGTCACCAGATGCAATAGTTTGGCATTAGAAACAAGGTAATACTTCTCGAGGTTGTGCCGCTTGAGGGTGTGGGCATAGAGCACCTCTTCAACCCCCAAGTAAAGCTCGTACTTCCTATTTAGCATGCTCACACCCAGCAGAACTTGGACAATGTTCATGTGAACATGAACGGGGTGGAGTCGGGTGAA
Source organism: Tetrastigma voinierianum (assembly GCA_016808115.1). Classification (NCBI taxonomy): domain Eukaryota; kingdom Viridiplantae; phylum Streptophyta; class Magnoliopsida; order Vitales; family Vitaceae; genus Tetrastigma; species Tetrastigma voinierianum. The sequence goes on along the minus strand of JAEQBH010000234.1, from coordinate 861,250 downwards.
GTGTAGGAACTGGTAAACTAAGAGAGGAAGGGGGAACTTCAGCCCCTCACTGATGTGGATCTTCAGCCAGTACATGGAGTTCAAACACTTCTTTGATTGCAAAGACGAGAAACTCCCTAAAGCCTTCGAGGCTATTTATACTCAAGGGTGTTAGTGATAAGGGCGGGATATTCAAAAGCGGCATTAAATGTCTTTGGTAGGTCATATGATAGAGCCAAAGCTAAGGGCTACAACCAAATGCAGGCGGCCACTGTTCGCGAGGAAATGAGCAATGATGACTTTTCCACGGCCAGACAAAGCTGTCAAGGCGACCATCCCAACCCTAATGGTTTGAGCCAAATGTTGGCTTTTGTTTCGCTTGAATATAGAAGAGGTCTACCACCATTCCAAACCTTGTATGTGCGACACCATTCTGTATGTCACAACAGTTACGTATGTGCGACAGAGAAAACAACTCTGAGTCGCAATAGGAAATGGTAGAGTGTCACGATGAGGGAATGGTTGCTTAATGAGCCCGGAAAGTCTCACTGGAACTGTGATGACAAAATCTGACTAAAGGCACCGATTGAGGCCGCGACAACGTTTCATGTCGTGACATGAAAACAGTGGTCAATTAAAGCATGTTGCAATAAGTTTGAGCAAGCCCCTGCATGAACAAAGGTGAAGAGGGCAACCATTGATGCAACATACTTTCAGGTCAAGGCGGAAATAAAAGCTGAATTGAGTAAAATAGTTTGTAACTAGAAATGAGGTTGCGTGAGTTTGTAAGACAGAAATTCAATTTACGGAAAAATGGTAAAAATCGTAATTTCGATTACAGTATTAATTCGGTTAAAAATCTGTAATTTATTCTCTAGATCTCGGATGATGAAGCGGATTACCGCGTTGGAATCGTCTCGTGAAATCCTAGCTAACCGCGTAAAAATTTCGTAAATTAAGAACGATTCGGAGTTAGCGTACGTTTTACGAGCATCAGTTCGAGGAATGTAGTAAAGCAATTTTGATCTGACGAGTCATATAACAAATACTCATGTGCCATAAGTGGTATGACAGAAGTAGAAAGTGAAAATGAGCGGTGGTGACCATATAGTCTTGAATGTCAAAGCGGGAAAAGGACATAAACGTCATTTCGAAATTTGATTAAATGAAGAAAAAGGCGAAATAAGGAGCATTGGCCGTGTTCACCAACTTAGAAAGAAAAACGTGAATTGAGCGAGAAAGTGGTCCAATAGCCATTTTTTTAGATTCCTTTAGAGAAAGCACTCTCAAAAATACATCTTGATTGGCGGTCGCGGTCTTGGACAGGCTTGCTCTGCGGAGGGAGCCAGCGTGGAAATGGATTTAGGGACATAAACTCAGAGAGAACAGAGTTTCTCCTACTTGGGTTTTATTCTTGGTTAAGTACCATGTAAATGTTTCGGTTGATTGAAGCGAGGCAGCGTTTGATCGATCCCGAACCTTGGGAATAGAATTGATATTGATTTTGAAATCAAATGTAGCGACCATATTGCCTGGCTGATTGGGTGGATTGAATGTTGCATTTTTGTAATAAATCATGGATTGAATTTGGATGTGGAAGAAGAAGAAGAGGAAATAATATGGTGGATGGGATGCAAAGTGAACCGATGAATGGATGTGTGTTTGAGCCTTCGTAAACTGGTTTTAATTGTTCTAGGAATAGTGACGAAAATATATTTTGTGTGATTGGATAATGTATGTGGATATGTGCATGTTTACATATTTTGTGATTAGGCTTGTGTGCAGGTGCTTTTATGCATTCCATATACCTTTGAATTTATCTGGGATATAGGAGATTAATGCATGAGATGAGTCTAGAGAAAATAAGTTCGGGGTAGTCTAAAATGTTAATTATCGGGTAGTCAAACTAAAAATATCAATCATCGAATTATTTGATTGATATTCATGGGAGAATAAGTCCACCAAACAAATAATATATCAATGATAGAGTGGCTGATGATATATATACATCGGAGGTTGTCCTGACTGGCAAAACAATAATTCTCCTTCAAGGGGGCTTTGTGAGTGTGAGAAGAGTCGATGAGGACTGGGATCTGAGTTAGTCATGTGACATTCATTGGATCATGCATTTGCTTGAATGCCATGTTTATTTTGGAACATTGCTAGCAGATTCTACTAAGAGCATTAGCTACCGCCTGTTGGGAACTCATATTTTTAAGTCTGAGGCCGTGTCTCAGAGGATAATCTAAAGGATGGAGGATAGGAAGAAAGCACAGGGTTGTGGCTTTGATGTATACATATTCGACTTTTGAACATGTGTATAAGTAAAATATTTGAACTCTTAGAACTATTATTTGGATATAGTTAGGTATGTTTAAGGATATTGTAGTATGGGCACAGAGGCCGTTTTTATCCATATTTATATCCCATTGTGATTATAATTTATGTTGTTTGAGACAGGTTTCATCACAGTGTTTGTTTGTTTGATGACTCCCCAGTGGGGCTGCTGATTTTCTGAAGTGGCGTCGGGTAACTTGGGCATCCACTTGCCATTCACGCGAGGTTGACGGAGTGAGTCGACGGACCCCCCCGGGATTGGGGCGTCACAAGGTTGGAGTTAAAAACATGTAGTCAAGTCGCGACAAAAAGTGGAACAAGGAAAGATACAACCTGGTCGCGACCTAAAATTGCATGTCGCGACAAGGAACTAAACGGTCGATAGTTTTGATCTGCTTTGAATAAAGAGCGAAGACGAACAAATGATGTCACAACTATAAAGAGAGCTATGACCGAGGAATCAAAATGTTTGGCTCACTTGAAGTGTTACGACATAGAAAGCCCAGGTCGCGACACGAGCTTCGGTAAAGGGAAGGGAAAGCGGGAATTGCAACACAAATACTTGGAGACTAGAAAAAGTTATCGCAACAAGATTCATAACTACTGGCAACTAAACTTGGTCACGACACAACAATTCATGTCACGACAAAGATTCCAGAGAAAGAAGAAACTCTAAGCAAAACTCATATCCTTAGTGAAAACTGGGTCATGACAAAAATCAAAGAGGATAGCAACGAAACAAGTCGCGACAACTAAATGAAGAAGATTTGCTGAAGAACAAAGTTGTAGCTGAAGACATCGGAGTCATGACTCCTCTTGCCCGAAAACAAAACAAAGAAGGTTGCGACAAGTAATTGAAGTCACGACAAACTTCGTAAGCTCATGACTGCAAACTTAGTCGCGACAAGCTCCTTTAAGTCACGACCTGAACAGTGAGCTGGGCCATTTAATTTGGGGAAATCCACTTGAAGCCTTCAAATTAGGCCCAATTGCTGGAAATGTATAAATAGGTGTCTTTGTGTCGGGATGAAGCAACTCTTTGAACCCGGATCAGCAGGGGATGAAGAGAAGACTCACGTGTATATTTGAATTGAATTAGTTAGAATCGTTTGATTTTTTTGTTTTAGTGCGAACCGGCCAATACATTTTGAATTGTGAAGCTAGTCAAATCGTTCGATCTCTTTTCCAATTACTGCATGGAATTAATGAAGTCTAGACAATTGCGGGTCCAGTTCTTCCAATTTATTACAATTCAGATGGTTTCATTGTAGATTAAATATACTCATAATGTGGATTGTAGTTGACGTTTTGAAAACACTGACTTCCGAATGGACATGTGATTAGTTATGATCTTTTTGCATAGAAATTAGAAGGAATTTCTAGATTTGGTTTGTTGATTAATATTGTTCTTAGGAATTGATTTGTTCTGGTAGTGCCAATGTGAATACCCTTTACAAAAAGTATCACCTTTCGATTTCCAGGAGGCCTCTAAGTGACACGAAGATGGAAATTCACGAGCTTGGAACATTTAATAATTTGTGGTATCATTGATTCTGTGAAGAACTAAGAAGACTCAGAGTTATGAATATTATTCTCAGTGAAAGAGTTGATGTGATTGTATCATTTAAATAAATCAGAGATTTCTGTGTTTTGATGGAAAGATCTTGATCTATGTTATTGAAAGATCAATGGGGAAAGAAAAAAATCCATCGAATATTAAAAGAAAGAGTCATCAATCGATTTGTAGAGGTTTTGCGATGGCACAGACTTGGGAATTAAAAGTACAATCTTAGAAAATAATTATGAAGTATTGAAAGAAAATACTAGATCTTATAAAAGAGTGTTACGAATACAAGTAATTGATTAGATCCATGTCTTCTGAGAAGCGGGGACCTCCCAGTGTGAATTATGGAGAAATTCGAGCCCCATTATTAGAAAATGCCGACGAATCCAGATCTAAAATCGGGATTGAGAGAATATTAGGTTATAATGTAAAAATTGGATTTGTTTCACAATGATTTTCCTTACCAATTATTCATTTCTAAGAAGCGATTGATCAAGATTATTCATGTTTTAATTCATTTTTTTAATTAGAGAATATAAATAGGATTATCCTTGTCTTTTAGTGTAGTTTCAAACCATTACAAGGAGGTGTGAAATAATTATTGGATCTTGAGTAGTTAGGGTAGTTGATTCAGTCAACATCATCAGGGAATGATATCTGGACTTGCATCAATTTTACTACTTGTGATCACATTGCACTTACGATGTCTTAGACTAAACTCATTTTATAATTTCGAACATAGATATTCCTATTTCAGCAATAACAAATTTTGGTTCCACTTCTTGGGGGGAATTATGAGGCTCGATAGAGGTGTTAAAATTAGTGGTTTAGTACATACATTAACAGACAAGCAAGTTTATAGCCCAGATTGCACGGGAATTGAAAAGTTGTCTAAATCAATATTCTTCAAAAAGAAGAAATGCTAGACATGCGATTTTTTTCTTTATTTTATAAAAGAAATTCATAAAAAACCGTTTTAACAATGATTAGGTACATAAGCTCTTTATCTTTTAGAAAACTTAAAGGATATATGATTTTTAATACCAACATTTATAATTAATCCGATATGTTTCCATTTCGAAGGATTATTTCATGCACGGGGAAGCGAGGAATCCGGATATGTTTCTCTTAGATATTGAATTGGAAAGAACATTGAGGAACTTAAGGAAGTTCAGAAGTGCAAAAACAACAATTATGGCAGATGAAAGAATGGTCGGGCGGTTGAACAAGAAGCTTGACATCAGGAAGGAGCCTCCGATGCAAAGATCCTGATGGAGGATTTACGGAACCAGTTATCAAAAATGAATATTAATGGTTAGACAACACACTATAAGGCTCTTTAATTTATTTGAAACATTAGCGATCACCATAGTGCAGCAGAATCAATTCTGAGCCATCCTACTAAAGATCCTAATAAGCACATGGGCAGATTCCTCAGGATGGATAACACAGTTAAACTAAACGGTGTGAGACCAGAGGTGATTAAGCTACATCTCTTTCCCTTTTCCTTAAGAGATATTACAGTACGCATCATTATGGATGTTCAAGTATGGATTAGTTAATACATGGGAAAGTTAGTGAGCTTACTAGGCGGATTTTTTCCCCATCACTCACATTTGAAAGAATAAGGGAGATCATTGTGTTCAAACAGGGGGAGGATGAAGAAACTATACTACTGGAAAGGTATAAAGAAATTTGTTGAAGAGGTTCCCTATGCATGGCATAGACCTAAAGACCCAAATGGATATTGTCTACCACTCCTGAATGGTATCTAGGTGTCATGATCTCAAACTGTTGTGGGGCATTTAGAAGACGTGCGGGGAGGAAGCAAGCGTAGATAGAAGACACGGCGAATGCAGCATGAAGCTCCATAGATCCCGGGGAGCAAGCTGAGAACAAAGGGTGGGGTCATTGGGCTCAATGAAATAATTGCTATGGAAGCAAAACTTGATGCAGTAATGCAGTTAGGAGATCAAAGAGAAAAGAATTGCATTATGCTCATGAAGGTGGAGGCGGTGGAAGGATCGTCGGAAAGAAGTCTTTGAGGGACCAGTTGATGAGGATCCCTATCAAGTAGAGGGCCATTATTTGAATGAGCGAGGAGAAGCTACCATTTCAAGCCTAAGCTTCTTGTCTACACACTACACACCGGCACTAAGGGGCCATAGAACTTCTCTCTTATGGTGGAGGAGCATCACGGGGCTGAGCGTAGGCAAGGTTTTCGGAGTAAGGATATAATCCGCAAGGTTTCGGCAACAACAACAACAAGGAGAAGAATAAGGGAAATGAATATATCAAATTCAGAAGAGGACTCAATCCTTTGAGAACGTCTTTGCCCGATTCATAGGGAGACTGACAAAAAGGCTGCTAAGCCTCCGTGAACGAAATTTGCTAAGTTGGAAACTTTAAATCCGGCATAATTTCCGAGCAAACAATGCCATCAAGGGACAGGGTTGGGCGCTAGCCTCAGCCATGCGAGAACAAGACCAAGGATGCTTTCTATTATTACCCTAGAAAGATCCAAGGGACAGTATGGCGAGTCTAGTTGAGGAGTAGCGGGTGGCGAGCACATAGGAAGCGAAAGAAGAATGGTACATTGAAGAGTGAAAGAATATTTGGAAAGAAGATAGAAAGAACAATTTAGAGTGGGCTGTAGAAACTAATAATAAAGTACATAAGTGACAAAAGGAAAAACTATGAACAAAAGCAGAAGCGTTCAAGCACACACACTGCGGTTCCTTTCCCACCAAGACGGAAGGCAAAGAAGGAGGAACAATTTCCTAAGTGTTGGAAATGTTCAAGAAGATAGAAATTAACATTCCACTATAAATACTATAAATCAAATGCCAAGCGAGCATATATCTAGCAGGACATCTTGAGTAAAAAGAAGAAAATTCGAGAGGAAGAAGTGGTAGCCTATTTACTGACATGCGGTCACGGGTTATTCGAAGAACTGCAGGTAAGATGAAAGACCCTAAGCAGTTTACCATTCCTGCACAATTGGGAAATGAATTAGCTTTGTGACTCAAGTGCCAACATCAACTTGATGCCCTTATCGATGTGGTACGAAAGGTTGAGTTGGGGAACTACTCCAGCCCGGCAATTACATAAATGGTGATAGGTCGATAGCCTGACGAAAGGTCCTTGAGGATGTCTTGGTCAAGGTAGGAAATTCATCTTCCTTGTGGATTTTGTTGTGTAATGAAAGAGGATATAGGTCCATCTATTGTTAAGGAAGACCCTTCTTATGGCTGATTTGCCACTGATCGATGTACGAAGGGTAGGCTAACCACGAGTAGGAAATGAAGTAGTACTTCAGCCTCAGCAAAACCTTAACCGGTCGATGTTGATGAAGAAAAATTGTATGGCCCATGGGTAACATTAGTCCCCTCGGTTTTGGGCGAACTGCGGTGTAACATTCAATATTCTCAGTAGAAAATGAGATGAATTTCCCGGTATCTTAAGAGTGTTGATTATGAATTCTTTGCATTCAGGTTTACAATATCTGAAACTTGATCTTGAGTTTGAATAAAAGCTTGATAAAGAAGAATTCATCTGACAAGGAAAAGCAAGCGAGCAAAGAGAAACAGTACAAAAGGGTTAATATTGAAAGAATTGCCTAGTCATCTGAAATATGCTTTCTTAGAACCAGAAAAGGCAAAACCAGTGATTATATCAGCTGCATTGATTAAGAATGAAGAACATAAGCTGTTAAAGATTCTAAGGAAATACAAGGAAGCAATTGCTTGGTCAATTGAAGATCTCAAAGGTATCAGTCCTTCTATTTACATGCATAAAATTCTGCTATAAGATAATGCCAAGACTTCAATTAAACTCCGAAGGAGGCTGAATCCAATAATGAAGGATGTTGTAAGGAAGGAAGTGCTGAAATGGTTAAATGCAAGTTTTATTTATGCAATATCATACAGCCCTTGGGTAAGCCCAGTTCATGTGGTTCCCAAGAAGGGTGGATTCACTGTGATCAGAAATGAAAGCAATGAACTAATTCTTATAATAACTGTGACGGGATGGAGGGTGTGCATAAATTACAGAAAATTGAATATGTAACCAGGAAGGATCATTTTCCCCTACCCTTCATTGATCAAATGTTAGATAGATTGGTAGGACACCCTCACTTCTACTTTCTTGATGGATATTCTGGATATAACCAAATTGCTATTGCACTTGAGGACCAGGAGAAAACTACTTTCACATGCCCTTATGGTACTTTTGCTTTTAGAAGAATGTCATTTATGCTCCTGCTACATTTCAAAGATGCATGATGTCTATGTTCTCAGATTTTGCAAAGGAGGTCATGGAGATATTCATGGATAACTTCACAGTTTATGGATCCATTTTTGAACATTTGCGAAATTTAGGGGCCGTGCCAGTGTCGGGACAAGAATTTAGCCTTGGATTGGGAAAGATTTTCCATTTGTAATTATGACATTGTCCTTGGGCACAGAATTTACAACGACGAGTACGGGAAGTGGACTAAGCAAAGGTTTCCATGACTCTTTTTCCACCTATAACGATCAAGGCAATAAGAAGTTTTTTGGGACATGTTGGTTTTTATAGAAGATTTATTAGAGACTTCTCAAAAATTGCAAGACCATTGTGTAGACTACTGGAAAAGGATACCAAGTTTAATTTTGATGAATCACGCGATCCTCATTTTGGTCGGATCCGGATTAGTTGGAAGCTCCATTATGCTTGAACAGGGCGTTAAGGAATTTGAGATTGTAATGATGCTAGTGATTATGCAATGGGAAGCGATCTTTAGGACGAAAATTGACAAAATGTTTAGGGGCCATATACTATGCCGACAAACCTTGATGAAGCTCAAGAACTACTCAACTCTTTGAAAAAGAATCTTGGTCATGGTATTTGCATGTAAAAAATTCAGGCCATGCACATTGGGATCCCATGTCATAAATCATCTTGATCATCTTTGCAATTAAATGATGACAAAGAAATAAGCTAAGCCAAAGCGATCGGATAGGTATTGCTACGCAAGAATTTGATCTAGAGATCAAGGGCGGGAAGGGTTGTGATAATGTGATAGCGATCACTTGTCAAGAGTGAAAAGACTCTTGTAAATGAGAGGAACGAGTGCGAGAAACTTCGGGATGACGATTATTCAGTTGTCATTCCAATCACCCTAGTATGCTGACATTGTAAACTTTCTAGCTTGTGGAGTTATGCCACGAGTCGACTACCAACGAGAGAAAGAAGTTAGGGTAGCGTAGTTATATGGGATGACCAGCTGTTATTAAAGGAACTAATATGATAATCAAGAGTGTGCGAAGAGTGAACAAAGGCATAATTTTATATGAATGTCATGCATCACCATATGGAGGACATTTTGCGAGAACAAAACAACCATAAGATTGTTGATTCTCGATCATGTTTTTATTGGCCTATCATATTCAAAGATTGTTTTGAGTGGGTTAAACTTTGTCGTCAATGCGGAAGAATAGGAAATATCGTGACTTGTAAATGCCTGCAAGGTATCTTGGTGGTGCAGCTTTTTGATGTGTGGGGAATAGATTTCATGGGACCTTTTCCATTTTCATTTTGGAATCTATACATACTCCTAGCTATGAACTATGTATCCAAATGGGTGGAAGCAACAGCTTGTCCCAAAAATGATGCTAACACAGTTGTGGGATTCTTATAGAGAAATATTCTGAGCAGATTTGGGGCACCCAAAACTATCATAAGTGATGGAGGGAGACATTTTGCAAACAAGGTGTTTGAGAAACTCATGAGAAAGTATGGAATCAAACACATAATGAGTCTGACTTATCATCCTCAAACAAATGGACAAGCTGAAATTTCCAATAGGGAGATCAAGAAAATTCTTGAAAAGACTATAAGTTCCAGCATAAGAGATTGGTCTCTAAAGCTTGATGATGCATTATGGGCTTATAGAACTGCATATAAAACCCCCATTGGAACGTCCCCATAAAGAATTGTCTTTGGTAAACACTGTCACCTCCCTCTTGAATCGGAATACAAAGCAATGTGGGCCATCAAGAAATTTAATTTTGATTTTAAGGCTGCTAAGGAAGAAAGATTACTCCAACTGAATGAATTGGAAGAGCTGAGAAATGAAGCTTATGATAATGCCAGAATGTACAAAGATAAAACAAAGAAATGGCATCGTCGAAATTTTGAGAAGGAATTTAAGGTAGGAGATCGAATCTGTATTTAATTCAATGACATTTCCAAAAAAACTGAGATCAAAATGGAGTGGTCCTTATATAGTAATGGCAAGTACAACCTTTAGGGCAGTGACATTGAAAACCAGTACTGGGGAAGAATTCAAAGTGAATGGTCAGAGATTAAAGCATTACCTTGGAGGGAAGATAATTGAAGACTAGGGCCAAGTTCTGAGTTAAAAGAGAATTTCTTTGAAAGCAAGAGAAAATCAGTAGCAAAGTCGACTAAGGACTCAAAGCTAGCGACTTACGTGGGAGCAATACAATATTTTATTTTATGTTTTATAGTCAATTAATGTGTTTAAAATTTTAAGTTTTTAGTTAAGACTTGTGTGTTGTTCTCTTGTTTAAAATTTTGAGTGTTTTCACCAGTCGATTAAGTCTGGCCAATAAATTCTGTATTGTAGTGCTGACCTGAGGAGTATTATGCTCGTTGATTAATATTATGTTTCTTTTTTTTAGAGAATGCATGATTGAAGTTTGGGGAAATTGGATTTTAATTCAATATTGAATCTTATGCATTGATGAGTTGACTTGTTGACCATTTTAATGATGAATTGTTCTTGTTTGAATTGGGTTTCTTGAATGTTATACATGTTTTTACAAGTATGCATTGGGTAAATTGAGTCAAATCAAAAGAGACTAGAAGTTGCAGGAAAATAGGGATAAAACATTATTTATAGAGACTTGGAATTTTTCTAGGTCATGACAGACTTTTGAGGTCGTGACAAGGTTCTAAATCGATAACATGAGAACTAAGAAAATTTTGTGTCACAACACAAGCCGTATTGTCAAGAACAAACTAAGGTCGTAACATTAATTCCCTGGTCGTAACAGCATGTGTGAACCTAAATGACTGGTGTAAGACACAATGTCGCGACAGTAGAAATTTTGTCACGACCAGGATTGTCTGAAGAAAGAGAAGTATATGTCGTGACATCAGTTTTATTTGTCACAACCACACTTGTAGTCGTGACAAACCTAAGTAGGTCGCGACCAGGATTGTTTAAATCACAATAATTATAGGTTTTAAACATTACATGCGTCCATAGCAACATTAAAGTACTTATTATTGAGTTAATGTTACGACTTACACATTAATGTTGCGACATTCCATAAAACAATGATATCATTGAGCCCATCAATAAGAAAAGGCTGAAGCTGAATAGCCAATTTCTTCCAAGACTTCAATCCAGTTGCATCCTTACCCAATTTTCCATTCTCTTTCTCTCTTTGAATATTAAAACCCTAGATTCCAAAGTCTTAAAAACCTAACTTCAAAAACCTCGTTGATGGCAGAAAACCAAAACCTTGTTCCTAATCTGAGTGAGATGATGAATGAATATGCTCATGGGGAGGAAGAGGTTCACCTGGAACCTCAACCTAGGACAATCATAACTGAAGAACCAGAAGCCCAGCCTAAAGCGGGAGAACCAGCTGAGGAAGGAAGGAAAGCAAAAAGACAAAGATCGGTGAGGCGAAATGAAAAAGTAGACTCAGAAGGTGATAAGGACTTTGTCTTTGCTGAGGCTCAAGCTTTATGGAACAAACTATTTGTTGATAAAGGTTTCATCAGCGAAAAGGGGTTTGGAAAGCTTATTTCCCCTTTTTCGGAAATAATTGAAAAGAAAGGTTGGGATTTCTTCTGTAAGCACAAGGGGCTTGGCTTCGCTGCTCTGACAAGAGAATTTTACTCAAATATGTTGGAGATGAAGGAGAACTCTGTGTATGTATGAGGGATTTGGGTTCCTTTGGGGCATAAGAGAATTAATGAAGTATTTCAACTGAAGGAACTCAAACATGGCTCAAAATTCAAGAAGTTGGTTGAAAAACCAGACCATGAGAAGATTATAAACCTGTTAACAACTGGATAGGGAAAGTGGGAGGCAATGAAGAAGAACCCACACCAGGCCATCAACAGAGAATCTCTCACAGAAGTAAACACTTATGTGATCATCGCATCAGTTGTAATCCCAACTAAACACTTATGCTCTGTGATTCGTGCCACGGTAGGGTGAGCGGAATCAACAAAATTTGTTTCCTATGTTCACTCTCCCCTCTTTGCCCGAGTAGTCGAGCTCTGCTGCTGATATAGCATTCAAGATTGAGCACGGGGATGGGTTTTCATCCCACGAATGATTTGCATTAGTGTTTGAAGAATTGGTAAGGCTTTGGTTGGATTTGTGGTTGGTTCAAAAGCAGTGAGTTGTTTGTTTTCTTGACTAAGCATGTCATTTGAAAGTGAAATGTGAAATGGTAACCTTGAAGGCTTGGGTCGCTAGCTTGACAACATGGGGGTATTCTGGTGTCCTCAGGGTTATTTCCTCGCATTATGGCTTGAGTGACATATAGTCAAAGCCAAAACCGGATCTTTGTTTGGCTATAAAACCTAACCTAGAAGACACTCCTATTTGAGTCAACACAAGTACTAAACATTCAAAGTCCCATTCGGTTTAAAAAACCTAGCACTCGACCTCATTTCAATGGCTCGTCAATGGCATCTAAAGGATATCGGTGCATCTCAGCATTAAGTATGCTGAACCTAAAGCTTATGTGAAGTATTGACCAAAGGAACAACATTAAATGGCATTAAGCCTGGTTGGAAGGTAGCGGAACCATAAATACGTACCTGTATCATTTAAAACAAAGAGGACAACTGCAGTATCCCAAAGAAAACCCAGTATGACCCTCATAATAATTTTATGAGGAAAACCTTGAGTATCCCTTGAGTTGTCATCCAGGGGTGTTTGGCGACCGAAGAAAATGAAAGAAAGAGGAGAGAAGAGCGAATGAAACCTAAAAATAGAAAACTGCGGGAATTTTACTAAAAATGAAAAACAACGCCAAGAGATCTCCCTCAGGGTTACCATGAAGTTTATATAGTCCACCAAAAAGTGTGAAAATACAAAGAATGCCTAAAATATTGGCTTACAAAAGGACAAGGTGGTAATACACCATGATCGTTTGGCATTAATTACACAAAATCATGGCTGACCATTTCGTATGGAGGAGAATTTCGCTAGCCTAGCGAAATTCTACAGAGATAGCGAAATTGAGAAATTTCGCTATCTACAGTGAATTTCGCTAGCCTAGCGAAAAATATGTGAGATAGCGAAATTGATTAATTTCGCTAGGCACAGTGAATTTCGCTAGATAGCGAAATTTCGCTAGCCTAGCGAAATTTCCCAATTTCGCTAGGATTGCGAAATTTTCGCTATGATTGCGAAATTTTCGCAATCTGGCGAGAGTGCCAGCAGCCATGGCGAAATTCTACCTTCGAATCCGACTCTTTGTCTGTTTGCATCCTCTTTGCCTTAACTTCTTCATCGGCTTGCCTTCGATTCCACTGGCGAGATTTTGATATTTTTTTGATGGTAATGTGATTCCTCGGCATTCGGTGCGTATCTTTAGGACTTGAACTAAATGACCGAGGTACTCAAAACACAAAATAACCAAAAACAAGCTCGAAACGGCATTAGTGGAACTAAGTGGACTGCACCTCAGGGGCAATTGATATGATTAGTGCGCAAAAAGCACTCAAAACCTATATTGGATAGGGCTCAAAATAGCACTTTTTGGGCACTAATCACTCTGTTAAGGAACAGGAAGCCATAATTTTATATTCAATCTTGAAGGGATATAAAATTAATCACAGTACGATCAAAGAGGCTCTGTGGGGGCTATCATCTAAGCAACAAAAGGGCTAATTCCCCACCCGACAACCATCACCGGACCCCTATGCATCTTGGTACAGGTGAGAGGGATCATGGGAAGAAGAAGAAGTATGCCCTAGAGTCTCTCCTCTAACCACATTTGGGGTAACAAAAGAGGTCAAGAAATAAAGCATAAGGAATAATAGAGGTGGGGCAGTGAGGAGGAGATGATAACATAGAAATCAAGAAAATTTCTGAAAAAGGCTCAAATATGAAGATGAGGAAATACGATGTAGAATGAGCGCCTAAGTCATTCATGCCCTGATATGAGAGAAAATTTTCTTGAGCACCCAAAGAGCTTCAAAGAAGAAATGAAGGAACTCTTGGAAATAATGATATTAATATCAATGAAGAGCCAGATATGGAAGATAGAAAAGAAATGGGAGACGACGACGGTCGAGAGAAGAATTCTTAGAGGTTGATCTTAAAAGAAAAGAACAACAATGGGAACAAAATTTGAAGCAAAAAGAAGAAGAGTGGAAGGAAGAGATGGACATAAGGGAGAAAGAACTGCTAGAAAAAATGAAGGCCAGCTTGGAAGCCTTCTACAATAATCAATTCAATAGAGATGCGAAGTGCCTAACAATTAAAGGGAAAGAGAAGCTAAAATGGAAGGTAATATGTTAAAAAAGATAGAAGCCTTCAAGTATCTCTATAAAAGAAGCCTTTGAGTTCAAAGGAGTTTGTCTGTTGATGAAAGAAAGAGATAAGGAGTTGGAGGACAATGATGTCTGGGGAGAAAGGAATTTTGGCATAAGAGCTTGGATATGATCAATACTAATTTGTCGAGAATATGCTAGAAGTTGTATATACGGGGTTAAGAGGAGCACGAGTGAATAAAGTGGGCGAGAACCAAGATCCTTGATCACTCTTGTGGAATTCACAAATGATCCTATGCACCCTTTGGAAAGAAGAAGGCCAGCGAAAAGACCGGACATCGCACCTGAAATTTTCTCCTGTTTGGTGAGCTTGACATTGATCCTCCCATTCATACCTACGAATCTATAAGAGAAAGAAAGTGAATTCTCACTTGAATTCTTACTCTTTTCCGCTCTGTTGTATTCTTTCTTCACTATTAATAGAAGCCCAGTATCGTTCATTGAAAGTGTCCTGTGATTTGTTCTTCTGATCTAATAATTTGGTTTTGTTGCTCTCAATAATGTTGCAATTAGAACATGTATGTTGTTAAACTACTTAATTAGGATTTGGTGGTTGCATGAGTTTGAGAAAATGTGAATTGTTTTTGGATGCATTGATCTGATTTAGTGAATTAGGTTGCTTGTGTCATTCTTTGTTGTTTGAAAGAAATGATTTATGTATTAAAGCTTTTAATGGTGAATGGAACAACAACCACTGATTAAATCCAAAGAATATTGTGACAGAAATGGGAGTAGGTTTCATTGAACTGAAATAAGAAGTTGCAGTTTTAGTTTGAATTAAGTTGAAATTGCGAGAGTGGGAAGGGTACACAATTGAAAGACAAATAAGATGGTTGAATCTATGTGTACAAACGATTAAGTCGGTCTGAATTTTGGAAAAACATTACACATGGTCGAAGTAGAGTCGCCAACAATTTGAAAGATTAGGGACATCTTACGGGGTGATTCACGAGTCAATAGCCTGAGTCTAGAACTTATTAGATTATAAGTCGAGGTGAAATCCTAGGCAAAAACAACTAACAAGAAATGATAGAGGCCATCTTTGGAAGTATGAACCTTTTTCAAGCCTACCCTCATTATATGCAGATGCATACACTCTAGTTCCATCCTTTGAGCCAAAATGCCTAATTTCTTCAATACACATCAATTAGAAACAAAGATCCCCTCCTTTAAGCTAATCTTGTAGCAAAGAACCCTAAATTACCCAAATTTCAAGACAAGAACTGTAAAATGCATAAGGGAACAAGTTTAGGGGAATATATTTCTTTTGGTTGCAAGGAAGGATGAGGCAAAATCAATTGGAAGACAGAGATGAAGAAAAGAAGTCAAAGGGATAAGTTTTGTCTTTATGGCCTATCTCTCTTGAGCAATTAAGTTCTTAGGGGTGTTCAGCACCCTATGCCTAATGCTAAGCTGGTGTAAAACAGGGTTGCTAACCCAAAGTTCTCTAAGAGTGATAAAAAGCCTAAAAAGACAAAACATTGCACTATTCCTAAATCTTTGATAGTAAAAGAGAAACAAAAAGAGTTCTAGTAAAAGGAACTGGATTGATAAGTTTGAAGGTGGTAATCAAAGAGGCCACAATATTCAAGATGATGCACAAAAGCCAAGTTTGGGGGAATTATTAAGGTTTACATCAGCAGGAAGGAAAATGATGAAAGAGAGAGCCATACATAGAGTGAATGGTAGAATCTAGGTAATTTAAACCTAAATTTTTCCAATTATCTACCACCAATGCCACAGAACCTAACATTACAAAGCCTAAAAGACCTCAGCGATCTTAAGGTTGGATTTTCCTACATTAGTGGGGATAATGAAAAACAAGCTTATGGGACTTTGACTAATTTTCCAAGGAGAATCCCAGAAGATTAACTAATCTAACAAGGAGAAAAAGAAAGAAGACCAACACACACCCATAGAACATGATAAATTGACTGAACTATTTACAGTACATAATTCATCAGTTTATTTGTAATAGAGGTTGAAACTATTCTTTTTTCTTAGTTGAAAACTGAAGTTTGAAATAGTGTTGCAACTTACTTATTTCAAGTCAATTGGTGGAATTATAAAAGATTGTGGTATAGAATAGAAAAATGTCCTTAAAAATAAAGTTCAATTATTTGAGGACAAACAAAATCTTTCTTTTCTTTGCTTGGGGACAAGCAAAATTTTAAGTTTTGGGAAATTTGATGAATCAAAAACTCATTTATTTTTAGTCCATTTTACGACTGAGTTCTGATATAATTGCTTATTATTATGCGAAATATGGAGACCTTATAATTATTTTAATTGGATTTTTACGGAAAGAATTTTGCAATTCAATGAAAAAGATATATATGGTCAAGGCAGCTAAGTCACGATAGACTTGTGAGGTCGCGACAAGGGATTCCTCAGATCAACTATTTTTAAGTCACGACCTGAGTAAGCATGTTGCTACAAATATGTTAGACAAAGACCTCAAGTCGTGACAGAGAATTGAGGTCTATGTGATACTAGGGCGAGAGGCGAAGGTACATTTGTGGCCAGAAAAGTTCTTGAGGCAGAGAAGGGGTTTCAAGAAGATCTTGTCGCGCGTCGTTACGTATGTCGTGACACCAAGAAAACAACTCTGGTCTATGGATAATTGATGTCACGACGAGGGAATGGTTTAACTTAATGAACTAGAAGGTCTCCCACAGGGAATTTGTTGTTGCGATAAAATACAAGTGAAGACACGGGTTGAGAGTCATATAGCGATTGAATCGCAACATGAAGAATAAGGCTGAACCAGGTTAAAGCGTATTGCGACTAAGTTCGAGCAAAGCACACCCAGCAAAGCAAGGTGAGAAGGGTAACCATTCGGTCAGCGACATACTTTCTAGGTCGCGACCGGAAATAGAAATTTGAATTAATTAAAACGAGTTGTAACAGTAAAGGATGCGGCGGTTTAGTTAAGCGTGCAGTCGAGTGGAAGATGCTAGGTTAACGGCAGAAGTGCGACAGGGAAAATTACAACGGTCGTTAAATTTGCATGTGTGAGGCCTAATGATGGTGATTTTGGTGCGACACAGATAAGTGGAAAGACGAATGATGATGTGCGTAACGTAAGGGAAGTGTGATAAGATCAAAGTGTTGTAAAAATAGTGTGTGCGACCATAACCCAAATCAATGAGAACTAAATAAGAAAGATGACCGGTGCGACATGTGACCTAATCTTGAGATAAAAAAGTTCTTATAATAGATCTATAATAATGTAATAAGCCGATCCGTTTAATAATTAATATATGATAAGTTAGAAGAACTCAAACCAAACTTGTAATACGATTGAAACGATCACAACAGAATCAAAGGGATGACATAACAGTGAATAAAGAAACTGAATGACCAATAATATTTATAAAGCGATGTTGTAATGAGAAGGTATGAATAGTGACTCCTCATATGAAGCGACAAAGAAGGTTGAACAAATAATTGATCAATGGAATACTTAAACTCTTGCAAACTCATTGATAAATATTTTGATGCGAACGATTGGTGGTATTCATTGAAATCCATGAAGCCTTGAATCGACCTAATTCTTTGGAAATGTATAAATAGGTGTCTTTGCATCTAAAGGAAGCAGCTCTTCCAGAACCCAGATCCTTGGGGGATTGAAGAAGACTCACTTTTATATTTTTAGATTAGATTAGTTAGAATCATTTGATTTTTTTTGTTTCTGGATCTAAACTCGCAATCTGTTTTGAATTGTGAAGCTGGATCAAATCGTTCAATCTCTTTTCAATTCTTGCTAAATTAATGAAGTCTCAGACATTTCACAGGTCGGTTCTTTGTTAATACGATTATAGTGGATGCTCTTGATCAATACTCCATTGTTGATTGTGATTCAATTTTTAAGAAGCACAGCTTCCACTGAATGGACCTGTTGATTAATTATAGTCTTTTCTGCATAAATTAGAAGGAATTTCCTAGATTTGGGATTTATTTGATTGATGTTGTTCTTGAATTGATTTGTTCCCAATAGTAGTATCGAATACCCTTTCAAAAATTGTATCTTATACGATTTCGGGAGGCCCTCTAAGTGACAGAGATGGAGATTCGAGGCTTGGAACAGTGATTTATGCATGGGTGTGTTAGACTACTATTGAAGAATAAAAACTCTGAGTTCACTTCGATAAATTTCCAATTCACTCATAGTTGAAGTTGATGGGGATTATTTATCAATTTAAATAATCAGAGATTTCACCTTAATCTGATAGAAAGATCTTGATCCTAAGTTAGTTGAGATCTAATTAGGGAAAGAAAAAAATCCATCAAATCTAAAGGAAAGGTCATCCAATCCAATTTGTAAAGGTTTTCTGATAGCCCAGGACTTGGTGCGAAATCTGATCTTAAGAAATGGGTATGAAGTATTGAAAGAAAAATGCAGGATCTTTATAAAGAGTGTTCTAAATACAGTAACTGATTAGATCCATGTCTTTGAAAGAAGCCGGGACTTCTAATTAGTGAATTATGGAGAAATCCAAACTGCATTATTAGGCGTCTTTGGCAAATCAAATCGAAATCAGATTGAGGAAATCAATAGATTTATAATCTACGAAATTGGTTGTTTCCACAGCGGAGTTCCTTATCGTGTTCATTTCTATGATAAGTTCGAGTCCAGTTATTTTTATTTGTTTTAAATTCAGTTTTTTTTTAATTAGAGAATATAAAATAGGATTATCTTGTCTTTCAAATTCCAGTTTTCAAACCATTACAAGGAGGTGCAAATAGTGTGGATCTTGAGTAGTTAGGGTAGTTGATTTCAAAATTCTTGTCAATCTTTGAGGGAATGATATCTGGACTTGCATCTAATTTTTACTACTTGTATGACTTATGCACTTGCAGTGTCTTAGACTAAACTCATTTTATAATTTCCAGAACATAAGACCATTTTCTAATTTTCAAACAACTAGCTCAAATTTTGGTTCCATTGCCGGGGAATTGTAAGGCTCCAATAGAGGTGTTAAAATTGAGTGGTTTAATCTATACATTAACAGACAAACATACATGTATAAAAGTTATATGAAAAATGCTCTGTATTCGTTTCCCCTCAACAATCCTATAGTTAGGCAACATTGTTTCTTTCCCACTTGTTGCTAAAGTAGTTAAAGAATAAAATATAGCTTCAACACATATAATTGTATGCACATCGGAACTTGGATTGCATGAATGAATAAACACGTCACATTCAATGCAACAGCACTCTGCATTATTAACTCTTTTACCTACATTCATTAAGGCAAGCATATACGAATAATGAGCAAATAGAGAAAGCATAAGTAATCAATTATGCTCTGTTTTGTAATGTACCTACTGGTACCTTCTGTACAAGATCTCTATTCTGAATATGAAAACTCTGTTATAGAATTAGGTTATACGTAAACTTTGACATATGCATTATGTTATATGTATCATGTAATTGTGGACCATTTCAAGTGATCATATCTGTTATTTGTTTCCGCTCGCTATAAACCTTGCAGGTCTTCATCCATATAGGGTACTAAGAGGACATCAGAATTCCACATTCTCGAGGCTGACATAGTAATGGGAGTCCACGGTCTGGGTTTGATTTTTGGTTTGAGAATGTAAATGTAAAAGTTTTTGTAATAGTGGAGTTTGTGTAAGTACAAGTAAATGGAACTCAAGCATGTATATGTACAGAACATTTTAAACACCACTATGGTGGTAGTTTTACAAGTTTTATTTCATTATGAAATTATGTATGAAATGGGTCCTCCAACGTCAGAAAATCAGTTAAAGAGTCTCAGTCTTGTGTCGCGCCCCCCCTCTTCGCCCAAGCAGGGGTAGGGGCGTGATAAGTATCATATGTGAAATGACATGTGAAGGAAAAGGGAAGGACACTAATGGTGAAATGTGAAATGAGTGGGAGTGATGATAATGTTAAACTAGAAAGATCATGGTAACAAAGAATGAAGTGGATCACAATATGTCTATCAAGTCTAGAGCTCATGAAATCTCTAATCAAAACATGAATACATCATAGAGTTCCCAACCTAGTGTAAAAGATGTAACGCCCCTTCCCCTAGTCGTGGCTGGTGAGGGGACGCCACACAGGACAGGGACTTCTTAACCTAATATTCTAACATTGGTGGGCCCATTTCAAATCATAATCCCATTTATAAATATAAATCCATGAGAACATAACTTGTAATACTACCACTGTAGTGGTGTTTAAATTGTCCTGTACATATATGTCTGAGTCCATCTACTTATATTTATACAAATTGTACTATCTCCCAAAATATTACATTTTCATTTCAAAAACAAAGTCAAAAACCTACATAGGTGAATCACTAATCTTTGTGTTATTACATGGTGAATCACAGGATGTCTCTAAACCTCTTCGATTACCTGGATGAAACCTGATGCTAAGTTTATAGCTTAACAAGGAAAATAGATAGTATATATGACCACATGCCGTGGTCCTCGATTACCGATATCGTATAACATAATTCATATATCATAATATTCCACATCTCCGTAGAGATTACCATAACATCAAATCTTGTAACATAAGGTGCGTGGGTACACTACATATGACGAGATATGCCTTAGCATGGAGCTAGTACAATTGTTTTGCATAAATTATTTTCATACATGTCTTATTCATATACCTGACATATAAGTATTTTGCTTGCGTAGGCAGTGCTTGATGAATGAGAGGCAGCGAAACCTGACCGATCTGAAAGATCTGATGCGATTACTAAGCGAGGTGTCGAGCACAAGCAAAGACATGCGCGCGTAACGAGTGTCGTAGCCGCGATGCGGGAGTGTCATGGCATTGAGCGAGTCTTTGAAGCACTAAACGAGAGAGTGTGTCGAAACACTAATGTCGAGAGGTGCTATTCATTCCTTGTCGGTCTTAGGCGGGCATACAATTATATGTATTATTGAGCTTATTATATTTTTCTTAATCACATTCTTATTTAGATAACGAGAAGAAAGAGGGCGAAAACAAAGTGCACTTTGAAATAGGTTCCACTTAGGCGCGAGTTCGTACCAAATTATCACTCGCCAAATCCCCCAACAAGAGTAATGGTTTCTAGAATTAACGGAAGAAAGAAACAAAAACGGGACTACGGGTTCGCCTAGCGTAAGGACCTTGTGGTGGCCCACCGCCGTGCCGACCCGGCCAGGCCGGAGGCCGAGACGGACACAGGACGTGGTCTTTGATCGATTCCTTTTTCTTTTGTCAATAAAACACATTTCCAATGCTCATTTTGTAAAGGATGTTTATCTTTATGAAAATATATTTGTATATCTAATTCTACTTAAAGAGGGCCATCATTTTGTTTTCAATACACATTTTCCATTAAATATGGCATTGCATGCCCATTTGGTCCATTTACCTTTATATTCTGACGTTATAACTTAGATTTTCAATACCAAAATATTTACAAAACAAAATCAGAGTTTGTACAAAAAGCGTCAAATATATTTCATGAATGCGGGGTCAGAGCTTTACTTCAACTCCGTGAGGCCTTGACGTTAACTCTGAATCGCTGCGATCTTTTCCTTCGTACCTGTTCGCCGATGCCAAGTGCGATGATAAAGCAACCTTGTAGCGTTTTCATGCCTAGTGGTTCTATACGGTTCTCTCTTCATTTCGATTACAGTAAATCATGCATTTTCATCTGATGTCTTTTGTATAATTTTTCAATGACCAATTAGGTACAATACATATATGTATATTTTCATTTTGTATACATTCAAATTACAATTCATTGGTCATTTCAATCATACATTTTCATATGCAATAAATCATTCAAACACAAATCATGCATTTCACAATTTTCTTTTCATTTTGCCCTTAAACGAATCACCGGCACGGTCCCACTAGACTACAGGCCGGTATAAAAAAAGTTTTTATAACATAGTATGGTCCCACTGGGCTGCTGACTAGTTGTTAAAAATCATTTTGTGAACACTACCGATAATGTCCCACTGGGCTACGGATCGGAGTGACACATCATTACGTTCGACACAGTACTGCTCATTTGACCCTTATTGGTATATCAATCTATCCTTTACTCGAATTTAACGGTTAACATTCTATTAAGGGCGCTCAAATCATTCATAGTAATTTACAATAGAGTATATACATTTACATCCAAATACTTGGTTTCCAAAACTCATGCAATTTTTTATGTGCAATTCATTTCACAATTAGTTGTATCAAATCAATTTAAAACAAATCAATATGCAATTTATCGCAATTCATTTCAATAAATCCACTTGTTTTATATCCTTCAAACATTTTATAAATAGAGAGAGAATTGGAGAATAAACCAATTCATTTATGAACGAGAATGGAGCACACATGCATATTCATATAACACCTTTTAGATTTATTTTGTCAAACGAAACCTGAAACCGGAAATAAGGAAGGGAAGTGTGAAGAACAAAAGGTTGTCACTCTTTGATTCCCTATTCTTGGAATCCCGTTCTTGGAGTCCAAGCTTCCTCGTCACCTTCATCCATCACAAATATGTCACTATCAAAGAACAACCTAAGAAAAAAAAATCAATTGTGCATTCTAGGATTTTTGGTTAGAGTTCATGTCTACCCAATACACCTTCACTTGAAAACTTTTTTGGGGATACATGAGCCATATTTTGCTCATGCTTCCTTTAATAAAATGATATATCTATGAGTCTATTTTCAGTAGGAATTGGTATCATCTCATTTGGATCACCCAAACTCAAGTTACGGCATTTAATGCCAAAGCTAGTCGATGCGCTCTGTTACCTCTTTGTTTATTCACCTCGATTTCGAGGGTCTTAACTCCATAAATTGGTAATGGTTCCTTCTAATCATTTGAATCTATGGTTCTAAGGTTTCTTATCCAATTGGAAGCATCCAATTTGGATCACCAAAACTCAAGTTATTGCATTTTACATCCACACTACTCTAATTTGCAAAGCAGAATCAGATTGTTCTTGCACATAGCTCCGCTTTGACGAATTTCTTAGTACTTTGGAATTATAAATTTCATACACTTCCTTTAAGTAAATTATTCCCCTAGAAGTATTATTTACCCATAATTTTGAATCACTCAATTTGGATGAGTGAAACTCAACTTACGGCCAAAACACCACAACTACTACCCCAAAGGACTTTTTTCAAAGCATACTCTTATTTACACAGAAACTGCTAAGCCCATATTCGGGAGCCATAAAGCTACAATTTTCTCCTGGTCCCTTCTATACATTTGTATCTCTAGATCTTATGGTTCTTTAACAATTGGAATCACTCAATTTGGATGATTATAACTTAACTTATAGCCAAAACAAAAACAGGGGTTTTGAAAATTTTTTGACAACAACTCCTTTGAAACTTCTTCATTTCCTTTATACAAAAATTCCTCAAAACCAATCCTAACCCAAAAGCACTTTGAAACTTAACCCAAAACAACTCCAAAATTGATCTACAACCAATCAAAATCACCTTTACATAAGGTTAGGGGTTTTCCCCAAATCCAAAATCATCGAAAGAGATTAGGGTTAGTTTTCCTTACTGTAGCTCTCTTAGTCTTCTCTTCCTTCTTACTTGAGCAGATAGGCAAGGAGTGAAACGCACCAAAATACCTTCTTCTCCTAAGCCCTAGCTCCTTCTCCCCTTTCTCCTCTCAAAAGTGTGAATGCCCAAATGGGCATTCCATAGACCATTTTGGCTAGCACGTTAATTGGCTTTTTCTCATTTTTATCATTTTAAAGCCTCATTTCACTTTCATTTCCACTTCATTTCATTTCATTTATACTTTGGCACTTACATTACTCATTTATGAGCCTTAGGTCCTCATTTGACATTTTTTCCAAATTTATTTGGCTCTTGTCAAATTTTCGAGTTTTATCATTTTTCGTTTTTAGCCATTTAAATGCCGAAAAAAATATAATTTAATTTATTTTATACCCTGAACGTATTATAAAACTGTTAGGGTAGTTTCAAGGCGTTACACCTTCACCCAGGCGAGGACCTACGCCAAGGCGGAGCAACCTACGCCGAGGCGTGGCAGAGACCGGCAAATTTTGGGGATTCGGGTTCGTCTAGGCGAAGCTCGTCGCGTAGGCGAAGCTCGTCGCGTAGGCGAAGCTCTCGCATAGGCTAAGCTCCCTTCGCCTAGGCGGAGAGATTCAAGATTGTACATAAATGGCATTTTTGCCTCTTTTCCACCGAAAATTTCCAACCAAAACCAAACCACATCAAAACAAACCACAAAACCCAACTCAAAACAACCAAAAACACATATATGGAAGAGTTAGGACTTTTCATAACACAACCCTAGACAAAGAGGAAGTTAGGATAGTTTCCTAACAAACAAATGGGAGAATTCCATACATTGATTTCTTGTACACTTCAACTAGCCCTCCTTTTCTTCACTTTTACATGAACTAGTAGAGCCCTAACCAAGTGGAGAGAAATCACCAAAGATGGCTTCTTCTTCTCCCCAACCCGTATGCCCTAATACCCCCAAAGCCAAAATGACATATTTTTACCTCTCCTAGAAGACAAGTGTTTGTCTTAATGGGATTTGACTCATAGTTTCCCCTTTGCTAGTTAGTCCTTCATTTTTACTCTATTTGCAAGCCAACTTAGCATTATTATACTTTAACATATAATCTTCTTAACTTATGTCCCTTGAGTCCTTAGTTTGTCAAATTACCATTTTACCCCTTTTTGACACTTAGCACTTAATTTTCCGAAAAATACAATTTTGACTTTTATCATACCCTAACCATGTAATAAAACTACTAGGGTATAATTTGGGGTGTTACAAAAGATAAGTGAGGTGAGGAATGTGAGGCTTAAAGGGCTAGCAATGGGTAACTCTATATATGTAAGGGGGATAAGGTAAATAAGATCATGAAATGATGGCCACCCATCCTTTGACCACAATATCAATACATCATGCTTTCAAGATTACACATGGTCAACACTAAAGATCGACATCCATCCAATGTAGTAACGTGAAATACTCCAAAAGCATGTGAAAGCCCATGACATATGCTCTATAACAATCACACCTATTGTCAATCACGAACATAGCCATAACAATCTCATCAAATGAGATAAACGCTCTCTCAATACAAACCACTCATCATTCACCCATGTAAACCAACTACCATAACCAAATCAAACTCCTGAAGTCATATGTAAGTGCCAAACACATCTCCCCATCTCAATCGTAGAATGATCAGTGATCCCGTAAATTAGCCAGACTATCCTCTCATCATAAGTCACCTCTCACAAGAATGCAGAACTCTATGCATTTCTAGTCATCACAAACTCTACTGGTCATATCAAGAAAGGGATGTACAAGGCTGAGGTATATGGATGGAAAATATGGATAACAATATAAAGGTGTCGAGGAAACTCATTGTAGAGAGGTCATCGAGTCGAGAAGAAAGGTCAGAGTGAGAATACCGGTGTGCATAAGATGCTACTCTAATCAAAAGGCATAATGTATCTCAGTCACCAACTCCCAAATTAAGTCTATAATGCTAAGTTAATAGGTTTAAATCCCTCTATGATGGGTCAGACCCAAGTGATCATAACGTGCAAGTGAAGAAGTCTAGACTCAAAACCACAACATAACACAAGATAAATGATCCTATAATGGCAATCAGAATCTAGATGTATGATAGGAACTCTACATCATAAATGAGCCCACTGTAAAATGGCCACAAACATAACTAGGGAATTCACATCAATAATCTAGAATGAAAGAGGTGGTGAACAACACTATCATGAGATCAATACTCCATTTATAGTCATAAGTCCTTGATTTGATTTTCAATCTAAACACCATATAGAAAAAAAAAACGATAAGGTGATCAAGGCGAATGTCAAAAAATTGATGAACATGTAAATGTGCCTTTCACCTTTTCATATAAAAATAATGGGCATCGGGTTGAAAATCGAATCAAGTGTCAAATAAGAAATATGATACTAGGTGTGAGGTGCAAAATATAAGTGATCAATGAGCATATCCCAAGGTATCAAGTTGTAAGTGACAACATACGAAGTATAAATGTTGGCTCAAGAAATCAAGACTGATGAAAGTTCGACGGTGAAGGTTCTTTAAACTCAATAAGTGAAAGGAAAGAGACAAAACACAACAAGACAAAGGAGAATTCAACTAACACTCGAATCCTGAATCAATCTCTGAATACCAGAGAGGAGACCAAAAACCGGACCCAATTTTGACTAAAGCGGCTCTAAAGGCTCTCATATGCACCCACATGTAGGATAAGGAATCCTAAAATAAGATATCTAAGCTCAATCTATAAGGTCAAGGTGGCTCTATAAAAGGGAGGATCGAGGTGATGGGTCCTAGTAGCAAAGGCTCTCAAACTGGGTGACGTGAGCTCATAATTCTCAAACACTCGAAGACGATCTAAGGTGCACAATGGTGTGTGGGTGCATTCGAAAAGCCTAACAATATAACCATAAAAAAAGTACACTAGTTACACAAGTATCTTGAAATCTAGCTCTGAGCTTTATAAGCTAGAGGAGGAAAGGCTGAAATGGCGCAACCAAAGCAAAGGAGTCCGTTCAGAAAGACTGAACACTAACGCCACCTCCGGGAGAGAAGAGAAGACTAACGTCATTTCCTTATATCAATCGCCCCAGCAGCCTTCTCATCCATCACAGCACATACGCTCCAGACGGATGCATTGATTGAATATAAACTAGAAAAGACCTAAAGCAGACGGAATGTTCAACCAACTCCGTTAGGGATTGTTATAACCAGTCTCATTCTTCAACCAATTCAAATCATCGTGAAATTAGTTATTACATTGTCCGTTTCGCGACTCGCAAAGACAAAACTCTAACTACGCTATCGCTATTTCCATCACCCAGTAGCGCAATCATCAAGCTGAGCAAAATCAGACAGGCAAATAGAGCGCTTCCACCCCTGCGGCAAAGCTAAGCAGGCAAGCAAGCCAAGTTTTGTTTATAGAGTCGGAGGTTAGTTAAAGCTCATCAGGTAACTGAACTCTTTCGCGCACTTAGAATCGAAAGTTAGCACTTATAAAGGTTTGACTCGGTCTATCAGTATGGTTAAGGTTTCTGTCTATCCATCTGACTTAGACCTAAGATAGTTAAGTCTTCAAAGATCGAACTTCTCAGCATCAATATATCGATCACCTTCAAAATGCTCCCAATCATAGGTATAGTGATGAGTATACTTTATACTTATTTTATCAATATGTTTTGCTTATATTTTTAGTAGTTTTATTGTATAAATAAGTGATCTAATGCTCTAAATTTCAATTTGTGATTAGGTCAACCATGAGCCAATATGGAGCAAAAACAAAGAGATAAAGCCCAAAAATCAGCAAACTACATATGAAGCAATAGTTACTGTGTTTTGATGTTTTCAGCTATAAGATAATCCCAAATGGATACAATATTTATATGGATGGATAAGAGACTTCTCATTCTTTCCAAAGAGACATTATTCACTCCATTTGGACTTCAAATGATCAAGTTATGACTCTTGGTAGTTGAAGGAAGAAGATAAGAGAGCTCAAAAGTGACCAGTTAGAGCATTTTGTAACTTATGTATTTATCATCATTTCTAAAGTGTTCTTACTGGAAATATCTAGATTCTACACTCTCTAAGCTTTCAACGAGTCCAAGATCAATTAAATCAAAGTTCGGATGACAAAGTTATGGCCTTACGAAGTTGGTGCAAAAACAGGAAAGTTGCATCATGAGATTTGTGGAAGAAAATCTGAGAATCACCATCATTTTGATCATTAGAGTTTCTTCTTTTTCTTTTTTCATGTTTTATCCTAAGTTTATGATGTATCAAACCTCTATCATGTTTTAAATTCGTAGATCTAGGGTTTTGGTTGTATTTTGGACATGGATATTATATTTAAAAGTTGATTTTCCTTTTTCTATTGTTCCTCTATGATTGTCTATCTATTGATTCATGCTTGATTATTATTTACAAATTGATTTCTAGCTAATCCCAATATGGTGAGTGGTTCTCTACGATATCTAAGAAGGGAGTAGAGAATTAGACATAGGTGAATCAACCTAATTAGCTAGGTAGTATAGAAACCATCGGTAATTAGGAGGCGTGTGAGATTCTTGGGTCTTAAAGCATCTCTAATGCTTGGGATTGAGCTGAGAAGCAAAAGACCTTGTAACACCCCGAAATACACCCTAACAGTTTTCGGACTTATTTAGGGTATATTATAAGCTAAATATGAATTTTTGGAAATAAAATTAGAAACCCGAAATGAATATTAGAGACAAGGGTAAAGTGGTCATTACCACTTGAGGACATAAATGGCATAAATCAATAAGTTGATATGCAATTATGGAAATTGTGAAAAGATGGGATGCCAAAAATAGAAATTTAATAAGTTAGGTAAATAGAAGAGAAATGGGGACCAAGGTGCAAAAATGAGAAAATAAATTAAAAATGACTTGGCCAAACATGGCCTTAACAAAACATGGATTTAAGACCAAATTTGGTCTCAAATTGGGAGAGAGAACTGTAGAGAGGGAGAGAAGAGAAGAGGAAGAGAAGAAGAAGAGAAGAGAAGTTCAAGCAAGATCAAAGGTATGGAACTTTGGATTTTTGTATGGAACTTTAGATTTTTGGTATGGAACTTTGATTTTTGTATGGAACTTGGTATAGAATTGTATGGATACATGTTTGTGGGTTATGGGTTGTGAGAAACCTAACCCTAAAATGAGTTCTTGTATGGAAAACATCATAAATCCCTTTGTTTTCTAGGGTTTTGTTATGAGAAGATCTAGAGGTCCCATTACATGTGTTTTGGGGTTCTAAGTGTTATGTAAAGCATGGTATGTTTGTTCTGTTCTAGGTTTTGATAAGAACCCTAGATTTCTTGAAGATGGGCTGAGTAAAACTTAGGCCTTGTATAAGATGAATAGAAAGCATGTTTGAGTTCAATAGAGTTCAAAGATATGTATCAATGATAATTTGAGTAGAAAAGAGATTATAAGCATGCATTTGGAGTGGTCTCAACGTGTTTACGAGATGTTGATTCGTGGTGATCAACATATGGAAAATGGGAAACACATTCCGGCATTTTGTGTCACATTGTACCGGCACACCTTGAACATGTACCGTACACCCTTCCGTAACCGAACATGTACCGGCACAGCCACACATACCGCGACACCCCCGCTCTATTTTGACCAGTTTTTGTATTTTAGCCATAACTTGCTCATTTCTTATCTGATTTGAGTGATTCAAGTGGCTAATTAAAGTAGACTTCAAGGAGAACCAAACATCCAAAAATAGGTACCTTTAAATTCTGATTCTAAGTGGTCCAAAAATTCACTCAAAGTGGGGCCATGTTCAAGCCAAATTTCTGGTTCTGTTTTTGAACATAGAGTAGTCCCTGTTGTTTTAGACATAACTCAGTTTCTAAGGTTCGATTTGGGTGATTCTAATTGAGAAGAACCCTTAGCGCCTTTAGCTTTAAAGGAGGCAAAGAAAAAGTACAAATATGGAGTCAAGACACTGGAAAATGAGTATTACAAACTGTCCCAAGTGTAATATCTGCAATCAATTGGGCGCATTTCGAAAATGCCATAACTTTAGTTTGATGATCCATTGAAACGATTCCCAATTTCTAAGTAAAGTAAGATTCATAATGTTAACACTTGAATGAGGTGCGATTTCATGACATCATACTTTACAAGTATAAGAAGTGCCATGCATAGGCATGAAACAAGGAAAATATAAAATGCACATATAAATGTGTTCATGAAACATGAATGTGATATGGAAAATGAAAACGAACCGAAACATGAATATGAATATGAAGGGAAATATGTCATGAACACATGATGTGGTTAAGTTATATATGATTATTATCACATATAACCAGAAAATCATAACAAATGATAGGAAATATATGAATGAGTATATGAACGAGTATACGTAAATGGGTATTTGAATGAGTACACATGAATGAGTATAGGAATAAGTATACGTGAATGAATATATGAATAAGTATACATGAATGTGTATACGTGAATGAGTATACATGAATGTGTATACGTGAATGAGTATATGAACAAGTATACGTAAATGAGTATATGAATGAGTATACGTGAATGAGTATATGAAATAAGTATAGATTGAGTATATTCAAAAGATAATAATGTAAAGTGAAATTGGAATTGAAATGTGATTATGATCGAGTATAATGTTATTGTGAAATATATAAGTATATATATTGATTTGAATTATGGTTATTCGAATGTTTGTCAGCACATATGCATGTGTGCATGCATTTGAACTATGTTTGTACCATCGCATAAAAGTAAATTGATTTGAAATGTATCATTGAATGACCGACATGACGGATTCACCAAATCGAATTTGTCATGAAGGTAATCGCACATGGAATGTGAAATCACATTTATTGATATCGACCAACATGACAAGATTCAATTAACCTAATTGGCCATGAGGGTAAACTGTAATTGTTAGCTGAAATCACATTGCTACTCGAATGACAGATGTATGTGATTCTCGCGAATCACGTGAATGTCGAATTCTATAGCCATATGAAATAGTAATTGTTAAATGGAAACCACATTGCTACCAATGACAAATGTGACAGATTCACCAACCTAATCTATCGTGGGATGTCTAATTCTATAGCCATATGTGAAATGGTAATTGTTAAATGGAAACTACATTGCTAATGGTCGACAAACATGCATGTGATTCCCAAGCTTAATCTGCCGCGGAATGTCGACCCTATAGTCATATGTGAGATTCGCAATAATTGAATGCGAAATCACATTGCTAATGAATGACGTGACATGGCAGGATTCCCAAGTGAACTGGCCGTGAATGTCGACTTCATGTACCACATGTGAGACTCAAGAATAATTGAATGTGAAATCACATTGCTACCGAATGACGCATACAAGCAGATTCCCCAAGTAACCAAGGAATGTCGACTTCTAGCCATATGAGACGGTAATAATTGAATGCGAAATCACATTGCTATCGAATGACAGATGCAAGGTGATTCCCCAAGTGAACTGGTCGTAAATGTCGATTTCTATACCATATGTGAGACGCGGTAATAATTAAATGTGAAATCATTACTGCTACCGAATGACAAACATGAGGAGATTCCCCATCGAACCGCTAGAATGCCAATTTATAGTCAAAGTGGACTCATACCATTAAATGCGTAATCACATTGCTACCGAATGACAACATGACGTAGATTCCCTATCGAACTGGCTGTGGATGCCAATTCTATAGTCGAAAGGAAAACGCAAATGCAAAGTATATGATATATTACGATAGAGAAGACAAGACCGCTATGTACGAAAGTATAGACAACAGAAGAACAAGAAAAGTACAAGATGACAAAGATAATGGTGCAATAAAGACATGAAAACGAGGCAAACAAGTAAAGTATAGAAAGTAGATAAAAGAGAAAGGTATATGAAAAGTATAGTATATGGAAAATATAGTACATGAAAAGTATCAGATGAAAGCATACAAAAGTACCGTATATGAAAAGAATAAGAATGTAGATAAAAGTACAGGACAGTATAAGATAGTTTATATGAAAGTATATGATACATGCACACTATACTAACATGAAAGTATAGGAAACTTGCAAAGAACATGATACAAGAAATAATATGAAATAGGATCATGATATGATAGGAGCAAATGGCAAGAATAGCAAAGTATATGTGTGATAGAAACATATGATAGTATTTGATATGATAGTAAAATATAAGCCTTATAATTATATGGGAGGATAAGGAAAATATGAGAAGTGATGGGTGGATATGTAAGGTAGAGACAGAATACAAGAAAAGTATAGATAAAAGATATGCCAAAGACATAGAATATGTAACAGAAAGAGATTGAGATGCAATAGGAATGTAAGATGATAAGTAATTAAAGTTATATGAATATGTATAGATATATGAAATGCATATGTATAAGCTTCAGGACACCATTAATACATTCATGCTTATGCTCCCACTAAGCGTGAAAGCTTAGCACGTGTTCAATCCGTAGGTACCGTTGGCTGGGCTAAGACAAGACATTCCACATCACAAAGCAGTCGACTCGTAGATAGGTGCTCATCAAATACGCCTGCTAACTTCGATGTTTTGTAATAGAAAATGTACATGTATAAATGGACCTAGAAATGTGTATAGATTTTTATGGATACCACCTCGATGGCGCTTCTTTGTATATATATAAGGATTTGTTATTACGTAAATTGTTTGTATACTATAGGTACAAGTACACCAAAGAAGAACAAAGCCACAAGAGTCCCAAAGATATAGTATATATGGTTTCACATCACCAAAATCGTTCGATTTCAATCGGGCTGGACCTGAATCTGGGCGTGATGCACCTAGTGTTAGTTGGTAGGTTATCTGACCTCGAGAGAGGCTTATAGTTAAATTAGGCAAGAGTCGCCTTGGAAGCTTTTTCAAGAGACAATAGAATGAAATTTTGACTTAGATATAAGAGGATTGTTCACCTACACCAAATACTCTAGGATTTTATCACCTGTTGGCATCCCTTAGTTGCACAGTTTAATTAGTTAAATTTAGATTTCAATAACTTAGTTTAATTGTTGTTTAAACCATCTTTGACTATTTGAATATTAGAGAGGTATTATAATTTTGGTACTCAGCATCTCATTTTTACTGTGGATCGATCTAATTGTGACGCCCTAATTTCCAAGGGTCATTTTTTTTTTTTTAACAATGCTCGTGAACAGTGTCCATGAATAGTGACCCAAACAGTGCACAACATAATGCACTATCGCAGGTCTGTCGCATGCACAAATAAGGCACGATCATAATGGGGAGTCGTTACAGCTACTATATGTCCTTCCTTCTCCCCGTCACGACGCCGACCATCCATCGAACAGATCTCTCTATTGCGACGAAGTCAGAGGGAAGTCCGTCGCACAGTACCACTGTCGCACGTGGCCCTCGACCAGGCGCCCCCCAGGCCGCCGGTTGCGCCAGACTGGCCCTTATTGGCACCCAAGCCTCGGTTTAGCTTCCCAAGCCCTCCGTCATTTAAACATAATTTCCGTCACGACATTAAGGTTAAACAATCGCCACGGCTGCATATATAAAGCGTCCGTCAGCGATATAGAGATTTTCTATCGCCAGATTTTGTCTGGCCACGCCCCGCACTGGGCGCGCATGCCGCCATCGCGCCCTCGCCGCCATTGCACCCCCGCCACACGCTTCCGCAGCCTACACAAGGCCTCTCGGCCTTGGTAACACCATGTTGCAACACCGTCTACCTAATTTGGCAGCCAAAGGACTCGCCGCGACAGGAAACTCTCCGCTGCACCCTAGTCACCCAATCCCAGCCCCAAACCCTGTCCCGACACAAAAGTTCTATCGCGACATGGGGCCAAGTAACTCGTCACAAGACGTAGTCCCAACCGTGAGCATGCCTGCCTCAAGGCGCACAAAGGGTTATGCCCGGGGCTTGAGGAGCCCAAATGCGACACCTAACACCCTGTCATGACACAGGGCCTAGGGAACCCGTCACAACAGACTTTCTCTGTCGCGACTAAGGGCTCCAAATGGACAATAGCCCATTCTGGCCTCTTGAACCTCCAATTCCACTTTTTCTTTTCTTTTTCCTTTCCTTTCCAAAGCACCCTAAATTCAACATAAATTAGTCTTTTTATTACAAAGACAACAGGGAGCCCGAAAAACTTGCCAAAATATATAAATCATACAAAAACGAGTTTAATTACAACCCTGTTCTTCTTACATAACCAGAAAACGGGTTTTCTACCATAAATTTACAAATACATTGCAATGCCAAATCTGGCACCTTTTTCAACTAATTCCTCAAACATGTCCACCTCCGGGTGTACCTTCAACACTTGAAAATGTTTTCCCACAACAGGGTGAGCAATGCCTAGTAGATGAATTCTCCTATAAGGGCTACTCCCACCCACTGTCCATAAATGGGCGCATTGGCTACACACATTCAAGCAAAGCATGCAGTATTATTCCTACTTCCCGAATGTCTACATGCCATGGATGAGAATGTACCTACCCTTTCCCAGCGTCCTGAGTCCTCACGCAACTCCTCACACATGCTATTGCTAATTAGGAACAACCTGGCATTCTCCATGACAACCAAAGATTATTCTTAATCATTTCATATTTCATTTACAACCATGCGCCTTTTTATGGGTAGTGGATTTTTTTGGTGTCGCACCATGGGCTCCACAAACCTAGACACTTTTACTGCCTTTCACCATTAGGGACTATATCTGACCATAACGATGGTCACCTGTGGATCTTAAATTCCCAATCCACCATAATCGCACATAATTTTTCTTTACTGTTTCCTTAACCCGTGAGACTCATTTTAGACGTTGTCCCATTAACCGAGCCCACCCAATCAACACCATAATGCAGCATCATTGACAAACTCATAGTACTCCATGACACCCCATCGGCTCACCCAAACATGAATAGTTTGCTTCCCAACCATGCACTCACACCCATGTCATGATGTTCTCAGGTATATGTAATGCACTATGTCATTGCTCACTACACCATGCTACATATATGATGAGAGCTATATGTGCATGCCTACCCATGCATATTCATCTGTGCATCATTTGGACATTTATATAGAGATTAATACGAATTCCATATAATTCATACCATTTATGCCCACATATCAATTCAAGCATACATTGGCATCACAAGTCACTACCATTCGAGTAATGATACACATCAACCTCTAGGCCTAGTGACAATAATCCCATCCAAGACTATACACAATGAGCTATGTAATAATTTAACTGTTAATAATAACTATTTGTCATACATTTGTCACTACGACATGCAAACAATTTAATTCCAAACCCAATCATGCTAGCTGATATCTCCACATGATTTTTTTCACACAATTGCATGTTATTCAACTACCACAATAACACACAACAAAACCCAAGAACATCGGTTCTGGGACCAAAATCCATCTTCACACTCAATCCCGGGCTGTTCGAAAACAGTCCCAAAAGTTCCAGCATTTAATCCCAAATTTTTGGGACTAACCACGGCCACTCACGGCCCCAAAACAAACCATGCCATTAAATGGCCTAAACGAAAATAAACCG
The DNA here is from genome assembly GCA_016808115.1 of Tetrastigma voinierianum. Taxonomy (NCBI): domain Eukaryota; kingdom Viridiplantae; phylum Streptophyta; class Magnoliopsida; order Vitales; family Vitaceae; genus Tetrastigma; species Tetrastigma voinierianum. The sequence continues at coordinate 825,562 of JAEQBH010000234.1, read as the reverse complement.
GTAGGGAGAGAGAACTTACCCTTTGAGTTTGTCAAAACGCCCGATCTGCACCCACACATAGCTCCTCGCCACGTGGATCACTTTGTCTCGTCTCCGACGAGAACCGACCGGTCCGATCAACAAGAACTAGAGAGATGGGTGGAGCCTCTCAAAAACCTTTTTCTTCTTCTTTCTTCCTCTCTCTCTTTCTCTTTCTTTTTTCTTTTTCCTTCCCCTCAACGAATTGTTTGGTCCAAAGTCAAGTGTGATGTCCTCATTGCCACATGTCAACACACCATTGGCTCTTGTTAGATTTCCCTTATCCACTTATCCATAACTTTGGATTTCCCTCCTATCATGTGGTGACACATGTCCCACATGGGTCCCACTTAGGCTTGTGTTTGACTTGCTTTCCTGTCAACACATGGCTCTGTGTGAGCCATCCAACTTGTGCCAAGTGTCACTCGTAACTCTCGGTGCCTCGAAAAACATGAAATTTTGACTATCTTGGAATTTGACGAAATTCGACGTGGTATCTAGATTTTGTGACATGATCTCAACGATGAAGTCCATTTTTTCATCCAAGATCTAGAAAAATTCCAGATTTTCAATTGAAATTACCATTTTACCCTTTTTAGAAAAATTGTATTTTTTTCCCTAGGTTTTACATTATACATCTCGTACATTGTATTACTTGACAAGCGTATTCTTGCACATTATAGGTGCTCTTTTTATATTTTTCTACATAATTTTATATACACGTCACAAAATACTCTTATCATATAACTCATCACTAGACATTACTCCTAGTCACTAGCTCGAGTCGAAAAGTAAGCAAGGAGCAATAAGTCTCCAACCAAACACAATCAAGAAAGATAGAGTCGATCAAGACTAGGGATTTAGAGATCAGGGGAAACATGTGTGTCCCACATAAACACACGACATGCAGTCAAGTAAGAGAGGGTAGTCATACTATCAGTCATGCAAAGCACAAGTATATCATCCAAATCTACACACGATCTAAGTAGAAGTATAAGATAAACAAGGTGAATATATAACAAAAACAACATGCTAAAAGAAGTGATCAAGATGAATATACGATAGAGAGAAAATCAACATGTTAAAGCAAATGAGATAAGCAATCAATCAAAATGTACATATGTCAGGCTAAGTAGAATAATCACACAACAATAATCAACATGCTCTACAATTAAAATATCAACCACTATAATAAACAATGTCAATACAATTAGAAGTGTGCAACAATAACAGTATACATGCCAAGAATAGGATAAAATATCATATAGCAAGAATAAGTCAACATGCTATGATAATAATCAAGTAAAGTGATAAACGCACCAAAATAAGTGGAATATACAACAATGATAAAATAATATGTGTCAAGATGAACATTATGAGCATACCATAAGAAGCAAGTAACATAACAAGATGAGTAAAAGAATAAACCAATAAAGTTAACCAACTGATACTGATGATATAATAATCAAACGTATGAAAGATACAATCAACTAACCAAAAACTCTCAATGTGCTACCAATAATCATGTATACAAACAATACAAAAAAAAATGTATCTACCAATCAACCAATCAAACGTCACATTTTCCCCAATTTGTATTCAAACTTGACCATCATTGTCCCAAGTGGAGTCACCATTTTGTGGACCTTACCTTTTTTGTTATTATGTGTTTCTCACTTAAAAAGGCTAAACTCATTTTTTATTTTGAAAAAACATTTTTAGAAAACAGTTTAGAGTCGCCACTTATTTTTATTTTATTTTAAAAGGGAAAACAAAATAAAAAAGGAAAACCATAAATGTGACTCCCATTAAAAAGCAAAAAGTGGGAAAACCAAGTCTAAGTCCTGGGGTCATATTTATCAGAAGGTACAATATCGCCTCGTAAGACTTCTATAGCTCCTAAAGTCAAGCATCCACTAAACAAACTAAAGAAAATGGGCTTTTGGTTGATCGATCAATAGATACCAAAGACAAACAATAACAATACAACAACACACCAAACATATATAAATAAATAGACAGATAAATAAATAAATAAACAAGGTAAGTAAGATGAGAAAAATGTGTACCTAGGCGGCATATCTGAAGTGTTATCAATTAAAAACAATGTTAGTGCAATAATAAAATACAAAATGTTCAAAATTAATTAGAAATTTGATCAAAGATTATATGTCAAAATATTTATTAAAATGATACATTGAATGTTAGGCCCCACCCAAGCCCATTTATCATTTACACGAACTTGACTCCACAAGATTCCATTTTATTGGAATTGTAGAATTAATCATATGTTTGAAATTTTTGAAAACTATTTTAAAATTGAGATTTTGAAAATTAGAAATTTCAAAATTGAGAATTTTGAAATGAAATTGAATTTTGAGAATTTTGAATTGGGATTTTGAAAATTAGATTTTTAAATTAAGAACTTTAATTTTATAAATTTGAGATTTTCAATTAGAAATTTGAAATTATAAATTTGGAGACTTGAATTTTGAAATTAGGGAATTGTAATTTTGAAATTGGAAACTTGAAATTTTGAAATTGGAGATTATGAAACTTTGAATTTTGAAATTAGGGCACCTAAATTTTGAAATTGGAAACTTGAAAATTTGAAATTAGAAATTTGGAGAGTTGAATTTTGAAATTAGGGCACTTATTTTTATTTTAAAATTGGAAACTTGAAATTTTGAAATTATAAATTGATGGACTTGAATTTTGAAATTGGGAAAATGTAATTTTGAAATTGGAAACTTGAAAATTTGAAATTATAATTGGGAGAGTTGAATTTTGAAATTAGGGCAATTGATTTTTTGAAATTGGAAATTTGTAGTTTTGAAATTGGAAACTTGAAAAAAAATGAAATTGGAAACTTGAAAAAAAAAAATGAAATTAGAAACTTGAAAAAAAAATGAAATTGGAAAATTTGAAAATTTAAAATTTGGGAATTTGAATAAATTAAGGGTGGGTGATGATTCATGAATTAAGTAAAATAAATTAAATTATTAAAGAAAAAACATCAACAATTAATCTAATTAAAAAAAATAAAAAAAACAACAATAAACTCACTAGGAAAATAAAACAATAATAATACATTTAAATGACTAATTAAAGAAAACAGTTAATTAAATAACTATAAAAATAAAAAGATTTCTTAAATAAAAAGAAAGTCGAGAGAACTTACCTGATAGAGGGGCAGCTCCCCATGTCGAGTCGCTTCCCAAGCTAAGATTGTCTCTAAAGCCGAGATCGCCTCCCAAAATTGGAACCTCCAAGCCTAAATTATTAAAACTTTTAAACTATGAAAGTTTTGAGCCCCTTTCCTTTTGAGGAGATAAAAACTTATAGACAAGTTTTGGCCTCCAATTAGAGGCTCATTGTCCAAAAAATTTTCTCCCCTTTCAAGGGTTAGAGACTCTATTTTATAGACAAGGGAGGCCTACTTCTCTCTGTCACTTTCCAATGTAGAACTCCAAATATCCCATAAAGGAAAAAATATTCATCCCAAAAACAAAACTTGGGGTTCTATAATATGGTTTTAGGCGTTTACTATGCGTTATACGCTTACTATTTCTTGCTATCAAAAATACAAATTCTTATATAAAAGTTAAAAATAATATTTTGCATATACCATCAGTGGACTGCCCATTAATCTACAACACATTCATAATTCCGATGGTGTTGAGCTTAGAGCATCTCCTACCATTCTCCATTTTTGACTCCATCTTAGACCTAAAATATGCACTTCAACCATTCTCCATTTCCATTTCCATATTTGGAGATGTGAATAGTGCATCTCTATATTCACATCTCCAAATTTAGAGATGTGAATGGTAACTACTTTTCCCCTATAATTTTAATATTATACTACTATTCTCCCATTATTTTATTCTTAAAATAATAAAATAATTATTTTAATAATATTTTTATAAGATATTTTATTTTTTGGAATAATTGACATGAATAATCTCAACTTTCACCCATCTTTTTTAAATAGTCTTACCATACGATAATCTTAAAATAAACCCAACTTTGGGGTTGCCTTCTTGTTTTGGTCCCGACCAGTCACTCGACTGGTTTAGCATGTTAATTCATCCTATGTGGCATGGACAATTATATCATGTGCATATCACATGTCACTTGTCACTATCTAATTAGTCCCCAAATTTAATTTTATCAATCTCTCTCCTCTCTCTATCCCCGCCAAAAATTGGCGGGAAGAGCGGTGGCTCAGCCTTTGACACCGTCTCTGGCATTGTCTCCAACAACGGCTTTAGGATGATCTTCTCCTTTGGTGGCTTGCAGAATACTACCCACGAAATCCTCTCAAATGCTCGTGTGTATGAAAACTCAAATGTTGAATTGGAATCCCATGAAAGAAGATAGGAGATAAGAGAATTTTTGCAGGAATCTAAAGAATCGCATGGTTTGATTACCAACATTGCTTGCACCATGAAAGCAAAACAGAGTTGAAAAAGAAGATCTTGGAATTAATCTCAAGATCGGACTTTGAATTTGTGAGATGAATCCCAGAACATATGATTTTTTTTCTCCTTACATAAAACAGATGAATCCCAGAACTGAGAAATAAACCCAAAGAGAAAAAAATTTTGATTTTTTCTAATTTCTCTCAAGATCGAAAGATCAATTATTGCTTGAAAAAATGTCACACCCCAATTCCGGGTCCGACCCGATTGGCATATCCAAACCGGTTTCAAGGCGCAAGACTATATACTAGGACTCTTTACCATTTTTTTTTTTTTTCCAAACATTGGTGGGCCCAAGTCGTATAACTGAATCGAAATATCATATACAAAATAAAACTACCACCGTAGTGGTGTTTACAATATCAATACATACAACCCCGAGTCCCATTTACATATGCATATACAAACTCGGCATTTACATTTTTACATATTCAGCGAAGCAGTAACCCACTGTGGATGAACCCTTCCTAAAGGTAAGGCCGTCCAACAGACAAAGGAAGATCACGATGTCCTCCTCCGTACCTACACAAATTAATACAAATCTGCGGCTAAGCTACGCTTTAGTGGAAACATATCTTATAACTTATACTTGTACATGCATTTATATCGAATCATACAAACATATAACAAAGAACATATCTCAAAGTGGAATCTTCATAAATTCATATAACAAATTTACATACATACTTATCCTTGTAATACCTTGTTCAGATCTCTAGTATGCGGTACTGAGTTTATACATATACTTAGACTTATCTCCTGTAGGACACATACTTACTTAGATTCCTCGTATACGGTACTGAACTTATACATATACTTAGACGGAGGTACTTATCCACATACTCATACTTCTATCTCTCTTATACTTGTTCAAATCTCCCGTAGGAGTTACAGAGCTTATGCTTATACAGAGGTACCCTTAGGTATTACAAGGCTTATACTTATACCATAGGGCTTATACTTATACTACGGAGTTTACACTTGTTCGGAGGTACCCGTAGGTACTATAGAGATATTACGGAACGTATACTCCATCTTGCGTAACTTGGTTCTTATACCGAAGTACTCGTAGTACTACTTGTTCAGATGCCCCAAAAGACACATACTTGTGCTTATATCAAACTTATATTTAATTAAAAGTACTCGTAGGTACTACTAACTTATACTCATACGGGGGTACCCGTAGGTACTACAGAACTTATACTTATTCTTGTATTTCGGATCTTATTCTTGTATTACGGAGCATATACTTGTCTTACGGATCTTATACTTGTATTACGGAGCTTATTCTTGTATTTCGGATCTTATAATTACGGAACTTATACTTGCCTTACGGAACTTATATTTGTGTTACAGAGCTTATTTGTGTATTTCGAATCTTATACTTGTATTATAGAACTTATACTTGTCTTACGGAACTTATACTTGTGTTACAGAGCTTATTCTTGTATTTCGGATCTTATACGTGTATTACGGAACTTATACTTGTCTTACGGAACTTATACTTGTGTTACAGAGCTTATTCGTGTATTACGGAACTTATACTTGTCTTACGGAACTTATACTTGTGTTACAGAGCTTATTGCAGGTGTTTGATCTTATACTCTGTATTACTTAACTTATACTTGTCTTAATGGAACTTATACTCTTGTGTTACGTAGCTTATTCTTGTATTTTGATACGTATACTGTAGGTACTATGTAACATTTTGCATTTGTACAAAAGTACTGTGAGGTACTACGTAACGTATACAGAGGTACCCGTAGGTACATTCAAATCTTTACCATATTCATTTATTTACTCTTATTCTTTATTCAGAGTCTTAATACATACAAGGTCAGATCAAACTTATGCAGATACGGACATTAGTCCGTAGTAGGTACAAATCACATCAAATACATATACCGACTTCATATAGATTCAGAACATATCCACAGGTTTGTATCAATCATATTCACTTATACATATTTATGTTAAGGTATCTCGATCTGCCTCTTTACATGTTTCATGACTTTGTTATACAGATCGGAACATATGGTACCCAAGGGTACACAAGATGACATGTATATGCTAAGCATACCGGGTCTTATTCATGTACTTTTATATACATATCCAGAATACATCTAGACCGGGAACCATGAATGATGGACATGGTACACCAAGAACCCGAAGGCATGATACAAGATCGAACGAATACGCGCCCCGCCCACGCATCGCTCGCCAGAAGACAAGCAGTTATTGGCCGGAAGACCGATCGAACGTGCCTACCCATGTAATAGAAGTGCTTAGCACTAGCAGAGGTCAAGCACCGACGAATGTGTCTCGCCCACGCAATGTAAGTGTCGTAGCATTCAGCGTGAGGCCAAGCACCGATCAAAACGCCCACTCATTCATTCAAGGCCCTAGGTAGTCATACTATCATATGTCTTTCAGAACTCATAACCTATCTTTATCACATTCTGTGTTCATGACATATTGCTTTTCATGTTCATGTTCATGTCTCAGTTCATTTTCATATTTTATATCATATTCATGTTTCATGAACACAGCTATACATATTGCATTTCATATACTTGTACAGTATGATGCCTATGTATTCACACATCATCTACGATTGCCTCTCTGGGCGAATCTACTTTACTTAGAAATTGGAATCATTCCAATTAAATCCTCCAAACTCAAGTTATGGCATTTTTATGCCAAACTAGTCATTTTGCCCATTTTACACTAAGAATAGTTTGAAATACCCATATTCAGGGGTCTTAACTCCATATTTGACACTGGTTCTTGGTACTCGTTTAAAGCTAAGGTTCTAAGGGTTCTCCTCCAACTGGAATCACCCAAATCGGAGCACCGAAACTCAAGTTATGTCCTAAACAACCGAGACTACTCTATGCTCAAAATGTAAACTTAAATCGGGCTTGAACATAAATTTCCACTTTGAGTGAATTTTTGTGCCACATAGAATCAGAATTTGAAGGTGTCTATTTCAGGATGTTTTGTTTTCCTTGAAGTCTATTTTAACCAGCAACTTGAATCACTTAAAACGAATAAGAAATGACCAAGTTATGGCCAAAATACCAACACTGGTCTAAAACAGAATGACAGAACACTTATGGTACCGGTACCACTCTGTTTGGTACCGGTACTCACCCTCGAAAATAAACTGCCCGCACTTGTGTTTTTCTTCCATTTTTCCATATAGTTCCACCCAAACCAACCCAATACTCAATACATACATCAAAACCACTCCTTATTCATCTTGTAAGGATGGTTTAGAACTTCACATACCCAAACCCTAGGTAAAAGTCCAAGAACCCATACCAAAGTCCACCATCTTTATACAAAAACATAAAATTAAGTGGGATTCCATGCTTATCTTAACCAAGTTAGAGTTTTTCAACTCAATTTCATACAAATCTAGGGTTAGAATCAATTCTTAACTAAACCCTAGGTTTGAAACCCATCAAGATCCCTACCAAAGTCCAAAATACACATGATTCCATATTCAAAGTCAAAATCATAGAAGTCCTTACTAGAATCCATACCTTTCTTCTTAGCTTCTCCTTCTCCTTCCTCTTCTTTTCTCTTATTCCATTTGGCCTTCACGGGTTTGCTCTCTTTGGAGACCCAAAATATGAGATATTTTGTTGTCTCAAGCTCTTTTTATACTTAATCTTTATAGTTATTGCACATAGGTCCTCCAACTTTCTATTTATTGCACTATACTTTATGTTATTTCCACTTTGCCCTCTCATCTTATCAACTTATGACTTTTATGCTCCTCTTTGACAAATTACAATTTTGTCCTTACGTCTTGTACAATTTCCGAGTTTCTCACTTTTCATGTTTCGCATTTAAATTACAAAAAATTCAATTTATGCCTATAAAATACCCTAAACATGTCGAAAACGACTAGGGTATATTTCGGGGTGTTACAAAAAAATTCTAATTTTTTCTAATTTCTTTCAAGATCGAAAGATGCTGCTACTGCTTTTAAAAAAAATTCTGATTTTTTCTAATTTCTCTCAAGATCGAAAGATGATGTTGTTGCTTTAAAAAAATTATGATTTTTTCTAATTTCTCTCAAGATTGAAAGTTATTGCAGTTCCTGTAACGCCTCATCCCCTATAGGTGGCAAGAGAGGGGACGCCACACAGGACTGGGTCTTCTTAATCTGATCTTTCGGACATTGGTGGGCCCATTTCAAAATATAAATACATATATCAGATAAAAATTATAATACTACCACCATAGTGTGTTTAAATTGTCCTTTACATATATTGGAATTTCATTTACTTGTACTTACACAAGTTCCACTATTACAAAATTTTACATTTTCATTTCAAAACAAAGTTAAAAACCTACATCAGGTGGACTTCTAATGCTGTGTTGGCCCTGGCGAATGCGGGGTGTCTCTGACGACCTCTTCAGTACCTACACGGATGAAACACTCGTATTAAGTTTATAACTTAGTGGGAAAACAGATAACATAAATGACCACATACAGTGGTCCTCAATCACAATATACATATAACTTAATTCATATATCAGAGTTTTCACATCTCCCGTAGGAGTACATAATGTAAATCTTGTAAATGTAAAGTACCTGTAGGTACACAATGGGTGAACTCGAACTGACATTCTCTCTAATTCATATCTCATATATCATATTATTCATGTACACGACATATAAGTATTTACCTGCATTGACTGGTAACAATGAATGAGAGGGACACAGCACAATAGGTACCCGAAGGTACGATACAGTACTTAACAGAGGTGCCAAAGCATAGTACGTGTCTGACCACATAATAGATGTGTCGTAGCACAATGCAGAGTGTCATAGCACTGACAGAGAGTGTTGTTGCACTAATCAAAGAGTGCTGAAGCACTAAACAGATAGTGTCGAAGCACTAAACAAAGAGTATCATTGCACTAATCAGAGGTGTCTATTCATTCACTATTCGATCTTAAGCGGTCATAAAATTATATGTGTTTCAGAGTATTCTATTTTTCTTATTATCCCACTAAATTGTAATAAACTACTATGATATAATCTGGGGTGTTACAGTTCCTGCTTGAATTTGTGGTGAGATTCTATTTTGGCTTAAACCTAGATTCTATTATGCTTGAATTTTTTTGCAGCTGTTGTTTTTCATGGGAAATAATTTCCACCAAGCTTCAAGCGCACGAAAGATGTTTGACGAAATGTCTGTTTCAAAATGTTAACTAGCTATGGCAGAGGTTGAAGGTGGAGATGGAGGAGAGAGAAAGATGTGGGGAATAAAACTGATTTTTTTTTAAAAAAAAATTAAAAATTATGGGAGCCAATTAAATAGTGACATGTGGCAAGAGAGGAGAGAGAGACCATGCAGGATTTTTTTACTCCTTCAACCAGTTACCAGTTGGTCGAGACCAAAACGAGAAGACACCCCTCAAAGTTGGGTTTATTCCCAAATTATTGCAATATGTGATTATTTAAAGAAGATGAGTTAAAGTTGAGATTATTCATGTCAATTAATCCTTATTATTTAAGATATTTTTATTTTTATTATTTATTATTTTATCAATTTTAAATTATTTTCCATATACGATATAGTAAAATGATTTTAATAAATTTGAATAATTTAATTTTTTATTAAAATTATTTTTTGATAATGATATAATATATTTTTATTTATATTGTAAATATAAGGCATTAAGATTTTAATTAACTAATTCAATAATTTCATTGCCAAAATGATTAGAAGATGAGAAGAGTCATATCCTTACCAAAATGTATGAGAGAAATAACGAAATCATTAAGATATTCAAAAGAGGAGAAAAAAAAAAGAGATGAACGATTTACTGAAATTACTAAGGAGTCGGAGAAACGTTACCAGTTGATGATGCTACAAGCTGAAAATGAACGCAACAAATATGAGTTGAAACGTGAAACTCAAGAAAAAAAAATTATGGAAAAATATCTCGATCCTATATATGATTCATTTGAGCGTGAGTATTTCAAGGTAAAAAAATGGAAATTATTAAAAAAAATAACTCATAAATCTCAAGCAAGTGGATCAATTAGTCATAATGATGGTAATTTTAGCAATTTTAATGAATATGACAATGAAATTATGGAGGTGGTATTAATTTTTATATTGTATTTTTATCATTTGGGTAATGTAATTGTATTATGTAGTTTTTATTAATGTTGTTTTATTTTCTAATCCAATATGATGCTCTCTAATATAATATTTATTAGTTTAAAATGCATTTTTAGGTCTTTAATATATTTTTATTTATTGGAATTTTATTTATTTAATATAATTTCATATTCATGTTTAAATAAAAATAAAAATATTTATATATCATATTTCTAAAAATATTCTAATTTGATAAAATAAAGATGTGAAGAATGAATAGTGGTTTAGAGTGAAAAATTGAGATTGTTGGTCGGAGTTTAAACTCCAAATTGTAAGCTTCATCATATCCAAATATGGAGAAGATGTCAATTTGGAGTTAGAAATTGAGATTTATGGTTGGAGATGCTTAAAAGCATCTCCAACAATGCTCTATTTTTTACTATATCTCTATATATAAATATTTTTGGGCAAAAATCATACTCCAATAATTCTCTATTTTCATCTCTAAAATAGAAATGTGAATAGTTCATCTCCATATTTGGAGATTCACTATTCAAATCTCTGAATATAAAGATGATGGGACCCAAATTTTAGTCAAGACTATTCTCCTATTATTTTATTATTTTATTATTATTCTTTAATTTTTTTTATTATTATAATAATAAAATAATTATTTTAATGATATATTTTTATAACATTGTGGACACCGCTATTTTTTATATGATACGTTTCCCACTAAAAATGTGAGACTTGTTTTTATATTTTTGAAAACGGTTTGGAGTCACCACTTATTTTATTTTTATTATTTTTAAAAGGGAAACAAAATAAGAAATAAAACCCTAAATGTGACTCTTAATAGGAAAAGCAAATCTATGAAAACCGAGTCTACGTTCGGGAGTCAAGTTACCTATTGGGAAGGTACGGTGAAGATCCGTAACAACTCTCTAAGCCCCTAAAAGTTGGGTTTCTAATAATCAAGTTTGGGCAAATAGGATATTGACGGATCAATCTAGGGATAATAATAAATCGAACAAATAATAAATAAAAGAAAGTCAAGAAGTAGGAATGCCTACCTAAGTGGCAAACCAATAGCGCTATCAATTGAAAACCATGTTATTGCGATAACAAGTATAGAAACACTTATGATTAAATTAGAAAATCGAATTATAAATCAAGTTCTGAATTATTCATAAATGATACATGAGATGTTGGGCCCCACTAAAACTCATTTATTTATTACACAAACTAACTCTTCAAATACTCCATTTGTATGTGAGATATAGAATTAAGTATGTTATTAGAACTTAAAAAAAAAAACTATTTTGAATAGAGAATATCTGAAAATTGAGTTTTGATTTAGGAGATTTGGAATTTTTAAATTTTTTAATAATTGGGAATTTAAATTTTGAAATTTGAAATTGGGAAATTGGGGAATTGGGGAATTGAATTTTGAAAATTAGGAACTTAGAAATTTGAAATTTGGGGCTAGAATTTGTTAAACATGAAATTTGGGTTTTGCAAATTAAAATCTGGAAATTTGAATTTTGGAAATTAGTATTTAAAATTTTAGAAATTAATAATTTTGAATTTTAATTTGGAAATTTGGGGATTTAAAGGAATTGAGAATTTTAACTAAAATGTTGAAGAAATTGATTGAAATTCTGAAATTTTGGATTTGAATTTTAAAAATTAATTTTTTGAAGTTTGAAAGTTAGGAATTGAGAATTTTGAAAGAAAAAATGAATGTTTTTTTAAAGAAATTGATAATTTGAAAAACAATTTAGGAAAATATAAATATGAGATTTTGTGAAATTGAGATTAAAACAATGAAATTGGGAAGAGAAAGCTAAATATAAATTTAAAACTTGCAAAGTAGTTTCTCTATTTAAAAATTTATTTTTAAAGATATTAAAATTGGTAATACAAGTAAAAAGAGTTAGAGCACATGACAAGTTAGTGGTTGGTAAAATGGCTAAGGGTCTTTATTTACAACATAAATGTCATTTGTTCAAAACCTCACGTTATTGTATTTAAGATCTTATTTGTGGGTGTGTGTGCCCCAGATAATATGGCATTTACATGACAATGGGTCCTAAATGAGGAATCGATGACATCACGATGGGCCTTAGGTGAGGTGGCGATGACATGATAGTGGGTCAAATAGGCTAGATCTAAGCAAGTGGGTTGGCATAAGCAAATGGGTTGGACATGACTGATTAAGCCTAAGGTAGGTGGACTAGACCTAAGCAAATAGGTTAACAAAGATAGTTGACGTATTATCGATAAAGCATCACGATGCGCCGCATAGAATGCTTACTACGCACGCCTCATAATATGAGACACAAATATTCCGCTGCGCGCCGACGCATAACTTACACCCCGGGATTCGTAATCACACTTACACTCTTGGTTTTCAAAATATATTTATTTCAAATAGAATGTCAATTGTTTTAACTCGTTGACAAAAGTCATTTCAAAACACTTATGTTCTTGTTTCTCAAAATATATTTGTTTTAAATAGAATGTCAACTATTCTAACTCGTTGACAAGGGTCATGTTGTCAACTATTATAACCAATTGTTCAAGATCGTATTTGTCAATTACTATAACCCATTGACAGGGGCCGTATTTGTCAAGTTTATACCCATTGACCGGGGTCACATTTGTCAATTTTATACTCATAAACCGATGTCATATTTTTCAAGTTTATACCCATTGATCGAGGTCGTATTAATCAAATTTATACTCATTAACCAAGATCGTATTTATCAAGTTTATATCCATTTACCAGCGTCTATTTGTCAAGTTTATACCCATTGATCAGGGTCATATTTATCAAGTTTATACCCATTAATCATATTTGTCAAGTTTATACCCATTGACTTGAACCATATTTGTCGACTTTTATAACTCGTTGATGGGGCCGTATAATCAAATATTTTCTTTCTATTTCCAATGTCATAAAAATACAAAATTATATCTTGATAATTTTCAATCTTTATCATAAACATTCGCAAATTCATTTTTCATATAAAATATGTATTTAATCCATACACATGATTTAAATAAATATAAATTTTCAAACCTCAAAATCACATATAATAACAAAATATTTTGTTTACATAAGAAAATTTGTATTAATCTTTCTCACCTAATATTCTAAGATATTAGTAAAACCAAAAAATCTCAAACGAGTCTTAAATTACTTGAATTATTTGAACAATATTCTATTAAATAAAAAAAAAATTGAAATTGAGGGGTATTACAAAAATCGATCAACGATATTCTATAAAACATAATATTTGTTTATAATTTCACTATCAGTAAAACCGAATGAAAATGTCAAACGTCCGCCTGTTCAATGATACTTGGCAATGAGTTTCGTCAAGGTTATTGTGTCGTTGTCGTCACATTTGAAAAATAGATTGGTAATGGCTTCAAAAATCCCTTTCTTCCTAGTTTTAAAGGTTAAAAAAGAGCACCAATCTCGAAACTAGCCATGTAACTTCTAAAATTGTGGCTAAATCGAAGTCTAAAGTCATAATCTTTATTGGGTACTATTGTGACTTATCATACCCATCAATGTTGCGAAAATTAGGTTATAGTACCTATCCTAGCTACTTATCACAATCACAATCAAGATGCCTGCTGCAAGCTTCCCTCACCAATATAAATAGATTCATTTTCTCGAAATCAAACTCAAAAATGATAATTTATTGTATTACTTTTGGGGGTAAACAAAAAAGGGAAAATTATTATTAAAAACATGAATTTTTATGGCTTTTAAGTGAATACGATGTCTTTTTTAACCTGAATCGATTTGCAAACAGATGAGAAGCCGCTGCATCTTGTTGAGACCGGGATGTCGGCATCTGATCAGTTTCGTGATTGAAACAGATCAGATGGAGGTCTCTTCTTGATCTCAAGGGCTCGTATGTGGCACTTCTAAGAACAGAGAATGCAGCACTGCTGAGGCGCTGCATCGTCCGACGCTGTCGCTTCTTTCCGGGCGCAAAGAGAGACCGCTTAGGAGGCGAATGTGTCGACGTACCTTTCACCGACACGACTATTATTTATGTTATGTTTACCGCCTGGATGGTGATTAGGATCAGATCCCATTGGGTGGATATTTCTTTATTTCGCCGATATCCGATTCTAAGACAGATTTGTGAAGGAGCCGCTTTGTTCGAGATAATCCTCCTTCCTTATCGGAGAGATCCAACTAGCGATAACTGCTATTATTTTCCTTCCTTATTGATAAGGTTTGGGTTGGATCGGGCAAGTGATAATATACCGTTAGGGGTCATTCTATTTTCTCGTATAGCGTATGATCTCGCATCTGCTGATATGGACCTCGGCCCTTCTGCCTCGTTTGGGCCTGCATCGAGTCTCGTGTTACGCCAGAGCATCACTTTTCGCTTGAAGTTAGTGGGCCCGCGAGCCTATTTTTAAACCCATCGCTATTCCCCCGTACTCAGGTACTGGCTGCAAGGGTCGTGAATTCCTCCTCGTGATCGGCTGCGCTTCCACGTGTCCGTTCGGGTCAAGGTTAAGGCCTCATCGCCTTATGTCTTGGTGATAATGATGACTCTGAAGTTTTCGCGCTCATTTCTCCCACTCCTCCCGCTTCTGCTTTCTTCATGGATATCTTTCGTCTTTGTCCGCTCGACCTCCGGACCCTTTCTTCTTAATCTTCGTCCGCGCCCTTGCAGCCTCTAACCGCTTGTCTCTTCTGCCCGTTGTGTCCAGATTACTTCGATTTCTTTTCGATTGGTACTACGAAACGTTAGGGTTTAGTTGATCGGATTTTGTTTCTTGTCGCTTGCCTTTGCCAAGGGTCCGGTCGTTCTATGGATTGCGGCGACTCCGGCCAAGGCCGATGTTGGGCGGACTAGGAGGCAGCCGCGACCACTCGGGCCGCGGCCGAACTCCGAGATGCTCCCGGGCGCTCCTTCCCTGGACAGGGGTGCGGGAGAGTGAGCCTGATTGAATATCCCAAGGGATCTGATTACCTCGACCTCGCCGTTCAGCATGCTAAAAACGTGGGGCCTAGCAAGGTCGGTCCTTCATATGGGGCTACTTTCATCGAACGTTTCCGACCTCCTTTTGATGTTCGGGTGTGGTCCCCTGATGTTTTGACTTTTTACGTAGTTCCTGCATCAAAATTCAGGCTTCGGGGTCACCTTGAGAATGGTCTTCGTTTTCCTCGCACCTTCATAAAAGGTTTTACAACATTTTAACGCCGCCTCCCAACTCAGCGCCTAATGGTCAGGTATTTTAGCTGGTCTATTGGTCTTCTTTAGGATGCGTGACTCGTGTTCCCGCATAGCTTTGCTTTATCTTATCCGGCGATACCACCGAGGGCTTCCTTTATTTTTCTAGGCGTCCCGGATCTCCTTTGGTAATTTCCGATCTCCCTTCTTCTCATAGGTCATGGAAGGGTCGCTACTTTTTTGTTAGTGGTTTGTGTCAAATATGACTCTCGACAAAGATGATATTAATCATGCCTCATGGTCTGACCACCCTCAGAATCTCCGTGAAGTATCTCGTGTCGCTGGGGTATGACTCACGAGGTTGCTCGAATATTTCTCGACATATCCTTCGTTTCAGTGCTCCTGATTGATCTCGGGCCAATGGTGATGATGTCAGAGTGTCAGATTAATCGGACGTTCACTTCACGAGCTACCCAAACGGATATCACCGGGCCCTCGAATCGAAGATCGTCACCGTCACCTGAGGCCCTCGCCTCCTCCTCCAAGAGCCCTCCGCCGGGTCCTTCAGATCATACTCCCCACCCGCGAGAGTAGGGCTCGCGACCGAGGCATTATCCCTAAGCCCCAGAGCGCGGAAGCGGAAAATCGGCTCACGGGAGCGCAGATAGCCAAGCTAGCGGTTCCAAGATTCGGGGTATCTTCGCTCTTCGCTCCTGCTCGCCAAAATTCGAGCGGGTAATTGCTCGCAAAGAGTGCTCCTATAGTTTTGAGCTCGCGTTTCCACGTTCATATGAGGCGAAAGATCTCGTGGACTCGCCGAACACCGCCGGGCGGTCGCGCCATCATCGTCTGAACTGGCCACGGAAGGCCAGTGTCACACCGGGCCGCGAGGTTGAAGAAGAAGGCTCCAGAATCGAAAAACCAAATAGATGGGGATTTTCGCTTTAACGCGAGCCAGCAGCGCCAGTGATCGCCCATTCCTCTAAGGGATTCTCGATTCGGAGGCCGAAGGCGTCACTCGCCGATGAGGCTCGCCTGTCTCTTCAAGGTGTCAGCCAGTCTCTCGTGTCTCGTTATGTCTATCTCTCGCACTAACTCCACAGAGGATGCTGACTCCATGTTTGATGTGCGCCTAGCTAATTATTTGAAAGGTTTGGCCGAAGGCCAAACTAAATGAAAGCATAGAAGATTGCTCGATTTATAAGGCAAGGCGGCTCTTACTTCCAGCGATTGAAGCTACAAGGACGAAAAGTGCAAGGTGGCATCAAGAGGCAGAGAGGCTTAAATCCGATTTAAAGCACACTATGTCCGCCCGGGCTCGGGCGGAAAGTAGAGAAGACGAAGCTCGGAGTAGCCTAATGGCGTGCTGAGGGCGAAGCCGTGGAGGTTCGTGGCGAAATACGAAGGCGAGTTGTGCGAGACGACTTGGCTGAGACCCGGGATGGGTTGCAATCGGCCTAGTATGAGCTTCAAACGGTTAGGGAAGAACTTATCTCATCCCGGGGTGAGCTGCGCGAGTCTCAGGAGGAGCTGCGTGCAGTCAATGGCGAACTAGGCGATAAGCTTGCTCAGCTAGATGTGGCTCTCCGCGAAGCTTCCGAGGCCAAGGCACTGCTAGAGGTAGCTCGTCGGGAGGCCTCCAGGCCGTAGCTCGCTGAGCTACCAAGGAGGAGTGTCACTTGACGATGGGGGATCTTCATCAGCGTATTTCTTTGGTGGCTCAGAGACGGCGTTATCGTAAGACCGAGAGACTGCCACAATGGGCTTCTGGGTGGCTCGCCTTCCAGAAAAGGCAATTAGTGCTTATGCAGATTTAGATTTCCAACTCCGATCTCTGCTGGATTCGCAGGAGGCGTGAGAATCTTCCCGCAAATTATTCTCAAGATCCCGCACCCCACCTGGGAGCCGACTTCCTTCTCCGTCTATTCCTCCTGCTGACGTCTAAGTCCTTGAACTTGTCTAACCGATTTGACTTTCATACCTCTCCTCTTCCCATGTATACTTGTTTGTTTTTGTCACTGGAGCCCGAGAGACATGTGGCCCCACTCCCAATAAATATTCATTCCCTTTTTTTTTTTCTTTTTTTTTTTTTTTTTTTTATGTGTGTTGTTTGTGTCTCGCGGCGTTCCGTGCCTCCTTTGAACGATCCGAACCCGAGAGTCCGGAGTCGAGCCATCAAGCCTCACAAACCTGGGCCACTGGGAGGCCGCGGGGCTATTCTGTCGAGCCGAGACGAGCCCTTATGCCGCGTGGTGTGTGTGGAATGGTGAGGCCGTCAAGATGAGCGTGCAGGGCTTCGTCTGTTGATTTGCCTGTGTGGCGATGATTCCTTAGGTTGCGTGACTTGCTTTTGATGGGACTCACACTAATGGTTGACCTTCCACGCCAACAAGAGTTCGAAATGAGGTCGTACGGCCTATCTCTAGAAGAGGTTATCAATGTGAATGGCTAGCAAGAGCTCGTCCTCGTGAACTAAGAGGAAGGGCTCGTTTGAGCGAGTAGTTGAGTAGAGCTCGTCCGAGTGATCTGAGAGGAAGAGCTCGTCAGAGTGAATAGTTATATAGAACTCGTCCGAGTGATCTGAGATGAAGAGCTCGTCAATGTGAATTGTTGTGTAGAGCCTGTCCAGTGATCTCGAGGAAGAGCCTGGTCGTGAGTGAATAGTCAGAGTAGAACCTGGCCCAAAGTGATCTGAGAGGAAGAGCTCGTCAATGTGAATTGTTGTGTAGAGCTCGTCCGAGTGAGCTGATGGGAAGAGCTCGTCAATGTGAACTGCTGAGTAGAGCTCAGTCTCGAAAGGATATGGTGGGAAGAGCTCACAATGTGAACTCCGAGCGTAGCCTGGTCCGAGTGGTCCGAGAGGAAGAGCCTGCGAGTGAATGGTTGTATAGAGCCTGGCCCGGCGGGATTTGAGAGGAAGAGCTCGCCATCGTGAATTGTTGCAGAGCCTGGCCCGAGTGAGCTGATGGGAAGAGCTCGCTTACCGAACCGAGTAGAGCTCGTCCGAGTGGTCTGAGAGGAAGAGCTCGTCAGAGTGAATGGTTGTATAGAGCCTGGCCCGAAGCGATCCGAGAGAAAGAGCTCGCCAATGTGAATTGCCAGAGCTCTGGCCCGAGTGAGCCGATGGGAAGAGCTTGTCAATGTGGAATCGCCGAAAGTAGAGTTTCGCCCGAGCGGGTCTCGAGAGGAAGAGCTCGTTAAGAGTGGAATGGTCAGGAGTGAGTTTCGTCCGAGTGAATTGAGAGGAAGAGCTCGTCAATGTGGAATGGCTGTAGAGCTCTGCCCAAGTGAGCCGATGAAGAGCTTCACGCAATGTGGAACTACGAGGTGAAAGCCATTCGAGTGGTCTCGAGAGGAAGAGGCTCGCCGAGTGAATGGTCAGGAGTGTAGCCCGTCCGGGAAAGGATCTCGAGAGGAAGAGCTCACAATGTGAATTGCCGTAGAGGCCTGGCCCGAGGGAGCCCAGCGGGAAGAGCTTGTCAATGTGGAATCGGCTGAAAGAGAGCTCGTCCGGAGCGTCCGAGATGAGGAGTCATCGTGAGTGAATGGTTGTATGTGAGCTCGTCCGAGCGATTCGAGAGGAAGAGCTCACAATGTGAATTACCGTGTGAGCTCTGGCCCGAAAGTGAGTCACGGGAAGAGCTCACAATGTGAACCGAGTAGAGCTCGTCCGAGTGATCTGGTGGGAAGAGCTCGTCGGAGTGAATGGTTGAGTAGAGCTCATCCAAGTAAACTGATGGGAAGAGCTCGTCAATGTGAATGGCTGAATAGAGCTCGTCCGAAAGTGAACTGATGGGAAGAGCTCGCCAATGTGAATAGTGGAATAGAGCTCGTCCATGTGAATTGAGAGGAAGAGCTCGTCAGCTTGAACGGTTGACCTCCATCGGTTGTCTTGCATGAGTTGAACAGATTCCTTAAGCTGCATGACCTATTTTTGGGAGAGGTCGTCAATTCGTATTGCTGACCTCCATTAGTTGATTCGCCTGAGTTGAGTTGATTCTTTAGGTTGCACGTCCTGTCTTGGGCAGAGGTCGCCAATGTGAATAGGTGGGAGCCTTCATCCGGAGGAACCGACAAGAGCTCGCTGAGTGAATTGCTGGGCGTGGAGTCAGCCCACGCAATTGAGAGGAAGAGTCGTTGGCCGCAGGAATAGTTGAATAGAGCTCATCCGCCGAGGATCCGAGAGGAAGAGCTTGTCAATGTGGAATTGTTGGCAAGAGCCGCCCACGTACTGAGAGGTAAAGAGCCTGCCGTGAGTGAAGGTTGAGTAGCCCGCCCGAGTGATCTCGAGAGGAAGAGCTCACACCGTGAATCAGCCGAGTAGAGTCATCTCGAAAGGATCCGTGGGAACAGCTCAAGCCAATGAACTCGAGCAGCCCGCCCAAGTGGTCCGAGAGGAAGAGCCTGGCAGGAGGAATGGTTGTGGCAGGAGCTCGCCCGAGTGATTTGAGAGGAAGAGCTCACAATGTGAATTGGTCGTGGTAGAGCTCGGCCCGAGTGACCCGAGAGAAGAGCTCTGGCCAATGTGGATAGTTGAGTAGCCCGTCCGAGCGGACGGGGCGAGGAAGAGCTCGTCAATGGTGGCGTTCCAACCGAGGGCGGCGTGTAGCCGAAAGTGGCAATAAATGGTACCCGAAATGGGTCTAACTCGGTGCGCCGCGGGCCTCGTGTGGAGTAGGTGAGCCTCACAATGGTGGCGTTCCATTTGAGTGGCGATGTAGCCGGTGCGGCAATGCCGCCTCGAAATGTCCGACTCGAGGCGCGCCCGTAAGTGAGTAGTGAGCTCACAATGGCGGCTGCTCCAACCGAGTGGCGCATGTAGCCGAGTGGCAATGTTGCCTGACACCTAACTCCAGGCGGCCGCGGAGTAGGTGAGCTCGTCAATGGTGGCGTTCCAGCCGAGTGGCAATGCAGCCGAGTGGCAATGTCGCTCTGAGCCGGGTCCGACCCCGAGGCACGCGGGCCCGTGCGCAGGTGACATTCGGGCCAATGGCTGCCCAACCCGAGGGACATGTAAACAGCTGATCCGACTCGCAGGCATCGTGGGCCTATGCCGAAAGTGGATCACCAATGTGAGTCAGCTGGGCTCGGCGCCGAGGCCGCTGGTAGTCGGAGAGTTCGATATGCTGAAACGCTTCGTGTTGCTGGTTAATTTTCAATCCTTGGAAAGAGGCGAGCGTCTTTAATGCGGATTTATGGAGAATTTGGAACGATTGCACGGATCTTCAAGCGTTTTGATCTTCTTATAAATAGCAGTTCCATTGCTTATGAGGCTTGTTCTTTGTATATTTTGCCTTCTCTGGTGCACAACTGAAATCTGTGTGAGATGAAGAACCAAAGTTTGATTGTCCTCACCGGAGATCCTTCTGAAGATTTGGGGTCAGCGCTACTATTCTTCTACATGTGGGAGTTGTGTTTTTCCCTAGTCTCCCCTTTATGGGAGTCATGTTATTCCCTAGCTTTCACGCTTAGGAATGGCCCGAGAGGTGCGATTTCTCAGACCGCCCTCTCGCTTTTATTTTTCGTTTTTTCTTTCCTGCTTCTACCCTCTTTCCACTTTCTTCCGCACCAAGTCTTTTCCATCTCTTTTTCTTCTCCAGCCTTTTCATTCCATTCTTCTCCTTTGTCTCTTTTCTTTCCTCCTTTCTTTTTTTTTTTTTTTTTTTTTTTTTTTTTTTTGGTTTTCGTGGGAACTGCTTATACTAAGTGCCTTTCAGATGTAATCGAGAACACCATCGACTATAACTGATAGTAACTGAATGTAGTTCTATTGAAATAAAGAATAACTTTTCCTTTTATGTCTATGAATCTTCTTATTGTGCTCTTTTTCTGTTTTTTACATATATGAACTGTTTGAGATGTCTAACCAAATGATCAATGAACGCTCCATTTGTCACATAAGATCCGATAAGGCATTATTTAACATTACAAATTGATGCTTTACTGGTAAAAACGCTTAAGGTGTTCTGCATTCCACGATCGTGAAGATTTTTTCCCTCTTCTCGCTTGCTCATAATTTCCCCGGTCCGACACCGATATGATGTAAGGACCTTCCCAATTGAGGCCTAGTTTTCCATGCGCTGGATTCTTCCTCGCTGGCAGGAGCTTCTTTAAGACTAAGTAGCCCGGCACGTAGCTTATGGGGTTGACTTTTTGATTATAGTACCTCGCTGTTTTCCTTTGATACCCTCCGTACGCCTTGAACCTCCCCTACGCTTTTCATCCTAAAAGTTCGTTTAGGACGAAGTGGCCTCGCATTATGCTCTTCGATGCTAACTCGATCCCGAGACTTTATTCCGACCTCTACGGAGCCACGCCCGCGCTGCCAGGCAATGGGTTTCTCGAGTTGTCGACTGCGGTCGCCCCGTAAGCCCATAGTACTTCGTGAGGTATTCTCTACCCACTTCCCTTAAGGTCTTCCAACTTGGTCTCCCCTTCCTCTCTCGCGCTGAGGTTCTCGATAGTGACTTCTTTACCGCCCATTTGATCGCGACGTGGCTGTGGACGAGTAATAATTTAACCCGAGCTCGGCACAAAATCTCCGAATTTAGCGTCATTTAACCGTCTCCGTTGTCTCGATACCGTGGCCTTGACGCCAAACCCGCATAGCATGGCCCGCCACACCGAAATTGCTCATTCGATCCATGACGGGCCAAAGGCTCCTGGGCCGCCCACTTCTGCCAAGTAATCCATCGCAACAATTATGACTTGTAATCGTCCTTTCCCAAATGGGCAAGGGTCCCACATGTCCAAACCCCATTGTTGGAAAGGCCAGTGGACTCTGCGGATTGATGTTAAGGGTCTCACTAGAGCGGAGGATCTCACGCGTCCCTACAGATCCTACATTTCTCGAGCTCAGGTCGGGCCGGATCCCAGCATGGTCAGCCGCAGTATCCCCGCCTTAAGACCTTTCCTGCTAATGCCTGGGCCCCGATATGATTCCCGCATACACCCCGTGTGCCTCTCTCAAGACGTACTTAAGATCCTCCGCGATTACTTCAAGAGCAGAAAACCGCTCGTATACCTCATTTACCATGGAACTGGCTGACTGGTCTTATTTTTTACGTTTTCGGGCTGTCTGTAGGCTTCCATCTATTATATAATTCCATATGGGGTCCATCCTGCACAAATCTCACCGGGCGACCGCCATGCTATAAGGATCGATAGAGGGTTCGGCCAAGTATTCAACAGGCGTTGACCTGCCGAGGTCTTCCCAGAGGCTTGGCCAAATCTCGCTGCTGCGCTCGCTTCGGGAATTCTCTGCTCTGGGGACATGTTTGATCTAAACCAACACAAATTCTTAACATCATGAACCTTTGAGGTATAATCATCTGCTCTTCACTTTACTGCAGTGCATCTTCTACTGAGCCCCACCACCCGAGCCACTACATACCTCCGGGCCTGGTCGATTTCTAATGAATGGCGAGGTTGAGGCCTCGCTATCACGCCTCATACCTCCCAAGCCATGTTGAAGCATGGAACCCAAATCTAAGTGCGTATTCAATGTCTATCCCTTCCTATGAGGTTAGAATTGCATTCCTGCCTCGCTTCCTTGTGTATTTCAGGCTCCATCTCACGGCATATTTCTACCTGAGTGTCGCCCTTTTCATGAGTGGCTTTGTTTTAAGTCTCGTTTTTAGTGAATTCATTGATTTAAGTTTATTAGGACTCTGTTCTTTCATTACAGTTTTTTCTACATTTAATGTTTAATCTTTATAATGATGGCCCACTTCATCGCCCTCCCAGGCTTCCGGGTTTGTGCAATACTGTTTCATCGATATTCTCTGCCTGGGCATTTCTATGGTATAAAATGGTACTAGGACTCAGCTTCCTGGGTTTGTGGTCACTGCACGCCATAATTTCCTCCATCCCTGCACTTCCTCCATTCCTTGTAGCTCCTACTGGGCAGAATAAAATGTGGTGTTAACTAGCTCTTTTTCCGACGAGGACAAAGACTGCTTTGAAAAGTCCGATACGGCTAAGTATATAGTAAGGAGTTCTCCTTCAACAGGACTTACTAGGATGGGTGGAGAACTCAGGTATGTTTTTAATGTTGTAAACGCCTCTTCACACTTCGCATCCCATTGGAAGGCTTTCTTAAGGATTTTTAGCAATGGCACTTGTCACGCTTCTAGATACAACTCCATGAAATACAATCCTTCCCGCTCGGCCGCTTGACTTCCTTTATTCCCGGCGGCAATACATGTCGTAAAGCACAAATACTTTTATTTTATCCGATTTGCCTCGACCCTCGTGGTTGACTATGAAGCCTATAAATTTTCCTCACAACACGTCAAGGCACATTTGGCCGTCTGGCCATGTTATAATTCCTTAGAACCTAGAACGCCCCTGAGAGATGAGCAATGTGGAGAATGGTCAGAGTTTTACCAAAGATGTCGTTTCACGATACCTCCATAGTTGCGCCTATTTGCTTCTGGAACATTCGGTTCACTAACCTTCGTAGCGTCGCCCGCTTCGGTAGTCCGAATGGCATCACACGATAACAATAGTTCCCGAGCCGCGGACGAAGAGGTCTTTCTGGTCATCCGGGTCCATGCTGATCCGACAGCCGAGAATGCATCCATAACCGAGAACGTGGCCCGCGGTGGCGCCCACGATGAGGTCGATTCGCAGAGGGAAGCCGTCTTCGCATGCTTTATTTATGTCGGTGAAGTCGATGCAGAGTCGCCACTTGCCGTTTGCTTTTTTAACGAGCACAACATTAGCCAACCACTCTGGATATTCTACCTCCCTGATTGCTCCTGCCCGGAGGAGCTTGCCGCCGGGACCTCGCCAGATGGCCATTTTCCGGGCGTCGAAGCCCCGCGCTTTGCTTGACTCCAGCTTGAAAGACGGGGCTGGTGTTCAATCTATGAGTGACACGTAGGGTCGATCCCTCCCATGTCTGCTTGCCTCCATGCGAAAACGTCTCTATTCTGTCTTAAAAACTGAGTGAGGTTGCTTTTGAGGTCTTCCGTTAGTTTAGAGCCGATGTAGGCGAGATGTTCGGGGTCGTCATCCAGCGATATTGATTCTAGTTCCTCCGAGGGCTCGGGTCGGGTGAGCACCTCATCGCGCATGTCAAGCTCGTCCACATTCACGTTGTCGACTGCCCTTTGTTTCATAGAGGCGGAGATTCCTGCCACCCACGATTCCTGACCATTCCTACACCATGTACGGTTGGGAATTTGATCACCATGTGATACGCTGAGGGGATGGCTTTTATTGCATTGAGAGAGGGTCTGCCTAGCAACATGTTATAAGCTGACGGGGCATCTACGATAAGGAACCTTGGTTTGTCGCCGTCGCGCGGGGCTCGCCTGTGGTGAGCACCAGCTTGAACGGAGCCCAATGGTAATAATCTTTTCTCCCTCGAAAACCCCGCGCATGCATGTTGATCGGTTCTAGCTTTTCTCCCACGCCCATTTTGTCGGCGCCTACAAAATGATGTCACCAACTCCCGTTGTCAATTAAAACCCGATGAACTATCGTGGTTGCCACCGCGCCGAATCACCAATGGGTCAGCTACGGGATACCGCATCCCTCCGTGTCCGAGTCGAACGTGATGGTGGTGTCGAAGGCCCCCAGCTTAGATATCGCTTGTATTTCTCCTATTCCTGTCGATCTGATGCTACGCAGGTGGGCCTTCCGAGCCGAACTAGATTCTCCTCCTCCTGCGAATCCTCCCGAGATCACGTGGATTTCTCCAGCGCGGGGTTGTTGCGCCGAGTCGCCGCGTCGGTGTTTAATCGCTTGTTGAGCTCCGTGGCTTAATTCTTATTCGGGCCCGACTTTGGGCCCGACTCGCTTGGTTCCCGAGATACGAAACGCCTGAGTGTATCCGCGCTTGTATTAAATATTCTATTTCTTTCTAATCAGATACAATTGTCTCAGGCGATGCCATAATCCCTATGGAACTCGCATATTTGTGTTGTCTCTGTGGCTGATCTCGATTTCTACCTGAAATGCCATCTCAAGAATTGCTCGCTTGCATTTCCATGCAGTGACCGCGATATCGAGGTCATAGGAGTGAAGGCCGAGGCGAGTAACGCCGCTGCCTTTTCGGGATGCGGGCCCAGATTTCGCTCGAGATTCTCCTTTGTGGGATCGTTTGATCCTTTCCCGATTTGTCCCGATCATCTTGTCTTTTGCACTGGGCCCTCGCCATTCGTCTCGCATTTCTCACGTGGAAGAGCTCTCCTTCGGGACATGAGGGCTTCTTCGCCGTTTATATATTTCTCTCGCTTTAGCGAGTACTTCGCTCTTGCTTGCTTGGGGGGTTCTTCGATGGAAACATCGTATCCTTTGACCAGACTCCTAACCTTGCAATGAGAATGCCGTGGATGGCGAATTTTTCATCGGGTATATTTATCTTCGTGGACTCGCACAATCTTTGCACGTATGACTTTAAGCTTTCCCGCGCCATGAGCCCCGCTGGACGGTCACGATGGTAACCGCTTCCGCACGCCCCGGGTCTGGCGAAGGGAAGACGAAAGCAATTGATAGTTCTCTGAATGAAGAGATTGATGAAGGGGATCCTATCGACCAAAGTGCCAAGGTCGGGCCTTTCTGTAAAGGGCGAAAGCTCCCGCACCGTACAGGTCTTGATACCCATGTACCCATTTGATTCTCAGGTATTGAGACGGTCGACGGATCCTCGGGCTCCTACCAAAAGTTTCCACTTGTGGCATTCTCAATTTTGGCCGAAGGATACAGAATACCGACGTGAAGGGTGATTCGCCTTGTCGCACTGGGCAGTATCCATAGTGTCCGGCACGCCCTTTAACCACTTCCTTCACACGGCCGAAGCCCTGAAGGCCCTAAACCCTCGCTTCCCATGATCAGCTTCCACCCAGTGCGGGATGATGTGGTTCTTCGTTCCCGATACGCCTTCGACCATCGCTTCGCTCTCTTTCTTCGCGGCCGATCGTGGTCCATGCCCTTCGGCCGTGGACTCTCGTCGCTTCGCCCTCGGGAATGTCGGATTGCGCCGTCCTCGAGAGGATAAGCTTGCGACCGGCCCCGGGCTCGCTCGGTCTCCCGCCGGGATGTCGTGATCCGCCTAGTGAGTTGTTCTAGCTCTTCCATCAGGCGCTGATTGACTAGGCGAAGGGCTTCCACCGCTCAGACACCGCATCACTTCCCGCCCTGTGAGGCCTACCGGCCCAAGGCGCCTAGTGGATCCCCGCATCCTTGGTGGATTGGCGCCGCCCCGCCAGGTTCCGAAGTTGTTACCATCAAAGAATCGAAAGGATCGCTATATTTGTAAAGGAACCGCTGCCCTTGGCCGCATCGCGCCAACCGGGACACGCTCTCTTTAACCGAACTCGGGCCAGCGCATGGGGTCGCCAGTCGACCCGATTGTTTGAGGTCCTGACGCGCCTGGATCGCTGCGGATTGAAATGATCGCAGAGGCCCTCTCGACCACGGCCCGATATGGCACTCCTCTGCAAGAACAAAAGAGAGAAAAAGGTCTGGCGAGGGCGGCCCGCGGCCGTCCGACGCTAAAGCTCGCTTCAAGGCAAAGAGAGACTGGCGGGAGGCGAATGTGTTGACGTACCTTTCACCGATGGGGTGGACTATTATTTATAGTAGATGATTACCGCTTGATGGCGACAGGATTCATATCACATCAGGGATATTTCTTATTTCTCGGCTGATATCTGATTCGGCATGTGGATTTAGAAGGAGCCGCTTGTTTGAGATAATCTTCCTTCCTTTATCGAAGAGATCCAACTCGGCTATAATCAGAATTATTTTCCCTTCCTTACTGGATAGCGCTTGGTTGATCGCGCATAATATACCGTTATGGGTCATTCTATTTTCCATGGGCGGTGTATGACCGATTCGTTGATATGGACTCCTGCTTCAGCCTTCGCTTTGGGCCGACATCGAGGTCCGGCGTTATGCTAGGCACATCACTTCTTTGGCTTATTTAGTGGCCCGCGTGCCCTATTTTTAAACCCCATCGACATTAAATTCTGAATAGAGAACTTGTTTTTAAATTATAACAAATTTCATTTCAACTCGTAGTTTTAACCCAAATAATACTTTAAACTCTTATCCTATCTAACGTGACATAATAAAATAACACTGTTTTGATGACTATTTGAGTTATCCAAGGTTAAAAATAAAATTTTTAATTAAGATTTAAATGTAAAATCATGAAAGTTCAGATTTTTAATAACAATTTTCACGATAAAAAAAAACCAAAAAAAAGGCCTTACTACACAACAAGAAGCATAACTGACAAAACTTTATGAAAATTAATAAAATAAATAAAAAAATAAATCTTAAAAAAATATATAGTTTGAAAAATAATTAATATAGTTTTCTCTATATCATTAGGCCACGTCATATTGAAACTTAAAAATTTTTAAAATTATGAAGATGTATTTTTAAAAGACACTTTCAATATAAATTAAAAATTTTCAAAATTATGAAAATGTATTCAAAATACACTTTCAATAAAATAGTGTAAAGGTATCTTTTCAAAAGACATTTTCAACGTAAATTAAAAATTTTCAAAATTATGAAAATGTATTCAAAATACACTTTCAATAAAATAGTGTAGAGGTGTCTTTTCAAAAGACACTTTGAATGTAAATTAAAATTTTCAAAACGGCGAAAATGCCCTTCAAGATATTTTCAAATAAATACATAAATTGCTCTTCAAAGACATTTTCAAATAGAATCAAAATTTTATAATTACGAAAACGTGCCTATTCAAAAGACACTCAATAAAAATAATTAAATACGTCTTTCGTGAAGACACTTTTAATGTAAATTAGAAATTTTAAAATTTTAGAAAATGTCTTTTGAAGATATATTTTTTGAAAGTATTTCTTTTCAAGGGGTACAAACTATATTAGATTTATGAATATTTTTAAACTTATTGTATTTAAAGGATTTTTTATTTTTCTTAAACTATATGTAAAAACCCATAACTGACCATGAAATGTGATGTGGCGCCATGCCATGAGATGGTGCAATGAGCTTTCATTCAAGTACACTGTAAAGTATGAAGTATCAAGGGACGGGCCAAACTGACCACCCATTGGGGAAACCACCGTTTGAGCAGGTGTGAACAACAAGAAGGTTGGTGAAAGAAGAGCAGTCTTCATCATTTGGTTAAACACTAGGAAACCATCATTTTCCTAATATTTCATGGGCGGGAGATACAAAAAATTGATTGGCTGTAAAATCACTAGATGTGGGTTTCCATGATTGACTGAAAACCACAATTCTTTGAGTACGGTTGACATGTTGGACCCCGTATTTGAGCCTTTTTTTTCCTTCTTTTTTTTTTTTCTTTTAAGTTAAACGGTTGCTACTAAAACTCTAATCAGAGACCCTCTTATTTATGCTTTTATCTTTTAAGACGTTGAGTATTTATATAAATTATCATCGTTAAAACTCGAACCTTTTTCTTATGTTATATATATCTTGTCTTTTAAGATAGAGTTATCAATCAAATGAGTTAGACATGATGAACGACGCTGTATATTGAGGTTTGATGAGAACATTTGTGTATTTTGCAAGGTAAAAAAAACCCAGCCGGTTACTAACCTTCTTGATCATTTATAGCGTGGGACGCTCCTTCAATTCCTGCAATTATCCACGCCCAATCGTAATCCTGTAATTTGGTTGGTCAACGTTGCGGGACACCCCCCAGACAAGGTTGTGCCGGCCATTCATCATAATCTGGCCCAAATTTTGGTACCTTTCATGAAACTTAATCCTTAATAATGAAAGGTGTTGATAATATTTTTGTAGAATTGGTTTAAGTGTTTAGCTGTTTTTAAAAAAAAATTTAACTTTTTCATTTTTATTGAAAATTTGAGATAATAAATTTTTAAATAAATTTTTTTAAATATATATATATATTTTATTTAATTAACATGAAATACATCATGAGAGTTTTAATTGGATTATAAATTATATGATTTTCTTATATTTGAATGTATAGTATTCTTAATAGGAAAAAAAATATTCAAAAAACTTTAAGAAAAAATTAAAAAACCAAAAAGCCAAAAATATATATATATATTGGCTTTAATTGAGCCAAAATTTTAAAAATTCAATAATAAGTCATTGAAAAGTTAAAAGTGTTAAATCCTAAAAGCAAATTTGATTTCAACAAAAATCCAAAAAAACAAACACCTAAGATTGCAACTTAAAAGTTTATCATGTAATTTATGCTTTTTAGTGTTTGATTTAATAATTTCTATAATTATTGAATTGGCATATTCACTCACATTAAAATTGAATAATGAACTCACAATTAGAGAAAAATATGCAAAAATGAAACTGGTAACTAGGATTCAGAAACTTTAAATTATTATTTGAATTCATTTTTAAATCACCAAATCGTATTAAGCCATCGAGTCATATTTAATTGCCACAAATTAGCAAAAAGAAATTCGTGATATATTTAAACCTAAAAAGTAATAGGTGTGCCGAGTGCGTAGTTCAGAAACCCAAAAGGGCTTTTGGGCCCAATTTCTGGAACGTTGGCCCAACTCCATAAGATGCAAAAATTAACGTTAAGGGTTCTAAAATTGCCTCATTGATAAGGCCCTCAACGCCTAAAATCATGCAAAAGCAGATTGATTAATTGAATCAGTATGTTCTTGATTTATTAGGCCATTAATTCTTAAAGGTTTAAAAGTAAAACTAGTGATCCACACACAATTCATTGAACTGGGAGCATAAGGACACTAAAAAAAGTAAAAACAACAATATTGTTTGGCTTGCTAACAGCATGCAGTTTTGTTGTCTAACTCTTCAGAAATCCTGGAATCATTTTGTCTATATGACTGCCATCCCTCACAGATTGTCGCATTAATATGATTATATAATTTATATTGTGTTTCACCTTACGACTCATTGAATGGTTCTCCATCATTCTACATATCCTTAACTTTTTATGATTATAAGGCACTAATGTGATTGTTATGGAATAATCTGAATAGCTCAATTGATGTAACACATTGGGGTGGGGTCAAGGGCGGACCTGATATAGGCCTAGGGGCATATATCCTCCTCAAAATTTTTATTCAATAATCTTCCATATTGTAAATTCCATGAAATTCCCTTATATATATATATATATATATATATATATATATATATATATATATATATATATATATATATATATATAATAGTTTTGTGATTAAAAAAAATAGTTCTATTTAACCTTCTTATGAAACGAATATATTTTAAAGTGTTTTGGGAAAGTTAAATGAAAAAAGTGATAAGAAAGAAAAAAAAAATGGGAGAAAGATGAAAAAAAGGAAGATGAATATTTTGTAGGTTTTTTAGTATTTATTTTTAAAAATTTTATTGAAACGTCATATAAATAAATAATAAATTTATTGGTTGTTTATTTTTTAAAACTTATTATTGATAATGGTAGTTTATATTCAACATTAACTTTATTATTGGAAAACAACTTTTGGTTTGTTATTAAAGTTTCATATTTTATAAGTTGTTAATATTATATTTCTAGAATACTATCACATAGTAATGCAAAGTGAATAAGTGTAAAAAAACATTATATTTCTTAGTTTATATAGTATTTTAAAATATGTTATTATTAAAGGATGCCCTTGAAATAATATCCTATGTCCGTCATTGGGTGGGATTATACAATGATCACGAGTTCGAGTAAGGACCATTAAAGGTTTACTCGACTTTAACTTCAATGCCCTATGAAATTAATCAAGACGACAACTTCCTAAGAGAATTCAAGTGCAAGAGTACAAGTGGGAGTGCATGTAGAGGCGGATCTAACATATTGCTCAACGTGGTGAAATCCTCTTTGTAACTAAGGTGATTCGAACTCACATCCTACCCTTTACCCAACTAATCTTGAATCCTAGTTCCGTCAAAGGGACGTAAACAATTTAAACTACTTATGAAGTACTCGAGCTCGACTCGTAGTATACTCGAATGCTACTCGAAGTTAATCGAGTCAATATTGAGCTTGAGTATCTTGTCGAGTTGAGTTCAAATATCACAATACTCGACTCGAGCACTCGCGAGTTTAATCGAATTGAACTCGAATCGATTTCAAGTCGAATTTGAGTATAATTATTTATTAATTTTTGTGTTGATTCAAGCATTGTCAAGTTCGAATAGCTTAACTATTTTTCGAGTCGAGTTTCAAACATCTACAACAAAAAAATTAAAATAAAAAAATAAAAAATTGATCGAGTTTGAGCTGAATTCGAACTTCAAGGTTTTGAATCGAGTCGAGTGCAAGCTTGGCTTTGTATGAACTCCACTCTTGACTCGATTAGACCCGTAGCTCTGCCACTAGTGTATGCGTATTTGTGTGTTCTATTATTTTGGTGTTGGTCAAAGCATATTGAGAAATGAGGGGCATAACATAAGGTAGTGGCCACATGAGTCAAGCATCTTTTGAAAATGTTCCCAAGGCATGTGATGGAACACTAAACAAGTAGAATCCCCCACTCTCCCCTGTCCAGGATGAGGCCACTCGCCACTCATACGTCTACATCGGCTTGTAGGCTTGAACCCCCCAGCTGGTGGGGTCGCACCCATGCATGCAATGGTTGGAATGTGCATGTGTTCTCACGCGGGTGCACCGGGGCTTGGCTCTGCTCCCTCTTCTTTCACCCCTCCCCCTTTTTTTAGTGTATGATGCACAAAAAGCAATGAAGAAAAGAAAGTTGATAAAGTTATCCATACTTTTCTTCCTTTTTTTTTGCTTTTCTTTCTTTTTAATTTGTAAATTTGAGACTTGTAGGTCAACCTTTCTCATGTCCCCTTAAAATATTAACATGAGGATGGTTTGTCTATGCAAACAGAGGGAGAATTCTCTCAAAAAGTTAAGGATGTTAAAGAAGGGTGGCCACTCATCCACTTGATTCTCCCTGCTGGCCTTTGTCCACTTCATGTGGATTCTTGTAGACCCACATGCTTATGTCTCATCTGAGGTTAAATCCTGGCTCGACTAAGTTGAATGCTTAACTCGATTACAAATAAGTGAATTGAATTCCATTGGGGGTATGGCAATTGGCATGTCCCCACTTCTTCTCCAATTCCACCACAAACACTACTTGATTGAGGTTTGGATGGGTTGTGATTAATATTTTGACAATCCTTCCCATTCATATTTATCCATCTTCTCAAAACCTCTCTGGGTCGTGCATGATGTTCAATGCCTAATGCCTAATACCTAGCACCTATGAATTTTCGACTTGGTAATTGGTATCAATCCTTTCTTTGCTACCACTTGTAGCACTAGCTAGCTCGATTTGTTTGATGATTACACTGTATATATGTTGTGCGGAAACACATTTGTGCCCTATCTTGCCCATTTGTCATCCAAGCCTACACCCACGGTGTATATGATGTAAGTGTTAATACTTTATTGATGTGATATATAATAAACATAATTAAAAGCGAACATACACGATTAAAGCAGAAGTAAGAATGATTTAAATACATTTATAATCAACCATGAAATTGAAAAGTCAAAATGAAGTCAGAAACTCTTGTGTTGATGTATTTAAAAACTTTTATTGTGTAGTTCTAATTTCTAAATAATGGTGTACAAATGTCTTTAAGTTTTGCTTGTATGTCTTATTTTGTATATTTATCTTTTTTTCGTTCTCAAAATACCCTTAACATTGACTTCAATATCTCAATCATGTTCATGCTGTTAGAAGATGTCGTAAATGGATAGATGCTCGTTAAAATCCCCACTAAACACCTAATATGTGGCAAAGTTTTCAGTTTTGTTGTGACTTATTTTAATCAGATGAACATGGGTGATTACATAAATAAACGTTAGACCAAAAAAAATACAAAAGCAAAATAAGACATACTTGTAAAACTTAAAAACATTTATACATCTTATCCCGATGTTTGTTAAACTATTGCTTTTATAATCATTTAGGCGATTAATAATTTTTGTAATTTAGGACTTTTTGAGTAATTTTCTAAACCTGTAAGGAAATTGTTAAATAGTTCCCTAATCTTATATGGAAACCATTAGGTAGATTCTTAACCCATGTGAAAAATGCTATTAATTCTAAATCATTTAAATAGTTCCATATTAATTTTCTTTGCACCTATTCACTTTGTAATAATTGTAGTACTAAGTTCATATTCATTGATCATATAGATTTGATACGGTTTCCTTATACATCACAAAAAAGATATTTACTTTAACCGCTCTGAATACAGCCAGACTTTACGACTTTTCGGATTGAAAAGTCAATGGCAATAAAATTGGTACCACCTTCCTTCATGAACACAAGGGAGATGAAAATTTAAGACATGGTTGTTGAAACTTGGTTGGTGAAGGACTGTAACTTCTGAAATTCCAGAAATAATAATGGTGAGGAGAAGGCAGCCGGGGCCAGCTCTCCAAGGAAAGTGAAACTGAAAACAGCTACTTTGATAAACCAAACCTGCCCCAAATTAAAGATTTTAGTCAGAAGAGAACAAATAGAGAACCCAAAATACAAGTTCGGCCCACATGAAATGGAAGAGAAAAATGGAATCCAGCCTCAGCTTGCCTTCATTGTACCTGTAAATAATAATAATTATGTGGGAAATGGGGAATTGGGTCAGGGTCAATAGTCGTACCCTGTACCCTCATGCCCAATAATTAATGGCCAACCCCAGCTTGGTCTCTATCTGTACTATGAACTATCTAAAATTGCAAAAAAAGAGTAAGTTTTGGTTTTTGAAAAAATCACATGCCAGCTGTAAATAGTCACATGGTGATGGTGCAAAGTCCAATCACCACGCATTCCCCAATGGGTTTCCCATCTCACTCCTGCCAGTAAGCTACTCGAGATTCTTCCTGTGATTCACATTTCTATTTGTGACTCCACTGATCAATAAAAATCTCTATGCCCGACCCATTTTAGGCATGGCAACGTTCGGACATGTGCTGTCATCCCAACCAATTTTTTATCATATTAAAATAAATATTTTATAAATAACTAAAATATTATCATTTTTATAAGTTATTTTATTCAAAAGTATTTTCTTTTCCATATTATGCATACAAAATATAGTATGAACAAGGGCCAAAATTTTCTGGACAAAAATTTTGCCTTTGAAGGCACTATAGCACGAATTCAAGATATTTTGATGCCCCATTAAAATTGTCTGACCGCTAGGTTACAACTTCACATGGATGAGTTTTTATCCTCATTCACCTTAAATTTTGAATCCACCCCTAATTTGAAATTGATATATATAGGTAAAGGTGTAAAAAATCGCTCAAGTTTTTTCAAATATCTCTTATATCTTTTTTTTTTTTTTTCATCCAAATTAGGCCCTCACATTTTCTTCCGGAGCTCAAATTAACTCATATCATAACTTTAAGCGTTAAATGTCAAAACCAATGTTAACTTGGCTGTCAAACTAGCCATGTAAGCAATCGGTGTGATAATTTTGACCCTAATCCAACTTAAAAATTTAGGGGCTTCTAATTTTGAGAGATTAAAAAGCCCTAATTTCACAGCAAAAAAAACCTTTTCGAGGCTTCTTTCTCAATGAAGTTAGGAACCTGAACAATCATTGGTGGCTCTTGCAGCATATTTGGGTAAAAAAAAACCCAACTTCTTCACCGATCTTTTTTCTGCAAGAGCCATCAATGCTTGGCTGAACTTGAATAATCTTTTGCAAAATGGGCACTCATAACTTTTCACATTGCCTCCTTTTTTCTATATTGGATTCGTCTTCAAAGCTAGGTTTAATCTTCTTTATGTTGGATTTGTTTACAGATTTTTCAATTGAAGAAGCTTGGAAGGATGGGAAAACTTTGTTGCATGTTTCATTTGATCTCCATCGCTTTTGGTCCATGTATCCCTCAAATCACACATAGCGATATCCTCTTTTGGTCAAGTGTTACTACCCGAAATTAGTTATTTTGTGACTACATTATCCATCCCATAAATAATTCTAGTCGCGAATAATAATTTGCAACTACAAAATGTTGGTTGCTAAGTCGTCGTATAATGTTCATCAAGGAATGCTTTTTACGACCATTCGTTGATTTTGTCGCAAATAATATGCTTGCGCAATGGATGATATTAGTCGCTCATGCATATTTGTATTGTCCAATATCTTAGTCGCTAATTTTATTTTTTACCACCATTAGTAACTAGTCGCTTAATTTTAGTTTTTTCAAGGGAATTTTTTTACGATGAATTTACATTGTCGCAATTTCGTGTTTCTATGACGAAAAACAAGTGGTCATGACTTACAAATTTTCATGATGAAAAAATTTGGACGCAATTTAAATATTTATATGATGAAATTAAGTTGTCGTAAGTGGTAATTTCTGCAACGAAAAATAAATTGTCTTAAGTTAATTATTTTTCATGATGAAAAATCAATAGTTGTATTTTACATGTTTTAACGAATAAAATGTGATGGTCACAAGTTTAAATTTTTCTACAAGGAAAACCGAGTAATCACTATTAATAAGTTTCATCAACGAAAACTTAGTGGTCACAAGTTTTATTTATTTATTTATTTACAAGGAATAAGTAATTGCATGTAAATTCATGTTGTCATTAAAATCAATTAGTCACAAGTTTAATGTATAGGCGACCAAGCTAGTGGTAGTCAAATGTTGTCTTTTGGTTTAATTTAAAATTTATGAAATATAAATTTACAAAATTAAATATTTTTAATAAAGAAATTATTATTAAATAATTGAAGTAATAAAAATAAATACAAAGTTACTAAAATGAAAGTTATTGATAGAAGAAAATAAAGTATAAAAAAATAATTCAAATAGATAAATAATTAACATTAGAAAATAAGGAACAAAATTTTCTCAATACGATCTAACGGCTCATTCTCCTGATTCATATGCTCTTAGTGTTTCCCAAGTTCAATGTGTATATAATTCAATTCAATTTAATAAATTTTCAACCAATTACATGTGTTGCACAACTCTGCATGAGTGTTGTCTAATTCTTTGTGTGTATCCTCTAACTCTTTCACTCGACTATTAATTATCCCGCATAGGTCAGCTTCTATAAATAATTTTAGAGCATAAAATAAGCATATGTAGTATAAATTTATAAACTGTTGCAATATGAACCCATGTAATTAAATAAATCAAACGAAAACCCGTCACATGACTATTAGATTTATTAATTAAAGACAAAGCCAACAATACTTACATAGAAAACTTGGGCGGTAGGATGATTCAAATCGGAGAGCGATCAAATGTTATGACTTGTTAAGAGCTTTGACGATTTCTTATCCAGATAAGCCATGAACAAGGTTTAAAAAATCGATCAATTCTTATACTACTTGGTTGACACTGAGCCGAGCACGAGACTCATATAGTGAATTGGAAAAAACTAATCTCAATTGAGTTTTTGAGTTAACTCTACAAAAATTGAAAATACATGTTATTTCATAAAAAATTTGCATCATATCTTTCCCCTCAACAAAAAATCAAAACTTTTTAAATGAATAAGAGATTCCCCAAAAGCAAAAGAAAAAAAAAATCGTGAATCGAAAACTGAGATTTCACATAATCAATGATAAAAAGAAGTTGTGTGGCAAAAAGGTGAGGATTTGACAATCCCACTAGCAATGCAATTGGTGCCTCGAAACTCTTAGAATTTCAACTGTGAACGAGTAGAGAAGAATAACAAATATCTGCAAACACATTACTAAGCAAGAAAATAGCAACTATAGGAAAAATGTCTTATTTGAATACTATTTCTTAGACAATTAAATAATGTAAAAATATTATTTAATTTTTAATTTATAATAATATTATAAATATATATATACATACACTATTATTTATATTTTTATATTTGTATATATATTATTTATATATACTTTAAAAAATCAAAACAAAAATACTTTATATTTTACTTTTTTTGTACTATTAAATAAATAGATATTAAAATTTATCTTAATTTATAATATATGGTAAATAGTTAATAAATAATTATATATATATATCATATTTTATTATTATCATTTATTTTTGTAAAGTAAAATAATGACTATCCTTCTAAAAAATAAAACAAAGATACTTTATATTTTGTTATATTACACAATGCAAATTAAAATTTATCTTAGTCATAATATACATGATAATAATATACATGCTAAATATTTAATAAATAACTATCTATATAATAGATATTTTATTATTTCTTGGTATTTTTAATCCTCATCCTATTAAAGTTTAAATTAATATTATAATATATTATAAATAATAGAAAAATAATTATAAATATTTATTGATATTTTCCTTCCATATCTTACTAATTCTGGTTGTCCCTGTAGAGTAAAATAATAAATTCCCTTTTAAAAAATAAAAACCAATATATTTTACTATTTTGTACTCTTTTTTTTTTGTTATATTGTTTCTATCAATATTAAATTAATATTGCAATATGTATTATAAATGATCGAAAAATAATCATATATATTTGTTTATATTTTTATATTATATTTTATTTAAAACAAATCATTGTAAAGTAAAATAATGACTCTTTTTAAAAAAAATCTTTTTAAGATCATGATAACTCTCTCAATGCTTTTATTAGTAATAACTTTTACTAAATACTTTTATATCTATTTAAATTGTTAAATATAAGAAAATTTTGTTTTATTAGTTTTTTTGAACTCACTTAATTGTATATATATTTTAATTATTTACATAATATTTTTTAACTTTTTTGAACTTTATATTATCTTATTTTACACATCAACCAATAAGTTTCAAGACAGTTCGGGTCAAATATCGATACTAGGAATTTGAAGCATAACAATAGAAGAAGACTCAAGAAGATGATAACAGAAGAGTATCTAATGAGATTCTTGTTCAGACTGTATTCTAGTATAACAAATATATATAAAGTTTTAACTATTTTTTAAAAAATAAATGGTAACATATAGAATAAAAATTTATTTATAATTCCATATTTGCTACGCATATTATCTAAATTAAGAAAAATACTAAGATACTAAAATTAATAATATTTGTTATTAAAATTTTTTTAGATATTATTATTTTTAATATTAACTTTTTGATTATTTCAATAAATGTTTTTTTGAATAAAAAAAAAACCATCCACCTTTACCCTACAATTCTTATAGTCTAATCATCATCCACATCTATTGTTATCTTCCCCTAATCATGAGATAATTTTTAATTATCTTACAAATAGAAAATATTAATTACACGTTTATATAGACTTATATAAAAAATTTAAAACAAATTTTAAATTGCTGTCTAACTAAAAAAATTAACATTTTATATATTTTTATCAAAATAATTTAAGAATATATTTGATCATTTTAATTATTACATTTGGTCCACAAGTTCATAAACATTAAAATATTTAAAAAGACTTTTTGTGATTATTTTATATAAGTATATGGAAATATGTATAATTAGTTAAAAAAAGTTAAAGTAATAATTTTTTTTATAATGAGAGTAATATTTTAATGCACTTAAAAAAACATGTGAAATGTGTATTTTAAGAATGTAACTTTTGGATTTAAAAAAAAACATAACTTTTGAAAATAATATTAAACTCATGTAGAAAGTGTATTTTGAAAAAATTACAAAAATAGTGACCCTGGATTATTAGACATTGCAACTTCAATTATTGGTCCTCAAAAATATTAAAATTTAATAGGTGAATTAATTATAAAGTTTCACATATTAAAGTATTTCCTACTACTAATAGAAGAGTTGTCGCAAATGATATAGATTTATGAGATCAACCGATGAGTAGTAGCAAATAATAGGACATTTTTTTGCGACTACCTTTATAATCCTCACAAAATATCAAATTTTCAGGGATGAAATTATAATATTTATCGTAAAATATATCAATTTTTGCAACCAACATAAGGTGCATCTCATATACTATGCAATTCTATGACCAACTAATGAGTGGTCGCAGATACTAGTGCATCTTGTGACCACTTTTTTCGCTCATCACAAAATATTATTTTTTTAGAGATGCGTTAAAATATTTATCATAGATTATAAATTTTTTTAAACTAACACAAGGTTCATCACAAATAATACATTTGTCTATGACCAATCAATAAGTGGTTATCTATTATAAGATATTTTACAACTAAAATTAAAGTCCTCACAGCCATCAAACTTCAGCTGACTCCAGCTACTACCATTGTTTTGTAAATGATAGCATTTTCAATTACAACCATCATAAGATTTATCATAAATAATAATGCATTTTATAACCAATCAATAATTGGTCTCAAGTTATAATATTTATGACCAAACAATGGTATAAATAAATAAAATCGTTGGTCGTAAATAAATAAAATATTTAAATGACTATCTATTAAAATTAGTGACTAATTGTCAAAGTTCATCATAAAAAATTAGAATAAATGACTACTTTGAACTAGTCGTAAAAACTTTGAACATAGAACATCAAATTTCTTGTAGTGTGCCAGAAACCGAACACCGGCTCTAGCTTTGCCGGCAACTCGCTGGTCTCTGATTTTCCAATTTGGGTTTCTTCAAATCCAGCCTTGGTTGGAGACAACACCAAGTTTCTAATCTTGTTAGGATCGTTGTTGAGTCGGATTCCTTAACTCGGTCTTGGTTTTTGGCCCGAAGAGGATTAACATAAATGAATTGATGAAGATGATGGAGGAAGCATGGATGAAAATTTCTAATATTTCGGTCGAAATATCGGATATCGGCGACAACTGAAGCAAAATCAGTCATGGAAATTTGTTTGAGGGAAAAATCGATGAAAAATCGGAAATTTCGCCGATATTTCGCCGATATATTGGTATCGGACCGAAATTTCGGCAAGTGAAACACACACGCGTGTGGGTGATTTTTTGCTTCAAAATATCAAAGATATATCGGAAATATCGGTTAAATATCGGAGATATTCTAGAAATATCAGTAAAAATATCGGCGATATATCGGGATATATAGGAAATACATCCAAATGACCATATTTGAAATCCTAACTTGATCCAACGGTTATGAATTGATTCAAACGGTTTAAAAAATATCTAACGGTCATATTTGCACCAAAATTAAATCCACCATTATAATTAAATTACAACATTCTACCATCCAACGGTTATTTTGACCCAAAAAAAATCTATAAATACCTCTAAAATCATTCAATTTGATCACAAATTCTCTCTACCAATATCCAATCTTCATTTCACTTCAAAAATTTCTTTGTGATATCTCTTAAATAACTATATATTAGTTTAATTTGATAGCTTATATGATTTATTTCATATTTTAAATTAGTTAATTTTAGTAATAATATATTAATAAATTAACATTTCATGTTCGTTAATTTTAAAATCAAGTTATATTAGTTAATATTGTGTATGCATATTATAAATTCATAGTATTATATGAAGTTTTCTATATTTTAAATTAGTTTAATTTAGTAATAATATATTAATAAATTCACTTTTCATGTTAGTTAATATTTGAACGAAAGTATGTGGATGAACCTAATTTCCTATCCATGAGTAGTTGTAAATACAAGTCAAAACATTTATTATGATATAAGCCTGGATCTTATAATCAATATTATCAAAACACCATACCTTGGTATGAGTATTGTCTTTACCAAGATTGGATCTATCCATCAAATGTTACAATTGAGTCACATTAATCTTCATTTTGATTTTTTAAACTCATTGCAATGTATATATTTTATTATTAATGTCATTTTTACACTTTTAGAAAGTATATATATGAATATCAAAGCATTTTTGTTAATTTTCGATATATCGATATTCATAAAAAAATATTCACCGATATATTCGATATATCCATAAAATGCAAGTACCGATATATCCATCAAAACCGATATTTCCAACATTGAGAGGAAGAAGACGATCAAGGAAGAGGATGATGCAGAAGCAAGAAACCTAGAGTTTTCTTTGGCCCGAAAAGGTTTTTTGCTGAAGATGGTGAAATTAGGCTTTTTAATCTCCACAATTAGAAGCCCTTAAACTTTTAAGTTGGATAAGGGCAAAAATAGTCACATCCGTTGCTTATATGGGTGGTTTGACAGCCAAGTTAACGTCAATTACGACATTTAAAGCCCAAAATTATGGCATGGGCTAATTTAAGTTACAGGAGAAACTGTGAGGGGCCTATTTTGGACAACAAAAATTTTTAAGTGTAAGTGAGATATTTAGAAAAAACTAGAGGATGTTTTTGCACATTTAATTCGTACATATATAGCATATATATATATATATATATATATATATATAGAGTATATATATATATATATATATATATATATATATATATATTTGTACTTTAAGATTAAAATTTAAAATTAAAACTACTTTCATTAAATGAAATTAAAATAAAATTACAATCAATTGGATAATACTTTATAATCACAAAATAAATATGTAATTTAATATTATTCTTTGAATTAATGAGTTTTATTTACTTATACATTTATCATATTATTTATATGATAAATGATTCATATATTGATTAAGGTAGATTAAAATCAAATGGATTCAATAATTATTAAATTAAATATATTATATTTAATATATTATTAAGATATTATAATGTTAAAGATATATTATTTATTTGTTTATGTTATTATTACAAATATTAGGGAGATAATGAGAATATTCAAAATATTGTATATTACAGTATTTAATTTTTAAATAAGATATTATTTTATTTATTTTCTTTATCAAATTAAATTTTGATTTAAAAATATTGAAAATTTATTGATTTTAAAATTTTAATTTTTTTGAAAAGGTGAAAGGATTTTATGAAAAAATAAAATGAAGTGAACAATAGTAGAAATATTCATATATAATAGGAGAATATAAAATAAGTTTACACCATATATAATAAATGCAACTCTTAGCCTAGTGGATGAATGGTGCACCACTACATAGCTTTTGGGCGGGTTAGAAACCCTCAACTAATAGAAATTTAATGCATTTTACATATTTAAAACAATTTAATAGATGAGAACGAAATATCGACAAAGATCCGATAAATGACCGATATTTTCACTAACCGACTATCGATAGAGAATATCGTATCAAATTATCAATCTCCACCAATAACCAAAATATCAGTGATATCACCGATATTTCGGCCAATATTTTAAACCTTAATCCTTAAAAAAAAAGAAAACAAAAGACATCAATGATATTGAATTCGAATCCTTTTATATATAAGGTTTCACTTTTCATTGCCATGTGAGACATTACATATATGAGACAGGATAAAATTTTTATGCATCCATGTTAAGTGGGAGAGAAAGTTTTGTAGGAATATTGAAACAAAAATTGGAAAAAACATCGCGTTATTGTCAATCATAAAACTCTCATCTCCTTAAACCTTTACCTTATGACCTTTGAATTACGACGATAGGCTGACAGACGCAAATATATATTTTAAGTCTTAGAAAATCTTTAACTACTTCACGTAACATTCTTAGCTTGCCACATCATTAAACTTTTCGGATTAAGATGTTAAACTTTTCGGATTAAGATGTAGAAAGTTGTATTAATCCCTAGTCATTTTCGGATGAGTCCTAATCCCAGAAAACTAACGATATAATGCCCATAAAAAAAGTTGAAAAGTTTCTTAAATCCGTAACACTTGGCCATGAAATGAGACAGAAACAAACACGTGGACGGCTATCAACGCATGCGTACGTGAATATAAAATTTTGTTTTGAGTTTTTGTTTCTGAAATTAATCAGCTTCTTAATCATTGAATTTTACGTACATGCACAGTTTAGTGACACCTCGTAATGTCACGACATATGACTCCTAGCATATGCCCTTTACCAAGTCTTTATAAGCATATGCTCATTGTTTGAATTCTTGGACCCAACAACCTTTTTTTTCCTTTGTAATTTCAATCACATTGTACCCTCTCTTTTTTAAATTCTTCTCCCAATGTCTAAGGCGTGATCTTTGTTTGGATATAGTTTTTTATTCTTTATTATAAAAATGTTTAAGATAAAAAAAAAAACCTTGTATAATATTCTTAAATATTATTTCAAATTAAGGCTTTGTCTGTTGTCAAAAAATATTAAGGAAAATGCAAAAGAAATAAAATATGGGAAAAAAGTAGAAGAAAAATAAGAATAAGGTTAAATTCCACATATTGTTTTTATTTGTTACTTCAAATTCA
Source organism: Tetrastigma voinierianum (assembly GCA_016808115.1). Classification (NCBI taxonomy): domain Eukaryota; kingdom Viridiplantae; phylum Streptophyta; class Magnoliopsida; order Vitales; family Vitaceae; genus Tetrastigma; species Tetrastigma voinierianum. The sequence goes on along the minus strand of JAEQBH010000234.1, from coordinate 781,512 downwards.
TTTAATTTGTTTTCACTCATTTATATAAAAATTAAATATTTTAACAATATTTAAGTTTATAAATAATTTTATTTATATTTGATTTTATTTGAAATTTTTTATTATATGATCAGACGAAAGAACATAATTTTCCTTATATTTTTTCTTTCCCTAATACTTTTTAGGAACTAATCACACTCTAAAGCATACTTCTTGTGTTTTGAAAACTGTAATTAAAAATAGTTTTTAAAAACATAAAAAACATCATTTTTTTGTTTTTAAAATCGTTTTATTATCTCGACCTTAGCTGCTTTATATGTTTTAAAAAAATCGTAAACAAACTTGCTTTCATGCTCTTCTTGCTTGCAACGTAAAATGCTTTTAAAATATTAACCAAACATACCCTAAAACATCTTCAAAACTTTAAAACTGTTTTTTTTTTCTTATATCTATTCATTTTGCATTATATTGATATATATTTGATAGGGATTCAATACTGGGACTTCATAGTACACCCTCTCTCCACTTTCTGCCCGAGTATAGAGGTGTGAAATTGACTGGGCAGGTGGAAGCTGGCAGGTCCACGCCACAGAATAGAAGGCAGACTGGTAATAGTTGTCTTAGCAGACCCAATTGAAATTCTAGCGCGTGTGAAGCGAAACTTCTGGGTATGTTCCGACGAATCTTCTTTGACTTTATTTTAGGCAGTTCGATTTTTGCCTTCAAAGCTATTGGCTGACCGACCGGTTTTTAGAAGCGGGCTGGTTCTTAAATTACGGCATTTGAATTTTGGCGAAACGAACTGGCGATCGCCGATTGCCAACTCTGCTTGGTGGTTCAGGCCCTTTAAACTATGTTTGATTTATCTTAAAATAGTAAAAATACAATTAATGTTCTCACATTTGAATTTAATATAAATATAAAAATAAAAAATAATTTATGATTAATTAAAAATTTATATGGTTTTAAATTACTGATTTATTTTTTTGCATTAAAAAATTATGAAATAAGTTTTGAATTATACATTAAAAATAATTATATTTTTTATGTCTACGAATAAGCCCTAGGTCTCAATTGATTTAAAGCGTTAGACGAATATTCCAAGTGAATATTTTTTGACATCTTAAAAAATAATTAATTATATTCATTGAATCACTTTAAAACCCCCCATCAAGGGTATTTCTTTTAATCCGATATAACTTATATCATGCTTGACTAATTGATTTTAAGATTACAAGCACATTTCAAATGCAATGAATGATATCTTTCTCTTTTTTGCTCCTTATCTTTTTCTTTATTAAAGTTTTGACTTAAATAAAATATTCTAAATATTTACCTATGATTTCTCATTTCCTTGAATATTTTAATTGTTTTTTTTTATTACACTATTCCCACTATGACTCGAATGAAAAAATCCTTCTTTATGCCCTGTATCTATTTGAAATAATGAACACCCTAACACTTGAACTAAACATGATAAGTTAAGAATTTTTTTAATTATAAGAAATATATACTCTAGCATATTATGATATGAAGATACCGCTTGTGGTATATTACAAACATTAATATAGATTGTTATGTTGACACCTTCATCCATGCTACTTGGACTTCATGTTGGCAGGATAATGGTTTACTTATTTTATTTAAGATTTGAACAAATTATATTCTCTTTATCATTGATCATTGTCCTAAAAATATAATGGTGAGAATGTTGGAGATGTACTTTATATTCTTTCACAAGGTATACGGAGAGGATTTTGGAGATTTTAAATTTTGAAGAGACTGATCATCACCAGGTATCTATTCCCTGTTTCCAAGTGGAAGCAAATGGCCATGTGTAAAACACTCAGAGAAACAACTCCATTGGATGAAAGGGAGAAAGGGGAAAAGGGAAAGGAAAAGGAAGAGGAAGAATAGGTACAATATCTTTATCATTTGGAGGATGTCATCCTCAAGTTGATCAACTTTGTGAAGATTATGACTTACTATTTTCCATTGTTCTAAAAACATGTTTGATATACATTAATGAATATTCCTAGTATTTTTTCCATTGTTCATAGTTTGGCTCCGGTAATAAATGAGAATGGGTATACAGGAGATCGAGTTTTTATAAAAAAAACCATAGTATTACAATAGCTATGTATTGTAAAGTGAATATATGTCAAAAATTAAATATTTCTTTAATTCTTATTCTAGTATGCATTTTGATTATTTGATACTAGTTATTTAAGATTTTGATTGAGTAAATTATTTAAAAAATTTAATTACTTTGCTTTTATAAAAATATAAATTCAGATATTAGTATTACACTAAATTTAATTATAGTAGATGCAAAATTGAATTCTAGTATTATTATGATAATTTTTTTTAATTTAAAATAAACGATTTTGTTAAAATATGAATTGTAATATCACAACAAAATTATAAATTGTGTTTTTTACATCATAAATTATGTTTTTAAATATTATAAAAATATAAATATTATAAAATTATAATTGGCTTATTCTGTCAAAATCAACTAATGACTACTTTATTTTAAATGAATTTTAAAATAATTTAATTTCAAATTTTAAGAAATAAATGGGTGATCTTGTTCATTATATATATTATATCCTTATTTAGTTATTAGAAAATATTAATGCTAAAGCTACATGGTAAAAAAAAATTATTATATTTGGTTATTCTATGAAAAATTCAAAAGGAAATAAAAAATATTTTTTTTGTCAACTAAACACTGTAGCTATAATATAATAAACGGTCTCCATTAAGACTCGAACTGAACCCCTCCCCTACCTATTTAAATGTTGAATATTTTACGATATGAGTTAAACATGAAAGACATCAAATAAAAATGAATTGAAATGTATATATATATATACAAACACACACGTGTGTGTTTGTATGTGTGTGAGAGAGAAAGTTAAAATATATTTACTTATGAGCGGAAAGCAATTTGCTTTTAGCTGTTAGTTTTTTTTTTCATAACTTATTTATAAATTTAAAATTTTTTAAAATAGAAAATGCTAAAATATTTGGGTTTTTTTATATTTAGAAAAAAAAAACCATATTCTATAAATGCCCACAAATATTTTAAAATCCACACAAAACATTTCAAAATATTTTAAAAACAAATATGGAAGGCCTCATTGTCAACCCCTCGGTTAAATTATTTAATTTCAGTTTAATTAATCTATTCATTTTTTTAAATCATTAATTTTATATATTCTATTTTGATTATATAAAAATAATAAATTTTTATAAGAATTATAATAATAAATTATTTATTATAATAATTTTATCATTTTAATTTTTTTGACATCTATTAACTTTGCATTACGTTATAATATTATGTTCCTTAAAATTTTGTCTTAATTATAACTCAAACCCGAGACCATTTTCCTCCTTATGTATACCTTATCTCTTTAATGACTTAGAGTTATGCCTTATTAGCTATTTTAATTTTTTACAAATATGTTAAGATGTATACATACATTATGCAAATTTTTTTCATAATAAAGGTGACACTGTCTACAAAATAAGTAATGAGTTAAATTATTTTTCTTAATATATCTAATTACGTTATAATATTATGTTTCTTATAATTTTGTCTTTATTATAACTCAAACCCGAGACCATTTTCCTCCTTATGCATACCTTATCTCTTTAATGACTTAGAGTTATGCCTTATTAGCTATTTTAATTTTTTACAAATATGTTAAGATGTGTTATACATACATTATACAAATTTTTTTTTTTATCGTAATAATAAAGGTATATCATCTTTACAAAAATAAGTCATGAGTTAAATTATTTTTCTTAATATATCTAAAATGTTGATTTCTTAATATATCTAGAATGTTGATTTTAAGCATATAAAAAAATAAAACATCTTAATGCTTAGTAGAAATACAATATTAAAAAACAAAAACAACTTAATATTTAATACCATTAAGTTTTATTCAGCATTCAGTTAAATAAAAGTTTTATTTAATATTAAATAAAAAAAACAAATGCTCCCTTATAGTGTTGTTTCTTTCTACTTTTTCCCTTTTATTTACTTTTTAGTGTGTTTTTCTTAATTCTTTAGAATCAAATATAACGTAAATGTTATAGATATAAAGGAACATGTCTAAAACATACAAAATCTAATTTAGACATATCGAAAGAAAATATTTATAATTTGATACTCTATAAAGCTTGCTTGGTCCGCATTGTGAAATGTTCTAAGCCTATTTATTATATTAAGATTAGATGGGACTATCAAGACAAAAAAGTCTTGAGGCATGTCTGGGTTGTCGTATGCCTTCTCGACTAGATTCAGCATGATCCGTCTAAAGCTTGTAGATATCCAAGAGTTTGCTCTACCACATACTTGGGATATCTGCATGATAAGGCATTTAAAATAAAATACTGCAGAAAATATATATTTATCACGATTTCCCGCTTTCAAAATCTCTATTTTTCAAAGTGTTAATCCCATTACGAATTTAAAAATGTTTTATCCCTAAAATTAAGAGATTTTATTCATAAAATTAAGGGAAGATTAATGAATTACGCCTTATAAATCAGAAAGATGTCCCACGAAGTAACGGTATCTAGAGTGGGCGAAAACTATCCGCTTCTTTTTCTCCATATTTTTGTAATTTTATATTGCACTACTAATATCAAGAGATTCAGGCGATCAAAGTACTTACATAACTTATTGCTAATGTTGCTAGCCACATTAGTGGTTATGAGTTTCTTACTAATGTTTCTAGTTTTTTACTTTGTTTATTTTATTTATATTCACTTAACATTACATCATTGTAATGTTTTATTTTTATAAAAACTTGAGTGTGAAATCTCTTATAAATAGTATTTTTTTTCTTTTTTATTTATATTCACTTAATACTTTATACTATACTTCTCTACAATCTCTCAAAAAATCATCCCGCATACTTGAGATACATTTCAAAGGCACTAATGCTGTTCAATGTACATTTCTCATGTCTACTGTTCCTATTAAATTGTGAAGAAGAGTAAAGGATTTATTTTAAATATTTAGATTTTTTTTTTCTAAACCCATCACGCCAACTAATTCAACATGTCATGCTCATGCTCATGTGTAATAAATAGAATCTTATGCTCTATAAAGTTGACTATTTATTTCAAATTTATAGCTATACTAATTAATATTATCCTACCTTTTCAACATCCACTATTAAATATTAATGCTCCATTTTATCTTTCAATTCAATTCTCTATATACTCCTAACTATATATCTCAATATCATAATGGTTACTAGGCTCTTTGTAAAAAATAACTTTTTGTTTCGTTAAACGCTTATAAATTTGATTTTTAATTGTATATTAATTAACATAATATCGAGCATAAAGTTATAATATTGTTGATTGATTAACTTAAAACCAACCATCGACAATCTTCATCCTTCATTTCATATTAACCTACTAGATATCTTCACAATATTTTTTTGTTCAATTTATTGTACATACTATAAAGTTTATTGTTGATCTTATTTTTTCAATTAAGTTGGAGAATGTTTTCTTAACTCTCAACATCCATTATTACCTTTTCTTTTTTTTTAGATATGTCCACTGTTACCTTTTACATTTTGTCTTTTCGCTAAAATTATTATATCTTCTTTTAAATTAAAACGCCACCATAGTTTTGATTCAATACATCTTTTAGGTAAAAACTTATAAATTTCTATAATGTTAGTTATTAGTTTTTAATATGTGATCAAACTAACTAATATTCGCTTAACTTCTCAGATTAGCATTAACACCCCACATTCCTACCAAATCCACCATTCTTTAATGTAAAATAATCATCCTAATAATAACACAAGAGAAAAAAGTTTCACTTTCTAAACACTTTTTGAGTTTTCAGTTTGTAAACGTGTTTAATATTTAGTTGTCCATTAATTAGAATGCTAGAGGATGTGATGTTGGCTATTGGTCTTAAATTTGTGACTAAGATATGTTATATATTCTCTTATCCTTCTAATGCCCTTTTATAAAAAGTCCAACCCTAACTTTTTTCTCAAGCCCCTTTCTCGTTGTCTTAGCTAAAACAATCATATATGACAAGGCTACATGAATTTTTTTTTTCTTAATTTTCCTTTAGAACACTTTTAAGTTCAACATTTTATTATAATATTGTCCAATAAAAAATTATTTTTGCCTCGAAATTTTCATTAAATTGACTAATATCATATTTATTCTCTTGGTTTCACTATTCGTGTGGTCAAATTTAGTATCGATTAAGACAATGCCAAAAAAAAAAAAAAAAAACAACTTATTTCACTAGCAATGTTTAGTTGGACATATCCTAATTCACTAATAAAAAACCAACATAAATTGAGTTGGTTAATGTTTAAGGTCTCTTAAACTCTACAATCTATTATGAATGTTCTAATTTTATCATTCTCTTTTATCACTTTCTTCCCATCTAAATTAAAGTAATTTGTTGTTAAAATAAATTTTTTTTTTTTGTATAATTTTCTTAAATATTTTTTTTAAGCTTAATGGGTGTTTATTTATTTTTCATGTATAGAATCCACATAATAATTAGAACTAAAATCACAAACTTTTAGAATGGGAAAAGATCTTCAACATTTTTTACTTTGCTATGAAAACAATACATTTATTTTTGACAACTTATTTTGGATTTAAAAAGTAGGGATAAACAACAGCAATCAAAATTCAAACTTTTAGATTCAAATTTAGAGAGCATGAAGAGCATCATGTATGATTGTAGTACAGACATTAGACATACTAATACCGGGTGGCCTGCGTCTCCTACATCATTCATACTTCAAATGCAAGCATCTTCAATGGAACCAAAAAAAGGAAAAAAAAAGAAAAGAAGAGGCATGTACAAGTTGTGAGCTGGTGGCTTATCATGCGAAAGCCGACGTCGTTTTAGTCCGGTTCACTTTACCATCAAAATCAAAAGGTGGGCTTGACTAAGAATTACAATATGATGAAATGCGTTCCCGAAAGCTCCTAGGATACCATAGGCCATTATCTCTCAAGAAACTTCTACCTTCCCTCCCAAATCATTCACGCACTTTTTGGCCTATCACAACTAAAAAAGAAAGAACCCACTTTTTATTTTTGGAATTTATGAGTTACAATTAATCAGTTATGGAATTTGAGACTCTTAAATTATGAGTAATATTTAAAATTTTGAAAGTAAAAGAGTTAGGGTTGTTAATTATCATGAATCTTGATTAATCTCATTAAGGAATTTGAGTTGATGGCTATTGGGAACAAATCATATTGCTAGGATTAAATTTTTTAAGGAAAATATGAATGAATTTTTTTTAACATTTATTCATTTTATATATTGTATTGTAATATTTTGTTTTGAATTCAATATAGAATGAATATTTATTAATGGGCATTCAAGATTTTATTTTATTTATTAAAGGTAATATGGGATTAATGAAATCAATAAAATAAAATCAAAGAAAAATAAAAATGACTGGGTAGGGGGAAAAAGGAAAAAAAGGGGGAAGATGGATATGCAAGAAAAAGGAAATAATAATAATAATAGTAATAGTAATAATGGAGGAAAGACAGCAAAACATTGTACACAAACCCACTGCCACAGTCCCTATATTCTAACAAAATCCTTTTCTCGCACCCTCCTTTTTGCTCTGCCGCCACTTCTATATGCGCCTCCCTTCTCATCATCACCACCACCACCAACACCACCGCCGCTTAGGGTTTCTAGGGTTTTCGGAGGCCCACTCGTATTCGGTTTTCGGCATTTCTAGGGTTTTCTGAGCTGGATTCGCTCTCCTTTATCAGGCGAATCTCCATGCGCCGCTGGTTCAGCGGCTTCGTTGATTAGGTTACAAAGGCCTTCTCTCTCGATCGCGTATTTGCGGACAAAGCGAGGCCTTTCGTGCTTTTTCTCCTTCTTCGGTTTTCGTTATGATTATTTCTTCTTTATGCTTTAGTGGTGCGCTGGGCCGTGGACGATTAGGGCAAGGTTGATTTCGGTTGTATCGCTTTGCGTTGGTTCTTGATTTGAATGGCATTGGGAGATTTGATGGCCTCTCGATTTTCGCAATCTTCGGTGGCCGTTTCGAACCACTTGGACGAGTGTTCCAGCCACGGAGATGGGGATTTGAGTTCACATAGAAGGGATAGGGATTCTGATGCTGCTAGTAGTAGTTATGCTAATGCCACTGCAACGACTAGTATGGCCTATTTTCCTCAGAATATCTTGCTTTGTGAGCTCCGGCACGATGCATTCGAGGCTTGTGCGCCATCTGGTCCGTCTGATAGCGGACTGGTCTCGAAATGGCGGCCTAGAGACCGAGTGAGTAGTGGTTTATTTACGTGCCTTATTTCTTGGATGTTATTCCGTTTGTTTTTTTTCATATTCAATTAGATGATTGTTTCTTTCTGCGTTTTATACGTTGATCCCGTGTTCTCTTGTATACTACAATTGTCCGTCTTGGTGGAAGATATGCCTTTGACAGAAGAATGTAGGCATAAAAAGGTTTCTTTGGAGGTTTAGATTTATCACTTGATAAGAAGTTTAGTTCCCTCAGTCGTTAACTTCTAGACAATGGGTATCTATAATTCCTTGGCTGAAGGCAAATATATCACTGCTTCACGTTTTTATAAATCAGGTTTAGTTGTGGGTAAGTTAACTTACATACATGGCCAGCGAGGATAACCTTCTTTGGGAAAAGGTTCAACAGTTTTGAGGTTTTATCTATATTGTATTTAACTATGTAGTTGGATCATTGCAATTGTGACAGTATTCGAAGTCCTTTGACAATCTTAGGCACCTTGGTGATTGTCCTGTGTACACATCATATGTGGCGCTTGAAGAATAGCACAATTCGTAATTTTTTTTCCCTAAAAAGCGTCATTTATTTAGTAACATTTACATAGAATTTAATTTTTTTATGGATGAGTACAAGCTGCACCGTAAATCAAATATAAGTGCCACAGGAAGATGGGAGGGGTGTAGAATGTGAGAGTAGTAGTGCTATGCAGTCAAGAGGTAGTTTCAACTCCTGTGAAAATTGTGGATATGGATTTCCCATTGAAAAATGGCAAAATTTTTTCCATGTTTGCTACATGTTGTCTGTTTGTTTTAGTGGGTAATTATTCTACTATACTTTTGATCTTGTTTGGAGCTAACTAAGAGTTTCCCTTTCTCCATCCCAACCCCTTTTCACTTGAGTTTTGGCTGACAGTTGTGCTAACCATAAGTTATCAGTTACTTCTACTGAAAAGGGGCCATTTTTCCCATCCGAATTCTAAAGAAAGCACAAGACTGCAAAATGAGTTATAAATCTGAATATTTCCATCCTCCATGCCTTCTGGGCCATCCTCGAGTTCTCAGAAAGAAATGGGCATTGCCTGGAAAATTCGAGTCCATTCGTTAAAGTTTTTCTGTGATAAGGGAGAACAGGCACAGTGAATAAATAAATAATTGACATTCTCCAATTTTTTAGAAAGCAAGCAGTTTGATGACAAAATCTTATACGATGTCATGATCCACACTAAATTCTGAAATCACTGGACTTGAAGATTTGTGTGCTAGTAGGTTCATCTCCATTACCTTCCATGGATATATAAAATGACTTGATAGAGATAATACCTGAGGTATTCTGAGCCCAGGTCTTTAAACCCATTTGAAAGGGCTTGATGCATCATTCTTTCACTTGGTTCAAAGAATTCACCCTTGATGCTGTGAATTTTGGCAGGACATGGAGACTGCACTAACCCTTTTGGTGAGCGAAGTAGACCCTCATCCATGCCTTTGCTTTTCACTGCATTTCTATAAGATTAGGAAATAAGATTAAAAAAATTTGCGGAATTTGCACTATCCCAATATCTGGCCCATATTCTATTAATGACGTCCTATTTATGAAGGCTCTAGTCATATGCAAATGGTTCTGTAATCAACTTCAATAATGGGTGACAACTTTCTGAGATTCTGTTCTTTTGTGGTGTAAGCTGTGTTTTGCACGTGTCATACTTCTTTCTCCATGTCTGACTGATATCCGCCTTGAACCTCCATGTATATCTTGCCATAGTGATTCCTTGTGGCTATTATGGTTAAAAAATTGGAGCCCCTCAATTTTCTTAACATATAGGCTGTGTGGCGCTTCTTGAAATGCCATTTTAATCCCTCTTATTATCCACTGAAAAATCTGGATAACATGTACTAGATTCTCTGCAATTGTGGTAGGTGCTGTAAAATAAAAAAAGTATATTGTTGAGCTATTAATTGAAGTTAATCTCCAACCCTTACATTAAAAGAAAGATTTTCAGTTTGTAAACTTCCTTTTTTTATATCTTTTGTTCTGTTGCTTTCATGACCAATAATGAAAAAATAATTCCTCATTTCTCAGTACTTTTCTGATCTTAATATCAGCCATCTTCTTGTTAGAAAATGAAGAAACAGGTCTGTACTAATGAAAAATTATAAATAGCTTCATGCATTAAGTTCAAATGCTTTCTGATTGTAAACTTCCTTTTACGCAACGATTTTTGTTGATTGGTAAGAAGCAATATATTGATAAAAAATGAGCCAAAAGGCAACCAAAAAGTATACTAGGGGTATACAAAAAGGCGCCTAAAGGGGAACAAAAGAGGGAGCAAAAAGATAACAAAAAACAAAAAACCTCCATCCATTACATACAATCCTCTAACTCATCTACAACCCAACCAAGCCAAAAAGTCTAGCTAAGAATTTGTGTTATCAACATTATACAAATTTGCCTAAGACCATAAAACACTCAAAAAGATTGAGAAGCCGTCAGCCTTAGAAGTCTTCAGCACAAGCTTGTCCTCTTAGAGAAGCCTGACTTTCCTGCCATGAAGAGCTAGAAGGAACCTTTCCGCCTCCTCCAATCCCCAGTCATTGAGAGGTCGTAAAAAGACTGGGGACCAACCCCCTTCCTCTTGACAACTATCCCAAACATTTGCCACTCTAGCATCTTTATGAGCTTCCAGGTTAAACAAAGTGGGGAAGGAAAGGCAAAGAGCCTCCTCCTCACACCAAATGTTTGTTTTACACAACAATATATCATGTACATCAAACATATATGTTCGTTTTTTTACTAGTAATCATATTATGGGGTCTCCTTTTCACCATGATGTTGTATTAAGTATTGGAAGGTGATATTGGCATTCCATAAACATCAAGTTCATTTAAAAGAGAATCCTTTGGTGGTTCTTTTGTGGTGCGTCAGAGAAGTCCATACAGCATTATTTTCATGGTCTATGTAGATAGCTGTCTTTGTCTGAATTTGGCTTCCAATATACTGGGTATTTGTTCAACTTCAACTTCACTTATGTCCTTTGGGAGGAAAATCCACTAAAACAGGGTACTGTAGATGGATTAAATGCTAACCTCTAATGAAGTCAGTGAGAAATTCTTCTAAGAAAATCAAATGCTGTTTGGATGATGGCTAATCCAAGCATATGAAGAATTCTTCAAGTTCATGGTTGGACTTGGTGCTGTCATTGCCATTTCTTCTGTATGGTATTAGTTAATCAGGGTAGTCCCAGAAAGGATTTTAGGATTAGTTAATGCCATTGCATTCTCAGTGAAAAAAGCCCTGGAAAACATAGAATTGTGTTCTTGAAAATTTACTTGAGAACTAGTGTTAGTGATAATGCCTTCCGTTGTGGATTGTTGTGTTAATGGTATTCTGTCCAAGGCAACTATGAGTCAGGGTTTGGCACTGGATACTGGAGAGTACCATTTCTTTTGGATTATCAGAATGCTAGAGACAAAATATGATTTTGCATGGATACATGGTTCCATTTTTCTTTTTTCATATGTAATCCTGAAGTATATCTTTCTTAAATTTTAATTATTTTTAAGAAATAATTATGAAAATTTAACTGATATTTAACTTTCCTGATGTATGGATTTGCCTTATATGTGACAAAAATTCCTCATCTCTATGATCTACCATTGGCTTGCTTGAAAATGCTTGTAGTATCATATGATTTTGTGCCGTATGTAATTTTTCTTTTTTTTTTCTCTTTGACGATTTTGATGTTGTGTACCCATGTAGTCCAATCTGGTCAATCATTGTGCTTGATGTTTACAAATTCATTGTTGTACATATTTGGCTCTGCTTTGGTTTAATTCCTGAGTTTTAATGCAGATGAAGACAGGATGTGTAGCTCTTGTTTTATGTCTAAACATTAGTGTTGATCCACCTGATGTGATTAAGATATCTCCTTGTGCCAGAATGGAGTGCTGGATAGGTATATATTGATCACACTGCTAGCTCTTTACTATTTCCTTTATTTGTTTTCTGTGATCATAAACCTTTTCTAGTAGGTGTTTGCTGCTAAATATCAACAGGAGTTTGCACATGGTTTTCCCTGGTCTGATGTGCAGTTCTTTCTCTCACACACACTTTCTCTCTCTATCTCATATGCACACACATGTGCACGTGGAGTCTATGACTGAGTGGTAAGAGTTGTTATTCATGAACAGTGTTTTCCGTTCCCGTTAATACACACAACACATGTATACGCGTGTGTACTTGTTGTCGGGCTAATCACCATACTCGTTGAACCAAATTTGATTGGTCTAGGACTTTTCTTGTTCAGCTTTAGCTTTTTGAAATTAGTGGAATACTAAGGACGTTTTATTCGATGCTTCTCCCCTTCATATTGAACATTATTTACTTAGGAAAACCTTATGCTTCATGTCCATTTGAGTTCTTGTTAATTCATTCTAGATTGAAATCCTATAAAAAAATCATTCTATATTGAAATGCAGAAGAAAAGATTCTTCTTTCTGTATATATATATCATTTCCAATCCCTCATCTAAGTGCCTATTGATTAATTTCAAATTATTTTTATTCTTTATTTATATATTTTTATAAACAAGGGTGTGCTCTTGGTACTCATTGAGGTGATATAATGGAGTGAAGTCTCTTAATCTTAGGTTAGGGTAAATTATACACCTGAGCAGAGACCAGCTTAGGTTTATTCATCAACAAGATAGTCTAGCATCCCAGAAAATAGGATTCTTCTTGATTTTTAAATTTATCATCCCATGTTTTTTGTACAAGGTACCAATTTCAATGTCCTTGTGAGGACAAATCTGATCACTGAACCATTTATGAAGATATCTACTAATTCTTTAAAGGAAACTGTTGAGTCAAAAGAAGAGTGTTTAAATTTAAGTCTTGTTGCTGCTTTAGTATTGTTTATGACTGATGAACTTCATTCCTCTTTCTTGCTTTATTCAGTTGCTTAAACACTATAAATTAATCTGCTTGTGAGTGCATTATCTCCATGTTAGTTATTTTACTATTTGTCTACTCTGAATGAGTGTGTGGGTGTGTGGAGGTCTTATATTAGGCATATGTCACCTTTTAGTTTCTTGGCTGCTTAAAAAGGGGAATAAAAGACTCAGAGTTTTTGGGAATTTTTATACTACAATTCCTACTAATCAGAGTTCTATTTTTATTCTTTGACAACCAGAAAAATAGGTTGTAACTTTTGTGATCGAAAAACTAGATAGTCACATTTTGTTAGTTTGCTAATGTTTCGCATAACTTTCAGATCCATTTTCCATGGCTCCTCAAAAAGCACTAGAGATGATTGGAAAAAACTTAAGTGCTCAGTATGAAAGGTGGCAACCCAAGGTGAGGATGTTCTTGGTTTGAAATTGTGGTTTTACATTGCTGTATCAAGTTCATTTTTAATCCAAGTTGTTGAGATGCAAGCAGGCTCGCTGTAAGTATCAACTAGATCCTACTGTGGAGGAAGTAAAGAAACTTTGTAATACCTGTCGTAAATATGCCAAGTCTGAGAGAGTTCTCTTCCACTATAATGGACATGGTGTACCGAAGCCAACTGCTAATGGTGAAATTTGGCTTTTCAATAAGGTATCTAATTACTTTGAAGTTCAGCATTTAATTGGATCCACCATTAGATTTTTCTCCTGTTCTGACTGGTTTATTGGTGAAGAGCTACACTCAGTATATCCCCTTGCCAATCAGTGACCTGGATTCCTGGTTGAAGACACCATCAATTTATGTTTTTGATTGCTCTGCTGCTGGGATGATTGTCAATGCCTTCATAGAGGTATTTAACTGTGCCTTCTCTGTTGAATGCTTAATTCATCGATACAGTGATTTTGGTTGCTATGATGCTAGAATTGATTTCATAATTTTCTGATTCTCTGGATTTTAATAAGATTGGTTGATCTTCTGGCAGCTCCATGATTGGAATGCTTCTGTTTCCTCTGGATCTGCAAGGGATTGCATTTTGCTTGCAGCCTGTGAAGCACATGAAACACTTCCTCAGAGTGCTGAATTTCCTGCTGATGTGTTCACATCATGTCTCACTACACCTATCAAGATGGCATTGAGATGGTGATGCATGTCTTCTTGTTTGTTTTCATTTTAATTATTATTTTAAGGCTTTAAGCATTGTTTGCAATGAGAAATTTACTGTATCTGACTATTAATTTCTTTATTGTGATGCTAGCATTTTAAAGTTATGGTTGTTTTTATAAGTTACTATTTTATTTTTCAATATCTTTTCCCTTTGGATTATAAGAAACTGTTTGCCTCTTGTTTATTAATAGGCATGTATTACTGTTGCCAAACTATTTCCAAGAAAGTGGTATCTTTGATGAGTAAAGGCACATTCTTTCGCTTTAGAGAATGATAAAACTTTTGATTAAACCAAGTACCAATTTTCTTGTGTGCCAACTGCCAAACACTATAATAGTGGCAGTTTTCTCATTCTTTGGATTGAATATGGAACTTTTCTGCCTTTTTGGGCTTGTGAAAAATTCCTTAAAAGCATTCCTCTTGGGCTGGATTGTTATATTACCCATCCAGTCAAGATAGATACTCTTGTAGGATTTCTTCATTTCATGCTTCTATTCCCTTTCTGTTCTGTTTGTTAGTTATCATTGGTAGGAGATTTTTTTAAGTTCTCTTATTATGAAGTTCTGTTAGTGAATCTTTAATCCTTCAAAGCAGAACTCCCATAAAATTCAAGTATTAACTTATTTTTTAAGAATATGATAGTCAATACTGTGTAATCTTTTTGACATCTATTAGATGTACCGTCTATCTTTGTGACAACCATTCGATGTACAGACTGTCTATGTGATTTTATTATGTGGAGAACATTTTTCCATTGCAGTATTTTGTGTCAAATACTAGCAGCTAATGCAGCACCTTTGTTAGAGACTTATCTTGTATGCAGTCTCTTTTATTTGCTTCAAATCAATTCTAAACAAGTTAATCATGCATCATTTGCCACATAACTAAGTATTGCTTAAGAATATGCTGAAGTTCTTCCATCTGAAATAATGTGGAACAGAGGCATATTTCTGGTGTGCATATATATTTATTTATGCATGGACGCTCTCACATTTGCGTAAGGGATATATATAATGTAAGATTCTCAAAAAAGTGGCCATGTTCTTCCTTTAAATTTTAAACTATATTCTTGTCTCACTGCCTAGTGCTTGAGTGAGCATGCAACAATTGTGCATGCATTACAGGTTGCGGTATGTTATTTACCTGTTAAGAATCAAAGAATATTCCCTAGATATTCTTTGGTTTATCTCCTACCTATTTTGTACATTATCCTACTTCCTTTTACACTTTATTTTGTTTCCTTTTTGTTCCATTATTTTGTATATATATAGGTGTCTCTATACTATGTAATTTATCCATTCAATAAAGAAAAGTATTATTTGTTTTCTTACACATGGGTATCGTGCCATGAAAGGTTCAGCTGAAGCCTTGTCGCGGTCTTCAATTCCGACAACCCATCTAGTGGCTGGATCTCTTTCTGACCATTCCACCTTCATCGTAGAAAGCATTAGAGCTCTTTGCTGTCATGAGAACACCTCGTCGCAGTAAGGAAATTTTTTGATGACTGTCTCAACTTTGGTCGACGACCACACAGGATCGTCAAGTAGCAACTCCGATGTCAAAAGGTCAGCAATGCGTCGCCATGCGTCATTTATCTTTGGAACAATCTCCCATGCGCTAGAGCATGAGGGCTCGTGGACCCACTTCCGACGATGACGCTCCACTTGCAGCTTCACCAGCCACCGATCTCTCTCCCCGTCACCTTGCTTCTCCACTTTGGTGTAGAAAAATGCCATTTTTTTCCAATTTTTCTCTCCAGCGATTGGTTCTAGGGTTTTTCTGCGCCTAGATCTTCTCTCTTTTGTGTTTTCCAACACTCTATGACACATTCAGGCCATTGGGAGTTTTTTGTTACTTCTGGAAGTACTGGTTTGTTGATTCGGTCAATTTTTTGCTGATTTCTCGTCTCTATGGCTGCCAAAGGGAGCTCATCTACACCTCTGGGAGTTATTTTTACGCCCAACGAGTATAAGGAGTACCTCCATCTCACTAAGGTGTACCTAAACTGATCCATTTCGTCACGCTTCAAACCGAACGTCGCTTGTCTTTCACATTCATCCGACCTCGGTGATTCGATTCTCGAGTCTACCATATTTCCGTAATAAGGATAATTTTTCTTCCTTTACTATTACATCACCTTTACCCATGATTACTTTAGCTACTGGATCTCTAACCATGGCTAAAGGAATCTGTTCAACATGTCCTCTTCCTTCTATACCCCTTACTTCTGTCCTTTATGTTCTCGATTCTCCTTTTAATCTCATTTCTATCAGTAAGTTGACTCATGACCTTAATTGTTTGATTACCTTTTCTGATAATTCTATTACATTGCAGGATCGGAGTGCAGGGAGGGCGATTGACATAGGATGTGAGTTTCAAGGTCTCTTTCATCTCAACTCGCCTTCATCTTCCACTGCTTGCACTTCCATGGATACTCCTCTCCTTATTCATAGTCGCATTGGTCTTTCGAATATTTGCAAGTTTCGGTTAATGGTTCCTCGTTTTTCTAGTTTGTTCTCAATTGAGTGTGAGTCATGTCACTGGAAACATATTCGTGTCCCATTCCTCGCTAATTCCAGATCAATGGACAGCCCCTCGAGCTTGTCCACACCGATGTTTTTCCTGACCAGTCTACCTCGGGGTTCGCATTTGTTACTTTTATAGACGATTATTCGCAGACTCGGGCTATTTTTAATGAAAAGTCGAGTTGAGTTATTCTCTATTTTTCAGAAATTCCATGCTAAAGTTCGAACTCAATTTAATACTTCAATTTGTATCCTAGAAGTGATAATGCTAAGGAATATCTTTTTGGACCATTCTCCTTTTTTTTGTCCTCACATGAGATTCTTCATTAGTCCTCCTGTGCTTACACTCCTCAATAGAATGGAGTGGCCGAACGCTAGAACTGTCATTTGGTTGAAACCCTTGGCACTCTCCTACTCCATCATAAGGTTCCTCAACGTTTTTGGGGGATGCTACTTTAGCTGTTTGTTATTTGATCAATCATATGCCGTCATCCGTCTTACATGATAAAATCCCTCATTCCATTCTTTTTCCAAAGCAAACCTCTTTTGCCTTCCCCTTATGTGTCTTTGGTTGTGTTTGTTCTGTCCATATTCTTACTCCTAGACAAGACAAGCTTTTAGCCAAAGCCACGAAATGTGTCTTCCTCGATTATCCTTGTCTTCAACTAGGTTATCGTTGCTACTCTCCTAATATACATGATACTCATTTCCTTGTTGTCACATTTTGAGAATTTTTCTGCTGCTCCCCGATTCCAACCACCTCCTAGTTTTGATGTCATACCTTTACCCATTCTTTATCTTGTCCTGGATACCTCACCTATACCTCCACCTACTCCACCTCGACCATTGCAGGTTTATACTCGTCGCCGACGTACTGACACCGAGCCTCCGACTGGCTCATCTCCTATGACACCCTCTTCCACGACGTCGGTCTTGCCATCTCCCGTTGATCTCTCCGATCACATTCGTAGTGCCGCATTCGCTCTTCCTCGTAACCCCCATTCCCATTTATATCTTTCGACTTATCATCGCTTATCCGCCCCACTCGCCTTGTTTCCACATCGCTCTTCTCGTTTAGATCCACAAACCGTGCATGAGGCTCTATCTCATCGGGACTAGAAACAAAGGCATTGGCGAAACGACTACTCTACATTTTAGTAGCACTCGGGGACCTAGTTACTTTACCCACTTCTGGCAAAACACTGGGTTGATGTCAGCTGGGTGTATACGTGAATATCAGCCCCTGATGGTCCGGTGGATACCTTTCCCGTGATCGTCAAGATTCCCCTTTGTCTGCCTTCTCCTATCTATGGCTGCTATGCAATCTTGGTCTTTGTATCAATTGGACATAAAAAAATGCCTTCTTACATGGCGACTGGGTAGGAGGTCTATATGGAGCAACCAATTGGCTTGTTGTTCAAAGGGAGTTCAGATTGGGTATGCAAACTACGCCGTCAAGTAGTCCCCGAGTTTATTCGTCTGGCGTAGTTCCATGGTTTAGGAGTTTGGTATGACTCAGAGGCCGAAACAACATCTCTTCAGCCACTTTCAAACAAAGGGCTTGGGGAAACTCAAGTATTTTTTGGGGATTGAGATAGCTAAATCTAAATCTGGTGTGGTTATGAATTAGAGAAAGTATGCCTTGGAAATATTAGAAGAGACAAGTATGCTAGATTGCAAACTTGTAGGCACTCCTATGGATCCGAATGTCAAGCCTGCATTTCAGACGTGGGGAGCCTCTACGTGATCCAAAGGAGATAATATCGACGACCAGGTGAAAACTAAACTATCTCACCATCACCCGACCCAGACATTTCCTTTTCGGTGAGTGTTGTTAGCCAGTTCTTGCAATCACCATGTGATAGCCACTGAGATGCTGTGATTTGTATCCTCCCTTATATTAAGGGAACACTAGGCCAATGAGTGTTATATGAAAACAGAGGTCACACCCAGATTGCTCCGATATCGTGGATGCGCATCAAGGTGTTCACCCCGCATGCATGCTCCACTTCTACGTATTGTGTATTTATTGGTGGAAACCTAGTATCCTGGAAGAGTAAGAAACATGATGTTGTAGCCATATCAAGTGCTAAAGCAGAATACCGAGCTATGGCTTTGGCGACATGTGAGCTTATATGTCTAAGACATCTTCTTCAGTAGCTAAGATTTGGGAAGGATGAACAAATGAAGCTAATATGTGATAATCAAGCTGCTCTCCACATTGCATCCAACCCGGTCTTTCATGAGAGGACCAAGCATATTGAAGTGAATTGTCATTTCATTAGAGAGAAGATTGCATCAGGATACTTGACTACTAGTTTTGTCAATTCGAGTGACCAACCAGCGTACGTTGCTCACCAAATCTCGTATAGCCCTGTAATTAAGTACATTTGTAATCAATGTACAGATTGATCTATACGCCCACTGGTGGGGAGTAGTTAAGAATCAAAGAATATTCCATAGATATTCTTTGGTTTATCTCCAACCTTTTTTGTGCATTATCCTCCTTCATTTTACACTTTATTTTGTTTCCTTTTTGTTCCATTATTTTGTATATATATATATAGGTGTCTCTATACTATGTAATTTATCCATTCAATAAAGAAAAATATTATTTTCTTCTCTCTTTTCACATTACCCAAGGTAAATAACATTCATGTGATGTATTTTACGTTAACCATGTCAAGTTACATGAATATCATAGAAATTTTGTGAACGTTTTTAAATAAACCATAAAATTAAAATCAAGATCATTTTCAATTGATCTAGCTTCTGTTTTTCAATTTTTAACTTGTTGGTTGGGCCTTTCATGGTCTTTTTGGTTCTTTACCACCTATCCTACTGCTTTCCTTGTTATTTTCTTCTTCTTTTGCCTCCTGTTTGGTAAATGTGTACTTCCTCTTCTAACATAGGAATGCATAATTGTTGATACAATTCATACCTGTGACCTGGATGAAATCTTAGACTGACCTTTTGTGCTGTAAAGAGTTATCTGCATCAAAACTCTACGCTTCACTTTTTCTTAGGTTGAATCTTCTGAAGTTAGCTGCATTTTATTGTGTATAACGGGAAATGGTACATGCCTGTAAAAAAAATATTTATTAGCTAATAGTTTTACTTTCTGATGAGTTCTGTTATTATGGTGAGCATGGATTTCCTGTCCTACTTTTAAGCTTTAATTTCCTTCATATCTTTTCCTGTATTCTTTGGAACTGTTCTTAGAATTACTGGAAATGTGAGATATGATATGTTAAATGGTTCAAATACTGGATGACTTCCTTGTTGTAATTCTTGTTCTTGTTGTTTTTTGTTTATTGATTTATTGAGTTTCGTAATCATCGTATTATTATGGTGATGTTTCATAGGTTTTGCACTCGTTCATTACTTCGTGAGTCCCTTGACTATTCACTGATAGATAAAATCCCTGGTCGCCAAAATGACCGCAAAACACTTTTGGGAGAGCTGAACTGGATCTTTACGGCAGTGACTGACACCATTGCTTGGAATGTTCTCCCACATGGTAATTTAATTGGTTGACTGATTTATTGTGGCATTTGCAATCAGCTGTTGAATTTTTAATTTGTCTTAATTCTCTTGGTGGTATATGCATATTTATTTTCTGCTGCAGATCTTTTCCAGAGATTGTTCAGACAAGACCTGTTAGTTGCCAGTCTGTTTCGAAATTTTTTACTTGCTGAGAGAATTATGCGGTCTGCAAACTGTTCCCCCATTTCACACCCCATATTGCCCCCAACTCATCAGCATCATATGTGGTATCTACTAGAAATACTTGTTTAGTAATTTAATTAAGTTTTCAATAATCCATTTGTCATAAGGTGCCATATCTGTGTATGTGTGCGCGTGCGTCATATAGGGATGCATGGGACATGGCTGCTGAAATCTGCCTTTCTCAACTTAAGTCATTGGTTGATGATCCTAATGCAGAGTTTCAGGTGTGGATTTCCTTAAATTTGCATTATAAAATTATGAATCTCTTATTTTGGGTTTGCTTGGGTACTTGAAACAAGCATTTAGAGTACCTAAAAGATTGTTTTGTCATTTTTATGGGTTTATATGCCCAGTTACGACATTGATATCTATAATATCGTTTTTTCAGCCGAGTCCTTTCTTCACTGAGCAGCTGACTGCTTTTGAGGTATGGCTAGATCATGGATCAGAAAACAAGAAACCACCAGAGCAGTTGCCAATTGTTCTTCAGGTAGAATATTTTCTTTGATTCCTGCCTGTTCTGGGACTGTAGTTTGATCTTTGTTTGTTTGTTTTCCTTTTATTATGGTGGCTTGAAGTAAATTTTTCTGGGATGTAGGTTGCATGATTCCTGCATCTCCCATCAAAGTTACCCTTATTTTTTGATGGGTAAGGTGGGATGAAGATATTCCCTCTTTGTTTCTGTTCATTGGCTAAATTGGTAGTCATTAGTCAATGACTATATTATTGATGGGAATTTGACTTGATCATCTTATTTGTTAGCCAAAGAGTGTATACCTGATAGTTTGGGTGTATCAAGCTTTGCTTATTTGTAGTGTTAGTGCTTATTTTGAACAAATGGAGCGCAAGATAATAGGCTTGAGCAGTGTGAGGACATTTTCCTTGAATGCTGATGGTATGGGAGTAGTGCCTTCTGGCATGATCAAGAAGTCATCTCTGGTGACAATTCCATGTTTGGCATTATTGGAAGTGCCAGTTGCTGGCATGGAAGTCAGTTCAAGGTTTGATTTGGTATCAATATTCTGTGCTTGATGCTACATTAATTGAGTTTTTGGATATTCTTTGTAAATTTAGTTAGTAATCAGATAACTTTTGCTATCTGTATATTTTATATCTACATTTTATTCGCAGACCATTGTGCTCCGTGTACCTCTTCCTCCCTTTGGAAAAGGGGAAAAAAATTCTTTTAATCTTTCCAACTCTTTTACAAAGAGTAATGGGTGATCCAACTGTCTGTCATAGGTTTTACTGAGTCAATGCCATCGATTTCGAGCGCTGGTGCTTCTTGGAAGATTCCTTGATATGGGACCCTGGGCTGTAGATCTGGTAGTTATTGACAACTTTGCCATTTCACTTATTTTTCCTGTTCATGGTATTCAATTTATTTGATCATAGTTTATTCCTTCTCACAGGCACTGTCTGTTGGAATATTTCCATATGTTCTGAAGCTGTTGCAAACAACTACTCCAGAATTAAGACAAATTCTTGTATTTATATGGACAAAGATCCTTGCACTTGATAAGGTATATTTAGAAGTCCATTATTTTTTCATGATACATTTGATGATAACAAAGTTGCTACTATTAGAAGACATGCCCTATGTGTTCTTGATACTTATTTCCCATTTGGTTTTGTTGCAATTATGCTCCTATAAACCTTCATTGACCCTTCATTTGCTAACTTTCCTACAACTGTCAGTATTAAGAATCCTGTCTTCTGTGATAATAGTCATGTCAGGTTGATCTGGTAAAGGATGGTGGCCACGTATATTTCATCAGGTTTCTTGACAGTGTGGAAGCATATCCTGAGCAGCGTGCAATGGCTGCGTTTGTTTTGGCTGTCATTGTGGATGGACATAAGCGGGGTCAGGAAGCCTGTATTCGAGCTGGTTTGATAGATGTGTGCTTAAAACACCTTCAGGGTTCAATTCCAAATGATGGGCAAACTGAACCTCTATTTCTTCAGTGGCTTTGTCTCTGCCTTGGGAAGCTGTGGGAAGATTTTACGGACACACAAATCATGAGTTTGCAAGCAAGTGGCCCAGCTATATATGCACCTCTATTGTCTCTATTATCTGAGCCCCAACCTGAGGTATACCTTCTTTCTTTGTGAGTCTTGTGTGTATTTTTTTCTTTTTTGATCGGCGAAAGCATGATATGGATAAAGAGCCAAAAAGAGGCTATCCAAAACACAAAGGAAGTGTACATTTTCACTTCAAAGAAAAAAACAAAGCCACCTCTTTAATCAGCTATCTAAGCAATCAATAAAATCAATCATAGACAAGGACTTAAGCCTTAGACCCCTTTGCCCATTCTAAAAAATTACTCAGAAAAGAACTTCAGCCCTTGATCTGAAAGCTCAACATTTTCAGAAGTTCTTCTATTTCTCTCTTTCAAAATAGTCCGAAACAAAAAAAAGGGGTTCTATTTCATGATTTTTTCCTTTTGATAAATAAATAAGAGTGTATGTTTTATGAAGAGGTGCTAAAATAATGGCCTAAGATATTTAAGATATCCTCATAGCTGAAACAAAAAACCATCAGGACATACAAAAAATAACCCCATCCTCATTGAGTAGCCACATTGTCACGCCCCAAAACCCGGTCCATGGGCATGTATGTCAATTCACACCTCAAGCTCGAAGGCTTGAAGTGCAAAATGACACAAACCAAAATTGGATTGTATCCAATTACCAAACACATGTTCAGAGTACTGTGCAACTTTCTAAATTCATCAATTATTCAAATCCAAAATTTCATGCCAATCAAAAATTTTTATTTCTAAATCTCCAAATATCAAATAGAGTTATTCAGAATATAAAAATATTTAGAATCTCCCAATTCCAACTTTGAACTAATATAAAAATGAATGTCATCATCCAAGTAACTTCCCCGATTAACTTCCAAAACCGAACAATCTACATAAGCATGAACTTATTAGTTCAACAAAGTCCAACATAATGGTACTTGAAAATATATCAACAAAGTTCTAATCAAATCCTAATGATGAAGAAACTTTATTCAGTGTCACTCCTCTGTGGAAATAAAGCACGAAGGATATCAACAAAGGGGAGTGAGCTTTAAACTCAATAAGAAATAATGATCAGTTGCATGCGTTAAAATGTTAATCCTGTATAAATATAGATATTTGCAGTACGATTAAAAACTACATTTGGAACATTCAAAATTTCCATCAAAACCTTTTCAAAATCCATTTTCAAATGGTTCATACCAAATGTGATCAAATAATTTCATATCAAATTTCGATTCTAATACCTATCTCAAATGTCTTTCAACTTTTCCTACATGCCCTTTTTGTCTTCCGATTACAGGTACAAATCATATTAAAGTGGCACGACTTTTCAGCTTCTTGCACTCTCACCGGTTCATCTCTACAATTCCCACTTGTTTTTTGTTTTTTTTCTTAATGTGGTCCTTTACTTTTATTGGTACGTTGATCCCCTACTTATTTTTCTTTCTTTATTTTTTTTTTCTTTTTTAAATTCACAAACTCAAAGCCTATAGTGGTCCCCTACTTATTTTTCTTTCGCTATTTTTATCTTTTTTTTTAATTCACAATCTCAAAGCCTACGGTGGTCCATACCCATTTTCTTTTTATTTTCTTCTCGTTCTCAAGCAATTCAGTGACATTTATAATCTTATATTTTAAGAAAGAGAGTAAATCACAAATCATTCTTTAGGATTGATCAAACTTGAAAATTGAAGAATCTACATCAAAGAAATCTAGACAAATAAATAATCAAGATCTTACCTTTTGAATTGCTTCTTAAACCCTAGATTTGATGCCTTAGGTCTTCCCAATTTTTTTTTTGAATAAGATGACATGTGCAAACAGCGTTTATTGTGACAATATTTTATTTTTTTTTTTTTTTCCACCAGAATGGGATCTAGGAGAAATCTCATCTGAATAATAACCATGCTTTTTAAGTATTTTTTCTATTTATCACCTGAGTTATAAACAATTATAATATACCTTTCATTAAATAAATAACATTTGCCCTTTTAAAAATTACTAGTTATATAATCTAATGAAACCAATCCAAGGGCAAGTTGTTTATAAGCTTATCTAGTCTGTCAGAAATAAACAAAAGAAACTTGAAGCCTTTGGATGTAAACACATCATCTTCGAATGTGATTTATTCTCTAATTCTAAGTTTGGAAAATGGATTAAGGATTTGCTTTCTCAACTAACATTTTGCTAAATAGATCAATCAACTTCAAATTCATTCCTAATAAAAAAGAAGGATTTACCCGCATAATTCCAAAAGAGTAAAGTATCTTACCAGATGAATCCTCTTGTAGTAGCAATGTTGTCTCTTGCTAGAGAGTAAAATCCCTCATTCTGAACTTAGTCCAATTAGGGCCTCTCCTTTATGTAACTTCCCAAAATATTCCAAATTGTTTATAAAATGAAATAGAAAGAGCTTAACTCCAAGGGTTTTGTGAGAGACATTAAAGTGCAATTCATTCCCTCAGTTCTATTACCTCTTATCATCCTCATCCAAATTCACACTCTTCTTACACAGACTAGACAAACGGCTCTCTGCATCATTCACCTCCTGCCATTAAGAAGGTCTGTAGAAGATTCCTTCCTCTCACGAGCAGCTCCGCAATCCTTTATCCAAGCCTCATGAGAATGGCTAAAGCCCAAACAAAGAGGGGAAGAATGGTATTGCCTCATAAACCTATCAGAAACTTAATCATTACGTTCCTTACCTGGTGATCCTTACTGACTAAAATTCCATAACTAATTGCTCAGAGCCCTACCCTCACAAATATATTTATTGAGACACTACTACCTGGTTCCTCTCAGTCTCTTCCTTGTCAGTTGATTCAGGCCTGTTTGCAAACATGCTTGCGATGGGGAAGATCTTAATCTACTAGCTCATGTTTGTTTATCATTGATCTGTGGTGCCATGCTGACTTAAATTTGTGGACTAGGTGTGCAGCCTTGTTAGCCTGAAACTAGGAGAACAATTGCATAACAAACATTTGGGAATATTGAGGATGTGATTTTCTGTTTAAAAGAGACCCACAGTTATAGGGTGTGTATTTGCTAGAGGAATAATCAGTGGTCCTCCATATGTTTCCTTCTTACTAATAACAATGCAATTTTGTTTCAGGTTAGGGCATCAGCTGTATTTGCACTAGGTACCTTGCTTGATGTTGGATTTGACTCAACCCAGTGAGTCTGAGGTGTGATGATGATGATGAAGGTGTGGGGCCAGTTATTAGCCCAAAATATGTTGATGTTGTTAGATGGATCCCCTGGTCAGGCAAGAGATTGCTGTAGGTATGTGATAAATCGCTAAATTTTCTACTAGATGGTCCCTATCATAATGCCAAATAAATGTGATAAGTAAACATGGTATATTTTCTTTTTGATTGTGTTTTTGTATTCGAATGCTATGTATGTATTGTATATTTTTTTATTTTTCTCTCTTGTTTTGTTTGGTCGTTGTGGGGTGGTTTAGGATGAGTTGTTGTTTGGGTGCTGTAACTGATTAGCTCAGTGGACATTAAGTGTGAGTATGAGTTTTGTTTTATTTTTATCTTTCAACAGCTCTAGGACGCTTTGCCTTTGGTCACAACAAGCACCTGAAGTCAATTGCTGCTGCATATTGGAAACCTCATTCAAACTTGCTGAATTCTTTTCCTTCATTGGCTAATGCCAAAGGTACTTCTAATGTATATACTAATCCAAACCAATACATGCCATATGGAAGTATTGTTCCTCCTCAGGTTGGTCCTCTGTTGAGGGTTGGCAATGACAACTCGGTAATTCGAGATGGAAGGGTCTCCACTAGCAGCAGCCCTCTTGCTAACTCAGGGATAATGCACGGATCTCCATTGTCTGATGATTCATCTCAACATTCTGATTCTGGGATATTAAATGATGGGGTTAGCAATGGGATTGTTAACCATTCAAGGCCTAGACCGTTAGACAATAGTATGTATTCACAATGTGTATTTGCTATGCGCACTTTAGCTAAAGATCCTTCACCACGAATTGCCAGCCTTGGTCGGCGAGTTCTTTCTATTATTGGGATAGAGCAAGTGGTAAATAAACCTGTAAAGTCTGCTGGTACTACTGTTCGACCTGCTGATCCTGCCGCATTATCCCCAACTCCTAGTCTTATTGGACTAGCTCGTTCAACTTCGTGGTTTGACATGAATGGAGGTAACTCACTCTTGCTGGGTAGTACTTAAGTCAATTTTGTTCCAGGTTGTCAATGAGCTGTTGTGTGTGTTTACATTTTATACATCTAGTTAAAAAGATTTTCATTCCTTGCTGTTATTGACAGGTAATTTGCCTATGACATTTAGAACGCCTCCTGTTAGTCCTCCTCGGCCTAGTTATTTAACAGGAATGCGGAGGGTTTATTCTTTAGAGTTCAGGCCACACCAGCTGAATTCTCCAGATGCCGGATTAGCTGATCCACTTCTGGGTTCAGCTGGATCTTCTGGGGTTTCTGAGCGCAGTTTTCTTCCACAATCAATCATCTATAATTGGAGTTGTGGACACTTTTCAAAACCACTTCTCTCTGCAGCAGATGATAGTGAAGAAATATTAGCTAGAAGAGAAGAAAGGGAAAAATTTGCATTGGAGCACATCTCAAAATGCCAGCACTCATGTGTGTCCTTTTCATCGATTTGTCCTATTTCCAAAAAAAAATTTGCTAAATTTTTTTCCTTTCCTGGGAACTATTCTGATTATGATTTTGTTTCTTTTCAGCTGTAAGCAAGCTGAATAATCAAATTGCTAGTTGGGATACAAAATTTGAGACAGGTGCAAAGACAGCTTTGCTGCAACCATTTTCTCCTATTGTAGTTGCTGCCGATGAGAGTGAACGGATCAGGTATGCCTTTGCCTTTTTCTTTTCTTTTTTTTTTCTGGTTTTTTCCTTTTTATTTAAGTAGATTTCATTTTGAGTGGGCTGATCATATCCAGGTGTCTTCAGCATAGATAATGTGATCTCAAAATGGTGAAAAGCTTGCTTTGACTATTAAGTAATTCCTAATTTGCCAATATCTTGGGGTCATTGACCTCTGATTTGAATTTTAAATAGTCAAATTTTTTGGATGAGAGGTCAAATCGAATTGAGCTAAACTGAAGTTGGATCTGTAATGTAGTTGTGATTTTGGAACAGAAAGCATTAGTTTTTTTTTATTATTTTTTTATTTTTTTGCATAAGTTGGAACAGAAAGTTTTAGCAATGTTTACTTGCAATACAGTCTTGGTTTCTGTGACTCAACTTGTTGCTTCCAAATTAACTGAGGTCTCAAGCTGATTTATTGAGGGTAATTGAAAGTGATCAGACGACTGCTTGAAATGATGATACACTTTGAACTTGTGTTAATTTGATCAGATTTATTTTTCTTTTTAATACTGTGGTAATGAATATTTAGTCTATAATTTGTCTCATGTTAACCAGTAATGTATCACATATATAGTAACTATCTCTGCTGGACAGGCTCCATGATGGTATTTTTATATCACATACCTATTGATGCTTAAGCAGCCCTGGAACCAATTCTGTTGTGTTAAACATTGTTTTTGGGTTATGGGAGATTAGGACCAGAAAATATTTCTGTTTGTGGTTTTCCCAGATCAATAATTTTCCTAATCTCATGAATGATGATAAAGTGTCAAATCCATGATTGATTCCTTGATCTCTTTAATGGTTTTGTAGCTAGATTGTGTTGCATGAAATTGTAAATATATTAAAGGGATTTATGGTCCTTGAGGAATAATTGATTTTATTTTAGTATTTCATCCTATATACAGGGTTATAATTTTTTTGATCTCTGTGAAAAAAATTTTGTAATCTTTACTAAAGCTACATGTTGGAAACTCTGTTACTATATAGATACTTATGGATCTAAAATATTTAATATTTTTGAAGCTATAAAGATTGGATACCTAAAAGGTTTGTTGGATAACCCTTTGCTTATGGCACGGTTTGGGTTTTAAAATTTCTATTTTGGGAGAGGAAGAAGTCAATGTGCTAATGTGCAGCTTTAAGGTTGTATTTATGAGATCCTATGGTTCATAGTCAGATCATGAATGATCTTTTGATTCTTATTTATTGATGGTAGATGAGAAAGTGACTTTTAGTTTCAAATAAGGTCATGGATTATCTCAAGTCAATTGATAATTATAGTGGATTTTTAATATCTAAATTGAATATGCTATTCTTTCATATCTAATAGTTGTTCCTGGAGTTGTGGAGTTTACTTCTATTGTAATGGGATTCTGAAGCAGCAAATTGTACTTCTGTTGTTTTTCCCAGAAGTATCTGTAGGAGGAAAGCTTGCTTCTATTGTAGTGTACTTCTGGAGCTGCAACATTGTATTTTATGCTCTCTCTCTCTCTCTCTCTCTCTCTCTCTCCCTTCCTCTCTTTCTCCCTCTCCCACACACACACAGAATACTTCTGAATATTTTCATGAATTGCAATTCTTTTAGATCCTATCATTGTCATGAAAGTTTCCATAGAAGGGAAAGCTTGTTTCTTCTGTAGAATGTTTCTGAAGAAGCAACATTGTACTTCCACATTTTTTATGCTTATGCTCTGTTTCATGGAATTTGGCTAGGCAGACCATTTTTAATGCCCCTACTTGTAAATATTTTATTCTTATTCTTTCATAGTTTATAGATATATTTGAAAATTACTTAAGCCTAAATTAGGTGTTTGAATGGCTTGCTTACCATCACTGCATTTTCCTTTTCTGTTTGCTTATGCCTTAATTCTTCATTTTTGGTTTTCAGGATTTGGAATTATGATGAAGCTACCATTCTCAACAGTTTTGACAATCATAATTTTCCTGATAAAGGAATTTCTAAACTCTGCCTTGTGAATGAGCTTGATGACAGCTTGTTGCTTGTTGCCTCATGTAATTTTTGCGTTTGTTGTTTGGCTAATGATTGGATGGAGATGTTTTAGTTATTGTAATGCTAGAATTTTTTATGAATTTAAATCACTTTCCCTATATTATGTAGGTGATGGAAATGTTCGGATTTGGAAAGATTACACACGTAGGGGTCAACAGAAACTTGTAACTGCATTCTCTTCAATCCAAGGCCATCGACCACTGAAGAATTCAGCCAAGGAAGTGAAGAGCTATTTGTGGATAACAACAGCAATCTGCAAGGATATCTGAAATTAAGTGCTTTGTTTATAGTCTATTGTGGTTATGTGGTGTTGGGGTTTGGGTTGTTTTCTTTTTGGGTTACAACGATGGAAGGTTTTGGATTCTCCCTGATGCTCTTCAACTTATTTTGGTACTATGTAACTAAATGCGCTGCTGGTGAGATATCCATCCATCTGGCATGGGATCTAGATAATAAAAACAATCATTATCATGCCTTCATTGTCAGTTCAACATCAACATACAGGTGAGTTTTTGCTTCTTCATGACACAGCTCTTTGTATCTTTTACCTATCTTGATGTCCATGGCATTAATGATGCTATCATTGATAAGATTTTTGGGGAAGTCAAGAGGTTGCCTCAGGTTTTTTCCTTTTTATAACGCTCAATGGCAATGGGATCTTTGAAGCTGAAATCCTAGAATTATTGTTTAAGATTAAAATTGGAAAGAACCAGATTGGTCAGAAAATGAATGCAAGAAGGAAACATAAATTTCTGCGGCATTAATAATACATGACGGTTGATACATTATTTCTCAACCATCTATCAAATCATATCAGGTTCGTTTTCTAGGAACTTGTGTTCTTCTAATTAATACAGGTTGTTGAGTTCTCTTTTAATTTATTTTATTGGTAAAAATTTTGTTCCCCTGTGAACAGATATGACACATAAATTCATATAAATCAGCTAACTCGTCATGTTTGCATACTACTTATAGCTATTTCTATTTCTGAGTTGGAAAATTGAATTAATGATTAAAAATTCATTTTACAATGTATTAGCCCAAATATAATATTTTTCCAGTTTGAAGTCCAATATTTGACAACATTGCAACCTCTTCTGGTCATAGTTGGTAGTGGATTGGCTGGGCTTTGAGGAAGAATGTCAATGGAATACTCTTTTCTTACATATTCTCTTTTTGTGGATGGTCCAACGACCTTGGAACATTTCATTGATTGAGTGGGCTCTAGTAGATAGGCCAGGACGGGGCAATGCTCTTTTTGTTTTTCTCCTTGTATAGGGTGATGTAAGTTTTCCTCTTGTTCTCTGGGTCATGATTTTAGCGCCCGTTCTTCAATATACTTCTTCAACTATGAGAATATGTATTTACTTATTAAAAAAAACATATTCTCTTTAGCCAATGCTACTTTTGTTTCCTCTACTTTTTGTTCCAATTGAGACTTGAACATGGAATCTCCCATAATCCAATGCAACCCTTTACTACTTGAGCCATGGCTAAAGTCGTTAGAATGGGTACTTGCATTAGTGATAGAGACTACAGTTATGATGACCTCATGAAATACCTCTTTGTATTGCTCTAGAATTATTTTTCATTAGTTGATGTAATCTTTAATACTTGAGGCATTAAAGAGTTGATAATTCAGGCATATCTGAATATTATTAATAGAAATGCTGACTGCTTTAAGGGATTTCTATCTATCTCAATGATATTGGACCTTGAGCTGTTTTCAATTTTTTATATTGACATATAATGATGTGTGCCAGGATTTATAATGAAGAAGTTGATTTGTAACTTTTTTTTTAATCTTTGGTAGTTTGTTCTGTGCCATCTTTGGGACATTCCTTGCAACATGTAATTGATATTATAACTGATTATCAGTTCCTATTCACTGGCTCAGAAAATTTAGTAAGTATTGAGTATTGCTGGGAATCTTTCTCCACTTACATCTCAATTTGCATAATCAATGGGCTGTATCATGGTGTTCCATTTTCTCTTACCTTCTTTTTCGGCATACAATGGTCATGGTATCCATCCAGTGTGGAATGTAATGGGTTTTCATTTCAAAGATCTTGAATTGCTCTATTTGAGATTCGCTATTCTTTCATTCAAAGATTTGTTGTTATGATACCAGCATCTTCCTTTGCCATATATTTTTATAGTTTTGGTCTCTTGTTGCATGTAGCACTTTTATTTATTGTCCCTTCCTGTGGTATCTGCTGCTTGTTGCTTGTCCTGTATTCTCTCGTGTTACCTTGTTAAATGAGTACTTCTGTGCTTGCTCTTTGTAGTCTGCATCTCAAGTTCATGGGGGTCAACTTGCAGTTGGTTTTGTGGATGGTTCTGTCAAGCTATTTGACGTCCGAACCCCTGACATGTAAGTGCTTTCCACGTTATTGATTTATTTTTTTGCCATGCAAATGTTTTCCTCATCAATGAAATCGTCATTACTGGTCTCTTATGTATCAAAATATCTCATACTTGGATTTCAGATATATGAGAAAAAATGAATCAATCTTCAAGCTCTTTGGGATGGAGCACTATCTTTAATTTTTAAATCAGTCTTTTGAACTATCAAAATTTTATCTGTTCTATTTTTACTGCCTTAGTTTCCATAGGATTGTAGACTAGCGAGTATTTGATGATTGAAAAGATACACATGTATGTATCTTAACGTTTTGTTGAAGATTATTTCTCTATTGACATTTGACATCTCTCTCTCTCTCTCTCTCTTTCTATATTTCTCTGTGTGTGTGTGTTTGTTCATGCCTTATTCTAATAACGATGCTTGTGATATGTAGGCTTGTTTGTGCAGCAAGGCCACATACTACGAGGTCAGAAAGAGTGGTGGGAATTGGCTTTCAGCCTGGGCTTGATCCTGCAAAGGTAAATGGAGCACCGTGATGGTTACATGCCCTGTTTTTTGGTAAAAAATCGGGTTAATGGTTTTTCTGCAGCCCCTATCAAATGGGGTTATTTGATAGTCCTCATTTCTCTTGAAATATTATCATTATAGTGAACATTTAGGCATGATGGTAGTGCCGGCTTTTAACTTGTCTTGCTTTGGCTGTTTGACTGTCTTTTCTCCAGATCGTGAGTGCATCTCAGGCTGGTGACATTCAGTTCCTTGATGTGAGAAATAGCAATTCTGCGTACCTCACAATTGATGCTCACAGGGGCTCTCTTACTGCTTTGGCTGTTCATCGACATGCCCCACTTATTGCCAGTGGTTCAGCAAAACAGATCATCAAAGTTTTTAGCCTGGAGGGTTCACAGCTAGGCACCATCCGTTACTACCCAACCTTCATGGCCCAAAAGATTGGACCTGTGACTTGCCTCGCATTTCATCCTTATCAGGTGCTACTTGCTGCTGGTGCTGATGATTCTCTCGTCTCTATCTATGCCGACGACAACTCTCAAGCACGATGAATGCCACCATTCTTTAATGATTATATGCTTCATAACAACAGGCTTCAAATTTGGGGGGCTGAAAAGTGCACACATCAAGATATCACCAAAATCAGTGCATTTGGATCTTCAGGTGTGCCACGATCTGCTGTACCGGTACCTCTTCACAC
Organism: Tetrastigma voinierianum; assembly: GCA_016808115.1. Classification (NCBI taxonomy): domain Eukaryota; kingdom Viridiplantae; phylum Streptophyta; class Magnoliopsida; order Vitales; family Vitaceae; genus Tetrastigma; species Tetrastigma voinierianum. The sequence continues at coordinate 748,371 of JAEQBH010000234.1, read as the reverse complement.
AAAATGTTTCTGGAAATGCTTCCTGGGCATGCTGTGTTGAAATTGTATGCTATATATATATATATATATATCTATATATATTCATTAGCCTCCAGTGGAGAGGGAATCACGCATATTGGGAAGAAATGCTGGGAAGTTCATTGGAGGCTTTGGCAAATAATCTCTCATATTAATATCTATATATATAAATATCTATACATAATAGGTAGAGGGTTGTAAATATTTCTTCCTTTTTTTCCTTGATATTTTTTTTTAATCTTTTTATTTCCTTTTCCTTTTTTTGGGTTGTGTTTTTTCTTCTCCATTTCTTTGTTCAATTTGTAAAAGTAGCGAATTTATCATTATTATAATTTTAAGTGTTGCAGACAAGTGAAATGGATTTTTAGTCCGTTAAATGAAGAGATTAATTCAAATCTATCGGTGTTATAGCGTTTGTTGTAGCCTTTAAACATATAGAACTTTTGATAACAGTAATAGTAGAAAAGTGGTAATTGGCTTAGTGAGTACATGATCTTCACTTCTCACCTTTTGTCCAGTTCAATAGCTCTATTTGAGCATAACATTTAAGTCATCTTTATTAATTTCGAGGAATAAAGAAAAGAGATCATTCCTTTATGCCATTTATGGTATTCTTGAGTATAAGTATCCTGAACACTCGAGGTTTGGTTCAAGTGGTAAAGGGGTAAGATAGGCTTATGGCATATTCACGTCTTTGAAATTAGAAGGATGCTGAAACTAATTCTACCAAAGATTCTTTTGTTGAAAGCTCGACGATTAGAAATTTGCTTGATGTTTGCTAGCGTAAGCGTAACTTGTTAGGATAGAATCTTTTTAGGCATGACATGATGCAACAATTGATGGATTCAATTGACATTTGTATTATGACTCCAGTTTTTCATTCGTTATAAGTATTATGTAATATCAAACATTAAGATCAATCTTAATTGTATTGTACATGACTTAGGTGCACTAAAGTTGCAAGGAAGATCTAAATTATGAGTTCCTTTTAAGTTAGTGATTTGTTTGCAGTTGGTTTATATGGACTTGGGTAGTAATTTTGAGGTTGTAGTATATTACCTCCTAATTATAATGACTTCTTTTGATTATCGAGGCGAGTTTTCCATGATAAATACATTAGTGTTTGTAGTTAGTTACATATTGTACAAAATACTAAGTTATGAATTGACAATTGGGTAGTCATAACTTTAACAAAATACCATGTTGAAAGAATATTGACTTCTTTATCTGGTCATGTATTCCTCGTGAATCGGGTCACTATTGATTAAGATAGGTGGCAATAAGTATTATTTAGATTTACCCAATTATCTTAGATCGCGATCAGGAAATTTGTGATTGTAGTAATTCCTTTATTTTAACATATGCTTTTAATGAATTAAAGCGCGTCAGTTGATCACATTATTAGATGATTCCAAACCATCTTTTTCTACCTCTGGTGGTATTGTTGTTGTATTTGTTGCGGATGGGCGGTTTCATATGGAGGCTTTTATGATTGCAAATCCGGGGATTAGAGTTTACCGATACGAGCCGACTGTGAAAAGATCAAATCGCATTGAGTGAAGGAGGAGCCTGAAACATTTTATCTTGTTAAATATTTGGATAATCGGATTGAAGAGTTTGGATTAGGATAGAATGAAGTCGAGTAGGGATGAAATGCCTAAAAATTGGCCGACTAAGAAACGAAAATGCAGTCGGCAAAAAATAGGTTAGTGACCAGATATGTTGGGACATTTGGTTTTTTGTATTATCTAATCTCGATTTAGGTTTTGGTTGCAATTGAAAAATAAATTTTTTTTAAAAGTAATTGATTAGACTAAGTAATCTTTTATTCCTAACTACAATACTATAACTGAAAAATTAATATCAAATTTATAATATGATTTAAGATAATCTTCACTGTTAGTAGGAAATATTCTCATATATCTTTCGGGACAAGTAACAAATAAACTATTTTTTGCCTTAACTTGAAGCTTAAGAAAAAAGGAAGAATATATATATTGTGACAGCCAAATAATTGAGATTCAATATAAAACAGGATATATGACCGGATATGGTAGACTCAAACCTTGCTTATGGGGATATATCTATAAACAATAGTGCCTAGAAGTCGAGGGATGTGAAAAAGAGCTAATTTTTTGATACCACTTTCTTCTCTATTGTGAAGCTTGGTTAATCCAAAAAAACCAATTTATGTTATTCCTTTTAATTGTTAGGTTTTTTTGTTTATATAAATAACAAATCAAAAACCAAAGATCAATTTTTTTTTTTTTTTGTGGCACAGTTTGGTTAATTAGCATACGCCTTAGGTCACGAATATGTCTTTATTTTGTTCACGAATCTTGGATTAAATATAATATATAAATATAATATATATTTGTTATAATAAACTTCTGAAGTAAAAACAGGATGGGATGTGAAAAATAATTTATTCATAAAATCACATTACAATAATTTTAATTATTATTATAAGATAAATTATTTTTAATATTCAAGATTTTTTAAAATAATTTTATTTCACAAAACAATAGTGGATCTAGAAGCGGATAAATAAATCTAATTCGGATGGAGATTGGATGGGAGGATAATATAGAAATAGTAAATGGAGATAGAGAATCTAGAATCCTACCCTTCTCCAGCCCATTTGCCATCCATCCCTACGATCCTTACATTGGCTGGTTTGTTGTTGGAGGCATATGATCACCAGGGCAAGAAGGAATCGAGGAAAAAAAACGATTTTGAATATGAGGTAAATTGGGGGATGGTGGCAGGACACGTGGGAGAGAGGCAGGGAATCCGAGGATTCTTGATAGGTTGATGAAGAAGGAAAGGGGTGTTTCTCTTGGACGGTCTTTTTTTATGTCTGAGATATCTCCAGTAGCAGCAAGGATGTGACAATGGTGTTTGGGCCCTGGGGGGACTGACTCTGTGGGTGCTTGTGAAGCCGCTATTGAATTCTTTTGAGGCTGAGATTGCTCTTGGTCTTTTATACGTGGTTGGTGGGAGAAAGCTTCAATGGCTAATTCAGATTGCAACAATAATGGATTGTGTTGCAAATTGTAATGATGGATAGCTGGCAATGGTGTGTTGTTTATTACAATGTTTAATTAGGATAGTGTTTCTGAGAGTTGCCTAATGGATTATTATGTTATGCTAGGATGGATAGAGTGGAACTCCTCTTATGCCAAAAAAAAAAACCGAATCGGCCAGGCCTTCTCTGAGAAATGTTTCATCTTGTACTGGTAATGCTGCCATCTAACTATTAATCCAAGAGAGGCCAGCCACAGTTACATGTAGATATGCAATTGCATACTGTCCTGTTCTTCTAATAGAGTGCAAATCAAACCTCCCAATTCAGGTTTTTATGTATGCAGTTTTTTAAACATTAGTAATGGTATTGTTGCTCAATATTTTTCTGCCCCACTTGACATTCATATTTAGATTGTGAACTCGAAGTTGCAGAAATTGATTGGGAAGTGAATTTGGGTTTCACCTGACTGGGAATCTTATTGGTGGACAGAAGAGGAGTTATGCAAGTCAGTTTCTTGTATTAGATCGTTCAAATTTTCCTGAAAATTGTCCAATTTTAGAAATGGCAAAATTCTTGATAATTTTCTTGCCTATGTTTGAATCATGTTCAGTACTAACAATTCGGGAAAAATTAAATGTTATATATTTTTCTATTTGCCAAAAGAGCAAACACCACCACCTCAGAGAATAAATTATTGAGCGTCATTCAGTTGGCATGGACAGAGAAGAAACCAATGGAACAATTGCAATGGATGACAAGGGTTGAAGGATTAGGTCGACAGTGACAATGATCGAAGGCGTGGGTTGAAGTTGAACTACCTAGATTGTGGATAATGCTAGAACCAAGAAATTATTGGTATGGTCTACTGTTTTCTATATGAACCAAGAAAAGTTACGAAAATCTAATTCCCAAAAAAGGTTTTAACAATGGTTTTGTAATCATATAAAGAGCAGATGTATGTTAAAGGAATAATTTCCCAGGAAAGAGCTGCATTTTGTGCTTTGCTACTAGGACATCTTGTGGGTGGGGCTTGTATAGAGCTAGCTAGCTAGCTACCTCTAGGGGCTTCTAAGTGCAGCATAATACTAATTAAAAAAACCAAGAAAAGGATTGAAACTTTATGCTTGTGATATTCTCTATCATTTTAATTTGAGTATTTTTGTAACCACCTGAGAATCAATACGAATTAAGTCGGTTTGTACCTAATAAAAAGTATCACAAACAAAAAAAATTGAAGAGATGAACTTCTGTAATTTAAGCTTAAGCTTTAGCGAGCAACGCCACTAAAGCATGAATTCTAGTCATCCTTGCAAGAGGCATGCATGCTAACACAATAAAAGCTCATCATCCAATTTGTAATCTGAGAAATTAGGTAATAGAGCAGGCATTGGGAACAAGGTTGCAACTTTGCCTAGGACAAGGGCAACCATGGTCGATAAACTCACTAAGAGAACAAGCATCACTCACAATAGCTACACATGGAAGGCAACAATGACGATGACGGTGATTGATGACTACGGAAAAACCTGAAGATTGTATCAATATTAAGGACTTTAAATACATTCCAAGTTTATAAAAGAAGCTGATATACACCATATTCACATGTATCATCAAGTCTGGAGTTTGCACAAGCTCTAGTATTTCATCATTTGAAGAACTCATTGCCTTCCACCCACCATACCTTGACTTGAAGTTCCAGACAAACTTGGAGCCGCGCTGCTTGTCATCTTCAGCCTTCCATCTGTATTGCCAAGAACATTAAGATCTTCGAATAATCTGTATGAAGGAATAAAAGGCTTGTTTCCTGATGCAGGAGCAGGATTCCTAGGACCAAGTGCCCGTCCATCTCCATTCATTGCCAGTCCATTGCTTCCGCTTGAGGAAAATGAATTATAGTGCTGCAATGGTCTAGGCCCTTGCATTGGCATGTAAGATGTATTTGAGTTGACTTGCAAAGTTGAATGCATGTAACCAGATGATGAAGGATTTGGGTTTGAATAACCAGGGGTGGTAGCCCATGGTGGAGGGGGGTAGCCATATGAGTACTGTGCATATTGAGGCCGAGGCTGAGTTTGAGGCTGCAGCTGTGGTTGAGGCTGAGGCTGCAGCTGTGATTGAGGCTGTGGTTTCTGAGGCTGGGCCCAAGGAACAACATAATTGCTGTAGGGAACCTGCCCTTGATTTCCAGAATAAGTCCCAGAAGAATAAGGATACCCCTGTGTTGTTGCCGAAACAGGTGCCTGATGCAAGTTTGGGTTAAAGGTCGATGGAGTTTGTGGCCCATGAGAGGCAGATACAGGTGCCTGATGCAAGTTTGGGTTAGAGGCTGATGGAGGAGCTTGTGGCTCGTGAGTTGTTGATATTGTTGATAAGGTCAGACTCAAAAAGTCAATCATATCTTGCTCTTTTGTGGTCTTAACTGGTGCAGGAGATACTGGAACAACAGCCAACGCATCACTGGGATCAAGGGTTGAGCTGGCTGGTGTGATTGAAGTCGTAATGCTGGTACCGTTACTGGTTCCAGTAGAGGTGCTCTGAGAAGGTGTGGCCTGGGCTTTGGAGTGCCTGCATTTATAAGAGAAAATGAACATCAATGAAAAACACAACGTGACAGATTAAATGTGTCATTCTAGAGTGAAGGAACAGAAGAAACAGGTCAACAAGTTGGCAACACAGCTATGATAGTGATCCACCAGGCCAAACATCTACCATTGCATATCATCTACCTACGTCTTCAGCAGTATTATCCACCATCCATCTAAACATATGAGGATGAAGTAACAACATGGCCACAATCAAATGATAGGGCTAAATTTTCTAGCATGGCATCAGATCATGATATTATGTGATGGAATAGCATCATGCTGTAAATGTTTGTGACATGCAGAAAACAAAAGAAGGGTAATTTCTACCATCCCTAGAGGAATATCAGATGAGCTACTGGTTATGCATGACCTACCTTCTGGCCAGCTGTGCAAAATCATCTTCCTCATCTTCCTCTTCTTCAGCTTGGACATTGGCCACAGCAGCAACTGGTGTAGGGAGGGTAGCATTTGATGTTGGGACAGACTCTTTTAATTCAGTCGGTTTGAGGCTGGATGAACCTACATTTGGTCGCTGAGGGCTGAAATTTTGTACTAGATTTGGCAAGGGGGCACCAGAAAGTATAGAATCATGCTTAGCCAGCACACTTTGGAGGCCATCATTTAATTCGAGACCTCGACCAAGAAGTTCCTCATCCCTGCCATAAAAACAGAAAAGCATTCTAATTAATGAACATCACGTGGCACCATTCAGAGACACGAACACGCATATATGTGTGAAGAAATATCAGTTTCTTGGATGCCCTAAGCTCTGTAATAAGAACAAAACACATATGATAGCTGAACCCTTGCCAAATGGATGGTGAACATAAGGATATGTTAAAGAATTTACCCTGACGAAGTTAGCATCTGCATCAGCCTTTTTTGGTTCGCTCGGCATTGATTCACCAGATCAACTATCACCTCATCGTTCACAGCCTACAAGCATCAAACAAATAATATCCAACTAAGAAAGAATTTATTCACAATTTGATAATGCAATTAAACAGCATTGCACATACTTGACGATCACTTGGGTCTACAGCTTGCAGCATATCGGCTAGAAGCTGCATAACCTCCTGCATGGAATCCATGCTTCCTAAACTAAAAGGGTAGAAGAGAGAATATCAAACAACAAAGTGAGACATATTAAAACCAAAATTAGATCAGAAGACCACCAACCCAAACACCAAAGAAAAAAGATGAAAAGAAAAGAAGCAAGCAAAAGAAAAGAAAAGAAGCAAACGATAGAGAAGCAGCCAATGGATCAAAGTGAAATGCCCACCTGACACTTTCCAACTCTGATGCCATTGCTTCATCAAGCCTTCTGGTAGAATTGCTTGGCATTCCATACCCTGATTGAGGATATCTTACAATTGGATGGGCAACCGGTGGTGTAAATATTGGAGCAGCATCTAATGAACGCTTGGGAAATTCTACTCCAGCACGCTGGCATCAATACAATCATAAGCCAACTATTATGTTGTTGACCATAAAATAAAATAAAAATAAAGACAACTTTCCTATTCAATATGAACATAAAGGCTTTAGAAACAGAATGGTGATAAAAAAAATTTGACAAAGCATATCACCAAGGAAGCACGGACACGGACACAGACATGGGGATACGACAAGACGGACACGGAGACACGGCAAATTCCAAAAAACTAGGACACGGATATGATAAGGACACGACATAATAAAATAATAAAAAATAATTATTCTTACAAATATTATCCTTAAAAAACAATTTAGATAAATAAAAAACAAGTGTTCAAACATCGTTCTTACAAATATTCAAAGACTAACATCAGTAATACTAAACTAAATACTAGCATTCCCTTCTTGATCGAATAAAACGGCTTCCAATTCAGGTTCATCAAGAGAAAGATCTGCAATCTTTAGAAGTCCAACATTCTTTATATCCATTGAGTCAAAACCATCTCCTCCAACGTCCCACATTTTAGATTCACCTTCATTATAGTTTGGAGATCTCCTTGACAGAAGTAGAAAATTGTTATGGACAAAAACCAAGTCCTCAACTCTTTGTGGTTTAAACTTGTTTCTCTTCATAGAGTGAATGAAATTATATGTGCTCCAATTTCTCTCATAACATGAGGATGAACAAGGCTGTCCTAGTAATTTCAATGCTATAGATTGAAGCATTGGTGCGGAAGTTCCACGAACAACCCACCATTTAACAGGACTCATGTACCACCTGTCATATGTGCTCCACTACACGTCTTTAACACATGTATTTTTGCTTAATTTGGTCATTTTTAGACTTTTTAAAAATATTTTCATCAAATTTTATATAATTTTTGCTTTACCAATATTTTTGTAAAAATATCCACCGATATTTTATTGATATCTAAAAGAATGCTGAAGTGAAGAAAAGAGCCAAATAAATTCAAAAGGTTATCGTTTTCTAAGAATTAGGGCTGGATTGTAGTGTGCTTTGTGAATGTTAGCTCATCATTTTATAAAAAAACAAAGAAAAAAAACCCATGAAATATGTCCAACCGTGTCCTGCCATGTCCTGCCGTGTCCAAAGCCTTAGAACTTCTTATCTGATCAACGACATGCCACGTGGTGTGTCTGACATGTATTAGACACTTGGACACTTAACCCATAAGGCGTGACCGTGCTTCATAACATATCTCAAGTGATAGTGTTCAATAAAATTAACACAACAAGATGGTCCCATTTTTTGAAAGATACATCTTGAGTTGGCATTGATAACAACGAGAAAATAGTCATATTTGATTACAGATCTTGTGGTTGGGGGTTGAACAAATGCTAATGAGCGTAGATGGTCCCCCCACTACTAAATTTCAAACAGGAAATTACTTAAAAATACTTTAGTTTCATTAAGGACCGTGTTAGCTTATCATGTGATACAAAAGAAAGGTATCAAAGCCATCCAAACAAATCCAGGCACACTAGCAACTCTCTATCTCCAACTAGGAGAAAGAAACAATAGAGCAAAAAGAATGGAATATTATTAATGTATGCTTACTCTTAGCTCATCATATGCCCAATAATATTGAGGATGTTTTCCCCGTGGCCCACCAAATGCTTCTTGCCAAGAGTCTAGCAGGGTCAAGATTTTTTCTCTCACCTGCATATCAGCCTGAAAAATCCATCCACCAAAAGTTTGTGTTTTAAGGTGAGATAGATTTCCATCATAAATTTATGCAACTGTAGAAGGACCTTAAATAAATCTACATCTAAGAGAATCAGAGAGAAAAATGATAAAATCTATCATTCGAGAATGGGCATAACCTAGACATATCTGCAGGTACAAATGGATTGCATTGAAATCTCAGAACTTTCGTGAAAGTACAATTGAGACCTGTTTACCAAAAAATGATGAAAGAGCAGTAAAATCATCATTTATAGAAAATCTAAGTTAGTCCCTCTTGTCTAATCAGATCTACCACTAGGCTCCATCTCCAAGGCTATTGCAGCAGATCATCCAGACCTTCCATGAATGATTCAAAGGCTACCAGTTGAGGAGGGCCAAACATGACCACCCATACTTTAAACATAATTTCAAGTATATCAGTCCACAGGTTGTTGGAGAGGGATAGTACTCATCAATTCCAGAAAGGGAACGAATCAAATGGTTTCCTTGAGCAATTGGAAATCTTATTTCATCCCTTTTTTTATTAGCTATAATGAGTCTCCGTAAGTCTTCTGCCCTTTTTTGCTTCATGATGCCTCTGGACATTCAACTACCCTAGGGGATGTCACAGGATACTTTTGTCCAGATAACCTTTGGCAGTCCAAAAAAAAAAAAAAAGGGATTTGCAATACATTTAAAAATACTTAGTATCATTCTAGCAAGTTTGATTCATTTCAATATCAAACTGCTAATTCACAGCATCAGACAAACAATATCTGAGGGATGATAAGCATCTTTTTATGAAACTAATTCAAAGCATTTTTTTATGATGGATGAAACTAAAGAATTCAACAAAAGACTCAAACACAAACTAAGACCAATAAAAGTAACAATCATGCATCTTAAGTTGAATTCATTACAATAACAGTTGCAAAACTTTACCTTCTTCTTCACAATTTTTATCATTTCCTGTAGAACAGCCCTCTCAGCGATTTGAAAATGGACATAGTCACCACAGTTCTTCACCATTGTTTCCACAAGCTGCAAAGTACATTTTTTTTATAAGTCGTCATTGTTTCCACAGGACATAGTCACCATGTACTTTGCAGCACAAGCTGCAAAGTACATGTCATATTAACTAAAATCTAAAGCCAAATCCCAGCACAACAGCATCATAAATTGTGAGGCTATAACAGTAACATAATATGATTTTGCACAATGATACTGTAGTAAGAATAAGTTAAAAAAGCATTCAGTCTTATTGGTTTCTAGCATATAAGTTCACTTGAAAAGAACAAAATGGAAAGATGATATGTTCCAATTAACAGTACCGTCAATGCCAGCAGTTGAACTTTAGGATTCTTATGCTGCAATCTTCTTTTCACGGCCTTAACCACGTCTTTGGCCTGCCTGAGGGATTCAATACAAACTCATTAGCAAACCAGAAAATGTTTTATTTTACTTTCAGTTCTTACAAATTAACATGACCCAAGAAAATTTCAAAACTCCAAATCCCCCGAAATCTTAATTTTTCTTTTCTTCTTCCGTATTTCCCAAGCTAATACATGGACTTAGCACCGGAGTCAGAGATATTTGACTTTGCACAAACCATAACAACATAAAGCAAAAGGTTCAATTTTTCTCATTTCTTTCCCCAACCATCCCGTCTACAAAACAGAGGGAAAATATAAATTAAGTTTTCCCACTTCAAGAACCTCCAGAGTGCTTCATATCATAGCATACAAACATATTGTGAAAAGCAAAAATTGAAAATAAATAAACCACCAAAAAAACAGTAGTGACTTCAAATTGAAAAAATAAAAATATCTTTTAAACACAGACATCTCCATCTTTTGGATAAAACAGAAACCCTAAGATGAAAAAACAAATAGAGAAAAAAATCAATTAAGTCAACTCCATTAAACGTCATAACTAAATAGCGTACCAATGATTAGAATTGATCGTATCACAAATATCGATGTTCATAGTCCAATCAGGACCGATTAGAAGTTCGCTGGTGGCCTTATCGACTCGCACAGTAGCTGAAGAAGATGAAGAAGAAGAGGAAGAAGAAAACGGAGAAGCCATCTCCCTCCTACCTTTCCGCTCTGCGACTACAAGATTAAAAAGGGGAAAACAAACGGAACAAACACGAACAGAGATAACAGAAGGTCTGTTAGTCTGCAGATGTTTTTTTTTTATTTTTAAATCCTCTGCGCTGCTCGAACACTTATTTTCCAGAGCATAAACACCGCCAAAAATGTTTGGACGGATCGAAAATTCAGAAACCCTCGAAAAGTGCGACTCTCTCTATTCTTCGTTCCACCACTCAATCGTCCCTCTCTCGTCTCTTTCCTTTTCCCGGAAATTTCTTTCTTTTTCCTTTTCTTCCTTTTCTTCCTCTCTCGTGTCCTCGTGGACCCCACTCGCCCGTTTCCATTCAACAATAGTACCGCCACTTGGCCTTAACGAAAAGTCCCTCTTCTCTCTCCGATGAGCGAGTGTACGGATTTACTGCACCGCCGCGATTGAGATTGAACTTCTACTAAATCTTTTCTCAATTTAATTTTTCTTCTTCTTTTTTTTTTTCTCCCTCTCTCCCTCTCTCTGATTGCTAATATCTTTTTTTTTTTTTTTTTTTTACATCATTTTTACGACGATTTTCTGGCTTTAAAGAGGTGATGAGATTTCATTTGATGTGTCCCTATTAGGCGGCTTTGTCCATTTTCTATAGGGGTTATTTATAGTTATAGCTTTATCACATGGATCATCTCAAACAGTCATACTTCAATTTATTCACTTGGGTCATAGAAAATTCGAGCTTCCTTTAATTACTCTTCAACTTATTTACTTAATATACTATTATTAATTTATTTTTTCATGTTACAATAATAATAGCAAAATCTTAAATGTAATTTTTTTGAGGATTTATGCATATTACTAAATGTTGAAATCAACCAATAAGAACATATTTATAAGGAGCAAAATATAATATTAAAATCAAATTGAAATCAAATATACAAAATTACTGAGGTCCGATTTTATGCAATAATAATTTTGATGGTAAGAAGATAATTAAATAGCAGGCAGATTGGAAGAAGATGGTTCATGGTAGAGTCGAAGTATAATTTTTTTTTTTAATATGAGTACTTTTTTAGTATTTAAAAGGATTTTTTTTTTTAAATTTAAAAATATTTCCTATAATCACTGCTTAACTTTTATTCTATTAACAAATGTAGAAATTCAAAAGCTACACGATAATTAACATAGGATTTTATACTATAAACTTGATCGTAAGAAGTGAATTAAATAGCGGAGTAGTTGGAAGGAGGTGTTAAAATAGAAGTATATAATTTGTTAATATAAGTGACTCTTAATTTTAAAATTGATTTTTCAAAAATTTTAAAATATAACTTTTAGTTAACTGTGTAAATAAAATAGTGAAAAACCCTAATATAATTTTCTTTCAACTTTTTATCTAGAGCCTCTTGCCAAAGCTTTAGACGCGATTTTATTATTCTTAACTCAAATCCCAACCACATATCTATACATATTTTTCTTTTTAATAAAGCTAGTTATTCTATATAAATTTGTGCTTTTATTTGGCTTTTTCACGATTTAAATTATTTGGTCTGGATGCATGTAATTATCGTTGGCTGTAAAGGTAGGATTACCGCTATCGTCTCATGCGATTACAAGGATGTTCTCGCATTTATAAGCTTTGCTATTACAAGCTGACGATGAAGAGACAAAAAGCAAAACAATGGACACACATGGGTCAGAAACTGTAGCTTATACGTATTATACCACAATAATAATATAAAAATATATGTTTTCTGAATAATTTATTACTTTAATTAACTCTATCAAGCCATTTTTAAGGCTTAATGATTTTAATTTTATATTTTTATAGGAGTATTATTAGTTTGAATCAATGAAATTATTATTCTTTTCAAAAAAATAAAAGTTTATCTTTAGTTTTGCCAAATGTATAGCACTTTTATAGAAAAAAGAATTCAGGCTAAAACATTTCCTAAAACAGGGATGTGAAGTGCAAGGAGGGTTCTCTACGTAAGTAACAATCATGAGTCATAAGTGTATGGTGGGTGGCGGGGTCAGGTTGGGATTGGGGATTTTAGAGTGTGCATGATGAATCAAAAGCTAAAATGTATATACATTTGAGCTATTTATTTGGCAGGCGCCTGACATTAATTTCTCTCAAGTTAGGAAGTATTTGTCCCGGGGGTTCTTTCTAAGAATTTTCTTCTGTCAAAGTTTCAAAATTGGCTGATAATTATGCATTCATTCATGCGAACCTGGACATTTCAGGGGACCTAATTTGAATAATTGAAACACATCATTTGACCCCATTTTTGATAAATTTATTGATAATTAAATAAATAATTATTAAAATATTTTAGGTTGCAAAATAATTCAAATTTTATGACAGTTTTTGACATATAAGCAATGAAATAAAAATTATTTTACAATGAAATTGTGTTTTTAAAACACAACTTTATAATTTTACATTAAAATAATGTCTTTAAAATAAGATTTCATAATTTTATACTGAAATATTGTTTTCAAAATACGATTTCATAAATTTACACTAAAATCATGTCTTTGAAATACGTCTTAACAATTTTAAAAATTTACATTGAAATCGTATCTTCAAACCACGATTTTGTATTTTTATACTAAAACTGTATCTTTAAAACATGATTTCACAATTTTACAATTTATATGGAAATTATGTTTTAAATATACGATATCTATATGGCGTTTAGTTGGGAATAAGTATCATAGGCTTTAAAAAATTTATTTGTATTCTATATTTAAATATATATTTTTATAATTATGGTATTATTTTAAAAAGCCCTAATTTCACCAATTGCCAGTTCACCAAATTTCGAACCATGATATATGGAGAATTCCTCATTATGCCCCACACCCCGGGCACCCATGGGATCATTGGGGCCGTACTCAATTCTGGCCACCACACTAAGATCCTAAGATCATTGAGATCCTAAGATCAAATGCAGGAAAATATGAGGCTATTTGGAGCCCTTATTTATTTTTTTTATTTTTTATGATAACAGTTTTTGAAAATATAAAAAATATAATTTTGGTATTATTTAAAATTTTGTTTCTGTTTTTATCTTTTAGATTTAGTGTTTTTTATGTTTTTAAAGGATACAAACGTGTTGTCGTATTTTTCTTATTTTTTTTGTTTTAAGAATTAAAAACAAAATTTGAAAACTATAATCAAATAGATCTTAGTTTCTTGTTATTGAAAACTATTTTTTGTTTTGAAAACATGAAAAACGTTAAAATTATATTTGGTTTCCATTTTTTCGTGTTATGAAAACAAAATTATTTAAAAAGAAAAAAACGAAAATAATGTTTTTTATGTTTTCAAAATTTGCTTTGGTGATAATATTCAAAACATCAACCAAATGGAATTCTTACTTTTTTAGTAATCATAGATGTTCGAGGTAGTTTATGTGTATCTCAATTAATCCCACGAAATTTAAAAGTTAACATTATAATAAAACCTCTATTGACCCTAAGTGAACTCTTATGGATCATCATTCGAATATGAGATTTATTTTTTATTTTTTATTTTTGACATATATTTATTTTGTATCATAATATTGAAGTATTTTATTTTTATAGAAACTTCAACTTGACCTATTTTCTAAGTATCATAGTTGTATCCTTAATCATTGAACTATGTCTCAGTGAGGAGATGAAGTTTCTTATTGTTATAAAATAAATGAAAAAAAATAAAAGAAGAGAGTTTTGGATATGTATAGGTTATTTAAAAAAAATATATTAATATAAATGAAAAACCAAAATAATGTATAAACTATTAAATCTTAGTAATACTGAAATTTTTTTTTGGTAAACTAATGCCTAAAATAATGGCCACACATTGGTTATGATATTGAAATATATTTTTTACGTTGATACAGTAGTTAATAATTATGATATTAACTTATAAAATTTTAAGTGACAGAGGCATTACTTTGAATATTAGTTTGCTTTTGAAATGGTAATTTGTTTTTAAAAATTTGTATTAGTTTATAATAATGGGGGAAGCGACGGGGGCTCAATGAGTGGGTGGAAAAATAGACTTTTGACTCGAGCAGTGCCCGCATCATCATCATCATCATCGCTTATAAATAATATATTTTGGCAACCTGTCTGTCACCTGTTGTCTTTCAAAGGGTTCATATCATTCCTACTGATTCTTTATCCACTCTTCCCTCTGCTTCTCTGACAACTTGCACTTTTAAAGCATAATTCACGCACAAAAAGAGGACACGGGTATGACCTTTTCGTTTTTTTTCCTTTTTTTCTAATTATAAAGTTTTTAACTTTGTATCGTCTCTTTCTGCTACATAGTGTTTATGAGGGAATCCTAGGGGTCAAAGTCACTGCTCTATGGACTAGGGCACTGAAGAAGAAGACAAGGTGGAGAGAGAGAGCCCTTCCCTTTTTTCCAGACTCTATTTTAGAGCCATGCTAGGTGTTATGCGTTTAAGATGCTTAGTAATCAGGTTGTATTTAGAAAAATCAAACACAATCCCCTTTCTTAACTCTCTAAAATCTTTGTCATTTATGAGTAATTCTTGTATTAATAATGAAGGATATTGTGTCTCTAGTTTGAAAAATAGATTCCATGAATTCCTTTGATTAATAGAAAATTTAAGTTAAATTTTGATGATTCAAAGATTAATAATATAAGTAGATCATGATTGATTATTAAAAATTACAATGATATTATTAAGATGATGCGAAACAAATATTTAGACAATGCTTTTAATAGCGAACCTAGGAAATAAAGTTATAAAAGACATAAAAATCTTTAAGTTTGGCATTATAACATAATGGTTAAGAAATTTACATTGCCCTCTTAAACCCAAGGTAGGTTCGAGTGCCTCCATAATTACAAGAACTCTAAAATAATTATAAATTATCATAATAAAAAATAGGTTTTTAAACCTGTAGATTAAATGAGATTCCAAAGTAATTATAAATTGTTATAATAAAAGATAGTTTATTTAGTTAAATTATTTACTTAGTTCAATAATATCTAAATATTTGTAGCTATTGTCATTTTATATGAAAACGAATATTTCTTTCAAAAACACTCGAGAATGAAACTTATAAGATTAGAAGAAAATGGGGAAAGTTTCGTTTGATGTTTCAAATGAGGTTTAATTATTGCGAGAGACATAAGGTGTGAGGTTTAATTATTGTGAGATATAAGGTAGGCATTTGTTTTTTGTTTTTTTTTGGCTTTTTGCCCAATACCTGTTTATTTTTTTATTTTTTCATTACTTATTATCAAATTTTCATAATTTTTAGTTAAATAAAAAAGCTAAAATATTTGATTTTTTGATTTTTCTTAATGTTTTTTTGATTTTTTTTCTATAAAAAAATTATATATTTAAATATGAGAAAATTGTATATGATTGAATTGAAACTCTTATTAACTGTTTCATACTAATTAAATAACTGTTTTTATTTAAAAAACTGTTATTCAAAACATAGATAAAAATTAAAATTTTGATTTTTTTTTAGAAAAAAACAAATAACTAAATATTTAATTCTTTTAAGCATTATTCGAAAACCATAAGTACATAAAGAATAGTGGCAACCATGCTTAACAAAGGGGAACGGGAATCAAACTTTTGAAAGAATATGGCTCAAGCCTTTGGAAAAAAAAATGACCTACTTATAAACTTTTGAAAGAATATGGCTCAGACCACCAAGGGATGTTCCACGGAGTTTTGTTCTCAAATAATCCTTTTGAAAAAGGAAAATTCCCAAACTAAAATCAGTTTTTTAAAATAGTGTCAAAACTAGTATATGCTTATCATGTGGCGTCATATGGCCAAAATCATAATTGATAACTATAATTTAAAATTTTTTTAAATAGTTAAAACCATTGCAACTACCGTCTTAGGCTTAAAATTAGACCCATATTTTTTTTGACATCTATTCATTTACAATATATTATATTTATATGTTTCTTTAACAATTAGAATCATAATTGGTAATTATTGTTTTGAAAATATTTTAACCATTCATGTATTTGTAATGATATTTAAAAGATTTTAAAGTTAACCCATTACCGAGTATTATTTTAAATCGGAGCATTTTTTTAAAAAGAGATAAATTTATTGGATTTAAATTAAGAAGATAATTACTGTAAGATATAATCAAAAATGCTAAAATTGGTAATCGATTTGACACAGCTAATAACAAACATAACTAGGTCAAAGCCTTACACATTTGACAGTTAAAAAATGCTTAAAATACCTAAGATTCTAGATTCAGAAAGATAACGACAACAAGATTCGACATGACGACTTATTTCTGGATTAAACTCATTGCCATCTAAATCATAAATGTGAAAAACTCACTGGGTTAGTTTAACCGGCTGACGACATTAACTAACTACGCAATGTTTCTGAATACAAGCACATGAAAAACAGCCGAAACTTAGATCAATGCAAAAACACTTTATTAGAAAAAAAAACTCATATATGTGAAAGAAAACGATGAAATGAATGATTTTACGTCAAGAATAACCAATAAATCACCTATAATCTCCAATGAATAAGGACCTAAAATGGAAAAATAGAGGGTGCAACCGGTTGGGTATTTTGAAACTGATTAAGTTTGAGGATTATTTTTTTTCGAAAGTATTATTTTGGGACAAAGCTATGTTCCCTGACTAAATGAATATACATTTATTTGATCTCCTTCCTAAAAATTTAAGCTCTTTAAGTGACCATTACTAAGCCCAACAAAAGATAAAACCACAAGCGCAATAGAAGTTGTTGGGTTTTTTCTCAAGCTTTGTGGGACCTTTTTTACACTGGGAAATCACAAGACCAAGGAAATGACAGACAAAGATTACAAAAATTCCTACAGTCACAAAATCTATGTTTTTCATATTATTGCTTATACATAACAAGCACCAAATGTCTGGCTTGGAAGAGCAATAAGTGGGCGCACCAGGACGAATTATTGCATGAACAGGCCCGCCCCACCCAAGTGCTCAATAATAGTGATTCCCACTCTGTTTCTCACCATTGCCTTCATTCCTTTGACTTAGATATAGAGGGAGGGAATAGTTTTTGAGCACTTGTTTTTGGTTCAGAAACGTATGATGACAAGTTGGTATAACGAATCCGAACAGGGCAAAACATCAGTCAGGAATCATGCATAATGCATATCCCTATCATCCAATTCCATCCTCACCCCCTCCATCCACTCACTACTTTGATGGCAAGTCCTCAGTGTCAGTGGAAATACCCATCATTCTCCTTATGTGGCCAACGCAAATTAGCATAAAGAAGGGCCCTTTTAGCCTTTTTTCTGGTTCATTTCTTGATGTTGATGGGTCATGCTGGGCCAAAGTCAAGAAAAAAAACTAGGCTTTGGGCTTCTGGGAATGGACCCAAACTTCTCAACTTAGCCCAGTCCTCACAACTCTCTATCAGGCAAAATTAGTTTTATTTGGCAAGATTAGTGAGATTAGGGTGGGCCTATCTCCATGCCCGGCCGAAAACACATCACCACCCGCAGTGTAATCGATGAGCATGGGAGCATAACATAGCACCACTCAAACTAAAACTTAACTCGACCTAAACTCAATTTAGCTTTCAGATTTTCAAACTCAACTCGAACTTCGACTAACTCTAAAAAAGCCGAATCAATTAAAAAATTAATAAATAATTATACTTAAACTCGCTTTGATTAATAAAATAATAAAACTCAAATAAGCTTTTCACGAATCAACATTGTGATATCTAAAAGACCAAACGGTTTTTACAGAAAACTGAGTTGTTAGTCAGATTTCGGAAATTCAAATTAAAGTGTGACTGAATCATATTTCAACAATATTTCATGGGTTCATTCTACTTTTATGAGACACGTAAGATATCTATTTGCTCAAATCGAGTAAGAAATGAATGAGAAAATAGGGCCCTGCTAATCCCTCTTTGAAATGTGGGAAATAAATGAGTTGTAATGAGGGACGTGGTCACCAATCCCACATCGCTAAGGCCGAAGAGATTCACGCCACATATATATAGGCTAAGTTTTTCTTATGGATCAGTCGTCCTATGGTACCACACTTAAGGATGGGTTGCACCGCGATGCTCATCGTTCAACCACACATCGCTGAAGCGCAGTTTAACCCTGATCCGACGGGTCAATGCACGGTGGGTGTGCTTACGCAAGTCTCATCTTGGCAGAAGGCCTGCCCAAGCCCGTTGTCATGTCTGGGTTTTGAGTCAGGTTCTTAGATTGACCATCCCAAAAAGTCAAGGCTCTCTTAGGATGGTGACCTGGTCCAAAGCCTACAAAGAGGCTCCCATGAAATACTTTCAGCTCACTGGTCATTCCATAATTACACTGTACCTCGCCATTCATATCAGCAGCACCAAGGCAAAAGCCTTTAGTGCATTGATTTTCTGAGATTTGGGCTGGGCCCGCATTCAGTAGAATGATACACAACATGGGGCCATCACTGATGATGACTGAAGTGCCATTTCGATCTCGCAGAAGGATCACATATCTCTGGAGGCGACGTCAGAATTCAGTGGGCACACCTGAGAGTGGGCGAATTTTGTCTTCGTGACATAGTGTCAAACGACTAGCTCCTTATCTACCTAAAGTTTATCAATACGCCCGGCTCTGCAACTGCCAAGATTCACATTTGAGTCGTAAATCGCACGCGGTAACACTTTCGTCGCTCTCATGTAATGTGCCACAGCTATTAATTTCTTATCTTTTTGCACTGCGGTAACACTTTTTTGTATAATCGTTTTCTACATTTACTTGTTACTGTTTTAGTTTACATTTCATGTTTCAAAACTAAAATTTCAACAAGTAATTTTACTATATTTGAATACCCTAGAGTCAACACTCTAACATTCTTAAGACAGAGTTAATTAGTTTAATCACTTGTTTGGGTAATATGGTTTTTGATTTTAAAATGTAAAGGACTTTGTTTCTATGTTTATGACCAAAATCGTTATCAAAACAGCGGACTTTATAAACCATACAAAACGTTAAAATAGTAATTTCAAAAACAAAGAATAACGCTTGGTTTATACCACCGCTTTTCTAGTGTTTGAATAGTTTAAATTCCGCTTATCGGGAATGGATGCAAATGATATTAATGTTCACTATGTAGATCATGTAAAGAAACCCAAAGTCGAATCGGAAACATCAAGAGATGGCAATAGAAAATGTTGTTTTATCTCATTACGCGAATTCGCAAAGTTTTTGAGATGCTCCTGCTTGTAAAGGAGAATGAGACCACCGCCGTTGCTGCCAGTAGTGGGATGGGCGGAAGCGACTCATTTTCTTAAAACTATATCCTCAATGGATCGACAAACACATTACAGCTTAGTCCAATCAAGACGCTGAAAGAGCTGTAGAATCCTCTGACGAAAATACAAGACTATGATGTAATGAAGAAATTCGTCAAAGCAGATTCCCTGACATAAAACTAAGGACTCAAGACTATCATGTCAAAGTCAAGATCTTCTGTCAGATCCTTACATGAAATTCACATGCCGATGATGGTGCTAGTGAATCTTTTTCAAGTAGTTGCAATTTATTGAGAAACATCACAAATCGAAGGACTTCAAAATAATAAAAGTTCACAAAACAAAGAAATGAAGCTCAAAGACTGATCGCATCGGCGATAGAGTGATGATAATAGTCCCAAGAAAAGTAGTAATCATCCATGTATAAAATATGGATTGAGAGACAGATAAACCAACAAGAAGAAGATACACAACAGGTCAAGTGTGTATCTTCCAAGAAATTAAAGGTAATTACTTGAAAATAAACCGACATCAGGTAAAGGATTGCTCTAAACTGTAAAGACAAGTGAACCACAAGATAAGCCGCTGTCAAGCCATTATAATCGAGGTGGAAAAACTTTCTAAAAATACTTCTAACATAAGTTTTTCTCCTGTAGTATCCGAAGTCAAGTTGGTGGGAAATACTAAGGAATGGTGGGTGGACACAGGCTACTGTGAATATGGTGTTCGATAAGAAGATGTTCTCTTCATACATAATTAATGATGGAGAACAACTCTTTATGGAAATTCTCCACTTCCAAAAAGTTGAAGGCAAAGGAAATGTTATATTGAAGATGACTACCTGAAAGAGCTTACTCTCAAGAGTGTTGCATGTTCCGTAAATTCACCAAAGAATCTGTGTTCGATCGCTGTCGAGTAAGAAGGGTTCTTAGGTTGTTTCGAGTCCGACAAATTTGTACTCACTAAGAGGATTTATGTAGCAGAGATAGGTAAGAGCAATGAGCTCTTAAATGAATGTAATGACTATTGTATCTGATTTTAATAATAAGAACACATCTTCTTACTCATATATGCTTGAGTCCTCTAATGTATGGCATGGTAGATTGTGATGTTAATTTTGATACTTTATGTAAATTAATGAATTTTAGAATTGCTGCCTAAATTTAATATTGATAAATCATAAATGTGAGAGATATGTGTTGAATCAAAATTAAATTAGAGCATCATTTCATAATATTGAAAGAAGTACCGAACCCCTTAGAGTTAATTCATAATGATGTGATTTGAAAATACGCTCAAATCTAGAGGTGGAAAGAAATGATTTCTATGGACTTTTAGCTGATGATTGCACAAGATATTGCTTTGTATATTTGTTGGTTGAGTAAAGATAGAAGCATTGGAAAATTCATGCATTATAAGAATGAGTTGAGAATCAACTTGGTAGAAAGATTGTCAGTTATGATCGAGGTGGTGAATATGACGCACCGTTCGATCGATTATGTCAAGAACATGGTATTATTCACCAAACTTCTGCGCCTTATACACCTTAGCAAAATGGAATTGTTGAGCATAAAAATAGAACATTGAAAGAGATGATAAATGCCATGTTGATTAGTTCAGGATTACCTTAGAATCCTGTGGGGTTTGCTCAAATAAAATATATTTTAAATAGATTATCCCCCACAAGAAGTTAGACAAACCCCATTATCATAAGTGTCAGAGTCCTTCCTACAACATTTAAAGGTGGGGTGTTCGTTAAGGTGGTGTTCCTATTCCCAAAAAGACAAAAGAGGGACCTGTAGACTATTGATTATATTTATTGGTTATGTAATAAATAAGAAAGGTATATCGCTTAAAGTGCATAATATGATATTCCTGATATGGCATGTCAATACAATAATTGAGCTACAAAACAAAATTATTTGAAAACAGGTTTCCTAAGAAAATGAATGTGATGAGTTCTCTAAAAGAACTCAAGATATATCATGACTAGCAGATATAGACCATGAGTCATAAATCACAGGAAAGTGAAGAGGCACTTTAGACGCAAAGAAAAGGGCAAGGACTCCAAGTCCTGGTCCAAGGTTTTCACATATTTGTTAGAAAATGAGCCTCAAAGCTTTATAATGAAGCAATGTCCACTCCTCAAGCACCCATGTGGAAAGAATGGGAATAGTGAAATTGAATCCATCATGCAAATCAAGCTACACCTGAGTTATTCGATCTTCCTCCAGAAGTAACCATTGGGTGTAATGATCTCTCAAGAGGAAAATGAAAACTGATGGATTAATTTGAAAGACAAGCAATACCAGAAGTGTGCTGGGCTGTAAAACAAAAAGAAAGTTTTGATTACTTTGATATATATATTCAATAGAATAATACATCTATTTGTATGCTCAGCTATTGCAAATATTTGCATAATCTTGAGATACACCAAATGGATGAAAACAACTTTCCAAATGTATATTTGGAATGAGGAAATTTATATGGAGCAACCTAAGGCAGACATTCTGGATAAGAGAAGAAAGTATGTGTAGACTTGTTAAATTCTTTATGGTTTAAAGCAAGCACCAAAACATATGATGAGAAATTCTGACAAGGTAATATGTCAATATTTCGCCAACACACGAATGGAGAATAAGATTTGTAGTTGAAAGACACAAATAATGGATATGTCATTGTTTTGCCTATATGTGGATGAGGTATGATTGTAGTAGTAATAATTTATATTATTACAACTACCAAGAAAATGTTGTCTAAAAAAATTTAACATGAAGGATTTGGGTGTTGCAGATGTTATACTAGAAAATTAAAATTTATAGGAGATCTAGGTATTTTATATATCTCACCATAATTATATTAGAAATTACTTGACAAGTTAGACAAAGATGAAAACAAGATTATAGAAACACGCTGGATATAAATCTCATTTGTCTAAAAATATTTGGTCGTGCCATATCACAATTGAATATTCTCAAATATTAGAAGTCTAATGTGTATGTCATGACTATACTGGGGAGATATAGTATACCCGTTAGTAAACCGAGTAGATATACGAAAGAGAATCCAGAGTAACACATTGGTGCGCAATTATTGTGTGGTCTTCGATACCTAAGATATACCTAGAATTATAGATCGTGATTATACAAGACATATCCAACAAGATTGTGAAGGGTATAGTGATGCAAATCGATATCCGATATGAAGGATACAAAATCTACATGGTTATGTTTTGCTGACTAGTGGAGCAAATTTATTCTTGAAATCCTCAAAGTAAACGTGTAATGCTGCATCTACAATAGAATTTGAATTTATCATGATAAAGCTGAGAGGAAGCAGAGTGGCTTTGTCAATTTCTAGAGGATATTCCAATATGGCCTGCAAACCTGTACAAGAATTTGCATTATTACATCATGGATAACCAATCGCAATTGGTAGGGGCACATAATGACATGTATGCCAGTGAAGTCTAGACATTATATCGTTGTGTATATAATACTGCGTTAGTAAATTTATCTCTAAATGGGATTATTATTTTATTGATTATATAAAGTCAAAGGATAATCTAGCGTAATCTTTACCAAAGGTTTGACGAGAAAGAAAGAAATCGCATTAATTTAGGAATGGGATTAAAGCCTTCATGACAAAAAGAATCACTTTAATGGCAACCCAACCTAGTTGACTAGGGATCCTGCAAGATTCAGTTCAACCAATTATGTGTGATTCAAAAGAAGACTATGAGATAATCTCTCCACCATTCCTATGATAAAATTAAATACTCTCAGAGATTATTAGGTAAGCTATGCTTTAATGACTTATATCTTGGAAAATCCAAGTGGGATATTGCAGGATATTCCTAATAGGAATCATCTATATGGGTGTGAAGGGGTCGCTTCTGTGAGAATTTATAAAGGTTGAATTTTTTAAAGCACTCATGAAAACCAGGATCTGTTCAGGGCCAAAACGAACACAATCATGAGAACCAATTGTGTTAGGAAAGAGACTGTGTGAAGTCTATTCGATCTCGATATCAAACAAATTGACAGTTCAAGACATCACGCTTCACTATTATAAGTCCATGGGCTTCACGCTGCGTGAAGGTTCAAGTGCCAAAACCACCATCTCGACATCATCTTTCCAAAGATGTGTACTCTTTATAGGTCAAAGATTATCATTTGCATGTCAACAACCAATTTTCCGTATTTAGTATGTGGGGATTGTTGACTAAAATGCAGCTTTTAAGTAAACCGAGTTATTGCTGACTTTGAGCCTAAATAAAGTGGACCCAATTGTTATTTTGAATATTTCATGGTTCATATTTTACTTGTGAGGAGAATAATGTAGTATATTCTATTGTCAAATCGAGTAAGAAATGAATTCTGAGAGCAGTAAGAGATCTCCCAAGTGACCCTCTTGAAATGTGGAAATAGCGGTTGTACGTGATGTGACACCAACCCCCACATCAAGCTAAGGAAGAGAGATCCAACATGGACATATATAGGCCAAGTTTTTCTTCTATGGGTCAGCCCCAAGGGGGTACGCCTTGTGAGCCTAAGCGAGCACCCACATGCCTACGTTTCAAATCCACACACGCGAGCGCAAGCCACGCTAACCTCAATTCTACTGGCCGGGCTCTGCATGAGTGTGGGTGCTTTAGCCAAGCCCCCATCTTTTTGAGAGAAAGGTCAGGTCTGCTCAAAGGAGTCATGTCGCTTGGTTTTGAGTTGTGCTCTTAGGATGGCGACCGCCCCAAGTTGTTCTTAGGATGGTGGACTGTCCGGAAAAGTCACAAAGAGGTCTATAACATTCGTGTCTATTGTCACTCTATAATTATAACAAATTTCATTCATTTAAGAACAAAGGCACTACAAGTGGTGCTTTAGTGCATTGGTTTTCAAGATTTAAAGCACTTCACATTCGGGAGAGTACACAAACATAGCTTGATCACGACAGATGATCACACATTTATCCTGTGGCAGAAGATTATTACATCACTTATGCAGATCGCCCAGATTCCAAGTACCAAGAGTGGGGCGAACATGCCTTACGACATGTTAACAACACTAGCCTGATCTACCCAAGTTCTATCATTCTCGCTCGGTGACCCAAGCAGATCCACCTAGACATATCGTAAACTCATGATGTGTAACACTTTCTTGTCTCACTTCATGTAATGCTTTCATATTACACTTTATTCTTTACTGCTGTAACACTTCTCAGAGAACTGTTTACATTTACTTATACATCATGAATATATCGCATGTTTAAATCAATTTCAACAAGTATTTTGCATTATATTAATATAATAGAGTCAACATTGTAACAATTTGAACTCGATTAATTAACTCCAAATCGAATTTGAATATTCTACCGCTATTATACCCCTAATTGCACACCGCCAACAAATGGTTTTATAGAAAATATAATTTAGTATTAAACTTAATTGAGGTTAAAGAGCTGTCCAAGAGGTTGGTCAGATTATTTAATTTTGACGTCTTAGCGCCTAGACGCCAAACCTAACAATTCAACATACAAAGACAAGACAAGACAGACATATATATGACAAGAGTGTACAGCCCCTCTTGGTGGAGAAGGAAAGGGGGTTTCAATCCTTTTTAGTTTTTATCGTCGTTGATCTCATCCAAAACCACGATAAGAGCAACTATGAAGGCGTAGTCGACGTGGGGATACACAGTCACAGCAAACGTGTCTTTTCCAAGCACTACGCTCCCAACGTTTTGTTTCCTGTGCATCTGCATTCTCACATTCATCGAATTCATTAATAATTCTTCAGCTGACTTGTAGAATAATTAAAAATCAAATCAAATCAAATCAAATTTAATTGATCGAGTAAAATAAGTGGGAGGATGATGAGATCACAATTTAAAATTTTAAAACTAAACGGAAAACTTGACCCTCGAGAAAGAAACATTTTAACTAATGCATGAAAGAAAGGAATTTACCTTTTCAGAGTCAAACTAACATACATGTACTAATAAAGGCGGAAAAATCAGTTAGGTTGAAGGATCGATCTTACTTGGGCAACGATGGTGTTGGAATTGCTTACAAACAGTGCAGGACCCTCGAACTGGCTTCCTTGAGCTTGAAGTGACATCTTCAGGTCATCTTCTCGCCGCCGCATCATGGTTCAGTCTTCTTGAATCTGGACAGGTAAGATTACGTCATCAATGGTGGTTTTAGGTTTTGAGTTCTCATTCTGCCACCCTCCGGCAATCGGTCATCTGAATCATCCATAATCAACATCGATCATCAGCGCGTACTAAAAAGGAAAATGTTACTGATACCAGAGAAAACAACAATATCGAAATTATCGGACCTTGCTTTGGAGAGAGATGATGGGATTGCCGGCGGCGTCGAGCAAAACACGGTGGCCACGGAGGCTCAGGAGAGTGCCTTTGACTTTGAAGATGACCTCGCCGTTGACGTCAGTGACGTCGAAATTACCGTCCGACATGGTCATCACCTTCTTGACGATGGTGAGATCCACGGGATAAGGCGCGCAGAATTGCTGCCCCACGACGGCGATTGGGTTTGGTAACGCCTGGTAGGATGGAGTAGGCATTGCAACGGGATCTCCGGCGATTCGATCGGTGGCCATGGTGAAAGGATGAGGGTTTCCTTACTGCTCGAGGCTGGTCAATTTGGGTGTGAAGGCCGTTAGGAGTTTGGACTGAGGAGCGACGTGTATTCAGTTTAATACTTCTTCATCATCTAGATCCAGTTGCCATCTTGGTCGTCTGACACGTATAAGATGGGCATGGCTGACCTGTCAAAATATCAAATGATTCCTTATTTTAGTAATTTCTAAGAAATAAAACAATTTATGTGTTAGAGCTTATAGTTATCGACTTATCGGTTATCCCTATTTTTTTTTCTATTTTTGGATAAAACGCGTTAGACCCAAAGCAAGGCGAAAATTGGGTAGTTATCGTCTTTTTTTTTTTTTTTCATCTATTTCACGTATCATATCATATCATAAAGGGTCGCTTTACATATTCATTTGAGAAAAGTAGGTTATGGATTCTCAATTTAGGAATATTGTTATGAGTTCTCAATTTGTAAGATCCGATAAATTTCAATTTTTAAAAGAAAGAAATCGTAATTTTGGCATACAAAATCAGAATTTCGCTTAAAATCAAATCGATTTCAATCTCGATGACGAAACGGATTTCACCGCTGAATCGCCTCGCCAAATCTACGCAAGACGCCACCTCGCACCCGGCGGGACAAATGAGCCGACACGCCGGCGATCGCTTCACAGAACGATTCACGGCACGAGTCACACATAAACACGCATCATGTCGTAACGCGCGGCATGAGTAGAAAACGATGAAAACTGACGCCGAGATAAGGTCGAACAAAAACTGAAGGCGACAAAACGCCATTTTAATTGTTTGTTGTAAAGGACAAAACTCAATACAGGTCATCTCTTCGATCCAGCACCAAACAAAAACACGGTGAGATGAGGGCCTACAGTGGCTATGGCTTTTGAGTTTTGTACAAGAGATAACGCCTCATTTCCTGCATCAGAGAGATCCCAATCACGCTGCCTTCGACAGTTAGTTTAGTCTGCTTCACGCGAGGAGGCTTCAGGTATCGGATTTGGCAGGAGTTTTGACAAACTCGAGAGGTAGGGGTTTCTCCCTACTTGGGTTTTTTACATCAGATAGAGAGACATAACGTTTGTTAATAGAAGCCGTGAGGGGCTTGACTTCCGCTCCAAAGTTTGAACCTGTTGAGAATTTTAAACCCATGTGACATCTGCGGATCATTCACGCTGTTTTTTGGGTTGCTAATTTGTGCATTTATGTGTTAATGTATGCTAATTGTAATATTTAACGGTCGCTAAATTTCGATCACAAAGTGAACCGACGATAGGATTTTTTCGAATAGTAACCGAGGGCTTCCCCACTTATTCCCGAGAATAGTGTTCGCCAAAATAAATTTTGCGACCATCGCGTTTCGTCGAGAATTCCGCGAGACCGTCGCTTCGATCATTAAATTCTACGTTGAAACAATTCTCATGCTGGCAGAAAACGCGATATTACATACCACGATTACACATTTAATTTTATGAATATATTTACGATATATATTCGTACGTGTTATGCATCGAATGAATTGCATTGCATTCCATATGCACTGGGCACTCCAGATGATAGAGGAGTGCATGAGGTGAGTCTGTGAAAAGGAATGGTTTCTGAGGGTCAATAAAAAACGATAATTATCGGAGGGAAAATTCATACCAATATCAATCATTTCTGAGACTCACACCAATTGATATACATCTGAGGGTAGTCCATAACATATCAAATTTCCGAGACCCAATTGGATACATATATACATCTGAGGCCTGGCTCCACAACAAATATAATAATTCTGATATTTAGGCTTAGCGTAGTGTGAGGAGTCGGTAAGACTCTGCACGAGACGAATACAAGATGATTCAGGATATTCGCCGCATTCGTTTAATGCGCTGCTTTATTTCGGGAACATCGCATACGCACTTGAAGTATATATCACTTGGGGTGGATTCATCGATCGAGCATTCACTTCACCATGTCGAGAGGGATGTATTATTTACGGTGCATGTGGAGCGTGCGAGAGACTACCATCCCAGAGACTCCGAAGTAAAGGAGTTTCGACGCTTCTTGTTTACGCGTATTGCATAGACATGTGTATTAGAATCTCTAATTTAATATATGTGTCAGATAAAAGCAAAATTTGAACTCTGAAACTATCGATATAGCTAGATATAGATATCAGTACTTGGTACTGGTCATGAGCCTGCCACGCTTTTAATCATAAATCGCTATATCGATCGTTTACGTGTTTTATACAGATGCTGTATTTTGGGCAGAGTTCCACAAAGGAGACCCCCGCCTCGATTATGAGAAATGCCCAAGTCACCCGACATTCACCTAGTGTTTCCGAGGGGTCGACGGTAGTCAACTACCCCGCTCGGGAAGCGCCATAGCCAGGTCGCAGCTTGTGTATACTAACACCAGAGTCAATTGTATCCATCACCACTGGTAGTTTGATGCAGAGTATAGGTATATGAAAACCCTTCCAGAAGGAGGGCTTCGGTTTGACAAACCTGCCAGAAAACTTGGCTTCGACCACCCAATAACCCATGAATAATTGCTTGTCTCTGTATCGCGAGACGATACCGAGTAAAAATGCCTCTCGTCATATAAACCAACAATTCATCCAAATAAATCACAACTATGTCCAATAGTTTCAAGAGTGTGTTCACTCTATACAACACATATTAAAATTATAAAATTCTAATACATGTTACATCTAAAAACCTCGTGCCACAACCCACTTTTCAAAACTTCAAGAAAAGAAGAGCCGCTTCATGTGTCATCTCCCCTAGTCTCAGAAAACACCTCATAAGCAAGATTGTCGCCTCGAGTGAATCCACCTAAACGAGTTAGCTTCTGTCTGGCATATGCAATGCCCAATTTAAAACACACACCTGGCAAATACGTGATCCTACTTGAATGTCTAAATGCCTGTTCCCATATCTCGAGTCCTCATTGACTCACTCAAACTTGCCTAAGCCATGTATGAGAAAATAATCATTTCAAACAAAACTTGCTGTTCTTTTGAAAATATACTACCGGCGCTCTGGTGAAAAAATATGAGACTATCCCTCCGAGGCGAATTGGTCAGAGCTTTCCGGAATAGCTATGGTCCTCATCCGAAATGGATCCGCTGCCCATCTCCCAACCCACCGAAAATCATCCCGTGAAATTCCTTCAACCATGTTCGTTTTTTAGAAAATCACACACGACTCACACCTAAATTCAGTTACCCAAGGCATAATTTAAAACATTACGCCATTTCCAAAACCATTTATACAATAGGATACTAATATATTAATTATGCAACATTCAATTTAAAATTCACAACACATGTAATTCAACAATACGGGATCAAACAACACCCAAATTAGCTCTACTTGAGCACCACAATTTCTTCATCTCCATGGCTCATATTCACAATTATATTCCATATAATCAGAATCACAATTTTAGATCTGAATGGCCTATACACACAATTATATTGGTATAATCGAAAGCAAATCACAATTTTATTCCAGTCCACCTATACACCAAAACACAATTTATTATATAAATTATTAAACAAACCCTAAACAAATTCTCACATTAGTCACAGATCGCCCAAATGGGCTCCAAAAATTCCAAAAATTTCCACACTTCCTAAGCTCCAAGATTTGGGATCGACCAAACGACCCCCCACGGCCTCAAACCAACACAAGGGCTTACAAACACTTAACAAGGGGTAAAATGTAAGGCAGATAAACCCATACTGCTATAAGCCTTTTAGCTAAAAGTAAACAAAGTAGGAAAATATCCCACTCTTGGAGCTTGTCGAACTCCAACTTTTCGTGTCCACATGTAGATCCCACCTGCACTAATCTATCTGAACTCCGTCGAATCATGACCAAAGCCGAAAATCCTTCCTTTCTCTTCTCTTCCTCCTTTCTCCTTTCCTCCATTTTCTCTCTACGAACTCTGTGTTTCCTCTTGCTTTCTTCTTTTCTTTCCTTTGCTTTCATTTTTTTCTCTTTCTCATCTCATTTTCCTTTCTATTTTCCTCATTTTCTCTCTTTCTCCTTTGGCCATTTTCTCCTTGGTTAACCACTCATTCAGGTCAAAAATGGTTAAATTTCCTCCCCATTTCCTCAAACCATTTCAGGTGGCTATCAATTTTCCATCCTTATTCCTTATTTCTTTATTTTCTTTTATGACATCATCACCCACATGGCTCAAATGTGATCACATTCTATTTCCTCTACATACGATCAGGAGCTATCTTTCCAACGCCAAGGTCACACTCTTGAGGCATGTAAAGATTCCCTAACCTTGTCATGCGTCATCCTGACACCCCACGCCCGAAAATACAAAGTAAACTTACCATCTGAATCAACAATCTTATCGTAGAGCAATCCTCTGATTTACTTGTCTAAAAAATTGTTTCATTAATCCGAGGTCTAGAAAATCTGATTTCAGTTTCAAATAATATTTAATTTTTACCCAAAATTCGATTTTCTAAGGCTTTCACATTCTCCCTTATAAGAATTTCAATCCAATTCCACACACACACATGCAATCACATGCACATGCGCTCTAACCATGAGGACACCCATCTCACCACAGCTTCATAAGATCCATCAATTTAATGTCAGTGGAGAATTTCCAAACACTGGCTCTTCCAGAGGCCTCAACCTCCAAGCCCAACCTACCACGCACGCAAGACAACAATAATAACATAATGGACCTTATCAACGATGGCAGAAGAAACATACCCTACACATCCGGGCCGATTCGCACGCCAGCCGGTACCATAGTGCACGCCCGGTCCCCGGTCCCGCCCGAGCTCGTACTCCAACCTCACCGGCACCGCCCTCGGTCACCGATCGCCGCGGTGCCAGGTGATAACTCGATCGAAACCGTTCCTCTCAATCAACGGCGGAGAAGGAACAATCTGAGTCCGCGCTTCGTCCATCGATGATCGGACTCGCAGACCGGTCAAAACCCTGATCTCGCCTGGCAATCCTCGGGCGCCTAGGCTGGCTGGCAATAAAGGGCACCCGCCTGGCTGGTCCCTATTTGGGGCAGAACTGTAGAAGGCTCTTCGCCTTCTTTCCCTTTAACCGAAGCAGAATTCACTCACCCTTCCTTCACATTAACACTGTCCCGAGTGTTCCAGCATCCTCCATCTCTCAGGTTAGGCCGTCCCAACCATGGAACTATATCATGTGTTGAGTCCTGCTAATTTCCGCCTGAAGATAATCTTCAGCCCATTCTCGAACTTCCTGACCGCTACAACCGTAATACTGAGTCGCCAAAGACCCGCTAATCTCTTAATTTAATGACAGTCCATCATCAATATCACTCCCGTCTGCACTCTAGAACTCAGCTAGTAATGTTCAAATGAAATACACCACATAAACTCCCCGAAACTCTCGCCATGATACATACCTAAGTTCTAGCTCTGCTGACTCGACCATACCGCCTCGCTTCACCGAATGCGCCTAACCCGATCCCGTCAGATTCTGAGACTTCATAGCTCAATATACTTTAACTGATAAACCAAGGTTCGCACACTGGACTTCCTCTCAGAACGCTTTGAGGATGGTGCGTCAACCTGGATACCGAACCTCACTACTCCGCTTATGTTTCTCCCGAAGGAGCAGCGCCAAGGATATTTACCAGCCAAACAGGTCACGACAATGGTCGGGCGCGAGGTCAGCATGGAATGGTGAGGTTCATCACTGGATTTACACTCTCGTACTCAGCTCTACAACATCTACACATGCCAATGGTAAAATATTTAAATTTTCATTTCACGAACTAGCAAATGCACACAATGGTTAGCCAGATCGATGTCCGTGAACGGACCGTCACTTCTGGCTTGCCAATCGCCAACCACTCATAAAATAAATCAAACTCTTCGTCGCCTTATCGCCCCTAAGGTTATAGTTCGAACCTACATCACCTCTTCATAACGATTAGACCGCAATTTCCTCATGGCAACCAACGATATTCATGATGAATGTACCGCAGAGAGCAGTCCTTCCACAACTTTGCACAAACACGGAATCAAAACAGGCAGATTGAATGACAAAGATTCCAGCCGCAAATAATGTTCAAGACTATTCGCCACATCGAAAAATTTCACACACCGCGTCATCGGCGCATTTATAGTAACCAATATAGACATTCAAGATATTAAATCATACAAATTTTTAATTTTTTCAGATTTTTAACGCAACGGTTCATGAACAAGTCCACAAATGTCCCAAAATGTGCTGACTCCGAATCCGTAACCCGGGCCTGGTGCATACTCACAACGCCGTGAGCCGGTGTCAGCGTGCCACAGACGGCGAAGGTCAGGCGCCGATGCACTGGCCCACTCATGCTCGCAGTTCTTAACTCACGCACCAGTTTCCATCACAACTCCAACTGGTGTTCGGACACCAACATCGAATCATTTGTAGAATGCCAGCGTCATGACTCTAATCCAGTTATGAATCTCAAACAGTCGACCCAGTCAAGGACTCCTCAAAGCTGGTCGCGACTCGTTTCCCGCCAAGCCCTGTGCCAGTCGCGACTTCATTTCCGTGTCGCGACCTCCCGAGAGACTAACATAGCGTTACGACATCGACGCCATGTCGCGACCTCGCTCCCGCCCACAGTGGATTTGCCATGCACCTCCCACATCAAGCCACCCAGGTTGCACCTCAAAATACATCATACATCAATTCCAACTAACCAAATCACAACCTAAATTTTCAGGTCGCAACTTCATAAGACCATCCCACGTCGCGACCTCAAATCCATGTCACGACGCCGTTTTCGCCCAACCTCAAATCCATGTCCAAAGGTCCTCAAGGACGCCTAAAATCCCAGCCACGCTAAGCCCGACCCACTGCAACCCAGCCAGGTCGCGACGCCACTTCCTGGTCTCGACCTCACGCCCAACCAAACCAGTCCCACACAAATTTCAAACAAAGCCGACGCCTATTTCTCGGGTCGCGACCTCAAGTCGTCCTTACAGCCTTTCCACCTTGTCCCAAATCTCTAAAATCAGTTGCAACCTTCTTAATACAACGTAAAGTCAATTTCCTTGAAAGAATACTTCACCAACCAAAAAACGGGCGTGAGCCTTCCATTTTGGTCCCCAGAGACCTTCATTTTCTCTCAGATATTTTTTCAATTTCAAGAAATTTTCCTCACATTCTAAAGATGCGTAGAGCTTGAACACCGCTCACCACTTCTAAATTTCTAGAATTTAATTCATAACTCTTTCTCAGTAAAAACCTGGAATAATTTTCCGTAATTCCACAAAACCCACCTGCTCATGGCAAAACTGGAGCACCTCGCCCAGAATCTTTTTTTTTTTTCGGCTTATTTCTTAGTTTATTTCCTCGACCGTTTCCTTTGGCCTTATAAATCGGAACACCTAAGGTTATCTTTTTCGAATCTCTAGTGTTCAACATTTTCTCCTATGCTTATTCACCAAGCATAATCACACAATTAAATCACATATCACATTTAGACCACCAAATGCACAATGATGCATGACCATCCCGCGGCCCATCAAGTCCTAGGTATCGATACCTAACTCTACACCCAATCGAGCCCTGGTTAGACTTGCTCGATACCGCCGTGAAGCCGGGCATCGACATCAAGCGCCAGTAATCCGCAACCAGCACTACACTACAATTGCATATCCTAGCCCATGCCCAACACGCCATGTAATCGTGATACCTTAGCTCATACCAAGTCGCGGACGCCCAAACGGTGTCCGCTGATCACCCGCTTTCTAACCCGTCGAATACCATTGCTTGTCTCGTATCGCGAGACTATACCGGTAAAATGGCCTTCGGGCTCATAAACCAATACCCATCCAAATAAATTAATCTATGTCCAATAGTTTCATGAGTTAAAGTTCACTTTATACAACACATATTAAAAATTCATAAAATTTCACACATGCTTACATCCAAAAAACCCCAAAGTCACAACCCTAGCTTTCTTCAAAATTGGTCTCTAAGAAGAGTCTTCTCAAACACCCCGTACCAAAAAAATGTTCCTCGATAAGCGCGAAGATTCTTCGTGCTGGGAATCACCTTAAACGGTTACTCTCCACCTATGCATATGCAATGCTCCAATTTAAACACACTCAAGTAACATTGATCCTACTTGAATGTCTTAAATGCCCGCTCCCATGTCTCGAGTCTCACCGACTAATCTCACACTGCTTAAGCCATGTATGAGTAAAAATAATCATTTTCAAAACAAAACTTGTTTCGTTTTAAAATATACTACCGGGCGGCCAGGGCCACTGACTGCTTCCTTCGAGGCTAATTGGGCTGGTGAGCTTTCCTAAATGGGCTGGTCCCCATCCGAAATGGTCGCTGCATCTCCCAACCCAATTCTCCGAAATCATCCCGTGAATTTTTCGCAACCATGTTCATTTTTCGGGAATCATATCATGCACTCACACCTAAATTTAGTGCTACTTCAAATAAGTATACTTTAAAATGCATTACGCCATTCCAAAACCGCCATTTATACAATATATATACCACTATATTAATTAGCTTAAACATTCTCATAAATTTGCAATTGCCACACCACATGTAATTCAACAATAATGGATCAAACAGCTCATTCAAATTAGCTCATCGAGCAATTCACAATTTCATCTCCAATGGCCTATACTCACAATTATATTCCATTTAATTGAGTAAATCACAATTTTATCTCCAATGGCTTATACACACAATTATATTGCATATAATTGAGCAAATCACAATTTTATCTCCAATGGCCTATACACCAAAACACAATTTATTATATAAATTATTAAACAAACACCCTAAATGTACTCCACGTCATGGACTCCATCTAAATTGGCTCAAAATTCTCCAAAATTTACACTTCTGCCCAAGATTTGGGGATCGATCAAACGACTCACTTACAAAACCACACAAGCATTTACAAAACACTTAAAGGAAGGCAGAAACAAGAGGATAAAAACCCTACCATTATAAAGCCTTTGTTAAAAAAACAAAGAGAAAATATCATACCCCTTGAATATTGAACTCCAACTTTGGCCCACACGTAGATCCCAATCGCTTCAGACCAACTTTAGTACTCGAACTGTCGAACTGCGACCACCCGAAAGTCGGAAAAATCCTTCCTTTCTCTTCCTCCTTTCTCCTCTTTCCTCCCTTTTCTCTCTACTAGAATCAAGTTTCTCTTTGCTCTTCTTTCTTTTCCTTTCTTTCCTTTTTGCTTTCTATTTTTTCTCTTTCTCATCTCATTTTCCTTTCATTTTCCTCATTTTCTCTCTTCTCCTTCGTCATTTTCTCTCCCTTTGGTGCAAACTTACCTGGCTCTACTGGGTGGCCACAGTTCCTCCCCATTTCTCAAACCATTCATGAGAGATTCTGTCTACACCCCAGACCATTTCATACACCCCAATAGGAGAGATGGGGTGCAAAACACACTGCAGAAGATAATGTACAGATAGTAAATTCCTTGCACAGAATAGAATTTCGGTAAAGCGCGAATAATTCTTCATCCTTATTCCTTATTTCTTTATTTTCTTTTACGACATCATCACCCACATGCCAACGAATGATGACATCTATTTCCCACACACGGCTAATTGTGAGCCTTTGGCCCTTCAATGCCAGCCACACTCTCGGAGGCGCTATGTGACATTCCTGTAACCTTGTCAGCAAGGCCATCCGACACCCCACGCCGAAAAATAACTCGAGCCACCGGGACCAATGAATTGACGCAGTAGTTTAAATCTCGAGACTTACTTCAAATCTTAAAGTCCGTTTCGCCATCCGGAGCCTAGAAAAATTTCGATTTTCAAATTAAATTATTTACCCTTTATCCAAATTCATTTTCTCAAGCCATACGCCAGCCATACACAAAAGAACATCACCACTTGGTATGGTTCACGCCGAGTTTAGGTATGAGATTACCTAGGTACCACTGACAAGACTAGACACCGCATGCATGTGTTTGGTGTGTTTTGTGGTGATTTGATGAAATGATGAGTGATCATGTTATGGATTGTTTGTGTGTCGTGATTAGCACTTAGTGTGT
This sequence comes from Tetrastigma voinierianum, assembly GCA_016808115.1. Taxonomy (NCBI): domain Eukaryota; kingdom Viridiplantae; phylum Streptophyta; class Magnoliopsida; order Vitales; family Vitaceae; genus Tetrastigma; species Tetrastigma voinierianum. The sequence continues at coordinate 711,568 of JAEQBH010000234.1, read as the reverse complement.
TAGAGAATTTATGGAAAACAAATTTGGAGTTTACCGTGTGTAACCGAAGAGGGAATAAAAGAACAAATTTATAAATTTATTTGATAATGAAAACAGAAATTAATAAATTTTATTTGGTTAAAGCGCATCAAGAGGTTTTGATGAATTTTTGGGACAAGAAGGCCTAGAATTAAAAAAAAATGTAATAAGTGAAGAAAATAACTAAAATAAATTTTAGAAATTTATTTGCTTGGAGGTGAAGAAAATAATTTTCTGGTTTTACAAGTTGTAAAATTGAAGAAAATTGAATTTTTAAAAAATAAATTTTTATAAATTTATTTGAATAGGCTTCGTGTGAAAAATGAAAAAAAAATGGGATATATCACTCTTTTTTTTGTGTTTTCCACTCAAGATAAGGTGGAAAATATATATATATATATATAGTATATATATATATATATATATATATATGTATGATATATATATATATATATATATATTTTTTTTTGTGTGTTTTTCCAAAAATTAAATGAAAAAAAAAAATGAGGTGAAGCAAATGGTTTTCTCTAAGGTTTTTAGTGAAAAATCACAGTAATGTTAAAATAAATTTTACAAATTTATTTGAGTATTCTGGAAATGAAAAAAAATAGATGGTGAGTTTTTGTATTTTCCAAGAATGGAAAAAAAAAAAAAAAAAAAAAATATATATATATATATATATATATATATATATATATATATATATATATATATAATGAAACCTAAAGTGTTGGAGGTGATTTTGAGTTGGGCTACTGCCCAATTGTATAAAAAGGAGATCTGTGGTATTGCAACATTTGTATTGTATTGCAACCTTAGGTGTAGTGGATGGTTGTATTGCAATATAGTTCTTTTGCAAAGAATCGACAAAGAGTAAGGCTTATGAATAAAATTGTATTGCACAGTTAAAATTAGGCTATAACGAGGCAATCTAGGATGTAGCTGGAAGTATATTGCAATACTATATTGTATTGTGACTTAGAGAAAGGAGGAATTGTATTGCAGACAAATTGTATTGCAAATAGGTTGAAATTGTACGGCAGAAAACCAAAGGTATTGCAATATAGGAGGTCACGAGACTGTGTATTGCAATACAATTATTGTATTGCAACTTAGGTCATGAACAAGATCACGAATGTATTAATCAGGAATGTGAATTTAAAAATTATTTTGAAAAATAAAATAAAATCAAATATAAAGAGACAAATTTTTCAAAAATGAAATTTTCAAAATAAAATTTTTGGATGTTAAAAAAACTGATTTGACATGTGGAAATTAGTTGTCTTGCAATAAGCCTATAAATGCAAGGACATAGTATATGTGTAATATGTTTTTGACTAGATTTTATGTTTCAAATGTGGGAAGGATATACACTGTGATGATGGCGGAATTGTGATCAAGGCGATTGTTGCGTAGAAATTATACTTACAGAAATGCGATAGGAAAAGGGGAATGCTAAGATTATAACCATGACCTGTGGATTTGATAATGAAATGAACAAGAAAACTTGGAATTTTATCAAATAAATGAATCGAGTGGTTGGAATTTAATACCACTTAGAAACGAATCTATTACTTCACATTGTTAAGTCTATTATCAATTGCAGTCAATGTTAGTTAGGACCGAAATGAAAATTAAATGATTCTTGTTGCCATTGGAAATAATGTGAGATGGTTAGTCGAGGATTCCAGGACGAGGACGCAGAGATGCCCACGGTGGTAATCGTTGTACCACCAGATAGATATGTGACCTTTGTTGAGGCCGTAGGTACTGGCAGCCGTTGCTATCGCACGTGCCAGCATACAGGTCGTGAAGATCCTAGCAACCTCCAGAGGTTTAGCATCATCCTCCGACATTCACAGGGGAGGAGGATCCGTCAAGTGGGCGCACTATCGTTCATAGGACTGGAAAGTGTTGCAGGTTGCTCTCCGACACCGCTGTGATTAGATTAGCTTGTTCCAAATGCAGAGTGAGGCCAAAATATGGTAAAAGGCAAGGACCTCTGCAGACTTTTCGCGAACCTCAGGATGCGAGTCTCCTTGTGTGATTGTGTGGAGAGAATAAGCAATGACAGGTCGAGGTTGGCGTTGAGATCTTTGGGACTCTACTCACGCTGGACCCGAGGATCATGGACATGTCGAGTTCGATGCCATCCTAGTGGATGATCAAGGATTGTTCCCGTGGTCGTTATCGATTGTGAGCGTAGAGGGTTACCGCCTCACACGCAGGATCAGTGACTCGTGTGGCTTCAGGACAAGCATGACATCTTTGCCCTAGACAAAGATAATGAGTCCACTGTGTCAGGATTGCATGAAGGGTTGGAAGAAGTAGCCCACCCCTCGAGGCCCAGGAGAGACCGCATTTCTGGGATTCACCTCGAGAGCTTGAGAATATGTGGATGTTTTTCTAGATTTGTAGCACTTTGACCTTCCCACAGGGTAGTGTGACTTCGACGAGTTACACCTCTATGATTTCACCCATTTCTATGACTTCGCATAGATGGCACCAGCTTGAGTTTGCAGAACCCAGAGTCCATCTACAAGGAGTTATCGACAGAATTCATTGTACCAAGCACTTCACCATGGGGCGCCCTGCCTATTTTGCGAAGAAGAAGGACAAGACCCTTCACCGTGTGCATTGACTACATAATGAACAAAGACATCAAGAAACCTGCACTCCATTACCGAGGATCGACACGATTTGTTCATCACTGAGAGGAGCTGAGTCTACTCCAAGATGTAATCTTCAGACCGGTTACCATCAAATTGAGGGTTAGGAATAGATATTCAAGACAATACAGTGACGCTACGGGCACTCTGATTACTGGGTGATGCCCTTTGATTGACGAACGCGCTAACAAGATTCACGGATCCTCGTATATGCATAGGTATCTAACCCTATCTAGATCGCTGGGTCGAATCTTCGTAATGACATCTTGATCTACTCCAACAGAGCGAGCATGAGTATCACTTATACGGCTTATGCCATCGAGAGACCATCAACAGACGCTAAGTTCGGGCAAGTGTGAGTTTTAGCTGATCGAGGGAGATTTCGACACGTAAGTGCTAACACCAGAGTGTTAGTCGCACTAGAGAAGGTTGAGGCCGTGATGAGTTGGGAGAGACCGACGTCAGTCTTCGAGATACGAGTTTCGATTACCGGGTATTTCGTGGAGATCTTGCGAAATGGGCGAAGTTGTCCAATCAGCGCGGAGAAGGTGGATTTCTCGCTTTTACGGACGGGACTCCATGGTTTGGACAAATTTCAATTACAGAGAGAGACTGAGGGTGCTGGGAACACTCTGGGATACTGGTATCAAGAGGGAGGATCAACCTTCTTCTAGTTCTGGGAAGAGGCGTATGACTCGCTTCAATACCTAGCTCTGACTGTAGCTGGATCGGGCATGTGGGAGATGGATCGCCAAGAGACAGGATCCTGTGGCTGTGGGACAAACAGAAATTGTAGTTTTAAATGTGAGAACAGAGAGTATATAATGATGTCCTCTACACCCTAGTACGGGTCGAGGAACTAGTTTGTTTTTGGTAGGTTATACTGCGCCCACGTGACAGCCGGGGAAATGTGAGTGTGGGTCGTCGGAAGACGATCGAGTCACAAGCAAATGAAGCGTGCTGACCTAGAGTAGTGTATATTATTGGTGGTTGGATGTCAGCTTGACATGGATGAGTTGATGCCCATCGAGTTGTTAGTATCAGGACTCAATGCTGCGCTACCCATACCCCGCCTTGAAAATAAAACAATTTATGTGTTAGAGCTTATAGTTATCGACTTATCGGTTATCCCTATTTTTTTTCTATTTTTGGATAAAACGCGTTAGACCCAAAGCAAGGCGAAAATTGGGTTAACTTCCTAATTATCGTCTTTTTTTTTTTTTTTTTTTTCATCTATTTCACGTATCATATCATATCATAAAGGGTCGCTTTACATATTCCTTTGAGAAAAGTAGGTTTTGGATTCTCAATTTAGGAATATTGTTATGAGTTCTCAATTTGTAAGACCCGAGAAATTCCACTCTCGAAAAGGGCAAATAGTACTCTCTGACATAAAATTGTAATTTCGTTAAAAATCCAAATTTATTCTCCTCGATCTGATGACGAAACTGATTTTTACCGTCGAATTCGCCTCACGAATTCAGTTAGCACGTCGACCTTTGTCGACTCAGACACTGAGTTGGCACATTTTTCTCGGTGTACGCGCTTCAAAATAGAAAACGATTTCGGCGCGACGAAAGTCAGATATAACATGTACTCATGTGCCATAAGTGGAATGAGTGTAAAACGATGAAAATGGATGGCCGAGATAGTGCCAATGCAAAACCGGAAAGAAGGGACAAAACGGTACTTCAATCGTTGGCTAGGAAAAGCACAAAACTCAATAGTGTCATCTCTTTGATTCAAAGACCAAACAAAAAACATGCTGGGGGAGAGGGCTGACAGTGGCTATGGATTTTGAGTTTTAGTGAGAGAACGTCTCCTTTCTCTCTAGGATTGTAGAAGATCCGACCGTCGACTGCCTTTCGACAATATGCCCACTGCTTAGGCTTTCAAGGTGGGTACTGGATTTGAGGAGTTTTGACAAACCCGAGAGGTGGTTTCTCCTTACTGGTTTTACACTTTCTGTTAAGTGTATTTACAATGTTTGAGTCAATGAGTCGTGGAGTGCTGTTGACGGCTCCAAAGCTCGAATCGTTCGAAATTTTGAAACCTATGTGGCAAATTGCGGACTGGCCCACGGGCTGTTTTGGGTTGCTAATTTATGCATTTATGTGTTAATGTATGTCGGTTTGTATGCAGACCGGTAAATGGTTTGAAATTTGGTCTGCTAAAAGTGAACCGACGATTAAGATTTTTCGGGAATTGAGGGCTCTACTATTCGAATAGTGTTCTACAAAATAAATTTTATGAATTAATGTGTTTGGTCGTGCAATTCAAGTAGAATTGCTCGTGTTTGATCATTAGCCCATGCGAGCTAATTTCGATAAGGAAATGCGATATTACATATAACATGATTGTGTGATTTAATTTTTATGTGAATATATGCATGATTATATATTTATGTGTTATGCATCAGAATGGAATTTGCATCATGCATTCCATATGCACCGGGCACCTGAGAATGACAGATATTTAATGATACTAGCCTAGAAAGAATGTAGGTTCTTAGAGGCTGTCTAAAAAAAATGATACCATCTGAGGGTAGTCCATACTAAAATATCAATTGCTCCGAGACTGCCCAATTATGATGAGACTGAGGTAATCCCATACATGATCAGACTCATTTAGAATGATCTGACTTGATATATATGTGTGGTATATATAGAGTAAGATATAGATATAGTGAGTAGTATAGAGGTGAGAAAAGAGTACTGGAGGGTTGTCCATTTTAAATACCACACACTCATACGAGCATGAAAGGAAAGAGAGCTCAGAACCCTAATGATGATCACATAGACATTCAAGTAGGATCATGTGACGCTTTGAATGTGTGTTTTTAGTTTGAACATCGGACATGTCTTAGTAAGAGAAGCTCACTTAGGGTGATTCCACTATTGGTTTAGCTCACCATGTCGTAGGATAATATTTTCATACGTGAGCGTAAAAGAATTAATCAACCAGAGATCAGGCTTGAATAAAAGTTTCATCGCCTGATAAGACGGCACACATTAACTTAATTTGAATATATGTGTTGTATATATAAAATTTGAACTCTTGAAACATTGGATATAGTTAGATATAGATATTGTGGGATGAGTAATGGCTTATGAGCCCAAGTGGTCGCTTTAATCATAGACTCATATATTTTGCACAGTGAAACATTCTGTGTTCTTATTAAAGCGAGACTCTTCCTATTTTCGTGGAGAAATGTCGTCACCCGACATTCACGAGTGTTTCGCTAAGCATTTTTAGAATAACTTAATTCCCTAGTGTTTCAAAAAGGCCATGTCACTTAAGAATTTTGAGACTTTTAAAATCAAATTCTTGATGATTCGAGAACAATATGTTAATTTAGAAAAATATTATGTGTTGAGTATATATTTGTAGACAAAAATACCATATTCTATAATCCATTTCCCATGCCACCTAAACTAATCCTAAACAAACAAAAAATAAAACAAAAACATGATGTTTTCTTTCACACCTCTCTTCCTTCTCCTTTCCAAACCCGAAACTCTATTTGCTTTTGGAACATTGGTGGAACCCTTTCACCTCTTTCTGTTTCCTTATATCTATAATTGTAATACTTATTTTTGAAATACATACCATATAAATAGGAAGTTGATTATATTGATTGTTGATAAAATCTAAGAGAATAACAAATATAGAGTCACTCATAGCAGCCAGCTACTCAAGATAATAATCAGGTAGAAGAAAGATAAGTCTTATTAAGTATGTAAAATATTTGTAAATTTGTAGTAACAACCTCTCTAAACTTGAATATGATCATGTTCATATTTTACCCTTATTTATTGGGATTCCTCTAAAAACATATCAGACAGGTTGCTCATTCTCTCATAGTTAATCCAAAATTCGGGTATGGTTGAAGCTCTTCATCTTTTAAAAGTCTCAAATTTTTCATCACCTTCATTTTCGCCATTATTCTCCAAAAGTTAAAGACCGAGAAAATTCCAATTTTCACAAAGTATAAATCGTAATTTCGGAGCAAAATCAAATTTTCTAGATCTCGATGACAAAACGGACACCGCTTGGAATCATCTCGTGAAATTCAGCTACCACGTCAATTTCGTCGAATTCGGCGATACGGAATTTGTATCGCTTTTCGCGCACCGAAGATCGGTACGAACGACATGCCACGCGACAAAAGTCACCTACTGCTAATGCATCGCGACACCCGTTGCACGAAGAGCGAATACGATAAAACGTGACACCAGATAATATGTAAAACCACTTATTAATGGATGGTATTGAAATCGAATGTTTATCGATAAGAGATAAAATAGAAATAGTGGTCATCTCCCCCAGCAGCCAAAACGCAGGGTGAAGGAGATGAGGTGAATGATTGAGGTCAGCGAGAGAGATGTTTCTCCAGGTTCCACAGATTGAACCCGCTGGTTTTCACGGAGCAAGCAAGAAAGTTGTACTACGGGCGGCGGCTACTGGATCATCTGGGTGGAGTTCATAACTCCAAGAGCAGAAGATCTTTTCCACTTATGCGACCTCGCCAGAGCCATGTGGGAATGGTTATAAATTGTTCTGAGGCTTGTTTTAGCCGTAAACTCGATCTCAAAAGCTTTGAACCTACTGGAAAAAATTCCTATTTGTGTGGTCGTGAACAAAGATCTGAGGTTTCACTGTCATAATAGTGACGGAATATTTCTTTGCAGGTGAATTTTTATGATGTATGAGCATCTAAAAGTTCTGAATTGCTTGTGTTTGTTAATTAACCCATGTGTTTTAATTTGGTGTAATGGATTGTAAATCGTAAGCAACATGATTATGTGATTTAAATATGTTAATATATATGCATGTGAATATATTAACATGAATGTATTGAATTGGTATCATATTCTGATAGACGGGTAGCCTAGAATATTAGGTGTGAGTGCATGACATGAAATTGAAAGAAAAACGAACATGGTTGTGAAAGGAATTTCAATTGATGATTTTCCGGAGAATTGTGTTGGGAGATGGTCCAACAATTACACGTCGGAGGAGCCCATGAATTGTTTAGGAAGGTTCTCCAACACATTCGCCTCGAGAGGGTAGTCCAATACTTTTACCAAAATTCGGTAGTGTGTTTTCGAGAACAACAAGTTTTGTTTTGAAAACTGTGATTTTACTCGCATCTCGCCTAAGAGAGTATGGAGGGAGCCTGAGGACTCGAGACATGGCTGGTCATGCAGACACCTGGCAGCCCATGAATCATTAATGTGATTGTTTGCCACGGATGCTGACGTTGAAAGAACTCCGTAGAAATTATCTCTACTCGGGCTTTGCTCACCTTGTCGAGGATCACCATTTCAGTAATGTGGAGCTTATCGAGAAGGAGGCACTCATTAGAAAGTCAAGTTGAGAAGAAAGCCGACTTTTGCTGATGTTGGTTGCAGCATGTAAGGAGAATTTAAGGTTTAATGGTATGTTTCAATTAAGAGATATGTAAAAAACCTTGAACCATGTAATATATTTGGTTGGGACATATTTCGTGAGATTATTTAGGTCAAGTGGCCATTATTTTACTCGCATATAGACCCCCGTGGTCCTTGTCATTATCGTATTGTGTTGTACTCCAGTAGAGTCACAGCTGAGACTCCGCCCGATTTTCATGAGTGGTGTTGGTTACCCGACATTCACGAAAGATTCGCTGTCGACGGGTTGTCAACGAACTCCTTCGCTTGGGGCTACAAAAAGTTCACCATACCTGGTATTACATCTCTTTCACTCAAGTCATCACCAAAGATCAAGAAACAACATTCATCTTATAATAATTAGTATATGAACACTTATTCCCGGTCATTCACCAAGACTAAGGCTGAGAAGCATTCCAATATATGGCTAGACTGTCAGAAGGTGCGTAAACATTATATTTGGGAAAAGATAATGGTGATTTGCTATTCGATAAGATTGTTATGGTGGAAACAAAATTTTTAATAAACATGAAATAAAATACAGAAGAAGTTTGTATCAAGAGAAAATTCGTATTGTAACATAAAACTTGACGTAACTAAAGTTAAGTTTTTTTACAAAGAAACTAATGCTTAAGCAAGTTTTTGTAAGACAACTTTACTTGTATAAATTCATACTTTATATTTTTTAGAAAGAACTTGACAATTGTTAAGTTTGTAGTAAAACAATTTTACCTGAACGTTATTATAGTTAAGTTTCTTTTACAAAGAACTTGACAGTTGTTAAGTTTTTTGTTAAAACAACTTTACATTTACGTAATTACACTTAAGTTTCTTTTACTAAGAACTTATCAAAGAAGTTAAGTCAAAAAATATTCTGGTCTGAATGCACTACATCAAGTAAATTTATTTGGTCAAAGAATTTATTAGTAAAGCTAAGTTTTACAGTAAATAACTTAATCTAATAGAACTAAAGATAAAATTCATACCTTATAAATTATTATTTGAATTTCATTTTTATATCAATAATTTATTATTATTTAATTTTAATTTTATTACAAATGATCGATGAAGTGAATAATGATTTTATATGAAGGGAGATTGGGTAAAATGAAACATGTGCTCACTCGGCACAAAGGTATAGACATTGAACTTAGTAAGACTACAATATAAGAAGATTTATTGAAGTCTCTGCTTGTCGATTTTTGAGGTCCGGCGGAGTGGAATATGTTTCAATGAAAGATAACAATGTCAATATAACCATTCCGATAATAAACTGAGAGATGATATAGATGCAAAATTTTTCTAATTATTAATGAATCATGGTGTTTCTAGTTCCATTATGTTGTGAAGAAATATGACAACCATGAGTATGAATCAAACATCAATATTGATTTTAACACTCAACCTGTGAGTGATTTCAATGATGAAAATAGAATAGTATCAATTGTGATCCACTTAATTGTTTTGATTTTCATGACTTGGATACATGCAAGGATGTTGAAGATGGTGAAATGAATGGCAACTTTTATGAGGATAGCCAAGTGATGCAAATTGATTTGATGGAAAAGCTAATTGGAGAATATGAAGCATTTGAGAAAAGTAAGAGCATGGAAGGAACCATTTTTAATGATATGACCACAGAATAAACAAATATACTCTAATAAGAAAAAAATGTAGAAAAAGTTGTGCATGATTTATTGAAAGAAAAAACTGGGGCTATAGTGAAATCTTCAACCAAGATATTACTTGTTTGTTGTGTCGATAAAGAATGCAAGTGGCGACTTTGTGCAACGAAGTTGGGAAATTATTATTTGGTTGAGTTAAGGATTTATAATTCAACACACACATATAGCTTGGCCACGTGATCATCACACATGCAAGCAAAATGACAGAAAGAAGCAAGAGAAATATATAAAGGCGACCGGCCAATATTGTCCCAAAGACATTATAGTTGATATTCAAAGCAAGTACAACATGGGGACAAGCTATGGTAAGACATGAAGAGCTAGAGAAATTGCTTTAAGTTCTCTTAGAGGTGTATATATCAGAGGAGTCTTATAGTGTTTTACCATCTTACAGCAGGTGCTGGAGCAAAAGTCCTGCACTATTATTGATATAGTTATTGACCGATAATAATCGACATATTAAGTGGCTCTAATGCATGTATTTCTAGATTTCATACATCAATAAGACATGTCATAACAATTGATGATACATTTTTTAAAGCAGCGATGAGAACCTTATTTGTTGCTGCACAAAGGATGACAATCGATATACCCCCATCCTTTGAATTTGCATTCGAGAATAATGCTTCTGGGAATGTGATTTCTAAACAATATTAATGGTTGTAAGGATGATCTCTGTGGTGTTTAATCATTATATAGTAGCATTGAAAACTGCATGGTGTTGTTTCATGTGCTATGGTGCATGCACATATCACTTGTTAAAACTCAAAACGGGTTTAAGTGTAAACCAGAAAATTTTATTTTTCTAAAATGACAAAAATTAATAAAATTATTAAAATGGTTCAGTGGTCTAAATTCTTCTAGATCTCGATACAAACGATCACTGGGTTGGATTCGTCTCAAGGAATCTAGTTATCCAAAAATTTTTTGTCGACCCGAGATAGTCAGATTTTTTCTACGACGGTGAAGGTATCGCCTAGTGACTCACAGCAGATCGGTGATTTTTGATAAATATCGAGTTGTAACAACTCGCGGTTTCATTTAAAATAACAATCTGAATACAGACAAAAATTGCTTTGCAGACAGAATGAACTCTTAACTATTATATGAGATCTAAGGTGGCATCCCCTACTTCCATCCCATTTCCACCTTTACTCTTTCCACAGGCATGATCATGAAGTTTAACGTGATTCCCATTCACTCATTCCATTACGCTTTCTTTTTGACTCTTCACGCCTAATTTAAGTCTACCATTTCTCTTTCCTTTTAACAATGAGATGTGTCAATTGTCAACACGCTTCACTACCTCTTATGCACCTTTAATAAGTTTTTGGAAATCTTAATCCACTTTTAATACATTTTAAGAATATTATAAAATTCATTTCAAAATGATAATTATTTTATTTTGATAATGTCATATGATTTCCTAAAATTTGAAAGTGAAAATCTAAAGAAAATGAGAAAAGTAAAAAAAAAAAGACACAATGAAAAAGAACAAAGAACTTTATTAATAGTTTGTAATCATTGTTTTAAAAATAAATATAAAATCATTATATATTTATTTAAAAGAATAAACTTCTAATTTACAAGAGATTCTCAATATTTTGTTTTATAAAAAACTTATCAAATATATGCAAACTATTTGGTAACAACTTCTAAACAAATCTACTTGTTAAAATGGTGTTGGGTTAATTTAATTTTATCCAACTATGAGCCCATATATTAGTCCGAAAGAGTAAATAGCGTTCTGGAAAAATGTAGTTAATTTTTAAATAATAAAAAAAATAAAGATTATATTTATATCTAAATTCACTCATCATGGAATAAGTCTTTCTATATATTTTCTACTTATATTTGAAAGTTTTTTCACATTATATTTAGTTTTTTTACAATTATAGTATGTCTTGAACTTTGACAACTATTATTTTAATTTGAACTTTAAAAGCACTTTTAAATATAACAACTTTATTTTTAATTTTGCATATCTTCAGTCAGAGATGTTGAGTTGAACCCAAGCTTTTATGTGGTGTCCAACGCGCAGAATATTTTGATTTTGAATACCTGAATATTAATTAATAATAAGAGAATACACAGTTAATTCAAACTTTTAAAGATGCTAACCTGTGCAGATTTTGTATATTAGTTTAAATTGGGGCAAACTGCTGTCATCACCCGCGCTAGTGGTGCCAGGTTCTGACGACTCGCTGCAATTTGATCAAGACCAGGTTCATTTTATATTGAATCAAACTTATAATCTTAAAAAAAAAAAAAAAATGAAAATGAAGTTGATGTCCAATGTGATTCAAAACTAAGCCATAAAGACTTAGAAAAATGATAAGAGAATCCATGGGATCATTTGCAGAGAAAATACGAATAGAATGCCATTGTTACCCACCTCCACCTCAACCCACTTATTGCCTGGTTATCAGAATATCTGGCTTAATTTCCGATATATTTCCAGATTTCGGCTTTACTGATATATCTGGAGTATATCTGGAGATATATCGCCGATATTCTTATATAAATATCCTAATTAAAAATTGTTTAAAATTAAGCATTATATTTAAGTTATTTATCAAAATTATTTTGAAAGCATAGAATAGATACAATATCAATTAGATTTATTTTTTTTTATATCTTTTTACTATATTTATATTTGTTTATAAAAATTAAATTATTTTTATTAAAAATATATTTAATTAAGAAATAAATTATTTTTATATAATGAGAAAATATTTTATTCATTTTTTTTTAAATTTTGGTAATTGTAATAACAACGATAATATAATACAACATTTTTATATTTTTGTAAGTATTTATTTAGTTAAAAATATTCATAAATTTATTAAAAAAATATCTTCATAAATTAGCAACAGACAGAAATATTTTATATCATAATATGGGAATAGCTTGGTTTTGGATGGAGGTTGAAACCCCCTACAAGTGGTTCGAACCTCCTGCAATATATTTTGTCATTGATCATTTCATGAATAAGAATCTGATATGCATCGCTCATGAACAAGGTTTACCCATGAATGGGTGATCAAAATTCCAGAAATATCGATATATCTACGAACACTGAATATTAACCCGCCAAAAATTCGAAATTCATCGAACGATTATCTTAGGGCAGATCTGCCTAGATAATCGAATAATAATAAATATCGCCAAATATCACGATATTTCCGAAATTTTAAATAATCGTCGCCCCAAGAGCTGGGTAACTTAGCTGGTATTCCTCTTTATGATTAACCCATGAGGTCGCCGATGTTTCTACAAAACCTTTCTTTTATGAATTCTTTCAGTGATGGTTTAGTTTTTAGTTTATCCTTTTAACCATATCATTATGCTGTTGTGGACTGTTTTCTCATGCCTTATACCACATTTAGGGTAACAAGTTTCAAACATTTCCAATCTCTATTTCAATCATGGCTTGTTGAAACTATAGAAAATATCAAAAGACTTCTTTCTTTTACTTAGCAAATAGATCCATACCCTTCCTCCTTCAAGAATTGCCACATCTATAAGACCACAAACATTAATAGAGTATTCCTATTCCAACTTTTTTAACTTATTATGTTATGTTCCAACCAAACAATGATCACAAGAGGATATAAGGATTAATTTCTTGCAAAGAGAATCAAGTTTATAAACTTTCCCTTGGCCCTAAACAAAATGTTACATGCGACTCGTTTTACAATGAAAAAACAAATGAACCCTTAGTGAGCTTCAATTTGCCTTTGCGAAAGTGCTTCCATGACCTTACTTATTTAAGGCTAATCTTGGAATTAAATTAATGCATAAATCTATAATATACCTACATCTTATAATGATTTCACTAACTCATGGTTTTTAGAAAAACATCACTCATCTTTATCATCTTGAGAAACTAGAGTTTTATATTGAGGTGTCAAAAGCTTTTCAACCTCTATAATTAGAAACAACTCCAAGTGAGAGGTAACATGGCAGAGGTTGCAATGTCTACAATTCACTTGATTCCTTGATAATCTATATGCAACCACTCATATTAAAACACTAAAACTTCATAATTTTCGTTATATTCTTGTCATCTTATTTTTCTAATTATAGAAACACTTGATTTTGTTTCTAGAGTGGGACCTTCCCTCAAACTTGTTAGGATCTGTCTATCCTCTATTCATGTTTCTTCTTCTACTTTTTTTGTGATAAAGACTTGTGCATATTTTGTCTCATGTTTTTCTTCTTACCTCTCATTAATCAACTTTTTTACAATCACCATAGACAATGCACAATTTGGAACAAAGTTAGCTGGTTAGTCACAAAAAAAGTTTCAAACATTTGAAAGATATTAGTATCTCACCATCCACATCATTTTATATAATAGTTAACCACCAACAAAAGAATAAAGAATTATGTTAATCTATCATTAATGTTCTTCCCTCTTTAACTTTATGTTCATCAATTTTTGATAAAAATTTTTTATTTCTAATACTGCTTTTATTTAAACTCTATCTCTAATTTCTTCAAAATATTATGCAAATTTGTTTCAATTGCCACGTGGTGACATGAGGATGTATTAATTCATTGCCTAATATAGGTAATTGGCTTTTATTCATATTATACAATTCCAAATTAGAAATACCATTATGTCTAACTTCTTCACCCTTTAAAGCATCTCACAAAATTTTAATGGTAAGAAAATCTTCCATCACGGACTTTCATATAAATCCAATTTGAATCATTGAGTTTTTTTTTTTCCATGAAGGTTACTTCCATTTCTATCATTTTCAAGAACAAGATTCCTAACCAATCTCTAATACCACTTGTTTTTTTTGAAAGATAATACCACTTGTTAGGAAATTAAAAAGAGTGAAAATAAAATACATGCACACCTTGATAACAAACTATCAAGAATAAGAATAAAATAACAACTTTCAACCAAAAAAAAGAAAAAAGAATACTAAATATTGTGATGCCCTAAATCCGGAAGTCTCATTGACAATCCATCAACTCGTGAAATTCCTGTGGATTTCGGATGATCCGATACCACACTGTTGTGTCCTATTTATCGGTATCCATATTTTCATAAAAATCGGGCAGAGTCTCCTTTGTTCGGGGAGCTCTACACAATATACAACCTCGTATAATAAAGAGCACCTATAACTCATCCAAGATCCCAATAAGTAAAGATTGACCATTGTGGTTTATCTCATTCATATTCCAATATATACATCCCTTTAATGGGATCCATTCATTCACATTTAAATCTAAAATACGAAAATAAAACGCGATCACATCCAGAAGAGTTCGATCACGACCCTTACCATAATTACATAATTGGATTGTGAATATTTAAAATATCTCTGGAATTTTTATAATAAAATTTATTATATATTCCTATAATGGGCCAACTCGGGTATTTTTCTGGGAATTGTTGGGATGAATATTGATTAAATGATTATTGAATCCAAATAAACCAAATGAAAAGAGAAAATATGGAAATTATAAAATGGACCAAGGGTCAATTGCAAATGTTTAGATGTCTAAGTGAAATTAGAGAAATAAAGATAAGAGGAAAATAATAGGGATACTTAAATGAAGAATAATAGAGAAATAGGACCTAAATACAAAAAGTAAATAAAGAAAAAATCAAGGAACGGGCATGTGGCATGTAGGAGAGGGATAAGTTTCCTCCTTTAGCACGATTGGCAAGATCCATAAGAAAAGGAAAACAGAAAAGATGAGATATTTTAGAGTGAGTATGCCTTCACTCTAGATTTCCTAACTACCCGACCATAGGTCTCCTGGCCAAGCAAGAGGGAAAGTCCTTCCTCGTGACAAGAGCCAAGTAGAGGACTGAATCGAGTTTACAACTCCAAGAGGTAGGTCTTCTCCTAATTCATGCTATTTTCACCCTAAGATCGCGCTGTTTCGCTTAGTGAATATTTTATTGTATTTTTAACTATGGGAAGCTACCATACTGTGGTAGTGCACATTACGGACCTAGAGCTGATTTTGCAAGAAATAAAGGGAATTTTGGAAGGGAGTCCTAGTAAATTGTAGCCTCATCAATGAACTTGACGTTAGGTTTTGAATTTTCTCACCTCGACCTCTGAGATCTGCCATGGTCCTTTGACTCAGGTCATCCCGTGGAGGTCGGTGACTTACGTACAGAGGTCGCCAGACCATCCCTCGTGAGGCCGCCAGACTCATGCGCTACAGGTCGCATACCTCATCCTCAGCGGCCAACAGTCACCGTCCGGGTTAACTACGTATGACTTCCAACTCTGGAAGGTCGGCACCCCTTCATCCGAACTCCGCTGGGTGTTCTTTGACTCTATGAAAATCCCATTGAGTCGGAATACATTCATATGCCTCGATGAGGGATAGAATATGTCAGACCAGCGTACACCGAATTTACCTAGTTCAGTCAACCGCCGGGCCACCGGCCGGGTGTGACTACGTATGACCTCCAACTCGAAGGTCATAACTTCTTCGGGTCCTAACTCCGCTTCGGTGTTCTCGACTCTATGGCAAAGCCCATTGAAAGTCAAGAATACATCTATGTTTCGAGGAGGATATAATATGCCGCACCGAGTTTACCGAGGTCGCCACCGCCGCTTAACTCGGCCGGGTGTGACTACGTATATGACCTCCAACTCGGAAGGTCATAACTTCCTCGCCCTCGAACTCCGCTTTCGGGTGTTCTCGACTCTGAAAGCCCATTGAGTCAAGAATCCATCCATATATAAACATGGAAATTGAACCTATTAAACTCCGAAAATTAATCCTAACCAAAACTACTAAAGATACGAATAATATCGTTTAAATTCGCCAATAGACCGAATGGCGGCAGTGCTAAATCGAGATTGAGATTCCGCTGGATCGAATCAAAGTGCAAGGGTTTTTGGTTTGTTCTACCATTCCTATTCTCAAGTTTCAATATTTGAAATAATGGTTCTAAAAGCAGACACTTAATTGATCAATCTGGATTAGAGAAAAGATTTTGAAATGTTTGCATATGAAAATCGCATGATTATTGAAATAAACTGTTATACAAACGTATCTATTGTACCATTTTCTATAAAGGATTCAACGCCCTTAATAGAATGTTAACCGCTTAGTCCAGATGGAAGGATAGATTGGTATACCAATAGGGGTCAAATAGCGCATCGCGAACTATCAGATTGATGCTATTACTGAACAAGAAATTAACGGACCGTGACGGGGAGGTTCACTGATTGATTGTTTATAACCAAATAAAGAAACACGGACCGCATCGTGTTGACAAAACTATTTGATATCACTGCAGTCAGCTTGATCGCTTGATCGAAGATTCCGTATATCGAAGACATGTGTTGTAAATTAAGTATGCGTTAAATCGAATTAATTGCATAACTGAATTGATTTTTCAATCGAATCGAATTGCGTAACTGAATCAATTTGTGAGCATAATTAATTGATTTCAGATTATAAATATTGAATATGAAAGTGTATTGATGATCAATGAAATCCATATTTGACATATAAAACAAGTATATGTATTGTATTTATATCGATCATCCATAATGGTTTGAAAGTTTTGAATTGTTAATCTGCATGATTTGATTTAAACTGGAATCGAGGAAATGGATTTGTATAGAATCACTAAGTATGAAAATGCTTAACGATGGTTTACCAATGGCGCAGTACCGAAAGTGATAGATAGTGATCGAAAGCGGACCCAAGATCGAGGAGCCGTAGTCATAAGAAGGTACTGAGTAGTGCCCGACATGTGCATTCATTCCATGTTTTCGATATTGATATTTTGAAAAACAATTTGAACTCGAACATCTATTTTTGTAAATCATTTTGAAAAGGCTTGGAACGCTTCTATCAGAATGTATTTTGTTAAATGTTTATGCTCGCTCTAATTTTGTAATCGTCTCGCAAAGATATGATTTGAGTGATCGAGTGATTTTAGTGGCATCCCTGACTCCTAGCTCGAATCCGCCCAAAATGGGCCTGCCGAAAGGGGCGCCACACGCATCATCTAGACAATAGTCCAAAAATAATTTTAGCTAAAATTCTTATACAAAACATTTTTACAAAGCAGCCACCAAGGCCACACATCGTACCTCCTTCATAATCACAAATTTCGTTTGAGCACTCGTCTCCCGCACACCCTTTGTTTCTTAAAGGGGGTCCCACGACAGGGTGAGCAATGCCCAGTAGAAAAATTTTCCTACAAGGGCTACTCCCCACCTAAATGCACATACAATGACATACATAAAACATCAAATCATATTCCATATAAATAATGCAATCCTATATGGAATGTTCAGGTCAGCGCATGAGACGAGACCTCATGCCCACAACCCGAGTCCCGACCGACTCCCCTCACACCTACAACAATTGCAGAAAACCAGCCATCGGTGTTTCACCTAACGATCAAACCACGGACAACCCTCCAATTTTAATTTATCAAACTTATGTGTTTCGTGCGGCGACTCAGTCTCACTACAGTCTTTGCACGCCTTCCTACACTTTCACAAACTTACTGTCGGACGATAATGTCTGTCCCGATAATAAAATTTGGGTCTTTCACCCTAGGGAGGATCTACCCTCATCTTGTTTCACCCAACACACGTGGTTTATTATTATTATTTGTAAGGCATAACCGTGAGTCCCGATTTTAGTTAGTCCCCATTCTTTCGAAGCTCACCACACATTCACCAAGAATGGTGAACAATAAAAGAGAAGCACTCACACCCAACTCGACGTGATGTGACCGTGCATATGAAATGCAATCATATCATTTCATGCGATGTCATGCTACATGCACAATAAGAGCTACATGCAAAATTTATAAATTTCGGATAATTATATTCCCTACATATAATTTCCATTTATCAAAATTTCCATGTTAATACGTCAAGGAAGTACATATAAACATGATTTTTTTACACACAATAACATGTTATTTATTTTTCCAACAATAACACAATAAATGAATTCAAATCTCGACCACATAAACAGGTGACCCTCATTCCTTCGCCATGAACCATTTTTTTTTCCATTCATCAACAAATTTCAGTGATACCGAAAAACTTAACAAAACCCGAAGACAACAGTCTTGGGATTAAAACCAACCAACCTTGCACCCAGACTGTCGAAACTATTCCTGTAATTTGGGCTTATCTGGGCCCCAGTCTTGTTTGACCGGTCCGAAATAGTCCCGAAAAATTAAATAATCGTCCGAAATAGTCCACAAATTCTATACTTAGTCCAAAAAATTGGATCAAATTTATGGCCTCTCACTTCGCCTCTAAGAAAACCCTAAGCTTTCATTAAAAGACCTTAGGCTAGAAACAACTCAAGTAAGAAAATTTCTACCTCGTGGAGTTTGACGAAACTCCAAGATTTGGGTAACCCAGCGCGTAGCTCTAGATTCGTGGGACCGACTTTGCCTTTTGTCTGACAAACTCCGTGGGTCCGATTAAGAATCTTAGAGAGAAGTAAAAACTGGTCTTCCTTTTCTCTCTCTCTCCCTCACTCCACGCTCCTCACCGCCTGCTCTTCCTTCCTTTGGGCCTTTTGACTTTCCTTTTTTCTTATATATATTTTTTAAATTTACATATAAATCACATTGCCATGTGTCCATTCTTGCCCGGTCATTTTCTCATTCAAACAATTTATTTATTTTTAGTTCGACCTATTTTAAATGAACTTAGCTCTGCCTATTTCGACTTCCGAGATTTTCGTACAAATCTCGCCCCTAAAGTCATTGGTGACTTATCACCTTAAAATCGAAAATATTCCACCGTCTCAGGCTTAATAAACTTTGATCATTGATTTCTATGAGATCTAATCTAACGATACGTCTGCTTGGCCATCCAGATCTGTAGAATTTTTTAGGCTTCGAACCATTTTGGCAATTTATTATTATTATTATTATCATTTTGCCATTTTTGAAAATTTCTAATTTTCCGGTTTTACATTCTTCCTTGGGCAATTTCGTCTCGAAATTCACACACACACTAAAGACACAAACACATGCAATAGTTATTATAGCTCCAAGACACAACACACCTTCATCCTCAAATAGGAAAGGATAGATGCCCTAATCATCCCTGTTCCAAGTTGCTCTCCTCCACTATCGATCGCCATCACCTTCATTAAATTCGGCGATGGTCTTATCGTTGCAAAACCCGAACTCCGACTATCCATGAAATGCACCTACCTCGGCGTCGATTCAGATATCAACAACAATCCTCCCAATCCACTACATGAGCCGGATCCGGAGTATACGAGCAATGGAGACGGAACATCTTATGAACACCGATAAACTAGCAGAACGCTTAACCGATATAGCCGTGGCTCACCCTCTCGAGTATCTTGAAGGGCCCGATATACCTCTAAGTAAGGCTTCCCATTTGTCGAACCCCACCACTTCCCAGTATCACCTTCAAGAAGACGTGATCACCCACCTCAAACTATAGAGGTCGACGCCGTCTGTCGGCGTAGCTCTTCTGCTGGTTTTGAGCCGTAAGAAGACACTTTTGTATCAAACCTACCTTCTCCGAGGTGTCTCTAATCAGATCCGGACCAGTGATGGAACTCTCTCCCACCTATGTCCAACAAATCGGGGATCAACATGGCCTCCCATATAAAGCCTCATAGGGTGCCATCTATATACTCACCTAATAACTATTGTTGTAGGTGAATTCCATAAGGGGTAAGTGCTCATCCCAGCTACCCTTAAGATCCAGGATGCATGCTCACAGCATGTCCTCTAAAATCTGTATGTTCCTTTCTGACTAACCATCTATCTGCAAATGAAACGTAGTGCTCATCGTCAACTGTGTCCCCATGGCCTTTTGGAAACTCTTCCAAAAGTGTGCCGTAATCTGGGATCCCTGTCCGATACTATGGACACTAGTACTCCATGTACCTGGATAATCCCTGACATATAATCGGCAGGGATCAATGAATGTCATCCACATTAAGTTAAATGTGCCGACTTGAGTCACCAATTATGACCAATACTACATCATGCCTCCGCGGTGTTCATGGCAAGTGGGTCACAAGGTCCATCGTGACACGCTCCTACTTCCACTCGGCTACCTTCAATGTTTGGAGTAACCCTGCTGGCTTTTCATACTCAGCTTTTACCTGTTGACACTTGAGACACCGTCGAACGAAATCTCTAACATGTCACTTCATCCCGCTCCAGTAATACCGGCGACAAAGATCACGATACATCTTCGTGCCACTTGGATGCACAGCAAAACGAGAGCAGTGGAATTCCCTGAGGATCTCCTCTCTCAAAGCGGTCAACTGGGGAACCACAACCCACCCCCTATACCGAAGACTACTATCTATGTGGATGGCCTAGCCTTTGTCACTTGTACCTGACTGTACCAGGTCCTTAATGGACGATATCTCTGCGTCTTGCCACTAGGACTTAATCACCCTCGCTTCGCAGAGGGACTGTGAGCCACCCAAACCTAACGCCTCCCTTAAGCTTTGATCACCGCATCAAGCAGCTAAACTCGTCCCACAATCTCAAGCATCCGTCACTTTCTGGAAGCTGCACCAGTTGCAGTACCCCGTGACTTTCGACCGAGCGCATTATTCACTACATTCGCTTCTTTACCAGATGGCAGCTCTAAAGTGAAGTCATAATCCTCCATATACTCCATCCATCCGCGTTGCCTCATGTTGAGGTCCCGCTGTGTGAAAATATACTTCAGACTATTATGGTCTGAAAATACCTCAAACTGCTCACTATCTAAGTAGTGGTACAAAATCTTTAAGGCAAAGACAATGGCCGCCAACTCTAGATCATGTGTAGGGTAATTTTGCTCATGAGTCTTTAGCTTTCTGGAACCATAAGCTACATCCCTCCTGGACTGCATCAAAACACATTCCAATCCGTCCCTAGAGGCACCACAATACACCGTGTACCTCTTTCCCTGTTCCGGGACTATTAGAATAGGAGTTGAAGTAAGCTTCCTCTTCAACTCTTGGAATGCCTTCTCACACAGGTTATCCCACTCAAACTTGACCCCTTTCTGGGTCAATCTAGTCATAGGTGCTGCTAGCCAGGAGAAATCCTCAATAAACCTCCTATAATACTCTGTCAATCATAAGAAACTGTGTATCTCGAAGACTAACTTTGGCCTTTCCCAACTCATAACAACCTCTACCTTCTCAGGGTCTACTAACACACCTGAAGCTGACACGACGTGTCTTAAGAATCTTACCTCAGTAAGCTAAAACTCGCACTTATTGAACTTGGCATACAACTAATGGTCCCTGAGTGCTTGGAGAACAATCCGCAAATGATCCTCATGCTTCTCCTCAGACTGGGAGTAGATCAAGATGTCGTCAACAAAGACCACAACGAACTGATCCAAATAGGGCTGGAATACCCTATGCATGAGATCCATGAATGTTGCTAGTGCATTCGTTAACCCAAAGGCATCACTGTGAATTCGAAATGCCCATACTGCATCCTAAACGTTGTCTTAGGGATATCAACCTCCCTAACTCTCAACTGATGGTAATCGTGCGGTTGTCTATCTGTAGCAGACTCGCGCCCTCTCACCGATAAAGAATATCATCAACTCTCTAGTGATACCGATTCGATCAGAACCCTGTTCAATTATCGGTAGTCAATGCACAGTCAAAGAGTCTTGTCCTTCTTCTTAGCAAACAGAACTGGAGTGCCCCATGGTGAAGTGCTCGGTCTAATAAAGCCCTCATTCAACAATTCCTCGCAGCTGACCTGAAGTCTCGTGAATCCACTGCGCCATCCTATGAGGAGTCATATAAATGGGCGATGTACCATGGTGTAACTCAATAACAAAAAGTCCACATCCCTCGTGTGGAGTGTAATCCCGACAGCCCATCTCTAAAGACATCCCCATACTCACAAACCACCGAGATAGACTTAAACTCCGCCTCCCCTCATCCCCAGTGAAGGCTTGCTAGCCAACTCCATCAACCGCCCGCACCTGTAGTCGTATTACCTGCCCGGGGTAAAGCATCGTGCTTCATTCCCCCTTGAAACGTAACACGAATACCATACAATTTTTAGGCAGTAATCCTCCTACCATCACAATCAATAACGACCCGGTGTGCCGTCAACCAATCCATGCTAAGAATGACATCAAAATATGATATGTCCATTACCCGAAGGTCCACCGTGAGCAGAATCCCTGAGATCTCTAAATCACAATCCCGACATATATGATCAATCCTCACCTTAATCCCTAGGAGAACTCACATGTAACGGATTTCCCAAGGATTTAACCTTTAAGCCCAAAACATTCACACAAGATGCAACAATAAGCATGAATATAATGCATCCGAATTTAAACAACACTCTTGTGAGAACGGAAACATACCCCGCATATCAGATTGATTTGCAAGCCCAGTCTGCGATACCCGCGGCATAGACATGCCCTGAATTCCTGAAGTATCGGCAAGTCACCGGCCTCGACACCCGGCCTTCTGGCCTCTACGGCCTATACGTAGTATTAGGCGCCTGTACGGCACCGGGGCCCGATCTTTTGGTCCTCGGCGCGGGGTGAAGAAACAAGCGTAATCACGCTGTCCGTTGATGATGGGACTGCGTTGTCCCATAACTCTAGGATTCCCGCCTTTGAGGGCAATCCCTCTTCATATGTCTAGGCTGATGGCAGTAATAACATATCATCTGCCCTGACTGACTAGAAGTCCTGGTATGGACTTGACCCTGATAGCCGCGGCCCTGTCTTTGAGACACTTGAGGAACAAAAGTCTTCTACCTCTTTCTGGAGCTAGAAGAAGATTGACTCTCCTTCCTCTTATCACTAGCGCCCATATCCTTTCCGACTAATCGGAAACAATGACCCGCCACCATCGGGTCTCCTATTCCCTTGA
This sequence comes from Tetrastigma voinierianum, assembly GCA_016808115.1. Classification (NCBI taxonomy): domain Eukaryota; kingdom Viridiplantae; phylum Streptophyta; class Magnoliopsida; order Vitales; family Vitaceae; genus Tetrastigma; species Tetrastigma voinierianum. The sequence goes on along the minus strand of JAEQBH010000234.1, from coordinate 687,874 downwards.
GGGCTGGAGGATGATGTGCCTCAAACCTCTAGAGGTTACTTGACCCCCTTTTGGTTCCCAATTGCACTAGCTTGTGCGATGGTGGCAGCAACAACACCTACTTGCATAAGGGTAGCAGTCATAGCAACAACAACCTCTATGAAGGTCTGTTAGTCTAAAGTTGGTGGTCGTAGGTTATTACTCCGCCCATTGCCCCGACGTCCTCTTCCTCTACTAGCCATCTACAAGTGTCAGATAGCAATACAGTTCTCAAATTTCTATCTCAATCTACCTGTAGTGTATGTTCCAACCAATAATAGACTTTAACATCATGAACTACACCGTTCATCCCTTTTTCCTTAGTGGTGCATAATGCCAAACACTAAAACCCATCAGTTCCCGAACTATCATGTTCATTTTGTTTTTCGATCCCCTAAGGTTATGTTTTCTAACCCTAGTGTTCCATATACAATCTACCATGTATATTATTCACACAAATCACCACACATATCACACAACATGTTAAGCACAAAACACGTAACACACAACAATGCAAGATCTAGATCCATATATGACCCTGTTGCTCGTGTACTGGAGCTCTTGATACCTAGTTTAGAGGCAGGCTAGTTTGAGGACCATACTTGTGGATACCACATCGAGGCTCCTAGGTAATTGTTTACAGGCTGCGTCTGGTTGCAGGGCCTTTGAATCCGGGGTCCATTGACAGCTCATCAGCCGTGGAATTCACGTAGTTTGGGTGTGGATACCACATTGTTGTGTCGTTTATTGGGATCCATATTTTCACAAAATCGAGGCGAGGAATAACTGTTGGGAGCTCTTGACATCGAGCAATATGTAGTATAATCATAAGCCATCAAGAGAGGTCTCAACGAGTAGTATTGACCCCATAGGGTCCATTTGTCCATATTCCCAATATATACATTCTTTCTGAGGACAGATTCGTTTCTCGTTTATACATTTGTGACGCCCCGAATCAGAGTCAGTTGATAACGGATTAACTCGCGAGATTTCTATCAGTTTGGTGATCAATACCACCCTATTATATCCCGATTTCCCGCGGGATCCATATTTTCACAAAAATCGGTAGAGTCTCTTTGTTTGGGAGCTACCCAACATACAACACAATATCGTAGTATAATCATAACCGTCTGAGGTCCGTACGTCCCGTATCCCCCGATATATACATCCCTTTTACGAGACCCATTCATTTCACATTTTAAATCTAAAATATGAAAATAAAGACTTAATTACAGTTAGTGAGGAGTCCGATCCGACCCTCTTACCATAAGTACATACTTGTATCTGCTCTGATAGTCCCCAAAAAATTTAGTTACAATTATTTTATACAAAATACTTTTACAAAGGAAATACGAGCCTTTATCGGCCTCCATCATAATCACGGCCTCGTGAACACCGTCTCCACATGCACCCTTGTGGCAGAGAGTTCTCGGTAAAGGGTTAGGAAGTAATGCCTAGTAAAAAAAGGGTACCTTCTGAGGGCTACTCACTTTAAATCACGCATGCAATGGCATGCATAAAAACCTTCGAATCATATTCCATATAAATGTGCAATCCTGTAGGTGTTACGTATCATGCATGAGACGAGACTCCTCATGCCCACAACTCAAGTCTGACCAGAGCTCCTCGCACAGACGCCAGAATGTGAAAAACTAGTCGTTGGTGTTTCACCCGATGACTTAAACCGATGGAACTGACCCTCGAATTTTAATTTATCGAATCGTGTGTTTTAGTGGGTGGCAAATTTCGGGGAGTCTCACCACGAGCCATACGCTTTCCAGGCCGCTAGCGAACCCCATGCGTGGACGCATATCATCTAACCTAGAGCCAAATTTGGGTCTTTCACCTTGAGGGGGGAGGGATCCGCCCCATCTTGCTTCACCCAAACACATGATTTATTATTATTGTGACATGTTACACAACCGTGGAGTCTGATTTTGGATATTGTCCATTTCGAGCTCACTGCGCATTCGCTAAAGATGATGTGCGATTACCATGCATCCTGATCGAGTCTTGATTTTGGACATTGTCCCCTTCAGGCTTTCACGCACATTCACGAAATGGTGAATAACGTTACCATACCAGCGTACGAAGCTATTGCGATGTGATGTATATGATAATCATATCATTTCTCGGTAATAATACTACATGCACAATAAGAGCTACATGCAACATTTATAAATTTGGATAATTATATTTCTTACATATAATTTCCATTTTATCAAAATTTCCATGTTAATACCTATAAAATGATTTTTTACACACAATATATTATTTATTTTCAACAATAACGCACACAAAATGGCGAAATCTCGATTTCAGCATCGCGAGGGGCATCTCTTGGTCCCTTCATGGCCGCTGAACATTTTCCATTCATCAATAAATTTCGGTGAATCTGAAAAACTCGACAAAACCAGAACCTCCAGTCTTGGGATTAAATAAACTTGAACCCGATCCGGGGCCCACTTGGAACCATTCCCAAATTTCCAATATTCGAGTCCCAAAATCTTGTTCGGTCTCTCGACCAGTCCCTAAAATTCCTAAAAATTCCCTTAGTCCAAAATTTGGGGTGAAATTCCTGACCTCTCACGGCCTCTCAGAAAAACCCTAAGCCATTAAATGACCTTTAGGTTAGAAATAACCCAAATAGAAAAATTCCCTCTATCGGTAATTGTTTGACGAAACTCGAAAATTTTGGTACCAGCGTGGCTTTGATCAGTGAACTGGCTTGCATTTGTCGACAACCTACGATCCTATTTATGTAAATCTTAGAGAGAAGCAAAAAAATCATTTTTCCCCTTTCTCTCTCTCTCTCTCTTCTCCCTCATTCACGCTCATCATTGCCTGTTCTTCCTTTTACCTTTTGACTTTCCTTTTTTTCTTTTTATCCTTTTAAAAAAAAAAAAAATTGGATACATGCCTCACATTGCGCCATGTGTCCATATCTCATTCAGGTCATTTTCTATCCCGAAATAATTTATTTCTTTTCAATTTAATTTATTTTAAATGAACTTAACTTAAACCATTTCGACTTTTCGAGATTTACATCAAAATGTCTTTCACTTGTCAGCTGATGACTTATCCTCGGGGAAAATCGTAAAAATATTCCATTTGTATGAATTTGGCCGAAACTTTTCACGGGTCCTTTGGATTTCAGGCGAATCCAGCGGTGCGAGTCCATTTTAAAATCATCGAGATCTAGAGAATTTTAACCGGCCCGAACCATTATGACAATTTATTATTATTATTGTATAATTTTTCATTTTTATTTAATTTTCGGGTTTCACAAATATAATATGAAAAACTTTCCAAAATAAATGAAAATATACGTACTTATTCCATGGTAATAGAATTTAGATAAAAATATAAATCTTTCGTACTTTCTTTATTGCTAAAAATTAGCTACATTTTTTTTCAAACAATTTATTTACTCTTTCGGACTAATATATGGGCCCATAGTTGGATAAAATTAAATTAACCCAACACCATTTGCTTGATAGATTTGTTTGTGAAATTGTTACTAAATAGTTTGCATATATTGGTGAGTTTTCTCAAAACAAATTTGAGAATCTCTTATAAGATTGAGTTATTCTTTTTTCAGAATAAATATATAATGATTTTAATTATTTATTTTTCAAACAATGATTACAAACTATTAAAAATTGAGTTAACTTTAATTTTATTTTCTTTAATTTTACTTTTTCTTTTTTACTTTTCCTCTCTATTTTCTTTATAGAGTTTTTCCCTGCCCCTCAAATTTTAAGGAAATCATGCATAGACTTGCTATCAAATAAAAATAATTATTAATTTTGAAATAAAATTTTATAATATTCTTAAGAGTGTATCAAAAAGTGGATTAAAATTTTCGGAAAATTTAGGCAAAGATTTTCCAAAGGAATTTAGCGGCTTGTTAAATAAATGACATATCTTAAAAAGTAATAAAGGAAAAAGAGAGGCCGTGAGACTTACAATTAGGCATTAGGTGAAAGTAATAATGGAAGGAGTGAATGGAAATCACCTATTGTGGCTTCATGATCATGCACATGGAAAGCTAAAAGGTGGGGGATGTTAAGTTAAAATCACTACTTGGTAACGGTGATGGATGATACCTACTTATCTTTTTTATATTCACTTTCTAAATCAAATTGTAGTACTTATTCTTGCAAGAACTTAAACATGGATCTTTTGTATCATCGAATATGTATGTGAGATGGTTGAGATATTTTCTAACTTAACCAGTGATCTTAAGCAAATTAAATTGACATATTATATCAAAATCAAAATTCAAAAAATATGCATAATTAAAACATAAATAAAAAAAGAAATGCAAACTTGGGGAAAAAGAAAAAGTCAAATATGTGATGTGCGAGTAGGTGAGTGGATAGACAGGAGCGAGTGGGGCCTTGACTCTTGAGTCTTGAGTCTTGAGGAGAATTCAGAATTCATGTATGTAGTGTAGCTTGGTTGGATATCATATCTTTGCTTCAATGCAGGAATTTATTTTCTACTTCCAAACGACGCATCAATCCAGAACTCAGAAGGGATTCTCTAGTCTAGACTTAGAGAGAGGAACTCCACCCTCGTTCTCTCTCTACTGGCATTAGAACCTCTTTCTCTCTCTCTTAAGGGTTAAGAGTTGGATATTGGCTTCCACATTTCAAGTTCAAATATCCACAACCACTTAATCATGTTCTTGGTGGTGGATGTCAGATTCCCTTCTTTCTCTGACAATCTTGTTGTTTTCCTTGGAAAGTGATGGAAAATTCAGTACTACACTTTCCAATATTTATAGGAAAGTTTGGTCCAACCTCAACCGTCTCTCAACTGTTAGGTGCTGCTTGAAAAATGCACAAGTTCACCTCAAATAGTTGATCAGGGAGTTAACAAGTTCACAACAATTTTCCCAGTTGCTGAATTTTTGCAAGTTTTAGACCCAGGAAAATTTAAAAACTGGTTTGACATGCTCCCTCTTCATACATCTTGAAAACCTTTTGATCCAAAAATTGTATTGAGTCAACATCAGTTCTCCTTTTAAACATATTTCATCCTTTCTTTTAAAAGAAGATAAGACAATTTAAGGTTTCAATTGGTTAAGTTTTTTAATCAAAGTGAATTGATTGGCAACACCCATACTGTACAATCTAACCGTGCACCTCAACCTCACAGTTTGATTAAAAAAAACTTAAACTTATTAGATCATTCATAAATCTTGCAATCCTTTACCCCATTGATATTTCAATGGCTTATAGAATTCAAATATGTGATAAATACTCAAGCACATGATTAAATAACCATTCTTTGTTTTGTAATCATCAAAATCTCTCTTATAGGAGTGAAACTCTCCGAGAGTAATACTCTCGAGGTGATAATGAATTAACTAGTTCTATTTGTAAGCTTCTTCGTTTGGCTTTCTCTCAACTGTTCTTATCGTTCATTCTGTTTTATAAAATCCCACTTCCCTATGTAGGGCCTCACAACGCCTACAAATGGGACAGAGCGGTTGATTATTGCAATGAAAATGAAGATTATACAATCTGCATATTGTGAAGTTTGCAGAGTTGATTGCAATAGCAATGATATCCTTGCCCAGCATAAACTAGGAAGCAGGCACATGAAGACACAGTCGCTGAAACCGAAAGACACAATTGCCCTTGCACCTATCATTGAAGCAAGTTCCGGCAATCCACTAATTGGACCACCAGAAAACTCCGATAGAGGCAGAGCTATTAGTGGGAAGAAAAACAAGGCGACAGTTGAATCTTTAGAGGATTTGGATACAAAGAGAAGAAGGATTGTGGAATGTGGGGATACGGCAAATGCAGTCAGGACATGTTCAATATGTAATGTGGTGTGCAATAGTGAGATGGTTTTCAATTATCATATTGCAGGACAAAAGCATGCTGCCATGGTGAAGAAATGTAAAACCAGGGAAAAAATTTTATTTTTTTGAAAAATGGCAAAAACAGTAAAATTATCGAAATGGTTCAAGGAAGCCTGAAAAATTTTTTAGACATCGGATGACAAAATGGACTTTATCGTTGGATTAAATCTTGAAATACGAATTCTGTAAAATTTTTGTCGAGTCTGAGACGATCGGATTTTTTCACAATTTTTGGGGTAATGGGCGTTTAGTGACTCTCAGGGACGAGATTTTTATGAGAATCTCAGGAGTTAGGAAATAAATCAAGTTAAGTTCATTTAAAATAAATTGAACTTGAACCGAGACTAAAATAACTTGTTTCGGGGCAGAAACAAACCCGAATGGGTCGTGGACACATGTTGTGACATGAATCCACATGTCCAACAAGTAAGTTAGAAAAAGGGTTAAAGAGAAATGATTTTTGGGAGAAAAACACGGATTTAAGATGCAATTAGTGAGAGAGGGAAAGAAAAAAAAGAAAAAGAAAAAAAAATCCAAACTTCTCTCTTCGATCTACGGAGTTTTGTTGGTTAGAATTCTTCTGGCCAAAAATGAAAGTTCATCTACTCGACGAGGGCTATGCGTGGATACTGAAAACACGGAATTTCGCCTAGGATTCAAGTGAGGAGTTCGAGAAATCAAAGGTTTCGGGTTTAGGAAGTGTCCATGGGACTTCCTAGAGTTTCTTCTACACTCCCGAGGTGGGTTGCCTTTTAGGTTGCCACCATTCTAGATATTGATAGTCTGATGCCATAAGCATTGTATTATCTAAGGGTTGTTGAATAATAGTACACTCCGATAAATGTCTGTTAAACATACCTGATGTGTCGATCTCATTAGACATTCTTGTTGAATGAATTGTTCAGTATCATCGCAAGTAAATCAGTCCGTAGCGCTAATTTGTCTGTGAGCCTCATAACCCCAAGTTATGGTCCGTTTTCAGGATGCCATAGGTTACCACTGTTTTGGATTGATCCCTCTTGTCTAGATTTTTTAGGACTAATTTTAGGTTGGGAAAAAGTGAGAATTTGGACTAGTATCCTTGAAGTATCTCTATCGAGAACTTGATGTTAGGATTTTGAATCCACCCTAAATCAGACCTTTATCGCTCGAAGTTATGGTATGTTTTACACGGAACGCTACGACAGGCTGTTTAATGGTTTGTGTCCGGAGTTTTGAATTTGTTAGGAACTAGTTTATGAACTAGAAATGCAATGTTTGTGGTCTATGATGGCTTGTTGTGTGGAGTGTTTTGTGGGCATCTCATACCGTAGTGGTCTTGAGGATCAAGTGACATTGCTTGACTAAGAGTGACGTGTTTAGGTTTTCAATGTGTGCTCTAACATGTTGACATAGAGATGAGTTTATGTGTGCAAATGGCCATGACATGGCTCGATTGTGAGTGTGCCACTACTTGATAATGTAGTGACCTGTTTGGATGTCAATATGTGTACTCTAACATTTTGACGTATGATGAATTGTTATGTGCAATGGCCATTACATGACTTGCTTGTGTGTGTCATTGCTTGATCATAGAATGACATGTTGAATGTGAATGTTGATATATGTTTGCATGTTGGTTGACATGAATGAAATGATTTATAAATCATATCGCGAGGTGATGTGATTATCCGTGACAACGTAAGTGGTGTGGATTGTGTTGTCCAATAGCATTCATTATGCATGTGACCACGGATACATGCAATAGCATTGCATTGCATTTCTCGTAGGACATCATGACATGGGTGTGAGTGCATGGTAAGATACTCGACACTATGTTTGGTGTTAGATGGTATGTCGACTTCGATTGTAGGTGTGCCCTTCTTGTGTGTAGTGACTGTTTGGATATTCGATATGTGTACTCCTTTATTTGGCGTATGATGGTGTTATGTGCAATGGCCATTACATGGCTTGCTTGTGTGTGTCATTGCTTGATCATAGAATGACATGTTGAATGTGAATGTTGATATATGTTTGCATGTTGGTTGACATGAATGAAATGAATTATGGAAGTCATATGCAGGTGATATGATTGTCCATGACACTGGTAAGTGGTGTGGATTGTGTTGTCCATGTAACATTCATTATGCATGTGACACGAGATACATGCAATAGCATTGCATTGCATTTATGCATGGGACATTGCATGACATGGGTGTGAGTGCATGGTAGATATCGACACTATGTTTGGTGTTCGATGGTATGTCGGCTCGATTGTGAGTGTGCCACTACTTGATAATGTAGTGACCTGTTTGGATGTCAATATGTGTACTATAACATTTTGACGTATGATGAATTGTTATGTGCAATGGCCATTACATGGCTTGCTTGTGTGTCATTAGCGATCATAGGAATGACATGTTGAATGTGAATGTTGATATATGTTTGCATGATAGGTTGACATGAATGAAATGATTTATGGAAGTCATATGCAGGTGATGTGATTGTCCATGACACTGGTAAGTGGTGTGGATTGTGTTGTCCATGTAGCATTCATTATGCATGTGACATGAGATACATGCAATAGCATTGCATTGCATTTATGCATGGGACATCGCATGACATGGGTGTGAGTGCATGGTAGAGATCGACACTATGTTTGGTGTTCGATGGTATGTCGACTCGATTGTGAGTGTGCCACTACTTGATAATGTAGTGATCTGTTTGGATGTCAATATGTGTACTCTAACATTTTGACGTATGATGAATTGTTATGTGCAATGGCCATTACATGGCTTCCTTATGTATCATCGCCTTGATCCACTTAAAAACGAAACTTATGTGAATAGATATTGATATATATTTTTTCATAATAGGTTGACATGAATGGGAAATGATTTATGGAAATCGTATACGGGTGATAATGATTGTCGCGACCCTTCATTGAGTGGTGTGGATTGTGTTATCGCGTGTAACATTCATTATGCATGTGACACGAGACCATCACGATAACATTGCACATTGCATTTATGCATCAGGACATCGCATGACATGGGTGTGAGTGCATGGTAGAGATCGACGCTATGTTTGGTGTTCGATGGTATGTCGGCTCGATTGTGAGTGTGCCACTACTTGGTAATGTAGTGACCTGTTTGGATGTCAATATGTGTACTTGATGAGTGCCTAAAACACTCATGTCATACCCGCGTCTGTCTTATTGTCTTAGCTTTATTTTACAGTTAATTAAGTATTTCTATAGCCCGACATCTGATTTTTGTATTATGTGTGAACTGCAGGTGGAACGGGGGTTTTTGGAAGCATTTTGGAGCGGAGGGTAGAAGTGCATAAAGGTTGGTGCAGGCATTGCGGCGTCCCAGCGTCAGCGGCGTTGGGTCAACAGAATAAAAGTCCTTGGCGACAGCGTCGCGAAGTGTGACGTCTCAGCGTCACGGCCCGTCGTAGCGAGTTTTGTCTCTCCATCATTAAAAGCAAAAGGGGACCGAGTCGAGATGGAGAGAATGGTGTAAGACTAGGGCACGGAAATTAGAGCAACATCGACCTTGATCTTGAAGAAGAACCCTACTTTTGTATTTTTCTTCTTTTCGGATAGAAGTACTGATGTTTTATAGATCAAATATTTGTGTACTCACATTCAGTATGTTCTAGATCCATATCTAGGGTGTTGTTGAACCCTGTCACAATTGCATGGATTAAAGATTCGCATTTTATATTATTTAGTTGTTTATGACTTGTTAGAGTCTGCTCTATTTCTGTGATTTATTTACATGGTGGTGTTTGGCCAACATTGGCATGATTGTACTAGATATCCGAGATTAGAGAGATGAGGATGTCAGGGGATACGAATAAATGACCCTCGGTCAATTCGGTAAATAGAGATATTCCAGGTCGGGGTGGCGACTAGGTTAAAACATTTAAACGTTTAAAGTATCGGAGTTGGGGTAGGGGCCACTCTGACCATCTTTAGTGATAAGGCGGATACACCTCGAGAGAGGGAATATCTCGTAACCATCTGCCCAGATCATCAATAAGTCATGAATAAACTGAATAGTAATTTCTATAGGAAATAATCCATCAAAAGTGGCAGGGGGAGACATAACCCTAGTCTCCACAACACAGTAATTTATTAAGAACGATTAGTTTAGTTTAAATCCAAATATTAGTAAACTATCACTCAAAGCTTACATCCAGATAATATTGAGGTAATCTCTGTGGTAACACACTTGTCCCGGAGTGGATCGATGCTCCAGTACTCTAGGCACACTATATTACTTGAGGCGACGCGTGCACTTGCGCACATAGGCGTACATATATACACATCACGTTTTCGGCCTATCAGTACTCTAACATTTTGACGTATGATGAATTGTTATGTGCAATGGCTATTACATGGCTTACTTGTGTGTGTCATTGCTTGATCATAGAATGACATGTTGAATGTGAATGTTGATATATGTTTGCATGATAGGTTGACATGAAATGAAATGATTTGCCATCGTCATATACGGAGTGATGTGATTGTCCATGACAGCACTGGTAAGTGGTGACGGATTGTATTTGTCCGGCTAACAGCATTCCTTCTTAAATGTGACGGGTGCTGCAATAGCATTGCATTGCATTTATGCATGGGACATCGCATGACATGGGTGTGAGTGCATGGTAGAGATCGACACTATGTTTGGTGTTCGATGGTATGTTGGCTCGATTGTGAGTGTGCCACTACTTGATAATGTAGTGACCTGTTTGGATGTCAATATGTGTGCTCCCAACATTTTGGCGTATATGATGAATTATTAATGCGTGGCATTACACTTGAAGCACGCATTATTGTCATTACTTGATCATAGAATGACATATTGAATGTGAATGTTGATATATGTTCACATGATAGGTTGACATGAATGAAATGATTTATGGAAGTCATATGCAGGTGATGTGATTGTCTATGACACTGGTAAGTGGTGTGGATTGTGTTGTCCATGTAGCATTCATTATGCATGTGACACGAGATACATGTATGCTTGTACATTTATGTGTGGGACATGTAACTTGTGGGTGTGAGTGCATGGTGAGATGTCATATGTTTTGGTGGTAGTGGTATGTCGTGAGTACATGGTAGATCAATACTATGTTTGGTGTTTGATGGTGGGCTCGATAAATGGGACTGACATCGGCAGATCTCTGATTGCTGCATCAAGGAAAAAGGAAATGAAAATATGTGTGTTAAGGTATAGCAGGGAGGATAGATACCCCCTCGGGTGAAAAACCCGGTATTCTTGGTTAGAAATATGTATCTAGCGATGGAAGTTTGCGAAAGTGTCGGAAGGCGTGTAAAGCCTATGGTGAGACCCCAGAAATTCGTTACCCACAAAAACACACGGGACTTGGTAAAAACAAGTGAATATCGAAGTTTGTCTAATGGATTTTGATTTATAAAACAAAAATCTTTTGTTTTGGAAAAATGGTCATTGATGGAACATAAATGTCGATTTTCACACTTGACATATGCATGTGTAAGAGAATCGGTGAGGACTCGGGACATGGGACAGGATGAGTCACATTCTCATCAATGACATCTAGACATTTGAGTAGGAATGTGCATGCGTTTTATGAATGTGTGAGCTTGACATTGCGTGCCTTGGAGTGGGAGTAGCTCTTGTAGGGTGTTCTCGGTGGTTTGCTCACCCAGTCGTGGGACCATATTTTAGGTGCGGAATTGGTACACTGATGAGCTTAAAGTCATACGTTTTTCGGTCGATTTTTAGGTTTTGTTCTAAAGAAGTGGGTTATGTGCGAGATATGGAATCTTCCTGGCGATGTGCGACGAGATTCAAAGAAAGTAAGGAAATTGAAATTAAAGGACCCGGGATGTGGTGAGCGATGCGATGGCGTTTGAAGAAAATTGCGACGAGGAAGGCGAAAAGGATTAAGTTAAAGGATGCGATATCGTGAAATCTTTCTGACAATCGAAATACATATTAGGTTGCAACTACAAAGCTCGATCGCAAATGGCGTAATTGAAGACAAAAGCGAGATGGCGTGAAAGAAACTCAAAGTCAAGCAGCAGAATTGATGAAGAGAAGAAGACATGATGTCGCGACATCGGTAGTCGCGGCGAATTAACTTGATCACGGAGTGGACAGTAAAGTCGCGACCAAGTTGCTCTGAGAAGATAAACAATTGGTACGCACATTGAAATCAGCGACATCACGGATCACGTGCGGTATCAACTTGAATCGACGATCGCGACATCGACTACCAAGAAACTAAAGGTCAGCGACATTATCATCTAAAGAAAGAAGGTACGCGACATCGCAATTTCGCGATCGCGACATCGATTCCCACTAAAGAAGGTCGCGACAAGATCAAGATTTATCAGCGACATCAACGCTTCGAAGGAAGTTGCGACATCACTCAGCGATTAGCGACAACGATTCCTTAACAAAGAAGGTATGGTAACGCGGATTTGTCGCGACATGTCTGAACTTGGTCGCGACATGGCTAAGCGGTGGCGACATGACGAGAGCAGTCGCGACATCATAAAGTCGGCGACATCCATTACAAAGACAGAAGGTAGCGACAACATTGAGCTGTCGCGACATCAAATACAAAGAAGGTGAGGTCGCGGCGTCGATGGTTGTCGCGACATCAGGTTCCGCAAAACGTCATCGCGGCTAAGCGAGAGCTTGCGACAAGTGAGACAAGCGAAATTAGCGGCAAAGAATTGATGTGCGACATCAACAACCAACTGGGCGATTAAGCTGAAGTCTAAAAAGGGTGCATCGAAATTAGGGTGACCGAACCACATAAATATGTAGGCTGCTTCTCGAAGGAGCGACTCTTGGAGACTTGAAAGAGAGATCTGGGTTGCTGAAGGCTCCTGTATTTTAATTTTTTTTTTTTTTATTTTTATATTTTAGATTAGTTCGTATTTTTGTTTTAAATTTGGATCGGAGCGATTAAATTTATTAAAGTTTTAGCTAAATGCGGTTATATTTCTTAGTGCATGCAGTTATTTGATTCGAGAAAAATTTTGGATTCGAACTACCGAGTTTCTAATTACGTGGTTTCTTGATCGGCAAGCCAATGTATGAATTATGTCGATGGATTTAGAAACCCGGCTTCCAGTGAAATGCTCTATCGTCGAGAAATTATCTTTCACTAACGAATTTTATTCATCGATGATGAACTTGATTTGTAAATCTACTGGCGGTTTTGTTTATTTTGTGGAATTGATCCTAATATCGGTGTATTACTTACCCATAAGCGGATTGTCTCAACTACAATTTCCGGGAGGCCCTCCCGGGTGACACGGGAAGGCATTCTGAGGTAATGAGCAATTCGTGGGCGTAATCTTGAACCTCTTATTGGTGATTTAATGTACTCTGTGATTAAATTGATAAATCCTCTTTTCACTTGGAGGCAGAATGAGTTGAGGATCATCAATTTAAACATCTGAGAGAAAGTTAACACTAGATTCGAATCTTGAATTGATCCGTGTTATGAGGATCCCCAATCAAGGAAAGAATGAAATTTGTTCCTAATTTTGAGGAGAAACCGATTATAGTGTAAATCTGTGCAATGACTATAAGTTAGGAGCTCAGTTCTGATCCAATTGTAGGTATGAAGTATTGAAAAAAGAAAAATACCCGGAATAAAATGACCCAGTTAAGGTAGTTATCTAACCTTGTCTTGAGAAAAGCAGTCGAGGTTAGATAATGAGCTTGATGGAGTTGGAGATCATTTGCACTGTACTCCTTGGACTAGTTTTAAATCTGTGGATTCGTGAGCAAAATTACGAGTGAAATCTGAAGGAATTGATGTTTCTGACAGTTTGTTTTGATGACCCTTTGCGGAATGGCGCTTCCAATCTAATTTGTTATTTTATTATTTGATTATTGATTCATTTGTTATAAATTCAATTCTTTTAATTTTCCATTATTTTTTAGGCTTTCCAAGTGGGTTCAAATTATCTATCGCGATCCCGAATGGTATAGAGCTTGAGTAGTCGAAATTAGTTGATTGAAAATTGCGAGATCTTTGTGGATCGATCTTTGGACTAAAATCCACTTTATTACTTGTTCGACACATTGCACTTGCGAGAATCATGGATCAAAACCGGGAAGAAATTTATCAGTCTTAAAGGAAACCATTTTAATCGGTATAATTGTAAAGAAATATAATGAACATAAGTTTCATAGCGTAACGAGTTAGACAATAGTCCTTTGGTAATCGTGTCATAAATTTTGTATATGTCTTTTGGTCCAGCGAACAACACCGGAGGACGACGCTCCTTCAAGGCCGTGATTTTGAAGGAAGATAGAATGTGGCTTTGATAAATATTTTTGTAAACTATATTAGAACAAGCTAGTTTTAATATATGTTCTGTATAAGAGTGTTGTAGTAAACTCTTATGAACTATTGTGATATAGTTAGTACATAACGAATATGGCAGAATGGACTGCCTTGGTCGACCCTGCATACCATTAAGACCTTGGATCGGTCATGGATATATTGTTATATAGGTTGTATATTGGGTAGAGCTCCTTGAACAAATGAGGCCACCATCAGTTTTGTGAAAATATGGATCCTGTAATGGGGACACCAATAGTGCCAGCCAATATCAGATTGCAGAAGTCTACAAAAATTCCATAGTTGATGGTTTTATCAAAAAGTTGGGTTTTGAAGCATCATAAGTGGTCATTGTTACATGAAGAAGATGGGATAGTTAATTTTTTTGAAATTTTAGGGAGCACAAAAAAAAAAAAAAAAAAAAACTGTGAATTTTTGCAGTTCATTTTTCTTTTTCTTTTTTCTATGTTATGCTCATATTCACTTATATAATCCATTTTCCATACAAAAATTACTTAAAGAAGTTTTGTGGGAGATTGATTTTTAATGAAGCGTGGTCTAGGTGACAAATCCATTGTCTTAATTTCCTGTTCTTCAAGATCAAAACGTTGTTCCAAGGAAGTGCCCTTTTATACATAATAATAATAATAATAATAATAATAATACTTTCAGTGTTAGTGTTGCACTATTATTTATTCCTCCTCAGTAGTATTCTTTTCTTAGAAAGAAGCAGAGTGTAGTTTCTGAGGATGGTAACCCAGGTAGCTGCCTTCACGAGCTTCTGACTATTGGAGAGAACAACTCTTTCTTTGCCCATGATTCTATGGTATTTCAACAGGTTCTATGTTCCATATGTCTTTTGCATACTCGTGAATAGTTCTGTCACTGCTGAACTTGTAGGAACCAATTGTATTCAAGAACGACATTCTTGTCCATCTCTGTCCCAACACAAAATCACGGATATTAGGTAAGCACATGGAAAGAAAAATAGCATTGAACACGCTTGTAGTAGCAGGCTCGGATACACCAGTCTGGTGTCTGGTGTACGCATAATGCATCAATTATATTACATTTTCTTTTATAATGTGGAAACACCCAACAGGCCCTGCTGCACCATGGGTTGGCACAAACCATGCATGGGTATAAATATGACAATTTTTCAAGAATATAAGGTAAAGAAAAGAGTTGGGTCATTATAAATGGTATTAAAGCCTTTAGTAGTTTATATTATTCGCAATACACCAGATTTTTCTAGATAAACCACAAGTAACTACTGCCTATAGTAGTTGCATACAATTTGGAGAAAAAAGAGAGTAGAGAATTACAAAATATCATCTGCAAGTAGACATGCATGAGGACCTCTAGAGAAACATGCATCTGTAGTATTGGGTTGAAGACATAATATCGATACATATAACAATCAATATATATGTCCTTGCTCATGAGTGAAAAGGTAACTTACCTTTTGGTCTCTATATGCCTCGTCAACCTGTTCTTGGCATTCAATATAACTAGGGAAGTCCTTGCCCATAAGGAAATTGTAAAACCCAGGTAAATTTGGATTTTTCTAAAAAATGGTAAAACGGTAAATTGTTGCTATAACACCGAAATTTCTCTAGATCTCGTATGACGAAAAAAACCTCACCATTGGATTTGTCTCGTGAAATCTAGTTATCTAGGTGAATTTCATCGAATTTTGAGACAATTGAAATTTTCATATTTTTTGGGGCATAGGTGTCTGTAGAAACCCAAAAACGAGATTTTTGAGAAAATTTCAAAAGTTGTGTAATAATTTAAAGAAAGTTCATATAAGATAATTTGAACTTGAACTGGGATGAAATAAATTGTTTCGAGGACAACGGACCAGGAAGGGGACATGGTGTGACGTGGCGTATCCGAAGTATAAAAGCTAGGCAAATATAAATACGAGAAAGATCTCCATTTCGATTTTCCAAGCGCGTAGAGAGAGGAAGGTTTCCTGCGGTGATTCATGGGATTTCGTCAGGCCAAGAACTAAAGTTCATTACCTCGACTAGGGCTACGCGTAGGCATTAAAAATGAGAGATTTCACCAACGATCTAAAAGAGGAGATTTGGGGGAAATCAAAGTTTTTGGGTTAGGAGGTGTTTTGAAGCTTCATAATGGTGTTTCCTAAGCTCCAAGAGGTAGGGAATCTTCCTATTTTGATTTTATTCCTACCTTTGGGCTGAATTGGGATTGTTTTGAAGTTAATTTTGGGTTGAGTTTGAGATGGTTTTTGTGCCATGTTATGGCATGTTTTGTGGCTTTAATTCGAACGATTTCGGTGGCCGGTTTTGTGGTTTTACTTGGGATGTGGTTAGGGCTTGTTTAAGGAGTTTTTTTGGGTCAAAATTTGGTTTATAATAGAAACCCATATGGGCTTCAAAATTGCAGCCTCGGGTACGAAATTGTGTGGGTTTTGGCGCAATTGCGTAGCCCTTGCACCCCTTTAAGCCACAAACTTTAAATGGTCATATCTTTCTCGTCCAAACTCCGATTCGAACGTTCTTGGACTCTATGGAAAGCTCTTTGAGTCTAAAATCTGACCATATACTGGTGGATGGAATTTGGTACTCACATATTTATTGAAAATTTGATTGTTGCACCAAGTGTTCTATTGTAGTGACACGTGATGTGAAAATGACCCCACATACTGTCCAGATTTGGGACTGATTTTAGGTTGGGAAAAATGGGGAAATTGGACTAGTGTCCCTCATGAAAATTGTAGCTGCATCAGTGAAATTGATGTTAGGCTTTTGAATAATACAATTAGACCTCTATAGCACAAAGTTATGGTCCATTTCGGGGCGCCACGGCACCTTTGTTTGGACCCCATACATTGACCAGATTTTGGGACCAATTTTCGGTTGGGAAAAAGAGGGAATTTGGGCTAGCGTTCTCTATGGAAATTATAGCTGCATCTGTAAACTTGATGTAGGCTTTAGAATCCGCCGGTGGACATGTACGAAACCAAGTTATGGTCCATTTCGGGTTCTACTACAACTTAGGTTGTTTAGCGGTTTTGTGTCTAGTTTTTTGGAAATTTCATTGGGGGACTAGTTTACGAACTGAGTTGGAACTGATACATGATACATTATGGCTTGATTGTAAGAGTTGTTGTTGCATAATATGGAATGACCGTTGTATGTTGATGTTGATATATGGTGCATGATATATTTGACGTGAATGAAGTATTATATGGACATTACATGCTTATTGATATAATTGTTCATGATGCATTAGTGATATGCTTGAGTAGAGTTGTCCATATAGCGACCATCATATATGTGACATGGGTATAGGCGTACAGTAGTGCATCACATTGCATATACGGGAAACAATGTGCATTTTCATGGGTGTGAGTGCATGGTTGAAATCAATCACCACATTGGGTGATTGAGGGGTGGGCTCGGTAAATGGGACAACGTCCATGAGTTCTTGGGTTCATAAACGGAAATATGTCTTTGGGTATCGTGAAGAGATAGATCCCCCCTCAGGTGAAAAACCCGCTAATTATGGTAAGACATAGTCCCAAACGGTGAAAGGCCGTAAAAGAGTCTGGGTTTGTGGAGCCCGCGGTGAGACACTAAAAATCCACTACTCACAAAAGGCGCATGAGTTTTGAATATAAAATGATCATTGTGATGCATCATCCAAAAAGATTTTGGTTTATAAACAAATGAAATTGGTTTTGAAAATAATCATTGGATGTCATCCAGAATGACGGATTATCACACATTGGCATTGCATTGTGTGGTGGGAGTCGGTAATGACTCGGGACATGGTGCATGTGTGAGTCTCATCTCATTTCATGACATGACATGTAGAATTCCAACCTAGGACTGCATAATCTTGGAATTGTGGTGTGAAATGAGTTGTGAACATTGCATGTGCACTTAGGTGGTGAGTAGTCTTTGTAGGAATTATTCTCTACCAAGCGTAGCTCACCCTTTATGAGACCCCATTTCGATGGGAGTAGTGACGGCCTTTCCTTGAAGTATGGTGTGAAGAAAAGTCGAGTTTTGGATTTGTAACCATTTTTGTAAAGATCCTATGAACGAACTAGTTCTAGTATGTATTTTTGTATAAAAAGAATTGTAATTAAATTCTTATGAGACTATTTAAAATATAATTTTGTATGTTTTAAATGAACATGGATAAATGGACCACGTGTGGTCATTTTTACTCATAAGTGGACCCGGTGTGTTCATTGTATTATATTGGGCCTAGGATAGGCCATGTAAAACCCGAGCAAATTTCATTTTTTCTGAAAAAGGGTATAACAGTAATTTTGCCGAAATAGTACAGGCTAAAACCTGAAAATTTTCTAGATCTCGGATAACGAAGCGAAATTCGCGGGTTGGGCTCGTCACCATAAGGTTAGCTACCACAATTGAAATTAGTCGGAATTAAGGCGGTCGGGTTACGTGTTTTTGAGGCGTAGGGTGTGGATGACACCTTGGTGTAATTAAGGGATGCCACATGGCACCCAGTGACAACTGGCGGCCATGTGGTGCACTTGAAGGATGGCTCGCGATGAGCCATGGGAGTGTGATGTCGCCAAAGGGGGAATAAGGAATAAAAGAAAAAGAAGGAAAATTGATGATTACGAGGCTTGAGGAAATGGGGAGAAATTGCCTCCTTTGACCCATACGAGTCGATAATGATTCAAAAATGGGAGAGAGAAAATGTTAAAAGGAGAAGAGAGAAAATGAAAGGGAAATGAGATGAGAAAAGAGAAATAGAAAAGGAAGGCAAAAAAGAAGAAGAAAAGAGTTCTTGGAAAAGGAAAGGAGAAAATGCAAAAAAAACATTATAAAAGGAAGAGAAAGGAGGAACAAATGGGGCGTGGAGAAAGAAGAAGAAAAAAGAAAAAAAAAACAAAAACAAAGACCAATTTTTTTCGGTGGTGTTCAGTAGCGGAGTTCGGTAGCCCGAGAATTAAAGTTGGTCTACTCGACTAGAACTACGAGTAGGTACCAAGAACCGAAGGTTTCGGTGTTTCACGTTCCAAGAGGTAGGGGTTTCTCCTACTCGAGTTCCTTTTATTTAAGAGACAGATAGCGTGTGGGTTAAAATCGGTCCGCGGAATTTGCGAGTTTCGACCATGAAGATTTGTTTTTCGAGACCAGTCACGGTGCGGTTGAAGTGCGTTATCGGGCCGATTTTGATGAAATTTCTTTGGAAAAATTCATGTTGGACTTTGTTGTGGCCGGTTTTCGAGACGGTGCTTAGCCAGGTTTAAGTGGTTTTGATTTCGGGGCTCTTTGTGGGCTAGTAAAGGATAAAATTAGTAAAAAATATATTAAATTGTTGGGAAATTTCTTAGTAGCCATGGGTAATCGATCCAGGGACGAAGTTGGGCCCAGTATAGTTTTATAGTGAGCTGTTTTTCGAGGCATTTTCGGGAGGTAGAGTTGTGGCCTAAATTTTTAGCCGTTAAAACAGAGACTAAAATTTTTTGACTAAGTCCAGATTATTTTATTATGGTCGGGAATGGTTATTTTATGTGAAGTGTTTTTTTTTTTGTGTGTTATGGTTGACAATTTAATAACATGCTGAATATGTGTCAGATATGTTAATATATGTGTATTTTAAATGTATTAACATAATGGATGTGAATTATATATGTTTACATGGTACTTGGCATGAAATACGATTGAGTAGAATGTTCTATGTAGTGTGCATCATACAGGTAACATGAGAACCTGCAGTGGCATTAGCATTGTATATGCACAGGGACATCGCATTATGTTGGGTGTGTGTGCATGGGTGTGGTCACCCATCATCATTGTTGATGAATGGGTAGTGACTAGTGAGATCGTACTTTGGACGACGTCTAATAGATATCTCACGGTTACAAAAAATAAAATAAAATAAATAAATAAAAATAATGTGTGTTGGGCGGAGCAAGAAGGGGATTGTTAACCCCCTCAGGTGAAAAGCTTAGAACATGAGTGTAAGAAGGCGGCGGTGTGATCAGAAAATTACATTTGCCCCAGAAAAAGACACACGGTCATGATTATCACATAGACTTCGGGTTGTGTGATAGGAGTCGGGATTGACTCGGGATTGGTTGCCCATTGGCACTTGCATTGGGTAATGGAGCCGGTGAGGGCTCGATACATGGGCCATTGGTAATATCAGTGACGATTTTCACACTTGGCATATGCATGTGTGAGAGAGTCGGTGAGTGACTCGGGATATGGGCATGATGACATTTCATTCATTACATATGACATTAATGTAGACATTTGAGTGGATGTGTAATTGTTGTGCGATCATTGCATGTGCACTTAGATGGGAAGTAGCCCTTGTAGGAGTCATTTCTCTACTCGGCTTTGCTCGCGTCGTGGGACCCACACTTCCAGTCTGAGAGTGGGTGCGGGTGTAGGCCATATGGGACCACATGCAGGATGAGAGCTAGATGAGGTTTCGTTTTGTTTTGTTTTTGTCATATATTATATTCGAGCAGAACATGTATACCTTTTTGTTGTATAAAAGGACTGGTAAATGGATTGTTGATTAAATAGTCTGTCATATATTTTTGTATATTTGGGAATTAAATATGTTAATATATGAGACAAATGAGTGTGATATTGGGACACCCGATATCCACAAGTTTCCACAGGTTGACGGGTTGTCAACGGGACCCTCGGGATAGGGGTGTCACAGGCCATGTTACTATGTTTTGTATAGGTTGTATTTTGGGTATTTCGTCTGAGAGACTACATCGATTTTGTTAAATTATGTGTCCCGGTAAAAGGGACACAACGATGTGATGTCGGGTTTACCGACATCCACAAGTTTTTCGGTAGTTGTGGTTGGTCAGCGGACCTCGGGTTTTTGGGGTCATCACCGAAATAATCTCCTTGGCGAATCCTTCATTTCCTTCCCGAGGATCTATCAATTCATCATAGTTGGAAGGCCCAAAAATGCCACTTTTGACATATTCCTTGACCTCTTCGAAGCAAGGGTCTGACACAAACTACATAAAGAGATCACCTAGAACAAGAATAACTTATAAGGAAACTAAGTTATTCTTAAAAACAGAAAAAGGAAAGGGATTTAATTTACAGCTCAACATTCTATCTATGGAACCTGCAAAGTGAGGAAGGTATATGAGCCTTCTATGGAACTAGCCTCTATAAGAAAACCCTTTCCTCGCTTAACCCTCTCTTTTCTCTGTCGAAGAAACCAAAAGCATCCCGGTGACTTCCAGTTTTTTCCAGTGATATCGCGATGGATTCCATCGGTAGGAACACCACTAGAACAAAATATGTATATAAAAGTACTAATACATGAAATTTAAAATCAATTGATGATTTAGCATAGAATACATTAAACCTTGAGGGTTTGACGAAAATTTGAAAATATTTTTCATTTTATTAGGTTTTTCTTTTATATATATTCGCTTTGCATATTACATTATAATACTCTATTCGATCTAGTTCTCCCCATCCTAATGCCAAGCCTCAAAAACATTTTTCATATTATCAATTATAAAAATAAAAATATCTAAAAAGCATCTTTAATTTATTCCCCAAAAACTAGTTTTCAAATCAAAGTCTAAAAAAATGAATAAATAATGCGACAGTATGATAAACATACCTTTCCATATATATCACTCGTTATCGAAAACTATATATTATGATTGATGGATGTTGCATGACTAAAAAAATTTAATAAAAAGCATATTTCTCAATCAAATAGATTTTAAATTGATATTGGAGATTGGCTAATAATTAGGGCCGGCAAAATTTGATACGACACGTGAACACGATACAAACCCAACACGGGTTTAAGTTGAGTATAATCGTGTTTGGGTCATATTCGTGTTGACCCGCTTAATACGTTTAATAAATATGTCATATTTGTGTTGACCTATCTAACATGAATTTAACCTAAATTGATCCGTTTAATTATTATATTAATTAATTAACCTATTTAATATGTTATTTGTGTTAAATATGGATTATTAATTATAATTCATATTAATTTAAATAATAAAATTAATAAACATGTTAAAATTAATAGGTTATTTGTGTTAAATATGTATGTATGATTAATTATAATTCTTATTATTTTAAATAATCAAATTAAAATGAGTCATATTCGTGTTGACCCGTCTAATACGAATAATAAATGGATTGAGTTTGAATTGACGCATGTTGACACGATCCGTATATTGATACGATACGAACATGACCCATTGACATAAATTGCCACTCCTACTGCTAATATTAAACAAATAAACATTAAAAGAAGTGAAAGGGACTTTGTAGACACGTTTACCCCTCATAATAAGAAAATCAAAGCTCAAGTCGTTATATATAACTTTAATTAAGGTGTCTTTAATTTATTATACTTTATCATTATATATATATATATATATATATATACCACCTCTCTATATATATATATATATATATATATATATATATATATATATAGATTGAAAATAATCGTTCACAAAAAAAATATTTTTCTTGGGTTTCTCTTTGGTTTTTCTCCTAGATATACCATAATTCCCTCACAGTATAGAAGGAGACTTTTATATTACTAAACTAGGTTGTAAAAAAAGTTATTCGATCGTGTTCCATCCACGATGATAGTGAGGCCAGGGTAGTGGATTATATATATATATATATATATATATATATATATATATATATATATATATATATATGGTTAAAAGACATTAAATGCTCCAAAATTTATAAATCTAACCCTTTCCTTATTTGTTTTCTTCAAAATTAACTCATTATAGACAAAAATACCCTTTATCCTTTTAGGTATTTACATGTCTTATAAAAGAAAAAATTATTTTTACAGGAAGAATAATGAGGGCATTTTTGTCTAAATGTGGTAAAATATTTCGGTTAAATTTCATAAATTCATGTTTCAAAAGGCCTTTTAATTAAATCATCATAGATATATATAGTCATCAAACATTAAACAATCACAATAAAAATCAAAATTCTAAAATGTAAATTTGATTTAATTTGTATAGATTAGTTTATGAGGACTAGGTAGAAATTAAATCGATAAATTTGATTTTTTATAATTTTTTATAAGTATTTAATGTAGTCAAGAAAGTAATATGTTGGCTACCATATAGAGGATTATGTGCAGCTCATGTAGTTTTTCTATACTGTTTGATCTTTTGAATTTATACTAAAATAAGAAAGTCATGAATTTCATGTTTTTTTTCAATTAAGTGGACTCTTTATAGAGTTTCAAAAAAAAAAAAAAAAAAAAAAGAAAGTCATGAATTTCTAAAATCTTTTGAATTTATACTAAAATAAGAATGTCATGAATTTCCTTCCTCAATCAATATAACATGGTTTTTTTTTTAATTAAGTGGACTCTTTATAGAGTTTCAAAAAAAAAAAAAGAAAAAAAAGTGGACTCTTTATAGAGTTTCAAAAAGAAAAAAAAGTGAACTCTTTATAGAGTTTAAAAAAAAAAAGGAAAAAAAGTGGACTCTTTATAGTTATTTTAATATATAAATTTATATTACTTCCATAAAATTCTTTTGAATTTCCTTCTTATTTTTATTAAACGATTTTTCAATAAACGTATAAAAGTATTTTATACAAAACAATGACACTTTGGTTGGTAATTGTATTTTAGAACATTTTATACAGAATAAAAAAATTAAGAAAATACATTTGACAATTAAAAATCATTTTCTATTTTTTATTTCATAAAAATAGAAAAACCATATATATATATATATATATATATATATATATATATATATATATATATATATATATATATATATATATATATATATATATATATATATATATTCAAATCACATATTTCAATTATTTTCTTATAATTGTTTTATAAAATAATTGCATAAAAATGTGGCATGATTAAAAATAATACATTACACTTAAAAAATGTTTAAAATTATGAATACCAATTTAAAGATATCTTTATTTTTTTTTTTAGCAAAAAGATATCTTTATTTTAGAATAGACTTTATATGTATAACATTAAAATATAATTTTTTTAAAAAGAAAAACCATTGTACAAAATTGTTCTCCAAAACAATTATCAAATAAATATTATAATTTGCCTATCATGTCTAGTCCATGTGGTAGAGCGCTCAACGTTTCATAAAAAGCAGGGCATAGGGAGGGGACGAGTCCCATATTTGAGTCTCAGTGAGAATAGTTTATTATATTATAACTAAAGTGTTTAGATATAAAAAATAAAGTGTTTAGATATAAAAAATAAAAATAAAAATTATAACTTTGAGTTTTCAAGTGAATATTATCATAATCAAACTTCCATTTTGCCATTTATTGAATAATAACCAACAACGAGAATATTTTCTTAAAGCTAGGATGAGTGATTTTTTGGTCATTCTTGATGTGAAATCGCTAATATGCATATTTTTATTTCATTTTTTTGTTCAATAAAGTGGTTCTTCCACTAATATTTAGGTCTTTTTTTATTTTTCATGTTGTCGTTGTCTTATTACGATGTTTGATTTGTCGTCGGCTTATTACGATATGATGTTTTTCATCGTCTTGTTGCAATACTTTGTCTGTGTGAGGGCGATTTAGAAAAGTAAAGCATATTCGATCAGTCGAAGATATCACATTATGGTCGTCAGTATGTTGAAGAATTAGAATCGGAGGTTTTTTAGTTATTATATTATCAAATTTATAGACTTTATACCAATTTATTATGTTATTAACTTGGATATTGTTTCATCATTTACGGTTTTTAGCAATTTGTATCTTCCATCTATCGATCTATTGAAAGTTTGAATTAATAAGATTATTTTTCCTTTCATAAAAAAAAACCCTAACAACGAGAATTTATAATAAGATTTTTTTGACTTTTAAATAAAGTTTATATCAAATAAATATGTTGGTTGATCAAAACCTTATAAAGAAAGGTGTATAAAATTAAATTCCGACGGATGTAGTTATGGAGGCATCATATTCATACATGACACAACAAGTACTTGGAATCATCCTGATAATTGATGAATACTCATATGCTGGGAGTTTTAGAAAAATAATATAAAAATTGAAAATAAATCTAATAAAAATAATCCCAAATTTAGTTTATTTTTTCCACATAGACTTCCATGTATGATGAAGATTAAGAAAAGTAAAAGTGTCTTTAAGTGTAAATTCAAAAATTTCAAAATTATGACAGTGTCGATTCAAAAGACACTTTCAGTATAAATTTAAAAGTTTTAAAAGCTATAAGTATGTTTTAACGTTTAAGGTCGTAATTTGAAACTTTAGAAAGTGTTTCATAAAATTTAAGACACTTTCAATTAAAATTTAAGATTTTCAAAAATTTAAAAAGTAACAATAAAGAAACACTTTCCATGGCTTAATCTTACATGAGTACATAGATATTTCTCAACCTTTTGTAATTGAGAAATTTTTATTTATTTTTGGACTAAATCGAAAAAGCCATGTGATGTGTAACAAATCTTTTACAAGAAAATTTCAACATTTAATTTTTCCATTGCTCCAAACACATCTACATATATGCATAATGCATAGAAGATGCAATAACAAGGAAAGGGGAGAGAGTACCTAGGGAGGGAAATAGTTGAGGATATGGCATGAAGTTGTGGTGGTGGTGGTGGTGGTAGTGGTGGCAGCGGCGGTGGCGTTGGTGTTGCAACAAAGAAGGCAATCGGGGTTCAATCCTTTCAACCATATAGCCATTAACACATCTAGGATTTTATATTTGGGCGTTAGTATACCAAAATGGTGTTCCTTATGTTTTTTAAAATTGTTACCAATGAAATTTTTTTTTTTTTTAAACATGAACAAAATAGGTTTTTTTTGTACCTTTCTATAAAATAGTTTTCCCAATTTGATGTGACTAAAAAATTAAGGGGGTGTTTGTATTTTTGGTTTTTTTTCCAAAGAAAATTGCGTTCATACTTTTGACTATTTGTTTTTCATTTTTGCATAACTTATTTTTGAATTTTTGAAAATTTCCTCTGTTGACTTTTTTTTTTATTCAGAAAAAAGCCATATTTTAGAATCTAGAAAAAATATTTTAAAATCTACATAGAATATTTCAAAAATAATTTTTTAAAACACAAATATTTTTAATTTTAGTTTCATATATATATATATATATATATATATATATATATATATATATATATATCTTATATATATATATATATATATATATCTTCTGGTAGCTATTTATTTAGAAAAAGCCATATTTTAGAATTTGTAAAAAATATTTTAAAATCCAATAGAATATTTCAAAAATATTTTTTAAAACATCAAATATTTTAATTTTAGTTTTCATCAATATATATATATATATATATATATATATATATATATATATATATATATATATATATATATATATATATATATTATTTTTGTAAAATAATGATAATAACAAATTATTTATTATAATAATTTTATCATTTTAATTTTTGTAAATATGTTAATAGGTTATACATATATTATACAAATATTTTATATTTTATCATAATAATAAGGGTGATTTGTTTAAAAGACCTTTTAAAAACTAAAATTCGGAAATCTAATCCTTCATTAATTTTTACCTCATTTTGACGAAAATAGCCTCATTGTTTTTTTGTAAAAATAACGATTTTTTTCAAAGATATATGTAAATACATAAAATAGAAAAGGACATTTTTGTTCATTATGAGTTATTCTTCAATAAAAAAAAAAAAAAACGTAGAAATGATTAGCTTTACAAATTTTGAGTTATTTAAGGTTTTTTAACCAAATATTTATATTTTCTGAAAAAAAAACCCCAAATATTTATAATAATAAAGTTATATCATCACTACACAAACAAGTACTAACCTAAATTATTTTTCTTAATAAATCTAAGATGTTGATTTTAAGCATATAAAAAAAACAACTTAATACCTAATAGAAATACAATATTAAAAAAAAATTGATATAATACTTAATACCATTAAGACTTATTCAACATTTAACTAAATAGAAGTTCTATTCAATATTAAGTAAAAAAAATGATATAAATATTATGGGTGAAATTATCAAGCTGATTTTTTTTGTATATTCATTAATGTCTCAAATCGGTTAGAAATGAGAATGCTTATTACGAGTACCGTGGCCTTTAGGCTGGACCATTCTTCATTAGGCCCAGGCGCAGTCGCGTATATCATGAAGCGGCTGGCGGAGTCCACCTTATTACAAAAACCATGTGAGCTTCAGGGCGGAGGGAATGCCCAAAATAAAGTGTATGGGATAAGATTATGATAGGCCGTTTCTACCCGCGTTTGGAAAGTTCGTTATGGATAAATACATTCAGGCGGAGAATACGCAAAAGGTATTTATCCATGGATTTCCTCTTATTTCTCAAAAGGATAATTTTTAATAAGGAAAAACATATTTTATCTCTTATTTCTAAAAAGGATAACTTTGATAAGGAAAAACATATTTTATCCCTTATTTCTCAAAAGGATAATCTTTAATAAGGACAAATAGATTTTATTTCTTATTTCTTAAAAGGATAATCCCCAGATGTTAAAACTGGCCTTGGACAGAAAGAGACCCTAACATAATAACAGATTATGTTTCCCAAACTCACAGCACCCGAGTATAAAAAACAAAGACTCCTCCGAGGAAAGGCACATTGGTAATCTCACTATCTCAACCCCATTCTTCTTCGTCTCCATATTGTCGAGATTTATCATCAGAGAGGCGATCAACACCGTCACGGATCGCCTTTTTTGTAGGTTCACATTGCGTCGCTGATGCCCTGGAGATCAGACGAGCAAATTGGTAGAAAAGCCCAAAAGATAATTGCAACATGGATAGGTAAATCTCTACCTACAATTGCAACATGTATTTTTTTTTTTTTTATATATTTGTTTATTCTTGAATGTATCCCTGGGTTGATTAAATCGATAAAAACAAAATCATGAGAGCTTATCATGTGGACCTCCAACAATTAAAAACATGTATTATTTTTTATATATTTGCTTGCCTGAGTATATCGGTTGATTTAAATCGACAGTTTTATAAATGAGCTTACAAACGTAACTGGAGGATAAAAGAATTTAAATTTCATTTATTTTAACAAACATTTAAATTTATTGTTTTTTTTAATAAAATTCTTAAAAATGATTTTAAATTACACCCTTACTAAAACGCTACTTTACTATATTTCAAACAGAAAAGGTACTCTGTTCCTCATTTTCTATTATTAGCGGCCCATAATTATATAGAATAAATTTGATTAATATTATTTTTGAGGTTAGCCTTTGTTTAGTTCACGGAAAGAAAGTGCAAGACAAGAGAAAATGACATTTTTATATTTGATTCTCTAACAAAAATCTTTAAAAAAAAAAGTTAGAAACTTATATATTATTAAATTATCAATATTTGTACTCAAGGTGTTAAAGCAACTAAAATTATTTAATTTACAATAAAAATATATACTGAATTTAACTCCATTCTTAATTCTAATTTTCTTTCCTTATATATATATATATATATATATATATATTTTTTTTTTTTTTTTGTAACAAGGACATTTATATTATTGCTGTGTTCAAGGTTGGACTTGAGGATGCTAAGCAGTAAGCTTGTGGTCGTTTATGGAGACTCAGGCTGACACTTTCAAGATTAGGATGTTAGTGAAGAAAGGCAAGGAGAAGAAGACTGATTATCTGCATCTGAGCGGCTGATTTGAAAGATGAGAGGGAAAAGGGTGGAGAATGATTTACATTCCAGTGGTCGATAACCATTAAGCAGCAGTCAGCTCCAAAGATGTCGTGTGCGAGGGAGAAATAGGCTATTGAAAGAAGTTGGGAATAATGTGAGTTCCAGACTGGCTCAGAAGTTGCATGATTTGAGCATGCCTTTGAGAGAATCCTTTCACTGTCGATCACAGTAGCATCAGATTCAAGATGGAGATTACTTGGAGAATGTTAAGAGAATTAGGCTGGTACTTCCTCGATACATCCCAAGGTTTCTGAGTTCTCGTGCCTTTATTTTTGGCTTCTTCTGAGAGTTTTACATCAGAGAAATAATTGATTCTCGTGTTTCTTCATCTTGGGATAGTAGATTTCGGCTCCTTCTGCCTCCACCAGATGAAGAAACCTGAGAATCTAATCCAAGTTTCTCTACAGTTAATAAAAGATCTGAAGGGCGAAACAAAGAGGCCTAAGGAGTTTCAGAAACCTTGGGTTGCTGTGAAACTTAGTTGGCCCATTTCATTCTCATGTTCTCTTTGATTCATTCTTCATCCTTGAGATATGAGTAGTCCTGTACTGTATTGAGTTGGTTTCCCCAAAGGGGCCTTTAACCAATGTGCAACTCTCCTAGACCTAGATACAGTCCACTGCTCTAGCTTTCATTAGCCTATCCTCATCCTTTGACATATGGTCAGTCCCCTATTTTGCTGCTCAATGGTTCCATCTCACCCCGGGTGTCATCACCATACTCACCCTTTCCCCCTCTCTACGCATCCCTTCAACACCTGCGTAGTTTTGGGACTACCGAGTCTCTTCTCCCTTCTCGTTTTTTCTTCAAATTATCCCTAATCTTGAAGAATTCTTCCGTAGAAGCCCTTAGACTTATGTTTACTACGATGCAGCTTCTTGCATTACCCCCATGTCCAACCTTGTCCTTACATTTACATGAGACACCGGACGTGACTTCTTCTTTCTTCGAATTCTTCTTCGCCATCATGAACTTTCTTTTGTGAATCTTGTTTAGCGACGAAGTAATCCTCTGGAAGGATTTGTGAAACTTGGTAGATTAGGCCCTTAAAGAATTCGACATTTTCTTCAAACCAGGTCTTGGATTGGACATATTAGGGTTGAGATTCTCGCAAGTCTTGAAGATCTCAGAGATCTTTGATTGGGAGGCTAGTGGGTCTTTGGCAGGGGTTTTTGTTCCGATGGTGTTCTTGCCGATGGAATCCATCAAGTGAGCACACATAGAAAACCTGAAGCTCACTTAGATGTTTTTGGTTTCCTTCTGATCATAAGAGAGGCGCTGGAGGAAGGTTTTCTTAAGGTTTTCTTATGGAGGGTCGGTTCATAGAAGGCTCTTCTATGATAATTCCTTCCCTCAGACTATGTAGGTTCCATACATAGAATGTTGAGCTGTAAAAGAGGTCAAAGAATATGTCAGGCATACCCGGGGCCTCCAACCATGATGGTCGATAGATCCTGGATGAAATGAAGGATTTGGCCAAGGAGATTATTTCCCTGTATATGACTTCCATTATATCAATGCCGTGAATAGGTTAACGTGTAGCATATAGAGACCAAAAGGTAAGTTACTCCTTTTCTACCCATGCTATGACATATATTGATTATATGTATCATATTTATGCCTTTCTCAATCCAATACAACTGGGATGCATGTTTCTCTAGAGGTCCTCATACATGTCCACTTGCGATGTTATTTCAGAAATTTCACTTTTTTTTTTTTTTCTTCAAATTGTATGCAACTACTATAGGCAGTAGTTACTTGTGGTTTATCTAGAAAAATCTGGTGTACTGCGAATAAAAGGGCAGGAACATGTCAAAGAAACCAATATATGCCCGCTTAACTCCTCTTTGGCCGTCAAGAAACCAAACATCTCGCGACTTCCGCTTTTTCCAATGATATTATGGCGGGATTCCATCGGCAGAAATACTCATGGGAACAAAAATATGAACGGTAAGAGTACTAATACATAAAATTTGAAAATCAATTGATGATTTAGCATATCTACATTAAACTCGAGTTTAGACAAAAATTTCCAAAATGTTTTTCATTATTAATTTTTTTCTTTTTATATATATTCATTTTGTATATTATAAGTATTATAGTACTCTATTTGATCTAGTTCTTCCGATCCCAATGCCAGGCCTCAAAGACATTTTTCATATTATCAATTATAAAAATAAAAATATCTAAAAAACAACTTTAATTTATTCCCCAAAAACTAGTTTTCAAATAAAAGTCTAAAAAAATTAATAAATAATGCGACAGTACAATAAGCATGCCTTTCCATATAATCAATCATTATCGAAAACTATATATTATGATTGATGGATGTTTCATGATAAATTTTTTTAAATAAAAAGCATATTTCTCAGTCAAATAGATTTAATTATTAGCTGAGATTATTGATAATATTAAACAAATAAACATTAAAAGAAGTGAAAGGGACTTGTGGATGCTTTTACCCCTCATAATAAGAAAATCCTTTAATTTTTTGCTTTCCGCTGAAGCTATGTTCTAGAAAATGAAAAATGACATTATATTATACTTTATCATTATATATATATATATATATATGTATCGATATTATGTCTTTCAATCCAATACAACGGATGCATGTTTCTCTAGAGGTCCTCATACATGTCCACTTGCAGATGTTATTTTGAAATTCACTACTTTTTTTTTTCTTCAAATTGTATGCAACTACTATAGGCAGTAGTTACTTGTGGTTTATCTAGAAAAATCTGGTGTACTGCGAATAAAAGGGCAGGAACATGTCAAAGAAACCAATATATGCCCGCTTAACCCTCTCTCTTTGCCGTCGAAGAAACCAAAAACATCCCCGGCGACTTCCAGTTTTTTCCAATGATATTGCGATGGATTCCATCGGCAGGAACACCATGGGAACAAAATATGTCTATAAGAGTACTAATACATAAAATTTAAAATCAATTGATGATTTAGCATATTCACATTAAACCTCGAGGGTTTAGACAAAAATTTCAAAATGTTTTTCATATTATTAGTTTTTTTCTTTTATATATATTCATTTTGCATATTATATTATGCGATTTCATTTGGATCTGGGCTCTTCCGATCCCAATGCCAGCCTCAAAGACATTTTTCATTATCAATTATAAAATAAAAATATCTAAAAACAACTTTACTTATTCCCAAAACTAGCCAAATAAAAGTCTAAAAATTAATAAATAATGCGACAGTACAATAAGCATGCTCTTTCCATATAATCAATCATTATCGAAAACTATATTGTGACATTGGATGTTTCATGATAAATTTTTTTAAATAAAAAGCATATTTCTCAGTCAAATAGATTTTAAATTGATATTGGAGATTGGCTGATAATATTAAACAAATAAACATTAAAAGAAGTGAAAGGGACTTGTGGATGCTTTTACCCCTCATAATAAGAAAATCCTTACCTTTTGCTTTCCGCTGAGTTTTTCATGTTCTAGAAATGAAAATGACATTATATTATATTTTTATCATTATATATATATATATATATATATATATATATATATATATATATATATATATATATATATATATATATGATTGAAAAATGAGAAATAGTTCACAAAAAAGAATTATTTTTGCTGTAAGGTTTTTATCTTGCCCCCTCCTTTCTTAATTATACTAGAATTCCCTCCCTGCTATACAGACTTTTTATATTGCTAAATCAGGTCGCATAAAAAAAGTTATTCGACGGTTTCATCCATGATGATAGTGAGGCCAGGGTAGTGGATTATATATATATGGTTGAAAGACATCAAATACTCCAAAATTTGTAAATCTAACCCTTTCCGTGTGATGCCCCAAATTCGAAGGTCTTTTTTTTTTTTTCACTACTAGACAAGTCTCGTCATGAGAATCCTCTCTGGCCGCGTATGTAACCCTCGCTGTGCCTTAGACCTCTCGGCCTGCGGCTCGAGCCCCGCCGTGAGCGCCGTCTAATTGCCATGCGGCATGGCTCTCGCCGCGCGGCGCACTAACAACGCCATGACATGGAAAATCCTATGTTTCAAACTTCTCTGTCGCAACACAATGACTATGAGAAGTCTGTCATGACAAAAAAGCTATGAGAAGTTTGTCGCGATCGAGAAATCTCTGTCGCGACAGAATAGCTATGAGATCCGCCGCGCCGCATGCCTCTGGCCAAGGCGCCAGAGCATGTCGCCGTGCTCCCGCCCTTCTCGCACGCCAACTCGCTCTCAGGCGGTAATCTTACCGCCGCTGGGCGCTTTTTTTCGCGAACATAGTTTCTCCTTACTACTAACTCCGCCACGACACGATCTTTTGTCGTGATCGTCTTGGTCGTGATAAGGGAACCTCTGTCGTGACTCACGACAAAGAACAACCACAGTCGCGACCTAGGAAACCCTGTCAAGACCAAATCCTGTCGTGACACAAAATCCACTGTCGCGACATGGAACCAGAAATCTCTGTCGTGATAGAGAAATCTTTATCGATTTCTTTGTCGTGACCCAAACCCGAAAATGGGCAGTAGCCCACTCTTTTTACATTTCCTGCACTTTCAACTCTCTTCCAATGCATTTCATTCAATACTACTGCCTCTATACAAATTCTACAAGCAGTAAAATCTAGGAACTCTATTAACACTACATTGAACAAGTCCAAAAAATAAGTTTTTATTTCAAAACTTCTTATTTACATGTACAAAACTGGATATTATATCCAGAATATTACAAGATATACGAAAGGTGCTACAATCCCATTTCTTTTCATAACCAATCTCTTGGACGTGTTTCATCCCCCTGTGTACCTCCAGTACCTGAAAATATTTTTCCACGATGAGGTGAACAATGCCCAGTAGAGAAATTCTCTTACAAGGGCTACTCCCCACCTAAATGCACATGCAATGGCACACACACACATCATATCACATTCCATACAGAAAATGCAGTCCTTCATGGACTATTTCATGTCATGCATGAGATGAGACTTCTCATGCCCATAACCCGAGTCCTGATCGACTTCCTCACACATGCAACTGCCAAGTGTGAAACCTGTCATTGGTGTTTCACCAAATGACATAACCCATTGGACAACCCTCATTTATTCGACTTTGTATCAAATCCCTGTAAATCATGTACCAGGCCATTTTCGGGTTTACACCGCAGGATATTGCACACATTTTCAACATTTTTACGGTCTTTCACCACCGGTGATCATGTCTAACTACGAATGAATTTGGGTCTTTCACCCTAGGGGGATCTACCTTATCTTCAAGCCTCCCAAACACATCGGATTTATTATTATTTACTTTTATTTCATAAGATAAACCGTGATCTCAATTTCGACGTTGTCCCATTTTCGAGCTCACCATATCACCAAGAATGGTGAATAACCATTACCATGCACCCACACTCGACTAAAGCGATGTTATCGGCGGCATATGAAATGCAATATGCCATTTCGAAATATACCATGTTACATGATCATTGTATTACATGCACATTTCCAAATAAAAAATAATTATAATTTCTACATATAATTCACATCTGTCATGTCCATTCATTAAATGATCATATATCAACATAAAAATTTTCACACAGTAGCATGTTATTCAAACCAAGCAACAACACACAAAATGGTTCCAAATCTTGACCTGCATCGTGGCACCTCTGTCCCTCGCAGCGGGCCAACCGCTTATGTCGATCCCGATCTCCTGCTTTCAAATACACACCCAAACACCAAACACACAACAAAATCCGAAGACATCCGTCCCGAGATCAAAACCAATACTCCAACACTATCCGGGGCTGCCGAAAACAGTCCCAATTGTCCAATATTCAGTCCCCAAAATTTTGGGACTGAAACTTACGGCCACCCACGGCCCTAAAGGACCCATGCCATTAAATGGCCTTTAAACTAAAAATAGTCCGAGTAGGAAAATTCTCTACCTCTTGGAGTTTGACGAAACTCCCTGATTTCGGTACCCACGCGTAGCTCTCGTTGCGTGGACCTACTTTGCCTCTTGCTCCATCGAAAACCGATAACCCATCCCCGTAGTTCTTAGAGAGAAGGTGGAAACCCTCCCCTTTTTTTTTTTCTCTCTCTCTGTTCGTTTCCTCTTCCTTTCTCTTTTTTCTTTCTTTTTTTTTCTTTCTTATCCATTCGAACTCCCCTGTTTGCTCCTGTGACGCCCCATTCCCGAGGGTCCCATTGACCACTGTCAACCTGCGGAAACCTGTGTGTCTCATATCATGAGACCTATACATGAGTAAAAATGGCCACATTGGCCTACACATCATACTCACCAAAATACATCCAACTATATTGCAATAGTTTCAAGATTGTTACATCATTTAATACAAACATATATTAAAATTAAGAATCGAATACATGTTTTACAAATATATATCAAAGCCATAATCCTGGGCTTTTTTTATTCTTAAAAGCTCTAGTGAGCTGCCTTTCCCTAACACTCTTAATTAAATAATTTTCCTCGATGCGCGAACACGCCAAGAGCGCTGAATATCCAACATGGGTTACTCCCCACTAAATGCTCATGCAATAGTTAACAAAACACACACATTCAAGTGAATCTCATGATTCCCACTGACGTCACACAACCATCCCCGTCTCGAGTCCTCACCGACTGGGCCACACATGCCTAAGCCATGTACGAAAAATCATTTCCAAACAAAATATTTGTTATAATTGTGGGCAACCCTCCGGGATATAAATACTTCGACAATCCTCCGAGGTGAATTTGTTAGGTAACTCTCGAAACAATTCATGGGCCCTCCGTCGCAATTACAAGGCCTTCCAACACAATTCCGGACAACTTTCCGATAAAAATTATTATTTTTAATAATTTTACAAAGAATTAATCGCTTGACAACCCTCCGATTTTATTTGTCATGCACTCACACCCTACCAATTTAGGGTGCCTTGCATATGAAATGCATTATGCGCTTCCTAAACAATTATGTTATTATATATATATATATATATATATATATATATATATATATATATATAGATATATATATATATATATATATATATATATATATATATATATATATAGCATGCATATACTAAATCGAATTTATCCATTACCACTTACATGTTAATATTATCAAGCATGCATATATTAACAAAATTTAACACACTACAATATGTTATTCTTTACATGGAAATAACACTAAACCTGGCCACGGGCCATCAAAACCCGACGGTCCACCTTGAACCATCCACACAATCACAAATAGCACAACATAGACGCCCAAGACCGTCCATACAAATCGGCCCACGGCTTCTAAGAATAGCCCCGGATCTCAACATTTGGTCTCACCCAGAGATCAAGAAACACACTACCATTCACCAAAACACAATAACCATTCGAGTGGCTCTCAACTAAAGATTAAAATACAAGTGCAGGAGAAAACCCTACCTTCCGAGCTTGCCTAAACCCACAAAACTGGTACCCACGCGTAGCTCTTGCCGTGGGGAGCAACTTTGTCTCTTGGCTCGCAGGGATTCGATGATCCGATCACCAGGAATTCTAGAGAGAAGTAGGAGCTTCTCTCTCTAAAAAATCCCTCTCTTTTCTCTCTCTTGTTCATGGTTTGCTCTCCCAAACTGGTTGGGTCAAGCATGGGTCAAGAGAATTGTCCTCTCATGCCACATGTCAAGCCATCATTGGTTCCTTGGATTACACACACATCCCTTATCCATCTACTTTGAGATTTTCATCCAATTAGGAGATGCCACATGTCCACGTGGGCCCCACTTGGCTCTCATTGTTTGACTAATCTACACATGACACGTGGCACCTCTTGAGCCACTCAAAATGTGCCAAGTGTCCCGCACTACCCTTGTTGCCTTGAAAAACGTGAAATTCCGACCGCTCCTAATTCAACTAAATTGATCGTGAGAGTTTGGGATTGCAAGACGATTTCAACTATAAGTTTGCTATTATCCTGAGATCTAGAAATTCGGATTTTGACCTGAATACTATTTACCATTTTTCTAAAATTAATTTTCGCTTTACACTCCCACTCCATTCCTTTTTAATTTAATTTTTTTTCTTTATTTCTCATTTTGACTTTCTTTCCTTTCTTTCTCCATTTGACACATGGCTCTAAATGAGCCATTCATTTAAGTGTCATGTGTCATTTGTTACTCCACATGGCCATCATGCCATGTGTCCGGTCTCCGCGTCACGTGGCATCCACTGTCCTTCTATGCGCCGCCGACGCGCTTCTCAAGAACGAAATTCCAACTATCTCTAATTTACGAACTCAGGTAACTAGATATCACGAGATCTAATTCAACGGTGTCTGCCGTCATCCTATATCTAGAAATGGCTTCAACCAATTACTGTTTACCCTTCTAAAATTCGAATTTTTTCCGTTTTTACATTCCAGATACTTTTCAAAATTAACTCATTATAGAAAAAAAATACTCTTTATCCTTTAGGTATTTACATGTTTTATAAAAGAAAAATTATTTTTGCGTTAAGAATAAATAAAGAAAAAAAATTATTTTTATACTGAAGAATTAATATAGCATTTTACTGCAAATGTGATAAAATAATTCAGTTAAATTTCATAATCATTTTTCAAAATAGTCTTTTAATTAAATCATCATAGATATATATAGTCGCTGCAATTAAACAATCACAATAAAAATGAAAATTCTAAAATATAGATTTGATTTAATTTGTATAGATTAGTTTATGAGGACTAGGTAGACAATTAAATTGATAAATTTGATTTTTTTATTTATAACTTTTTATAAGTATTTAATGTAGCCATAGTAATATATTTGGCCTACATATGAGAGTTATATTATGTGTGACGCCCCAAATCCCGGGGGTCCCGTTGACTACCGTCAACCTGCGGAATACCTGTGTCTCATATCATGAGACCCATACATGAGTAAAATGGCCACATTGGCCCATACATCCATACTCACAAAAATGTATATTTTATACAAAATAAGATACTGGATAATTATCCAAACTATATTTTACCCAGATTTTTACAAAATACATAACAAGGCCATATATGGCCATTTCTTAATCTCTAAGACCTCGGATGCGTCCCATTCCAATCAAAATGCACAATGAATGCATGATCTAAACCCGTGCCCATCGAGTCCTAGGTATTTGTATACCTAAGCTTTGATACCAAGTTGTGATGCCTCACTCTCGGGTCCCGCGACACAACCCGTCAACCCCTAATTTCTATCTTATGTCGCTCTCAGACTAAGTCTCGTCCCAATCGTACCAACTACCCATGGACACCGAGTTACTCGGCACCACTTCCATACGTCCCTTCACCGAGACCCATTCATTCATATTTAAATCTAAAATATGAAAAGAAAATGAATAATTATAGTTCGTAAGGGTCCGATCACGATCCTTTTATCATAATTACATACCCGACTATTTATACAATAGTCCAAAAGAATTTTATAAAAATCCTTATATACAAAACACTTTTACAAAAAAATATTACACAAGGCCACATGTAGGCCTTCTTCACAAATCACGGCTTCATCAAAGCGTTGTCTCCCTGTACACTCCTTGTATCTGAAAGGGGGTCCCACGACGGGGTGAGCAATGCTCAGTAGAAAAATTCTCATACAAGGGCTACTTCACACCTAAATGCACATGCAATGACATACATACATCAAACCACATTCCATACAGAAAATGCAATCCTATATGGAATATTTCATATCATGCATGAGATGAGACTCCTCATGCCCATAACCCGAGTCCTGACCGACTTCCTCACACATGTAAATGCTAAGTGTGAAAACCAATCATTGGTGTTTCACCCAATGACTTAACCCATTGGACAACCCTCCAATATTTATTAAATTTCATCAACTCGCGGTGTTTTTTGCGGGTTAACGAATTTCCTGGTCTCACCGCAGCTTCGTGACGCCTTCCAACACTTTCGAACTTTATCGCCGATACATATGCGCGTTCAACTAAGAATAAATTTGGGTTTTTCACCACGGTGGATCTACTCCATCTCGCTTCACCTAAACACAAAATTTATTATTATTATTTTATGCACCCATGAGTTCACTGACGTTGTCCCAATTTCGTAGTCATCATTATCTGTATCAAGAATGGTGAATAACCAATACCATGCACA
The DNA here is from genome assembly GCA_016808115.1 of Tetrastigma voinierianum. Lineage (NCBI taxonomy): Eukaryota > Viridiplantae > Streptophyta > Magnoliopsida > Vitales > Vitaceae > Tetrastigma > Tetrastigma voinierianum. The sequence continues at coordinate 648,689 of JAEQBH010000234.1, read as the reverse complement.
CACACCCTACTTGACGCGATGTCCCCGTGCATATGAAATGGCATAATTATGCCATTTCATACTATAACATGTTATATGCAAAATGAGAACTACATGCAACATTTTCAACATATAGATAATTATATTTTCTACATATAATTCACATCCATCAAAAGAACATATATCAACATGATCTTTCACACACAATATGTTATTCAAATCAAGCAACAATACCCAAATGGTCCCAGCCTGACCCATAAATACAAAGTGCACCTCTTGCCTTCACTCTCATGAACCATTTTTGGTTCCATTCACACAACGAATAACTCATGACACCAAAACACTCAACAAACTCAAGACATCAATCCTCGGATCAAAACCAAACTCAACATTAACGGATCGTCTTTAATCAGTCCTAAAATTTCATTATTCGGGCCCCAAAATCTGGATTCAAATCATATGGCCGCCATGGCCCCAAGAAAAACCCATGCTATTAACATAATTTTTTTAAAAATAATCCAAGTAGGAAAATTCCCTACCTCTTGGAGTTTGACGAAACTCCAAGATTTTGGTACCCAAGCGTAGCTCGCGATGAGTGGATCGACTTTAATACTCGGACCGTCAAGCTTTGACCGTCGGAACGCTGGAAAAATTCCCCTTTTTCTTCCTCCTCCTTTCTCCCTCTTCTATCCGGTTTCCTCTCCTTCTCTCCTGTTTGCTTCCCCTCCTTTTCCATTTTTTTTCTTTCATTTTCTCCCTTTCTTATCCACCGAACATCCTTCCTTTTGTTTGCTCCTATCTCATTTTCTCATTTTCTCATTTCTCAATTTTCTTTTATTTCTCTCATTTTCTCTTCTATTTCTTTTTCTTCATTTTCTCTTTTCTATTTCTCATTTGGATTGCATCAACTGAATGGTCTAAAAGTGGGGGAAACTTCCCCCCACTTTCCTCCATTGCCACTTGTCATCATTGCCATTTTTCTCTTAATTTCTTGATTTTTCTTTTCCCTTTATTTCCCTAATTTGACACATGGCTCAATGTGAGCCATTCACACAAGTGCACCACATGGCTCATGCCATGTGTCACTCCCTTACGGTACCATGTGGCACCCACATGATCATGCCATGTGTCACCCGGCACCCGATGCCTCGAAAAACATGAAATTTCGATTGTCTCGGAATCCGAAGAAATTCGATGAGGTAACTAGATTTCGCGAGACGAATTTAACGGTGAAGTCCGTTTTGTCATCCGAGATCTAGAAAATTTCTAGTTTCCAATTGAAATTACCGTTTTAACCTTGCCTAGAAAACCTAATTTTTTCCGGGTTTTACAAATACAACCTATAGGATATATAATAACATAACCCATCCGGGGCTCAATATAACACAATAACCACACGGGGTCCATTTATGAGTAAAAGTGGCCTAATCGGACCCATTTATCCATACAAAAAAATATACAAGGCTGTATTACCATAGTCCTTAAGAGTTTAATTACAACACTCTTATACAAAAAATACAAGCTAGAACTAGTTCAATGGAAACATCTTTACAGTTTAATCCGATCTTCTTCACACCCGCCGAGTGCTCACTCGTCCACCGGTGTACTCCTTGCATCTGAAATGTTTTTCCCATAAAGGGTGAGTCACGCCTAGTAAAGTAAACTCTTACAGAGGCTACTCCCCACCTAAGTACACATGCAATGGTCATTTTCACAATTCACTCATTCCAAACAAGGTGATGCAATCCTAAGTTGGAATTCTACGTGCCATGAGATGAGACGAGATTCAATCATGTACCATGCCCCGAGTCTTTACCGACTCCTATCATATCCGAGTCTTTACTGACTCCTACCACACAATGCGATCCCAATGCGTGATAAAATCTGTCATTCTTGGATGACATCCAATGATCATTTTTTTCAAACAAAATTTATTTGTTTATAGACCAAAAGCTTTTTGGATGTTCACCTCAATGATCATTTAATTTACAAACCATGTGTCTTTTTGTGGGTAGAGAATTTTTTGGGGTCTCACTGTAGGCTTCGCACGCCTTCCTACACTTTCACGAGCTTTCACCGTTGGACACAAATATATAACCAAAAATACCGGGTCTTTCACCCGAGGGGGTATATATCTCTGCTTGCTTTTACCCAACACATATTTTAATTTTCATGTATGCAACCGTGCGACTCTGTTGGACGTTGTTCCACAATACCGAGTCCACCATCAAACACCAAACATAGTGTTGATCCATACCATGCACTCACACCCATTTCATGCAATTTCCATGCATATAATGCATAAAGATATTGCATGCCTATAAATTATGTCACATATATGATGAATGCTATATGGACAATTCTACCATGCATATCAACGGCGATCATGGACAATTATATCAATCAACATAAAATTTTCAAACGATCACACATTTCATGTCAATGTATTTGCACACACATATATCAACATCAACAAGTCATCACCTATCAAGCAATGCCATACTTTATCCTCTAGGCCAAATTGTGACATAACATGTCCACAGATAGCCTATAAACAAGCCATGCAATGGCCTTATCCATACACAAACTCATCACATGTCAATACATTAGGACACACATATTGACCTCCAATCAATTACCACCAAGCATGTCATTCAAACTTAAGTAATGACAACTTGATCCTCAAGACCAGTTGTGGCATAGAGATTCCCACAAAAAATTCCACACAACATGCCATAATAGACCACAAGATAGTTCCGAACTCAGTTCAGAAACTAGTCCCCTAACAAACCTGCAAAACTGACACAAACCATTAAACAACCGGCCGGGAAGGTGTACCCGAAATGGACCATAACTCAGTCAGAGGTCCAAATTGGGTGATTCAAAATCCTACATCAATTTTATAGATGCAGCTATAATTTCCATGAAGAACACTAGTCCAAATTCCCTCCTTTTTCCAATCGAAAATCAGTCCCAAAATTTGGATAGTGTATGGGGTCAAAACAGGGCAACCTGTGGCAGTCCCGGAAAATGGACCATCACTTGAGCTATAGAGGTCCAATTTGGGTGATTCAAAAGCCTAACATCAAGTTCACAATTGCAGCTACAATTTCCATGAAGGACACTAGTCCAAATTCCCTATTTTTCCAATAGAAAATCGGTCCCAGAATCTAGACGTTTCATAGGGTCAAAATAGGGCAGCATTCCCACAGCCCAAAATTTTTCCAAACAACCCCTTAGGGAAAAAACACAGCCAAACAGCCCTTTAGAGTAGAAAACCCAACCAAACAGCCCCTTAGGGTAAAAAAACACAACCAAACACTCCTTAGAGCCGAAAAGAAACCAAAGTAGGAAGAATTCCTACATCTTGGAGCATAGAAGAAACTCTAGGAAGTCCCGTGGACACTTCCTAAACCCAAAACCTTTGATTTCCTAAACTCCTTGCTTAAATCCTTGGCGAAATCCCATGTTTTCGGTACCCACACGTAGCCCCTTGGTTTCCAGTGTATGAACTTCTTCAAGCCTAGTCCGACGAATCTGCTAATCCCGATTCAGAGATCATGTAGGTGCTGCAGCCATCTCTCCCTCTCTCTCTCTAACGTTTTCTCTCTAGCAGGAAAATCAGTTCTCCTCCCTCCAATCTGATTTTTTTTCTAATTAACTTAAGTCTTAAAGACTTGGCCTATATCGCGCCATGTGTCCATGACTTGTCCGGATCTGTTTCTGCTCCGAAATGATTTATTTCGTCCCGGTTTAAGTTCAAATTATTTTAAATGAACTTTACTTAATTTATTTTTTTCACTTTCGAGATTTTTTTCAAAATTCCAGTTTTTAGGGTCCACCAGGCACCCGACGCCTTGAAAATCGTGAAAATCCAACTGTCTCAGAATTCTACGAAATTCGTTTGGGTAACTAGATTTTGAGAGATGAATCCAACAGTGAGGTCTGTTTCATCATCCAAGATCTATAAAAATTCTAGGTTCACAACCTGTACTGTAGCGACAATTTACCGCTTTACCATTTTTTGAAAAAATTCAAATTAATTCAGGTTTTACAGGGCATAGAGAAGAGACGGGTCCTAGCTTCGAGTCCCAGTGGGAATAGTTTATTACATTGTAACTAAAATGTTTAGATGTAAGAAAAAAAAATTATAACTTTGAGTTTTCAAGTGAATATTATCATAATCAAACTTCCATTTTGCCATTTATTGAATAATAACCAACAACGAGAATATTTTCTTCAAGCTAGGATAAGTGAATTTTTGGTCATTCTTGACATGAAATCACCCATTTGCATCTCTTTCTTTCATTTTTTTTTGTTCAATAAAGTGGTTCTTCCACTAATATTTAGGTCTTCTCTTATTTTTCATGTTGTCATTGAACTTATTACAGCACTTGGTTTGTTGTCGGCTTGTTAAGATATAATGTTTTTTGTTGTCTTGTTGTAGCACTTTGTTTGTGTGAGGGCGATTCAAACAAGTAAAACGAATTCGATCAGTTGAAGATATCACATTATGGTCGTCAGTAGGCCTGTCAAAATTCAACACGACACGATTAACCGACACGATTAACCGTTGATTAAACGGGTTTGGGTGAGACCTAAACGGGTTCGGGTGATAAACGGGTCAACCCGTTTAACACGTTTTAATAACGTCATAGCTCTGTGAGACATAACCCTTTATAACCCGTTTAAATAAAATTAATAAATTAAACTGTTGTGAATTTGGCCACTTTGGATTTGAATATTTAGATTGTAATTGTACTTTATTATATAGTGGTGTGGTATGAATGATGTCTCTAAATATTACATTTTTGTGTTAGTTTGTTAGTTTTATGAAGTTAACATTTTAAATAAACAGTAAATGGTTAAACTGGTGGTTTAACGTGTTAAATGGGTCAAACCCGTAAAACAAAAATTCGGTCAAATGAGTGGTTTATCGTGTTAACTCACCTAACCCAACCCAACCCGCTTAAAATTAGACGTTAAACGAGTCGCAGTCGTTACCCGCTTATTAAATCCGCTCGCGGTTCTGTTTCGCGATTTCTTTTTTACCCGCTTTTTATTAAACGGTCGTGTATGGGTTTACATGTTTTTCACCCACACCCGCTTAACCCGTAAATCGTTTAACCTAACTCCAACACGCTTGACAATTTCTAGTCGCCAAGATGTTGGAAGAATTGGAGTCATAGATTTTCTAGTTATTATATTATCAAATTTGTAGGCTTTATGCTAATTTATTATGTTATTAACCTGGATATTATTTCATCATTTACAATATGATGTTTTTCGTCATCTTGTTGAAGTACTTTGTCTGTGTGAGGGCGATTCAAACAAGTATAGCGGATTCGATCAATCGAATATATCACATTATGGTCGTCAGTATGTTAAAGAATTGGAGTCGTAGGTTTTCTAGTCATTATATTATCAAATTTGTAGGCTTTATGCTAATTTATTATGCTATTAACTTGGATATTGTTTCTTCATTTACGGTGTTTAGCAATTTGTATCTTCGATCTATCGATCTATAAGATTATTTTGAATCAATAAGATTGAATCAAAAGATTATTTTTCATTTCATAAAAAAAAAACCTAACAACGAGAGTTTATAATAAGATATTTTGACATTTAAATAAAGTTTTTATCAAATAAATACGTTGGCTGATCAAAACCTAAAGAAAGGTGGATAAAATTAAATTATGACTGATGTAGTTATGGAGGCATCATATTCATACATGATACAACAAGTACTTGGAATCATTATGATCATTGATGTATACTCATATGCTGGGAGTTTTAGAAAAATAATATAAAAATTGAAAATAAATCTAATAAAAATAATCCTAAATTTAGTTTATTTTTTCCCACATAGACTTCCATGTATATGATGAAGATTAAGAAAAGTAAAGTGTTTTCGCGTAAATTCAAAATTTAAAATTACTTATTGGGCACGATTCAAAAGACACCAAGATAAATTTAAAAGTTTTAAAACCTTAGAAAGTGTCTTTTCAAGAAACTGTTAGGTGGTATCAACATCAAAAGAACAAACCAAGAAGGCATTTAACAATTAACACAAGCCATATGAAACCGTAAAAGTACCTATTTATAGATGTTCTGCTCATGATCATGGTAATACCATGAAGCTTGGCTGTGGTCGATCGCTTAGGACACGCTACCGTTGGAGAAGAAGGTGTCCATTCACAACAGTGCCATCAAAACGATTTCCGCGCTTTGACTAATGAACCCTCGCAAACGACATCGCTTTGTTGTTTCTGTGTTTAAAAATTAAGGATATATACATCCTAACGCGAACCCGAGCTCCGGTTCTATATGTGGGTGGCAAGGTGTGGTGAACCAAGCATGAGCTAGGTCCTCCCCTTCCATTAAACCGGGTGCCCTTAGGGCCCAAACTCCAACTGTAGTATATATACTCCTTTAAAAGTCTGTTCTATCCGATGTGGGACATGTTTTTCACAAGCTTAAACCTTAGTTACCATTTTCAAGGGTGATGTTTGGAGGCAATTTCTAATTAACTCCCCTTAATGGGTTTTCGAGTAACTCAATATATAATTTTCATCTCCTCATGGAGGAGAACACATTCCCATGTGGACCCACCGAAAAAGCTTTGTGGGACCCATTGTAATTTTAGCTCAAAGATAACTAAATTATTGTGCTCAAACCCATTTTTCCAATAGAAACACTTTCAAGAATTCATAATTTATGAAACTTTAGAAAGTGTTTCTTCAAAAGACACTTTCAATTAAAATTTCAGATTTTCAAAAATTTAAAAAATGTTTATTAAAGAAACACTTCCCATGGCAAAATGTATACTAGAATTATGAATCTCAACCTTTTGTAATTGAGAAATTTTTTATTTATTTTTGGGCTAAATGTCAGAAAAAGCCCATGTAATGTGTAACAAATCTTTTATAAGAAAATTTCAACATTTAATTTTTCCATTGCTCCAAACACATCTACTACATATATGCATAATGCATAGAAGATGCAATAACAAGGAGAGGGGAGAGAGTACCTAGGGAGGGAAATGGTTGAGGATATGGCATGAAGTTGTGGTGGTGGTATGGTGGCGCGCCGCGCCGCGTTTGGTGCTAAAAAAAGTAGGCACCACGTCAATCATATACCCATTAATGCAATGTAGCGACCCGAGAAATTCTTCATAATTTCGAAAAGGGCAAATCGTATCAGGGTCAAAAATCCAAAATTTATTCTTCAGACTGGATGAAAAATGGATTTCACCATTGGAATCGCCTCGTGAAATCTAGTTAACACGTCGACCTCGCTGAATTCGAGACGCTGCACTTCTGTAACGCCGGCAGAAGATCAAGTTTTGGGGCAATGGTAACTAATTTGTGATGTGACAAAAGTCACATATAACATGTACTCATGTGACAAATGTTTCATGAGTAGAGAGACGATGAAATGACAAAATTTTAGATAGTCCCAAGTACAAAAATTCGTATAAGGGACGTATTGGGAATTAATTAAATTGTTAAATGGAGGAAAAGACAAAATAGTATAAAGTTGTCTTCCCAATTTGCAGCAGACCAAAAACGCAGAGAACCAGAAAAACGAGGCAGAACGCGAAATTACATTTTAATGGCAGAACATCCAACTTTTAGATTTGTAGCGATCCGACCGCCGAAATCCTTCAGGCAAGAAGCGAAAGCCGGCCACGATCGGCGCCACGCGCGCTCGCTGGCGAGTTTCTCACAAACTCCGCGGTAGGGGATTTATCCTATTCGGGCTTACTCTTTGCTGGGCACTGTTGATGCTTGAGTTGATTGAGGCCGTGAGGGGTCGTTTGATCGGTCCCAAAACTTGGGACCGGAGTGTGAAAATTTTGAAGCTCAAATGGATGGCCCGTGATAGTCCGTGACTGTATTGGGGGCTGTTTTTGGGTGTTGTTTCATAAATTATGCATTAAATTGTGTTTTCAGGGGTGCTGAGGCCGGAATTGCTATAGAATTTGCCTACCAAGAGGAATCTGATAGAGGAGCTGGCCGCTTCAGGACACCACTATGGTTTCGACCAAAACAGCCCCGGGTTTGTGTGAAATGGACCAAAAACGCCCATGTTGGGTGCTTAAAATTTCGGGACGAAATGGCTTGATTTGTGTGGAAATGGATAGGCTAATGCATGAATTTCAGATATTATGATGTCACAACAGAGCAAAATATAATTTGCTCAGAGCTATCGAGATGATTTGTTGTTCATGTGTTCGTTCAAAAACTAGAAACAGAATTAATATGAAGAAAACAAATTTGTAGTACAAACAATAATTAGAAAGCAGATCCGAGCCCAACGATAACGTTGTATCCTTAAGACGAATTTGGCCCCTCAACTTGTACGAGGATAGTGGACAACGCCTCTCAGGATAGAATCTGATCTTTGCTCCTCCGGGCGTACCTGACGGAGGACTCGAAGAACTCAACTTGTAGAATAATCGCACAAAAAATGACAGTGATGAAGTGAAGAGAATGGAGAATAGTTTTTTTTTCGTTATTATCTAAAATGGGAAAAACAGGAGTATAAATAAGCTGTAGTATCTTCCGAACAGATGATAAACTAGTTGAAAAATATGAACCAAACAACGCGGTTCGTCAAGTGGGATTACATTTTCATTCACTTACATTTTGTGAATACCAAAGTCCCAAATAATCCCTCACATGAATGGAAAGTTCTGATATCAATAATTTCGTATGCATGAGATGCAAAGTGCGATTCCATGAGAAAACGTTGTATCAGATAAGTAGTCTCGAGACTTTGAACTTTTAGTGAAGCCTATCGGGCTTACTCCTGGCCAATCAAGAGACTTGATGTCTTGAACTCGTCGACCTTTCATGTAAAGCCCCTGCATACTAAATCACATAACTTCTTTTCTCAACAAAATTGGTTCTCACCGTCAGGTTCGCTTTCTGGGCCATGAACACCGCCTCGGTCTCACGAGTGATTTGCAGAATCTCTACTTTGCAATTCTCTGGGCGCAGGCGGCCCTCACTTCACACTCACATAGGTGATTTCTCGAACATATGGTTTCATAATCATTAAAAGCTTTTTGCTTAACCTTCACATATTAATATCAGTTTTTATCCAGAATGGGTAAACAAATTTGACAAGATTTATACTGCCTTCATAACTTACTTGTCTCTCGATACTAGATCCCGGGATCTCCAAATAACTAGGTAGGGTGTCCGCTATGATGACTTGTTTAGAGGCCTTAAACCTATTCCCTTTGATGTTTTTGCAATCCAATCTCTCTAGTTAGGCCTTTGTCAGATCCAACACATTCCTTTGACTTCATACCAATGGTGATAATTCCACTAGAAAGAAGTCAGTTTCCATCGGTCATGTCTTCGACGTATGTGTCGAGATTCTACTGCTATACACATTCCTGCCTTTCCTATTGCCGCTGACTATCACCGCTAATGTATACATACAAATGGGCACTCGGTTTAGCCAATTAGAATATCTTTCCAAGAAATTTCAAGCCACTTCATTTCTTCACCTGGCCAACCAAAGTAATAAATTCTCGATTCCATAGCCAGGATCTAACAATACAAGTTCGTTTTGGATGATTTTCTACGACATCGCTTCGCCGCCCCACCAAGTGTGAATACATATCCACTTGTTGATTTTGTGTCTTTAGTGCCTAAGTATCTAATTTGCATCACAGATCCTCAAGTACCGCCAGATGAGTTCTGCGGTAATGCAAAGCATAATCTCAGTGATGCTTTAAGTGTACTCAATAAACGTTTCATAGCTTTCAATGATTTTCATTTGGACTAACTGTAAATCGACTTAGCTTGCTAACCGCACAAGCTATGTCCGGCCTAGTACAGTTCATGACATACATTAAACTGCCTAGTATACTAGCATACTCATTTTGAGCTTTTCACTAGTATTCTTAGAAAGATGTAAATTAACATCTATCGGAGTCTTCTTTACCGGGTATTGTCATCCCATTCTCATGTGATTTCTAAGAATCGTTTTCTCGTTGGGTTTATAATGACTTGTGATAGAGCTAATCCTCCAGATGTCTTATGGATTTTAACTCCTAAAATAACATCAACGAATTCCATATCTTTCATTTCAAATTTACTGCAAGCAAGCATTTGATTCTTAAATGTAGCCTCACCATCACGCTGCTATAAGCATATCGGGCCCACATAGACATAAAATGGCAAAGCAATCAGCGAGTTTGCTTAACATATACACATTTATCGTGACCTATTAATCTTGAAACCATTCGACAACATGACTTCGTCGAATTTGGCATGCCATTGTTTTGGTGCTTGTCAATCCATAGAGTGACTTGATGTCGACATACTTTCTCGCTTCTTGTCTCTGAATAAATGAATCTCTTCCAGTTGTTCAACATATTTCTTCTTCCAAATCTCTCGTTTAAGAAGGCCGTTTTACATCCATTTGATGGATTTCTGCTATACACCGCTTATAGCAATTAGCATCAATATAGATGTAATTCTAGTAACAGTGAATAAGTATCAAATAATCAAGACCTTCTCGTTTGCTTCAGATCCTTTCTACTACAAAGCCTAGCCTTATATTTATCAATAGCACCATCCGCTTTCATTTTCTCTCTCTTCTCTTCTTGAAAATCCACTTACATTGTAGTGGTTTATTACTGTGAGGAAGGTCAACCAATTCCATGATGATTTGGACAAGATGGATCTAACTTCACTATTGATAGCCTTTCCTGCACCTGCTTCAAGGAAGTCACAAACCTTCTTTGAATGTCCGGGAGGTTCATTCTCCAACGCATACGTTACAGCCAAGGTCCAAAAGACAGTCCTTTGTCTTTACTACGCCCAAGTTCATCCTCCATTGGATCACTTTGGAGAGAAGATTCGAGACTCCTCTATTATTATCAATTGACTCATATACTATGTTATAATGGAAATATATTTTCAAAAGAACGGCGTCCCTTGACTAATGATCGTGATTGGCTTCTCTGTATATCCGGATCTCCGACTCTAGAACAAGAAAACGATATACATTGCTATTCTGAGCATATCCGATAAAAACACAGTCAACAGTCTTTGGTCCTACCTTAACCTTTTTAGGCTTAGGAACCGCAACCTTAGGCAAACACCCCCACACTTTGAGATAATCTGCTAGCATTCCGCCTCCATTTCATGCGAGTTTGTCAGGTCTTTCTCAGGGGTACTCTATTTAAAATAAAATTCCGCGTCAAAATTTTCCCCTACAAATTCGTGGTAAAACTGTAACTATTCAACAAAATGCATTCATTGTTTCCTTTAAAGACCGGTTTTTCCTTTCCGCCACTCCATTAGATTGTGGTGTATAAGGAGCATTCATTTGGTGAACGATACCAAACTCGGTACAAATTTCCTCAAATGAAAATTCATATTCACCTCCTCTGTCACTCCTTATGATTTTAATTTTCTTGTTCAATGAGTTTCAACTTCGGCCTTATAAGATTTAAAAGACCACAAATTTCATCTTGCTACTAAGCAGAAACATAACAATACCAAGTGAGCAACATCTATAAAAGTAATAAAATACTATTACCACCTCTCGACAGATTGATTTCATATCGTATATATTCCAGGTGTGTATTAAATCTGTGCGGTCTCAAACTCTATTTTTACTAAAGTGGAAAGGGGGCTTAGAAAATTTAGATTGAACACATACTTGACATTTCTAACTTGGATACCAAACTTCAACAAATTCCATATTCGCTTAATTTCTCATTAACTTATAGTTAATTTGTCCTAGTGTCTAGCATGCCAAATGTTTATTCAATTAGATGATCTTGAATTTGAATACTTTCACATGATTCTCGTAGTCTATAGCTTATACATAGTAGCCTATGACCTTGAATTTCAATATCTACAAAGAAGTGAAGACCTTGATTCAAGACGCTTATGCGCTCTTTCTTGGTCGAGAACTCATCTACAAGGAACTGAATACGTATATCTTCATCAACTTCTGCTCCCACGGATATCTTCATCAACTTCTGCTCCCAGTAACTTAGTTTCAAATAAATACTTTCTCATTGGCACAGACTCCATGTAAGACCCCATATTTGGGGATGGGAACGGCCTAATATTTCCTCAGGAAACTCAATATTCAAACTCCCCATGAGATGAGAATCGCCATCAATGTCACTGTCATAAATATTAGTAGGCCAAAATTTGATGGGCATGGCGAAAAGTCGAAGGCTCTTGCTCCTTATTTACCATTGACATGGACTTCGGACCGTCTCTGAAGCCACTTCTGGGTATAACCCTTTAAGTTTCTATTCTATAAACATCACGCCATAACCACATCGGGCAACATCCATGGTAAGTTTCCATTACCACCCAAATTTGCAAAGCCCAAGAGATTTTCCCACTGGAATTTCATGGAAGGAGACTCGACACGGCAAGCCTCGGCTAAATGAAAATCCTTGATAATGCCTTACCCCATTCCATCCAAGCAACTCAAAATCTAACTCGAACCATTACCACTTTCCCTACTCAAATCCCGTCTCCGAGATTCCAGAAAACTTTCACATTATGATGGACTTCCCGAGTAGAGAGACTCCCACCCAATGTCCCGAAACCTTTTCCCCCGCATTGCTTCCTATGAAAACCCAATAAATACAAAGAATATAAAAAGCTTCAACCGCGCTTACATACGTAACTTAAAGAAACCCTGCTGTACTGAAATCTATATTTAAATTAACATAAACCGACATCGTTTTTGCAAACTTGAATGAAGCACAACTCATGTTGTACCGGAATATAAAATAACACAAACAGATATTGGTTTTGCTCTGAAATAGAATTCTCGTGTTTAAACAGACCCAAAGACGAGGCACTCACAAAAATATTTGAATAAACTATAAAGGATATTTAATGAAAAACTGCAAGATAGGAAAAATGTTTGAGTCACTCTTCTCAAATACGGCCTCATATTCAAATCAAGTAGCTCAAAATGAAAATGTAAATCGCAGCTGCTAATTTATGGGTCAAAAATTAATCCAAATGTAAGAAACTGCATCTTTAAAAAAAAATTGAATCTTAAACTACAAGACGGAAAGACAAAGAATCATAAAAATTTCTGAATCCAATGTAAAAGGAATTGCGCCTTAAAAATTCAATTCAGAAACTGCAATAAATATGAAACGAACAGAAACGAAAAAAAAACAGGAAATTCGTCTTAAGATTGTTGTTCCTGTGTTCGTTCAAAAACTAGAAACCGAATTAATATGAAGAAAACAAATTTGTAGTACAAACAATAATTAGAAAGCAGATCCGAGCCCAACGATAACGTTGTGTCCTTAAGACGAATTTGGCCCCTCAACTTGTACCGAGGATAATGGACAATCGTCTCCCAGGATAGAACGGATCTTGTTCCTCTGAAGTGGTACGGATCGGAGGACCCCGAAGAACTGAACTTGCAGAACAATCGCACAAAAAATGACAGTGATGAAGTGTTGAGAATGGAGAATAGTTTTTTTTTCGTTATTATCTAAAATGGGAAAAACAGGAGTATAAATAAGCCAGAAAGTGTCTCCTCGAACAGACATGTCTGTTCGAAAAAATATGAACCAAACAATGTGTCTGTTCGAAGTGGGACACACATTTTCATTCACCTAAGGATTTTGTGAATACCAAAGTCCCAACAGATTTTAATAGGTTAATGCATAAGCTTGATGTGTTAACTTGATGTCACAATTATATGGAATATAATCAGAGGTGCAGCTACTGGAAATGGAATAGTGATTAGCCTGGCGCAGCAAATTGGGAGTCGGGTCGATATTGTCAATTACATGTGTGATTCTAAATTTGATAATATATGCATATTGATATATTGGTATAAAACATTGAAGGCATAATGGCTCATATGCACCGGTAGCCTAGAAATTAGGTGTGTGCATGACATGAAAATTGAAAGAAAAACGAAAACGTTTTACCACGACCTCATAGGATGAATTTCGAGAATGGGGTTGGGAGACTAACCAAATTGTGATCATTTCCGGGATGAGACCAGCGACTCCAGCTGGAAGGTTCTCCAACAACATCTACTTTGAGTGGTAGTCCCATAATTTTATCGATACTTATATAGTTTCGAAAAACAACAAGAATTGTTTTGAAAAAGATGTTTTCACACATGGCTTAGCAAAGCGCGGTGGCGAAATGCCAGCACTCTGACGTGTCATCGCTTCTCTAGGATATTCAAGTAGGATCACTAATTTGCTTGAATGTGTGTTTACTTGGGAGCATTACATAATTTAGCTGGTAACCCATTTGGTGGTGATTCCACATCGCGCGATAACTCACCCCGTCGAGGGATATTATTTTCGTGCACAGTGGAGCTTGCGAGGAGACTAGCCATCCTAGAGTAATCGTTTAGAAGAAAGTCGAGTCGCTTTAGTTTTATTATGTACACATGTATTAGAACTCTCTAAGTTGATATATGATGTATAAGGATAATTTTATTACCTCTGGAAACTATTTTATATATAGTTGGGATTATTTGGATAGTATTGGTTTAGGCCCAAGTGGCCTTTTACTTATGGAAATGTCATATCGAACCGCTGGGACAGGCTTCAGATTCGCAGAGCTCCCGCATAGCCAGACTCGCCCGATTCGTGGAGATGCTCCGTCACCCACATTCACGAGTATTCCACGGGTCGATCGGTAGTCAACGGACACCTGACGAAGGCCACACTGGTATCGTGAGCATAGTATACTCTGGCCACGAGTTTGAGGGGATTTGGGCTTTCTAGGCCATAGTCTTTGGAGGTGTAAGAACATCACCACTAAAGGTGGCTCGATGTTAAGTTTAGGCATGAGATTACCCAGAAATCACCGGATCTAAACTAGGAAGATCGCATGCATGTGTTTGGTGTGTTTCGTGTGATTTGATAAATTTGTCAGGTGAGGGGCCATACATAACATAAAAATTTTATGTCATGTGAATGGTGTGCTTAGTGATTGAAGACTAAAGGTGTTTAAATTTTTTTGGTGAGTTTACAAGGTGTAAACTGAACAAAGAAAATATAAATGAAATAAATTTTAATCAATTTATTTGGTTTAGCGGATAATAAAATAAAATTTTAATAAATTTAAGGTTGAACACTAGGTTTAAAGGTTGACTCATGAGATTTGAGGGAAATTTCGACAAAAATGTCCAAAATTAAATGAAAAAAAAAAAGCGTTGAATAAAAATTATTTTCTAAGGTTTTACAAGTTTCGTAACCGAGTATTAGGTAAATCAATTAAAATAAATTTTTATAAATTTATTTGAGTGTTCTGGGAAAAAAAAAAAGAAAGAAAATATATATATATATATATATATATATATATATATATATATATATATATATATATATATATATATATATATATATATATATATATATATATATATAGTATAAGTATATATTTTTTTTGTATTTTCGAGTAGCTGGAAATTAATGTGTGAATTTTTTTTAATTAAATAAAATAAAATCAAATAAAATGAAACAAAATTTTGGGAAAAAATGAAATTGTTGAAAATAAAATTTTTGTTGACAAAAATGGTTTACTATGGAATGGTTGTCTTATAAGGACTTGGTATATTAATCGATTGTGTATGAATAGTGTCCTCAATGTGGTTTATGCCTTAGAGATACTGCATTATATTTAACTGCCATTTGAACTCCATGAGATGGCTAGTCGAGGACGAGGACTTAGAGGGCGTCCACGAGGCACTGGTCAGGCACCACCTGCATTTGACTAGCCACCAGTGTTTAATCAGCAGGCCTTTGTAGAGGTTGTAGGTATTGCGTTTAATACTATAGCACAGTTGGTATAAAGTGTGTAGTCGTGGAGGTCCTAGTAACCTCCAGAGGTTTAGGGTGGATCATCCTCCGACATTCACAGGGGGAGGAGATCCGATGGTGGCACTACTTGGTTCAGTTCACAGACGAGAAGGTGTTGAGACTACGAGATTACCTCCGACGCTACCAGATCATACTACCGTGTTCCAAATAGAGGTGAGGCCTAAGTATGGTGGAACTGGGCAAAGACCTCTAGAGACCTAGAGGCTATGACATGGACAGAGTTTCAGGAGCTGTTCATGGGTAAGTACTTTCCAGATACTGCGAGGCATGCGAAGGCTCGGAGTTCCTGTGAAATGGGGCTACAGGGACAATGAATGTGATGGAGTACGTGGCTAGATTCAAGGAGCTAGCCCGTTTTGCTGATGACTACGTGGCCACATACATGGCCAAGGTTAGGAGATTCGAGAATGGGCTGAAGTTGTCCATTCGGGGCAAGATCATAGGACTTCAGCCATTCGGACATGGACTCATGGCTGGGACTACTCGACCATGTAGAGAAAGACTGAGGATGCTCCTGAGCACTAGGGATGTGGGGTGTTGGTAGCAAGAGGGGAGGATCACCTTTCTCTAGTTCTGGGAAAGAGGCATAAGACTTCGTCTACACGAAGCTCTGCACCAGGCCAGGATTGGGCATTTAGTCGGGGCAGTAAGGTGATATGTTACTGGCCGACGCCCGCACGGGAGGACAGGATCGGCTCTGAGGACAGTGGATCCTGGTGGCATTGACAACGCACCCGCTAGCCGTATAACAGAGAGTGTACGCCTTTATTCCTCCCACACCCTAGTACGTTGAGGAACCAGCCGCTTCGGTAAGCAGGCTAAGCACCTTCGCAAGCACGTAGGCCGGGCGGGTCGAGCAACGAGGCCGTGCACAGGACTCACAGTCGGACTTCTAGCCGCGTAGGGCGCACGATATGCTATTTCGATCGACAACTCTGGGCACATGAGGTGCCAGATTTGTCCTCAGGAGGCAAAGAGGTCTCATGGTACCACAAGTCGAGTACACAGAGCAACGATATGTAGGGCACGCGATAATTTTGCACCTGCCGACCAGAGTAGCGTTAAATCGATTTAATCAGCGCCTGCTCACTGCTGCATCCACGATGGATTTAGGCTTAAAGATTGATCTTTAGAGAAGCTGGTGGGTGTAGATGTTCTTCCTGTGGATGGTGAGAGTTGGACCGACAGGGCCCGGATTATGAGCGCAGAGATCTCCCGAGATTCCTCGTCATGGTGGACCCCGTGATCGGGTGTCACAAGAGGCATCATTGCATTCGTGTTCACTGCAACATCGGTTTAGCCCGTATGGGTGCACTGCATATTATTCACCACTTTATGTGGGTTGAGTTTGTCTGGGCATCCACCTAAGACTCATAGTTCGAATCAGAAACGGGGTTATAAATTGACGGTGTGGGAAGCAAGAAAGGGGCCTTAATCCCTAAGGTGAGAAGCCCGAGTTAGGTGTAAGAGACCCAGAGCTATCCAAATGTGGTAATAGGTCTATAGTCCAAAATTTAGAGGTGGTTATCCTGACATCTCAGCCTCAAAGTGGTATGAGAACGTGAGAAACCCAAATTTTCTCATGTGGTAGAACTGATGAGAATTTGGGCCTTTGTAAAAGAATATGAGAGATCCATCGCCCAAAGAACGTTAGTCAGCGCGGTCGGGCGTTATGCCGTTCAAAAGAGTTGAGCAAGATATTTTCTTATCAAATATCACTTACTCATATTTGAAAGACGTGGAGTTTGAGCGACCGAGACAGCAACGTCGTTATCGCCGCCACTTAGAGTTGAGCAGAGGTGAAAGTCAAAGTGGCTCCGGTGATCGATACCCCTGAAACAACGCAAACGCCAATCAGCGCCTGGCAGGCGACGTCGTCGTCCATACGATTGTGTCATCATCGTTCATCGGGGATTAGTCGCATATCACAGATCTCGGGAAGAACGCTTTTGTATTACCATAGTAGCCGTGTCGCCGCCGTGATTATGAAAAAGAGTAATATTTGCATAAGGCCCCGGATCATAAGGGTATCGAGGAGCAATTTTCTGAACGGAATTCGCCTACACAATAGTTATCAGCAAGTATACAAATGGCACCCATATGAGACATTGTACAGAGGCTATGTAGATCAATCAGTTATATTGAACCAAGGTGGGAGAGAGCTCCATCACGGTCCCGATCTGATTAGAGACACCTCCGAGAAGGTGAGCTTGATACGACAAATGGCCTTCTACTTCGCTCTTAGATCCGTAAGAAGAGCTTAAAGGATGCACGACGCCGAATTCTAGAGTTCGAGGTCAGACCATTTTCAAGTGTGATGCCTAAGAGAGGAGTGGTCGCCTGGAAAGCGAGGGAAGTTATCACCTAGGTTTATCGGGCCTTCGAGATACTCTGAGAGGGTGGGCATTGTAGCGCATTTGCTATTTTTACCGCCTAAAGATGTCGTGTCCAACAGGGTGGGAGCGACCGTTCCATGTCTCAAGCATACTCCGCATCTAGCCTATGGTGGATCGGGGGATAGATCGAGGTCGACACTCCATGACATTCGAGGAGTGGACCAATATGCATTTTGATAATGTGATCAGGGTTTCAGCACTAAGACCCGTGAGGCCAGTGAGAGGTGCCACACACCATAGGAGTGGAGGAGTCCACGCCGAGCGCTGAGGACACGATGCGCCACATCCCTTCTTGTTTGTGTGGACGAAGGTACGTGGTTTGGGCTGTTTAAATTCTTTAAAGACAGCTTATATGCATAAGTGGAGTCTCACATTGCATATATGTGAGTGATTGTGATTGTCCAAAATTTCGGATCTAAATTTTTAAGGAGAGGAGAACGTGAAGACCCGAAATTTCCAATTTCCCGAAAAGCGGCAAAATTGTAATTTCGGCCAAAATCCGAAATTTATTCCTTTCAGATTTCTCTCTCTTCGGATGATGAAACGGATTTCACCGTTTGAATCGTCTCGCCAGAATCTAGCTAACACGCTGAATTTCGCGACTCGGGAGACGCTTGAATTTGCACGCTTTTTCGAGGCATCGAAGCCTGGGGCGCCGAAAATGACTTGTGATGTGAAAAAGTCAAGATATAACATACGTACTCATGTGACAAATGTTTCATGAGTAGAGATTATGAAATGGTCGCCTAGATAGTGCCAAGTGGCAAAAAAAAAAAAAAATCTAGAGGAAGGGACGCATTGGGAATTAATTAACTATAAATGAGGAAAAGACAAATAGTGTATAGTGTTGTCTTCCCCAATTTGGGAAGAGACCAAAAACGTGAGAGAACCGTAAAATGAGAGGCAAGAATGAAATGGTGATTTTACGTAGAGAACATCCCACTTCTCTCTAGATCTGTAGGCGATCCGACCGTCGAAATCCTTCGGAGTAAGAAGGAAAGCTGCTCTACGCATCGAGGCCTACGCGTGGGCTCCGGTTTTGAGGAGTTTTGACAAACTCCATGAGGTAGGGGATTTATCCTAATGGCTTACTTCCTTGTTTAAGTACTTTGTTGATGCTTGAGCTGACCGAGGCCGTGAGGTTGTTGACTCGCCCCAAACTGGGACCTGAGGAAAATTTTGAAGCTCAAATGGGAGTGGCTCCAGGACAATCTCAGGATCTGCCGGGGCTGTTTTGGGAAAAGGTTTCATAAATTATAATAAATTGTGTTGTGGAAGACCTGGGAATTACAGGAAATCTTGCTCACCAAGAGGAACCGATAGGAGGAGTTGGCCGCCGACGACTTGTTGCTTGGGACTCAGAAATGGGCTCCTGGTTTGTGTGAAATGGACCAAAACGCCCTTGTGTTGGGTACTGAAATTGATGAAAAGAATGGCTTGATTTGTGGAAATGATAGGTTAATGCATGAATTTCTTATTATAGGATGTCACAATTATATAAAATATAATCAGGCTCAGAGCTATCGAGAAGATTTTAATAGGTTAATGCATGTTTGATGTGTCTTGATGTCACAATTATATGGAATATAATTGTGTGTAGGCCATTGGAAATGGAATAGTGATTAGCTCACGAAAGCAATTGGGAGTTGGTTGATAATACAGAATTACATGTATTCTAAATTTGATAATATATGCATATTTGATATATTGGTATAAAAAATGATTGAAAAGGCATAATGCATTTTCATATGCACCGGGGTAGCCTAGAAATTAGGTGTGTGCATGACATGAAAAATTGAAAGAAAAACGAAAACGTTTTTGAAAGGAATTTCACATGATGAATTTCCGGAGATTGGGTTGAGACGTCCAACAGATCATTTCTCGATGAGGACCATGACTGTTGAAGCGTTCTCCAACATTCGCTTCTGAGGGTAGTCCCATAATTTTTTACTAATACTGTAGATGAAGTTTCGAAAAACAACAATAATTGCTTTGAAAGATGTTTTCACACATGTTTAGGCAAGTGTGAGGGAGTCGGGTGAGGACTTGAACGTGGGTCATGCCATTTAGACATTCAAGTACGATTTCATGAATTTGCTTGAATGTGTGTTTACTTGGAGCATTGCATACGCACTTAGGTGGAGAGTAACCCATTTGCGATTCCACTATCTACATAACAAATCTCGCGAGGGATATTATTTCGTGCACAGTGAGCGGTCGAGAGACGGCCATCCTAGAGGCCGCTTTTTAGAAGAAAGCCGTCAGGGCTTTGGCTTTGTTATATGTACACATGTATTAGAACTCTCTCTAAGTTGATAGGTGATGTATAAGGATAATTTTATTACCTCTAAACTATTGTATATAGTTGGGATTTTATTTGGATGAGATTGCTTAAGTCGCCCAAGGACCGTTTTACTCATGAAATGTCATATTGAATCGTTAGATTGTGTTTTGTATTCGGGTAGAGCTCCCGCACAAAGGAGACTTCGCCTGATTCGTGAGAGATGCTCTGTCACCCGATTCACGAAGATTCATGCATCGAATGTGGCAGTCATTGACACCGGATTTGGGGCGTCACAATGCATCTAGGATTTTATATTTGGGTGTTAGTATACCAAAATGGTGTTCCTTATGTTTTTAAAAACGGTTATCAATGATTTTTTTTTTTTTTTTTTAAAACATGAACAAAACAGGCTTTTTTTTGTACCTTTCTATAAAATAGTTTTCCCAATTTGATGTGACTAAAAAATTCAGGGCGTATTTGTATTTTTGGCTTTTTTTCTAAAGCAAATTGCGTTCATACTTTTGAGTAATTGTTTTTCATTTTTGCATAACTTATTTATGAATTTTTGAAAATTTCTTTTATTGGCTTTTTTATTTAGAAAAAGCCATATTTTAGAATGTATACAAAATATTTTAAAATCCACACAGAATATTTTAAAATATTTTTAAAACACCAAATATTTTAAATTTTGGTTTCATCAATATGTTATATATATATTATTTTTTTGTAAGAATGATAATAATAAATTATTGATCATAATAATTTTATCATTTTAATTTTTGTAAATATGTTAATAGGTTATACATATGTTATACAAATATTTTCTATTTTATCATAATAATAAGTGATTTGTTTAAAAGACCTTTTAAAACCTAAAGTTCTAACTTAACTCTTCATTAATTTTTACTTTCATTTTGACAAAATACTCTCATTGTTTTCTTTCTGTAAAAAATTTCGAATCGGTGCTTTTTCAAAGATATATGTAAATACATAAAATAGAAAAGGACATTTTTGTTCATTATGAGTCATTCTTCAATAAAAAAAAAAAGTAAAAATGATTAGCTTTACTAATTTTGAGTTATTTAAGGTATTTTAACCAAATATTTATATTTTTGAAAAAAAAAACCAAATATTTATAATAATAAAGTTATATCATCACTACACAAACAAGTACTGACCTAAATTATTTTTCTTAATAAATCTAAGATGTTGATTTTAAGCATATAAAAATTCACCTAATAGAAATACAATATTAAAAAACAATCGATATAATACTTAAAACTGTTAAGCCTTATTCAACATTCAGCTAAATAGAAGTTCTATTCAATATTTAGTAAAAAAACGATATAAATATTATGGGTGAAATTATCAAGCTGATTTTTCTTGTATATTCATTAATGTCTCAAATCGGTTAGGAATGAGAATGCTTATTATGAGTACCGTGGCCTTTAGGCCTAGACCTACTACTTAATAGGCCCAGCGCCCGCGCTGGCTCGCATCATGAAGCAGCCCAAGTAGGCTTGCCTTTTTAAAACCATGCGGGAACTTTCCAGATGGGAGAATCTTAAATCTCGTCTGGGATCCCGAGTCCCCCAGCCGGCCATTCTACCACATTTGGAAAGTTTGTTATGGATAAATACATTCAGGTTGAGAATACGCAAAATGTATTTATCCACGGATTTCCTAGTTTCCAAATCCCTTATTTCTCAAAAGGATAATCCTTAATAAGGAAAAACAAATTTTATCTCTTATTTCTCAAAAGGATAATCCTTAATAAGGAAAAACATATTTTATCTCTTATTTCTTAAAAGGGTAATCCTTGATAGGGAAAAACTAGTCCTTGATAAGGCAGACTACCACAAAAAATCACGAGATTATCTTTCAAAATCGTAAAGAGGAATCTTATATAAAACAAAGACTCCCAGGAAAGGCACTACAATGCAATTCCAACTGTCTCAACCTCTTTATTCTTCCTCTTCATATTGTTGACTTAATAATCGGAGAGGTAGTTGGCCCACCGTCGCCGAATCGCCTTTTTTGCAGGTTCACATTGCGTCGCTGATGCCTTAGAGATAAGACGAACAAATTGGTAACAACACTTCGAGTATATAAGCATGAACAATATCCAATCTATATGAGACCTTTTGGTAGAAAAGCCCAAAAAATAATTGTAACATGGATAGGTAAATCTCTCCCTACAATTGCAACATGTATTATTTTTCATATATTTGTTTATTCTTGAATGTATCCCTGGGTTGATTAAATCGATAAAAACAAAACCATGAGTTGAAGTTTAAAGGATTCTCCAACAATCGCAACATGTATTATTTTTTATATATTTGTTTATTCTTGACATTGGGATTTTGATTAATCGATAAGTTTTACAAAATTTATTTACAAAAGTGAACTTGAGAAGTGATAAATAACTTAAATTTATTTATTTTAACAACATTTAAATTTATTGTTTTTTTAATAAAATTCTTAAAAATGATTTAAAATTATTAATTTCAATAAAACTCTACTTACCATATTACAAATGAAAAGGTAATTGTTCCTTATTTTCTATTACAACGCTACATAATTATACATAGGATAAATTTGATGAAGATATTTTAAGGTTTAGGTCAATGGTTTAGTTCATGTATGAAAGCAAAATACTAAGAAAAATTATATTTTATATTTGATTCTCTAACAAAATCTCAATATATATATATATATTATATATATATATATATATATATATATATGAGATATATATTATATATATATATATATATATAAAATTAGTTAGAAATCCTATATATTATTAAATTATCAATCTTTGCACTCATGCGTTAAAATAACTAAAATTGGTTTGAATTAACAAATAAAAAATATATATTGAATTTAACTCCATTCTTAATTTCCATAATTCTTTTCTTTCCTTATATATATATTTTTGCAAATAAGGATATTTATATTATTAAGCTGTGTTCAAGGTTGGACTTGGAGTAATGCGAAGAAGTGCCTCTACTTATGAGAATCTGAGGGCTTCTCTAGAAGAATTCTTCAAGATTAGGGATGTTAGTGAAGAAAAGGCAGAAGGAGAAGAAGACCCCGTGATCCAAAACTACGGAATTGATGAAGGATATGAGGGGAAGGTGGAGATTGGTTGTGACGCCCCGACCCGGGGGTCCCGTTGACCACCATCAACCTGCGGAAAACCTGTGTGTCTCATTTCATGAGACCCATACATGAGTAAGATGACCCAATAGTGCCCATCATCCATACTCGTCCATGTAGTTACAAAACCATACATTTTTATAGATTCAAGAGTTAGTTACATCACTTAATACAAAAACATATTAAAACTAGTTCGTTTAATATATACACAAAAACATGAATCAAGGCCACAATCCGCCCGCTCTCATAATCCCTGCGCCTAAGGAGCGCCTCGTCTCTCGTGTACCGAAAGGCGGGTCCCACGACGGTAAGTGAGCAAAGCCTTAGTGATAATCTCCCATAAGCGCGGTTACTCCCACCTGCGTGCTCATGTAGTGATCAAACCAACCCATACACATCCAAGTGAAAGTGTCTACATGAATGTCTTATATCATGCATGAAATGTCATCATGACCATATCCCGAGTCACTCACCGACTCCCTCACACATGCCTATGCCAGGTGACAACTGGCCACTAGTACACGACACACATTTATTGAGCCCCTACCGGCTCACCAGTACCCAATGCAATGCCAATGGGCAACTAATCCCGAAGTCATCCTCGACTCATCACACAACTCTAAGTCTATGTGATAACTATAATAAAGGTGTATTCTTTTGGGTACAGCTTTTTAGGATTACACCGCCGCCCTTACACCCACAATGTAACTTTTGGATAACACCGCGGTCTCTTACACTGCATAAAACTTTGGTATTCAAGCCACGTCTTTACACCCATACCGAACTTTCTGATATCTCCCCGCCGCGGTTCCCTTTACACCCCACCCAAGCCTTTCGACCGCGATTAACGCCCCCTTCGCTTCCGCCCAACGCACACTATGATCTGAACCATGAGTCTTTTATTGGACGCCGTTCCAATACAAGCTCATCACATGTTCACCAAGGTTGGTGAACAACCATACCGTGCACCCACACCCTACTCGACGAGATGTAACCGTGCACATGAATGCAATGATGCCAATTCATATATCCAATTTCAATGGCTCATACATAATTATATTTCATATAATTTAAACCATTCATGTTAACACATCAATTAACATGCATTAACAATTCTCATTCTTCACAAATAACACATGCTATTCAATCTGGGCAATAACATGCCAAGAAACAATGGACAATTCTCAGTCCATCAATTGTCCTCGATCGCACAAGGCAACCCACTTCGCCGTGGACTATTCCGAGATCGTCCCCCATCACACATTCTCGTCCTTTCTTCGGATCGAGATGCCTGGGCCATTCCTACTCTTACCTCCCAAACCCATTCTCATGCCATTCATTTTACGCTTCATCAATCCATGACAAAACAATTGATGTCATATAACCTTCCTTAGGCTAACACATGAAAATTCCTATCCAATACAATAACCTACAACATGCCATGCAATGGTCATGTCAAAACCTGGCTATTTACATTGACACAACCGAACAACCTGCACACTTGGTAAAAAACACAGGTTTTAAGTAAGGTTATGATCACCTACTACCATCCAAGGGAATATTTCTGGAATCTTGACTCAATGGGCTTTCCGTAGAGTCCAAGAACACCCAAAACGGAGTTCGGACGAAGAAGTTATGACCTTCTAAGTCGAGGTCACACATGAATAGTACTTACCCGGCCAAATTCACCCGACCGCCTGAGCCCCTTTACGCACTGGGGCTCCACTCCACTACCCTCCACATCATACAGCTGAATCTTGACTACTGATTCTTCATAGAGTCAAGGAACAATTTAAACTGAGTTCGGGCGGCGGTGTTACGACCTCCATATCGAGGTCACATTACGAATAGCACCACCGGTCACCCTACCCGACCTACCCGAGAGCCCCTCCACTGGGCCCAAGACTCACTACCCTCCACAGTATTAAGGGGCCTGGGAATCTTGACTAATGGGCTTCCATAAAGATAAGAAACACCAAACGAAGTTCGACAAAGGTTATGACCTTCCAAGTCAGAGGTCGCACATGAGTAGCAACTTCTACCCGCCACCCTATCTCGATCGAACCCATCCGGCCGGGTGACGAAGTCGCTAGTCGGCCGATCTAGCCACACTCCCTTCCACTGAGATTGTTTAGAGTAAACGAACCATAACTTGAGCTACAGAGGTCCGAATGAGAATTCAAAAAGCTTCAACATCGTTCATCGATTTGAATACAATTTAATCAAGGACTCATCGCAATTCCTTTTATTTCCTATCCAAAAACCAATCCTAAAGTCCCGCTAATGCGTATGAGCAAATCTGCACTCTTGGTTCAAAATGCAACCAAACACCTCCCTTGGGGCAAGACACCACCACACAACCCTTATGGTAGAAAATAACCAAAGTAGGAGAAAACCTACCTCTTGGAGTTTGTCAAAACTCCCCGATTCCGGTCTCTACTTGTAGTTCTTGTCACTAGGAAAGATATCCTCTTTGTTTGTCTTAAACCGACGGGGTCCGGGATCGTCGGTAAATCTGCAGAGTAAGGTAAAACCTCTCTTTCTCTGACTCTCCTCTCAAATTTGGTTTTCCTTTCTCTCCATCCTTTTCCCTCTCTCCCAACCGGTTGGGAGAAGATAGAAGTCAAGTGAGATGTCCTCTCACTTGCCACATGTCCACTTCTAAGTGGCTCTTTGGATTACCCTTATCACCTTATCCATTTACTCGATTTCTAAATCATGGGGTTGCCACATGTCTCTTCTGGGTTCCACTTGAGCTATTTGTTTGACTAGCTCTCCACTTGACATGCGTCTCATCTTGAGCCACACAAATGCGCCAAGTGTTCTCAAGACTACTCCTGCTCAAAAACGTGAAATTCGACTATCTCAATTCTGCGGAAATTTGGACGTGTAGCTAGATTTCAGGTGACGATTCCAAATGATGAAGTCCGCTTTCACATATCCGAGATCTAGAAAAATTCGGATTTTGACCAAAAATTACTGCTTACACTTTTTTTAGAAAATTAGAATTTTCTGTGGCTCTTACATCGGGTGATGACCAAAGGAGATGGAACCATTGGAGCGTCGAATCCTGCCTACCTTGTGTCGTAATTAGGATAGGGTTGTTGAAAAGAAGCCATGAACATTGGACTTGTATTTGTTTAGAGAGCTGCACATTTTCAAGTTGCGTTCAGAGATCTCATCGAGTACAGACTACTCATATATCCAAGGATGAGCACGAATAAAGAACAACAGTGAGGGACAGACTTCAAATATAATACCTGCGGCTGTCAAGCCCCAAAGTTCTTTGCTTTTGCCTCTTTCTGCATCTCTTTATTAACTCGTAGCTTGATTGATACTCTTCAGTTTTCTCATCTTCGCGATAGCATCACGCAGAAGTTAGTGTTCTACTGAAGTGTTAGATTGAAAATTCACATTTGATTTTCCTTTTAAGTATGTTATATAGTTATTTCTTCGAGCTGGTTTTATTTATTCTCTGCTTTTAAGCTTTCAGCATATTTCGCGTATTGGCGAGGCGCATGGTTTTAAGAAATGTTTGAATTTTTACATTGTGGTCTCACTTTCGCGAGAGCCATCCGTTTCCTTTCTTTATTACCGACGCCATCATAATGTAACATTTGACATAATGTTACATTAATAAAGAATGGAAACAGATGAGTATAAACTGAAATTGAGTTACAATAACAAAATTCTTACATTTCTTTGGCTCCTTCTGCCTCCACCAGAATTTCTGCTTGAAATACTAAAGCTTCAAAACAGAGGAATAAATAAAACCAATCAGAATGCTATATAAACATACTTAAAAAGGAAAATCAAATGTGGATTTTCAATCTAACTCTTCCCAATTCAAATTTACTAACTTCTCATTGCTGTTATCCCAAGATGAAGAAACCTGAGAATCCAATCCAAGTCTCTCTGCAATTAATAAAAGATCTAAAGGGCAAAGCGAAAAGGCTTGAGGAGCTTCAGAAACCTTGGGTTGTTGTAATCCAGGAAGTGCCCATTTCATTCCCTCCTTGTTGTTCTCTTTTGATTCATTCTCATCCTTGAGATATGAGTAGTCTATGCTCGGTATTGAAAGGAGTCTCTCAAAGGGCTCAACCAAATGTACAACTCTCCCAAACCCAGATATAGGTCCAATGTTCCTAGCTTCTTTCAACAACCTATGTGACGCTTCAAACTCCGGGGTCCCGCTGGATAACATCGTCAACTCAAGGAATTCCCGTGGGATTTCGAGGACCCGATACCACGCTATTGTAACCTATTTATCGGATCCATGTTTCACAAAAATCTGGCGTAGCCCCTGCTCGTGCAGCTCTACCCAACATACAACCCGTATAACAAGATAACCATAACCCATTCAGTGGTCTCACAGTATAGTAATGACCACACAGGGTCCATCTGTCCATATCCCCAATATACAACTATATCACAATAATCCAGAAGAGTTTATTACAACACTCTTATACAGGACATATATTAAAACTAGCCTGTTCTAATATAGTTTACAAAAATATTTATTAAAGCCACATCCTAGCTTCCTTCAAAATCATGGCCTCAAGTGAACGACATCTCCCTACACACTCCCTAT
Organism: Tetrastigma voinierianum; assembly: GCA_016808115.1. Lineage (NCBI taxonomy): Eukaryota > Viridiplantae > Streptophyta > Magnoliopsida > Vitales > Vitaceae > Tetrastigma > Tetrastigma voinierianum. The sequence continues at coordinate 620,403 of JAEQBH010000234.1, read as the reverse complement.
ACCTGAAAGGGGGTCCCACGACAGGGTGAACAATGCCCAGCAGAGAAATATTCCTACAAGGGCTAATCCCCACCTAAGTGCACATGCAATGGCACAACACACATTCAAGTAAAAGCATGCACATTCCTACTAAACGCTTCATACTGTCATGGATGAGAACGCATCACCCTATCCCATGTCCCGAGTCCTCATCGACTTCACACATGCATATGCCGTGCGTGAAAACTAAACTGTCATTATGTTCCACTACGCCATTTCTTTCAAAACAAAAGTTTTGCTTTATAAATCAAATCCATCGATTCGCTCCCGACATCAACTTGCATTTCCTTAAGTTCTGTGCAAGCCATAATTGTGGCCAAAGATTTCCGGGTTTACACCGCAGGACGCCGTGCACCTTTTCGACATTTTTGACAGGCTTTCACCTCTAGTGATCATGTCTATGCCTAACACATATTTTTCATTTTCAAAACCGTGCGACTCATTTTGGACATTGTCCCATGTTAATGAGCCCACCATTGAACACCAAACATAGTGTCGATCTCTACCATGCACTCACACTCATGTCATGTGATGTCCTAGTGCATAATGCAATGCAATCATGCCATTGCTCATTAATACCTATGCTACGATATATACGAGTTATATGTGCATGCCTACTCATATTAATTACTCATGCATCATTCGATATTTATATCAAAGAACATACAAATTCCAAATATATCATACACCATGCCATCATATCAATACACGACATTATTACCACAAGTCACTACTACTCAGTAGCGACATGCATCAAAATCTCTAGCCGACCACGGACAAGACATGTCCATAACTAGCCTACAATAAGCCATGTAATGGCCTTATTCATACAAGCACATCACAAGCTAAACCATTAGAACACGCAATTTGACTTCCACATAATTTCAACCAAGAATATCACTCAATTCAAGCAATGATATACTACAATCATATACCAATTGTGGCAAAAATCCGGACACAAATCATTAAACAGCTTAAGTTGTAGCAGTCCCGAAAAACAGACCATAACTTGAGTTATAGAGGTCCGATTTGGGTGATTCAAAAGCCTAACATCAAGTTCTGATAGAGCCATGTCTTTGGAAGAATACTACAGTCCACTTACTTTTCCCAGCCAAAAATCAGTCCCAAAAACCTGAATAGTAGGTTAGGCCAAAACAGGCAACTTGGTCAGTTCCCAAACCACCATAACTCGAAACAGAGGTCCGATTTGGGTGATTCAAAAGGCTAACATCAAGTTCTCAGATAGGGATACAATTTTCTTGAAGAATACTAGTCCAAATTCTCCATTTTTCTAACCAAAAATCAGTCCCAAAAACTGGACACCATATAGGGTCAAAACAGGGCACTATTCCCATAACCCATTAATTTGCCAAACAACCCCTTAGGGCAACAGCAACCAAACAGCCCCTTAGGGAAAATACAGCCAAACAGCCCCTTAGGGCATTAAAACTCAACCAAACAACCCCTAGAATGGAAAATAAACTAGTAGAAAGAATCCCTACCTCTTGGAGTGTGAGCAACGCCTAGAGGAAGTCCCGTAGACACTTCCTGAACTCGAAGCTTTTGACTTCACGAAACTCCCGTGCGAAACCTCGGCAAAACTTGGAGTTTCCGGTGTCCATGCGTTGCCCTCAACGAGTAATCTGACTAAGTCTTGGCCCCAATGAGAGGACGCACTGACCCGAGCTCCACTGGTGATCAAAGACAGAGATTTTCCTCCTCTCCGTTTTATCTCCTTTCTCTCTGTGGTTTTTTCCTCTTTTCCTCCTTTTTTTGTTTTTCTTTAACTTATTTATAAAACGTGGCCCCTGGCACCACATGTCACGTGATCCTAGCACGGATCCGTTCTTATCCCGAAACAATTTATTTTCGTCCCGGTTCAAGTTCAATTTATTTTAAATGAATTTTACTTGAGTTATTTCCTAAATCCCAAGATTCTTGTTTTAAATCTCATCTCGGGGTCACTAAATGACCATCTACCAGGGCAATCACACTCTAACAGTCTCTAATTCATGAAATCTTTCAAGCAATCAGATTTTCATGAGATGAATCTAATGATAAAACTATTTCATCATCCTAGATTCAGAGAATTTTCCTGTGCTTCCTCAAGCATCATGGGTTTTATTATTTTTGGCTATTTTTGAAAATTAAAATTTTCCTGTTTATACCATCCCTCCTTCGACATGTTAACCTAATTACCACCAATGGTTCCGTCCACCCCAAAATAAAAAAATAACACCATTCAACTCACATCCTCCACTAATCCGTATTCTGGGACCACCCTTCCTACCTTCACCAACATCCCAAATGTACTTCCTAAACTCGGTACTCATTCTCATCAACCCTGAGAATATTTGTGTCTCATATCATGAGACATGTACATGAGTAAAAACGCCACTTGGGCCCATACATCAATACTCATCAAGAATACACCAACTATACAATTCATAGCTTAGGAGCATTACATTACTTAACCAAAACATATATCAAAAAAGTTAATTTTAATACATGCGCATAAAGAAATACTAAAGCGCTAATCCCAACAAAATCGGCCCCTAGTGAGCACCTACCCCAGACACTCGCACCAAATAATGATCCGACAGTATGAGCAAAACCCAAAGAGGTGATAATTTCCTACATGGGTTACTCCCCACCTAAGTGCACATGTCATGGCAAATAAACACACGCAACACATGATCCTACTTGAATGTCTACATGCCCACCGCATGTCTCGAGTCCTCACCGACTTCACGCCACGCTTAAGCCAAATGCGCAGAAAACATCGCTTTCAAAAGCAAAAGATTTTGTTCTGAAACACACTACCGAAGTTTTCAAATATATCGACTACCCTCCGAAAGAATTACCGGATAATTTTTCTGTCATCATGGGTCCGTCCGAGACGAATCAAGCCGGACTCACTCTCCAAGGCAATTCTTCGTAAAATCTCTCGAAATTCTTTCACAACCATTTTCACTTTCTTTCATTGTCATGCACTCACACCTATCATTCTAGGTGCCTTATATAACACAGAATGCATTATGCCATTTCCTAAACAATTGATGCTAATATATTTTTATATGTAGAGATAACAAAATTAATCACATACTAATCACATAATTCATGTTATTCAATTCACAATCAATAACACCAAAATTAGCTCAATATGGCTAACAATAATCTACAATTCATTTTGAATAAAATCTAATGACCTGAAAAAATCTACAACCAATCAAGTGAGCAGTAGAACCACAGGCTTGGCATGTTCCACGGCCACATATCAGGGTTGCTCTCCGTTGGGTTCAAAGATTTGGGGCGAAAGCAGCGGCCATCGAGGCCTCGATAAATCCCGTTCATTAAAATGAAACAGAAAGAATAAGCCAAAGTAGGAAAGAGATTCTGCCTCTTGGGTTGTGAAACTCCATGAAATAAGTGTCATACGTAGCCCTTGCTTTCGTGGGAACAACTTTGTAGCGGCGAGAGAACCAGCGGTCAGAACAGGGAAATCTAGAGAAAAGTCCTTTTACTGCAAATCTATGAAATCCACACTCTTACGTTTCTTTTGTTCCAATGGAAGAAGGTGCCCTTTTGTTTAATTCTCTTTAAACTTTTCAATAATTCCATCCTTGTCCCTTCATTTAACTATTTGACACATGGAGCAATTAAGCCATTCATCTCCATCCATCACTAATCATACAGCATGTGTCGCATGGAGTACATGTAGTGGAGCTTTTATTAGCATCCGCATTAATACTCTTTGTGGTAGTCCTTTTTGACACTTGACCTTTGATCGCGAAAAATGTGAAATTCCATTGTCTCGAGTCGACAAAATTCGATGTGGTATCTAGATTTCGTGAGACGATTCAATGATGAAGTCGGTTTTGTCATCTGAGGATCTAGAAAAATTGGATTTTCACGAAATTAATTTCACGATTTTTGAAAATTAGAAGTTTTCCGGGTCTTACACCTAATCTTGAAGAATTCTTCCAGAGAAGCCCTCATATTCTCATAAGTGACACAAAGGCACTTCTTCGCATTACGCCAAGTCCAACCTTGAACACAACTTAATAATATAAATATCCTTATTTACAATATATATATATATATATATATATATATATATATATAGAGAAGAAAAAAATTATGGAAATTAAGAATGGAGTTAAATTCAATATATAATTTTTTTTGTTAATTCAAACCAAATTTAGTTATTTTAACGCATGAGTACAAAGATTGATAATTTAATAATATATAAGTTTCTAACTAATTATATATATATTTATTTATTTTTATTTTTTATTTTGTTAGAGAATCAAATATAAAAATATCATTTTTCTTAGTATTTTTGCTTTCTTCCAGTTAACTAAACACAACCCTAAACATAAAACTATCTTCCATCAAAAGTTATCTATGTATAATTATGTAGTTGTAATAAAAAATAAGGAACATTTACCTTTTCTTTTGTAATATGGTAAGTAGAGTTTTATTGAAATGAATAATTTAAAATCATTTTATTAAAAAAATAATAAATTTAAATATTTGTTAAAATAAATAAATTTAAGTTGTTATCACTCTCAGGATTCATTTTGTAAACTGATTTGTAAAAACATTGATTTAATCAACCCCGATATACTCAAGAATAAACAAATATATAAAAAATGATACATGTTGCAATTGTTGGGAGATCCACTTTGAATCTAAGCTCTCATGATTTTGTTTTTATCAATTTAATCAACCCAGGGATACATTCAAGAATAAACAAATATATAAAAAATAATACTTGTTGCAATTGTAGGAAGTTTTTATCCATCATTTGCAATTATCTTTGGACTTTCTACCAAAGGTCTCATATAGATTGGATATTGTTAAATGCTTATATACTCATAAGCATTATAAATTACCTCTTGATTGAGACATTAATGAATACTTGCAGAAAAATCGACTAAATGATTTCACCATATAATATTTAGCCAAGACCCAGAGAAAATTCTAATTTTAAGAAAAAGGGTAAAATAGTAATTTAGGTCAAAATCGAATTTTCTAGATATCGGATGGCCAAACGAACCATGGATTGAAATCGTCTCGCGAGAAATCACAAATTCTGCATCAGAATTAGTCGAATTTGAGACGGTCGTAGTACTTTATGAGGCATTAGAGTAGTGCGGGGCCTTGGAGCGTTTTTAGTGGCTCAAGAGGTGTCGTGTAATGTGCGATATGAGTGAGTATGAGCTCAAATGGGGCCCGTGAAAGACATGGCTGGCATCATGTCATTGGGTGAAATCTATGTTAGATGGATAAGGGATGAGGTGAAATCCAGAGTCAACCCGATAGGAGGTTGACATGTATGAAGGACCAGTCATCTTCCTTTGACTTGACCCAACCATTTAGATGGGGAAAATAGAGAGAGAAAAGAAAGAGGAAAGAGAAAGGAAGAGAGTTTTGGGGTGGCTTTCACTTACTCTCTGCTGATTGCACCCGATTGATATGTCGAGTCGAACTCGGCGAGATAAGAGGCGAGTTCTTGCTGCGAGGACGCTGCGCGTTGGTACGGTTTTATGGGTTTCCATGACTCCGGGAGGTAGAGGTTTTCTTCTACTTGTTTTATTATTTAGTTAAGAGTCATTCTAATGGATAGGGATATCTTGGCGCGGATGGCGTGTTTCAGTTCCAAAAAGATTTGGGTGAGTGAAGAAATCCCTAGAGTGGTTTCCTTGATCTCGACACAATAGTGAATTTGTTGTGTGGCCTTGTGTGTGGATATGTTATTGCTTGATTGAATAACATGTTATATTATTTATTAATGATACTATGCGATGAAGTCCCAGAGGCAGTGCCGGACTTTATATTAGCCCATGAGCTAATCTTATGTTATTGCCATGTATGAATGAATAACATGATGATTGTGGATAAATTATTAAGTATATGCGTCATGTATATTAACATGGTGTTGTGAAATGGCGTATGCATTTCATATGCTATTTGGGATAACCTAGAATAATAGGTGTGAGTGTGACATGAAAAGCGTGGTTGCTAAATGGATTTGAAAGGAAGATTTTCCGAAGAATTGCCTTGGAGGATTGTCCAGCTTCGAGGTTCATCTCGGAGGAAGACCATGGCTGTTCGAGAAGAGATTCCTCCGGCAATTCCTCGAAGGGTTGTCGATAGATTTCTGCGGCTCGGTATTATGACACCGAGCAACCTTTGTTTGGCGTGTTTTCTCGCACTTGGCGTAGGCATGCGTGAGGGAGAATCGTGAAAACTCGAAAGTGGGAAAAGGGTGAGTCACATTCTCGTCATTTCATGTAGACATTTGAGTAGGAATTTATATATGTTTTGCTTGAATGTTTGGTTTGCTATTGCATGAACATAGGTGGGGGAGTAACATGTAGAAGATAGTCACATTCTTGGGCATTGCTATACGTTGAGAAAAAATTATTTTAGGTACTGAAGGTTCACTTAGGGATGGGACGCATCCGAGGCCTTAAAGACGAAGAAATGGCCATATGTGGCCTTGTTATGTATTTGTAAGAATCTGGGTAAAAGACCTAGTTTTGGATAATTTGAATTGAAACAAATTGTAAATTAACTTATTTTTGTATAAAATATACATTTTGGTGAGTATGGATGTATGGGCCGACGTGACCATTTTTATTAACATATGAGTCTCATGATATGAGACACACAGGTTTCCGCAGGTTGACGGTGGTCAACGGGACCCTTGGGAAATGGGGCGTCACAATATTTATATCGTTTGTTTACTTAATATTGAATATAACTTTTATTTAGCTGAATGTTGAATAAGGTTTAATAGTATTAAGTATTATATCATTTGTTTTTTAATATTGTATTTCTATTAGGTATTAAGTTGTTTATTTTTATATGTGAAATCAGCATCTAGATTTATTAAGAAAATTAATTTAGGTCACTACTTGTTTGTGTAGTGATGATATAACTTTATTATTATAAATATTTGGTTTTTTTTTTCAAAAAATCAAAATATTTGGTTAAAAGACTTTAAATAACTCAAAATTTGTAAAGCAAATAATTTCTAAGTTTTTTTATTTTATTGAAAAATGACTCATAATGAACAAAAATGTCCTTTTCTATTTTATGTATTTACATATATCTTTAAAAAAAAAAGGTTATTTTTACAAGAAAACAATGAGGCTATTTTTGTCAAAATAAGGTAAAAATTAATGAAGGATTAGATTTCCAAATTTTAGTTTTTAAAAGGTCTTTTAAACAAATCACCCTTATTATTATGATAAAATAGAAAATATTTGTATAATATATGTATAACCTATTAACATATTTACAAAAATTAAAATGATAAAATTATTATGATCAATAATTTATTATTATTATTCTTACAATATATATATATATATATATATATATATATATATTGATGAAACCAAAATTAAAAATATTTGGTGTTTTAAAAATATTTTGAAATATTAAAAATTGCTAAAACCCGTAAATGATAAAACAATATCCAAGTTAATAACATAATAAATTGGCATATTTGCAAAATTTGATAATATAATAACTAAGAAAACTGCATTCTGATTCTTGACATCTGGAAGTGACTATAATGTAATATCTTATTGATCGAATCTAAAACTGTTATTAAATTGCCTTCACACAAACAAAGTGTTGCAATAAGACGACGAAAATTATCATATCGTAACAAGCCGACGACAAACCAAATGTCGTAATAAGATCAACGACAACATGAAAAATAAGAGAAGACCTAAATATTAGTGTAAGAACCAATTTATTGAACAAAAAAAATGAAAGAAAGAGATGTAGATGGGTGATTTCATGTCAAGAATGACCAAAAAATCACTAAATGTAAAACACAGGTAAATTAAAAATTTTCTGTAAAAGGGCAAAACTGTAAATTATCGCTATAGTATAGGTTGAAAACCTGAAAATTTTTCTAGATCTCGGATGATGAAACGGATCTCATTGTTGGATTCGTCTCGCAAAATCTAGTTATCCATGCGAATTTCATCGAATTCAGAGACAGTCAAAATTTTTACGTTTTTCGGGGCGACAAGTGCCTGTTGAAACACAAAAAGAAGATTTTTGAGAAAATTTCAAAAGTTGGGTAATAATTTAAAGAAAGTTCATATAAGATAATATGAACTTGAACCGGAATGAAATATGTGACGTCCCAAAACCCGGGGGTCCATTGACAACTCATCAACCCGCGGAATACCTGTGTCTCAAATCATGAGACCCATACATGAGTAAAAATGGCCACTTCAAATAGCCTACAAGCATCAATACTCTCACTCAAAATCTAACCAACTATCTTACAATAGTTCAAGAGTTGATTACATTTAATACAACATATATTAAAAATTTGTAATTCTAATACATGTTTTACAAAATAAATACCAAAGCCACATGTCAGCTTTCTTCTTAAAAGCGACCTTTAATGAGCGCCGTCTTCTCGAACACTCTCAGACCGAAAGAATGATCCTCGATAGGTAAGGTAAGCAATGTCTGTAGCCAATTATCCTACACAAGCCATTCCCACCTGGCACATAAATAATGATCTAAATAGCGTAACAGATATTCACTAAATATATGATCCATTTCTTGTGTCTAATACGTGGTGTGGATGAGACCGCATTTGCCTTTCCCACTTCGGAAGCCTCCCACCACTTCACGATGCTTAAGCCAAACGGTGAAATGATCGCTTTCAAAATAAAAATGCTATTTCGAAACATCACACCGAGTTTCCTGTGAAATATATCGACTGATTCTCCGAGGCTAAATTTATGGTACTTTTTCCATGTCAGATAGTCAGCTCTCTCTGATACGAATCATGGAACAACTCAAGGCAATTTTTGAAAATCTTCCTGAAATTCCTCACTATTTTCATTTTCTTCTATTTCTTTTCATGTCATGCACTCACACCTTATCGTTTCTAGGAAGTCTATTACTAAGTGGTGGAATGCATTATGCCATTTCCAAACTATTCATGCCAATATATCAATTATGCATATATTAACAAAATTTAATTCACATACATCATGTTATTTATTCATGGCAATAACATCAAAATTAGCTCACATGGGCTAATTAACAATTCAATTCCATTCCAATGGCTCACACACGATTATATTTTTATATAATTCAACCTCATGTTAACACCTTTAATCCCACGCATTAACATATTATTTTCCACACAATTCAAGCCCATCCACCCAAGAATATTAAGTATAACACACACTTAATTACTTCCTGGCCCAACAAGCAAACCGGGACTATTTTTAACAACCCCCAAAACGAGCAGTGGGTTGTCCACGGACAGCCCTCTCACCAAGCATCGGTTCCACTTTGTGGAACCAAAATCCATGGCCATTCCTACTTAATTATTATTCAAACCATAATTTATTGCATAAATTATAACACAAAAACTACTCCAAATACCCGTGACCGCCCAAACGGGTTCCAAATATTCCAACAATTAAGTCCCAAGTTTTGGGACCGACCAAAATCATTTACAAAGCTCTTAAAACCGAAAAATAACAGAGTAGAGAAGACCCCTTACCTCGAGTTGTCGAAACTCCACAAACCGTGCCCACGTAGCCATCGCCGCTAGAGAATGGGTCTCGCTTTCGCCCGACGCGAACCGACTGTCCGAAAGCTGGGAAATCTAGAGAGAAGTTACAATTTCTCTCTCTAAAAACCCTCAATTTTTCAAAATTTGCTCTCCCCTCTCTCCACTGCCGGATCTAGTAAAAAAATTGGAAGAAAGCTCTTCTTTTGTTCCCCTCTTTGCCACATGTCCAATTGTCATTGGTTGGTAGGATTCCTTATCCATTTAATCCACCAACTTTGGATTTCTATCTAATTAGGAGATGCCACATGTCACCCATGGGCCCCACAATTGAGCTTCCAAGTCGAATTAATTCAGACTTGACACGTGGTACACCGTGAGCCACCTGTATCGTGCTAAGTGTCCCGTGATTACGCCGTTGTTCGAAAAACGTGGTAAATTCGACCGTCGAATTTGACGAAATTCGATGTGGTATCTAGGTTTCGCGAGACAATTCCAATGGTGAAGTATGTTTCGTCATCCGAGATATGGGGAACGCTTACCCGCTGTTGCCCCGCACGCGGTACAAAATAATGAATCACCTAGCACGATCCCGTCAGGGTCAGCAGTGTATATATATAGGTATATATATATATATATATATATATATATATATATATATATATATATATATATATATATATATATATATATATATATACTGCTTGGTGTACACTACTGGAGCAATCGCTTCTCACACATAGATCTATGCCATAATAGTATGTTTGTTCAACTCTTATCGTGATATCAATTTATCCTTAACTCCGAATTTTGAACTAAGCATAATATTCCTTAAGGCAAGAAATCATTCAATACACTTACAATAGTATAAATATACATTTGTATGCAAATAGAATATTTTCTACATTCATGCAATTTTTTATGCAAATTCCGCTTTCACAAGCAATTGTCTCAAATCATTTCCAAACACAAATCAATATGCACTTTCATTAATCATTTCCAAAATTCAAATCATTTCAGAATTATTCAAATATTTTAGAACTAGAGAGAGAGTTTGAGAACAAACCAAAAATCGTCGCTTTGATTCAAATCTTCGGAATCTCGACTTCAATGCGGGATTTCCTCCTCGTTAGCCCCTATTAAAATACAATGACAATCACATATTAATCGGTTATTCTAGGAGTTTTATTTTCAATAGGAATTGGAATCATCTCATTTGGATAACCCAAACTCAAGTTACGGCATTTTAATGCCAAACTAGTCGATATGCCCAACTCACTGGATCACCCACTATTTTTTTCAATTTATGGGGTTTTGACTCCATAAATTGGTAATGATTCCTTCACTCATTTTAGGCTATGGTTCTAAGGTTTATTCTCCAATTGGAATCATCCAATTTGGATCACCCAAACTCAAGCTTACAAGATTTAATGCCAAATCATTAGCTCTATATGCCCAAATTTCACCGGATCACCCACTGTTTTTTTTTCGATTTCTGGGGTCTTAACTCCATAAATTGGTAATGGTTCCTTCACTCATTTGAAGTTATGGTTCTAAGGTTTCTTCTCTGGAATCATCCAATTTGGATCACCCAAATTCAAGTTACAGCATTTTAATGCCAAACTAATCGATATGCCCAACTCACTGAATCACCCACTGTTTTTTTATTTTTTTATTTCTGGGGTCTTAAATCCATAAATTTGTAATGGTTCCTTCACTCATTTGAAGCTATGGTTCTAAGGTTTCTTCTCCAATTGGAATCATCCAATTTGGATCACCCAAACTCAAGTTACGACATTTTAATAACAAACTAGTAGATATGCCCAGCTCACTGGATCACCCACTTTTTTTTTCGATTTCTGGGGTCTTAAATCCATAAATTGGTAATGGTTCCTTCAGTAATTTGAAGCTATGGTTCTAAGGTTTCTTCTCCAATTGGAATCATCCAATTTGGATCTCCCAAACTCAAGTTATTGCATTTTACATCTAGACTACTCTATTTTGCAAAACAGAATCTGCATATAGCTCCATTTTGACAGATTTCTGGGCACTTTGGGGTTACAATTACATACACTTCCTTTAAGTAAATTATTCCCTTAGAAGTCTAGTTTACTTAGAATTTTGAATCACTCAATTTGGATGAGTGGAACTCATTTTATGGCCAAACACCACACCACACTCCAAATGTGGCATACCCTTGGAAGGCCCGAACTCACCTTTAAGCCCATATTCGGGAGCCTTAGTGCTACAATTTGCTCCTGGTCTCTTCTATACATTTGTAGCCCTATCTCTTATGGTTCTTTGGAATCACTTCATTTGGATTCTTATAACTTAACCTATAGCCAAAACAAGAACAGAGGTTTTGACAAAATTTTGACAGCATTTCCTTTGAAAACCCAACATTTCCCTTTAACAAACATTATTCAAAACCAATCCAAACCAACACCAACCAACAATATTCTTCAAAACTCAACCCAAAACAACCCCTAACTCAACTACAACCAATACAAACACCTTTAACCCAAAGGTCGCTTTCATCAACTCAAACTCAAGAAAAGTGGGTTAGGTTTAGTTTTTTTCTATCTTTAATTAAGCTCTTCTTCTTTCTTTCTTCTTCCTCCTTCTTGATCACTTCCGCTCTTGTTTGCTAGCTGAGCAGTTAAAACCACCACAATGGCTTTCTCCTTCCTTCAACTGTCTCTTTGTCACACCCCCACCCCTATTAGCGGCAGGTGTGCCGGCCACCCCATAGAAACCCCCAGCCGTTACTTCCAACGACTAGAGAATCCTGTGATGTGAAGCCGTGTTGCTTGCTGAAAACCAGTATAAAAAATTTTCTTTTCTAAATTTGTGATTTTATAAAATTTCTATGAACATAACAACAGATACGTGACATATCCCAAAACATGTATATACAATTTACACTTTTAGAAACACGGGCAACTAACAACACTTCTTCAAAAGAGCCCCAGCTCATCATATTTTTCGCAAACCAAAATTCAGACATACATATGTTTCACAATACAATTTCAAAGTATTTCCTACAAAACTTTGATAATACAACACTTAAGCCATGTCGAGAATCCAATATGTCCCACTTCCGCGCAGTCTCCTCGTACCGAAAATAGTTTTGAACAGGAAAATAATGAGCTAAACGAGCTCAGTGAGTGTATGCTTTATAAAATGCTTGCTTTTATGAAAATATCTCAAAACTGTAAAACTATCTTTTACAAGACAATTTCAAGAATCCTTGCTTGCTTTACAATAAAAGTTCTAAAACTTTTCATGATATGCTTTAAAAGTTTTTAAAACTTTTCATAATATGCTTGCTTGCTTTGCTTTAAAAGTTTCTAAAACTTTTCATAATATGCTTGCTTGCTTTGCTTTAAAAGTTTCTAAAAACTTTTCATAAAATGCTTGCTTGCTTACTGCTGGGTTGATTTTAAAACTCGTATGAGAAATGTGATAAATCAAGATCAAACTAATCGGGAGGCATTTCTTGGCCATCGCATCCCAGAACACTTAAGCCCGGGCGTCTTCAACCGTGCTCTGAAGGACCCGGGTCCACATCACCTAGGTGGAAGGGCCTTGGCCCACATCACCTTTTCCAGTAAATATGGTGGAAAGACCTTGGTCTACGTCACCATATAATAACTAGCGCGCTAACCCTATATACTCCAATACGTGCCACGGTCTCCTTTAAATGCCATGATGCATGAACTAAGTTTGCTGACCAGACAAATCTAAAATGTATGAAATGATGTCCTAACACCACCGTGCACGCATTTTAATACCTCTCCTCACCAGTATGCTTACTTAAAACTAGGATTTTCGTTAGCCCGGCTTTTATAAAATATACTTTGCTTGCTTGTTTGAAACATGGTTTAACACCAAAACCATTGTTTGCTTGAAATATGGTTTGATAATTCAAACCATTGCTTGCTTACTAAAACTCATTGCTTGCTTCTTGCTTTAAAATATATGGTTTAATAATTCAAAACCATTAAATACCAGTGTAAAACAGTTTATAATAATACACTAGTATTTGAAAAATAGGTTTAGAACACTCACCTTTTTGTTTACCAAAACTTGAGCACGACTCCACAACTTTCTCGCCTTTGCTTTTAGCCTACACACTCAAACGAATACGGCGAAAACATTAATCGCTTGAGTATAGCGTAAAACTTAATGTACTTCACACGAAAGTCACTTTAGGGTCACACAACATTCATATAAAGCCAAATGAACAAATTACCTTTGAGCACCAAAAAGCCCCTAACAAAAAAACCCACTCATTTTGGCAATTTTTTTTCCAACAGTACTCTCTGGACTTTATTGTCCAACAATTATTCAAATGGTCTTCAAAAATTATGAAACTATCCAGATCAGTCCTTTATATATCCAATGACATCTATTTAAATTTCAATTTGCACTCCTTCTAAGGCCCTCAACCACATAACACAAGTTACATTTTTGATGCCAAATTGGTTAGCTCACCTAATCACCTATTGTTATCCTTGATTTCTGGGTCTTAACCCATAAATTGAAATGGTTTCTTCACTCATTTGAATCTATGGTTCTGCTGTTTCTTCTCCAATTAGAATCACCCAATTTGACACCAAACTCGTTATTGTATTTTACATCTAGATTACTCAATTTGCGTAATGTAATCTGCACATAGCTCCACTTTGACAAATTTCTGGGCACTTTGGGGTTAAAATTTGCATGCACTTCCTTCAAGTAACTTATTACCCTAGAAGTATATTTTACCCATAATTTTGAATCACTCAATTTGGATGAGTGAAACTCCACTTATGGCCAAAACACTACAACAATACCCAAAACAGAGCATAACCAGTGAGCTACACGAGCTCACCTTTCAGTCTGTATTTGGGAGCCTTAGAGATACAATTTGCTCTTGGTCCCTTCTATAAATTTGTAGCCCTATCTCTTATGGTTCTTTAACAATTGGAATCAATTCATTTGGATGATTATAACTTAATATATAGCCAAAACAAGAACAGGGGTTTTACAAAATTTTGACAGCATTTTCTTTAAAAACCCAACATTCTCCTTTTTACAACCATTCTTCAAAACCAACATGGAATTTACCCAAAACAACTCCACCACACTTGTATTGGTGGTTTAGAACTTCTTATAACCAAACCTAGGTAAAAATCCCAAGAATTCATACCAAGGTCCACCCTAATCCATACCAAAATCCAAAACACAAGATTCCATGGAAAACATACCCTCGAAATTCCTCTCCTTCCTCTTCTTCTTCCTCTTCTTCTTCTTCTCTTCCTTCTCTTCTTCTCCCTTTTCTTCTCCCAACCGTGGAGCCCTAAGTGTGAAACCAAAAAATGAGATTTGTTTGTCTCACCCCTCTTTTATATTAACAATTTTCCTTTAATTACAAGTTGGTCCTCAAACTACATCTTATTTGTACCATAAATTTGCTACTTAAATAGCGCATAATCTTTCTTTTTATTATGACCTTTCATCTCCTTTTGGCAAATTACAACTTTACCCTTGTTCTAGTACGCACTGCTCAATCAATTTATCATTTCACAATTTCATCCTTAAAAACTACTTCCAAAAAATATTACAATGGCACTTAAATAATTAAGAAAATCTTTTGGTACACATATGCGCCCCTACGGTTACACGTACCGTACACCCTCTCGGGACAGGGCGTTAAAAGATTAAGGCCTTGTTTGGCCTTCTCATTAAATCCACTTTTCTCATTTTTGCCATTGTAACACTTCATTTCACTTTCATTTTCATTTCATTTCACTTCGTTTACATTTTGGCAATTACATTCTTCATTTATGACCCCAGTCCCCATTTGGACATTTTTACCAAATTTATTTGGCCTCGTAAAATTTTTCAAGTTGTATATTTTTTTCGTTCTTAGGATTTAAATTCCGGAAAAATTTCATTTATTTTATTTTATACCCTAAACATGTTCTGAAACTGTTATGGTCTTTTTAGGGAGTTACAAAATATCTCCCAAAATCAGATTTTTGAAACGTTAGAGAGAGAGAAAGAAAGAGAGAGAGCAAGGCTTCCTTCTGTGATTCATGGGATTTCGTCTGTCGGAATTTGCCGGGCCAAGAACTAAAGTTCATCGCCTCGACGAGGGCCACGTGTAGGCACCAAAAAGGAGAGATTTCATTGAAGAACCAAAAGAGGAGATTTGGGAAAAATCAAAGTTTTGGGGTTATGAAGTGTTTTGAGGCTTCCTACGGTTTCTACTACGCTCTAAAAGGTAAGGATTCTTCATATTTTGATTTTATTCCTACCTTTGGGGTGAATTGGGATTGTTTTGAAACTGATTTTGGGCTGAGTTTGGGATCGTTTTTGTGCCATGTTATGGCATGTTTTGTAGCTTTAATTCAGACGGTTTTGGTGGCCCATTTTGTGGTTTTACTTGGGACGAGGTTAGTGCATGTTTAAGGAGTTGTTTTGGGTCAAATTTTTGTGTACAATAGCTACCCATATGGACTTCAAAACTACAGCCTCGGGTTGCATAGCCCCTGCACCCCTTTAAGCATCTAACTTTAAGGGGCCATATTTTTCTCATCCGAACTTTGATTCACACGTTCTTAGACTCTATGGAAAGCTCTTTGAGTCTAGAATCTGACCATATGCTAGTGGATGGAATTTGGCGCTCACATATTTACTGAAAATTTGATTGTTGCACCAAGTGTTCAATGGTATTGACATGTGATGTAAAAATGACCACACATACTGTCCAGATTTCGTGACCGATTCTTCGGGTCAGAAAAACAGGAAATCGACTAGTGTCCTTCATGGAAATTGCAGCCAGTGACGCCCAAATTCCCCGGGTCCGTTTGACCACCACAAGAATAACACTGTGTCTCATATTGTATGAGACCCATACATGAGTAAAATGACACACTACATTGGCCCATACATCTATTAGACACTCACAAAATGTATATTTTATACAAAAAAGGAGTTAATTACAATTATCCAAAATCGGGTCTACCTGCATTTTTTTATTGAATATAGCTAACAAGGCCATATATGGCCATCTCTTCGTCTCTAAGACTCCTATGCGTCCCATCCCCTGTGTGAAACCTTCTGATTTAAAATAATTTTCCCCGATTGTGGTGAGCAATGCCCAAAAGAGAGGGAATTATCCATGGGTTACCCCACCTATAAGTGCACATGTAATGGCAACCAAACACATTCAAGTATAGCATGCAAGTCCCTACTCGAATGTCTACATGATATGGATGAGAATGTGACCCACCCACTCCCATGTCTTTAGCCATCACTGACTCCCTCACGCATGCCTAAGCCAAGTGTGAGAAAACACTGTTTTCAAAACAAAAGGTTTTTGTTCTCGAAAACATACTACCAGTTTCCTGGGTGAAAATCTACTGACAACCTCCGAGGTAACCATGGGTAATTCTCCAAACAATATGGGTCCCAGCCCCAGATGAACTCGTTGGACAACTCTGCTGGGGCAATTCCTTCGGAAAATCTTCCTTGAAATTCCTTTCATAACCACTTTTCCTTTTTTATTTTCATGCCATATGCACTCACACTCTATTGTTCTAGGTTGCCCCCAATGCATATGGAATGCATTATGCCATTACATAACACATGCCAATATATCAATCATGCATATATTGACAAATTCACGCACGAACTACATATGTTATTCATTCATAGCAATAACATCAAAAATTAGCTCATGGGCTAATAAACAATTTAATTCAATGGTTCACACAATTACTATATAATTCAAACATCATGTTAACACATTAATTCATATGCATTAACAATTGCTTTCCGAGACAATACTCCAGTTTTCATTCACTCTAAGCAATATCATGCAAATAACACATGACATTTTCGCGCCCAATCATAAACCGGACTGCTTTTTAACAAATTCCTTAAAACAATACGTGGGCCGTCCATGGAAACACTACCCCTCCCCCACATCAACCTTGGTTCCACTTCTTTGGAAGCCAAACCCATGGCCATTTCCAACCCAACAACACCCAAAACTACAATTTACATGTTATTCAAATTATCGAGGAAAAACACACAAATATAACACCAGCCACACAAACAGTCCATGGACTGTCCAAAATCGGTCCCTAATTTCCAGCATGTAGTCCCGATTTTCGGGACCGATCAAACGACCTCTCATGGCCTCATACCATCCAAATTATTTACAAGGCTCTTAAACCGAAAATAAACTGAGTAGGAGAAGACCCCTACATTCCGGATTTTGTCGAAACTCCCCAAAACTGGTGCCCATGCGTAGCCTCTCGCCGCTGGGAGCAACTTTTGCTTTCGCTTCCTCGAAAAACCAACCTGGCCTGATCACAGAAATCTAGAGAAGTTGGACACCCTCTCTCTAAAATCTGTATTTTTCTTTTTCCCTCTCTCTTTTTCTTCTCCAACCGGCTGGGAGAACTCGGGTCAGGCTGGAGAGTACTTTCTGCATGTGTCAACCATAATTGGTCGACAGATTTCCTTATCCTCTTTTATCCATCTACTTGGATTTCCATCTAATCAGGATGCCATGTCCATGTGGGCCCTACAATTGAGCTCAAGTTGACTAATCATGCACATGACACATGTCACCTCTTGATCCACTCAAAATGTGCCAAGTGTCCCCGTGATCATTCTCAAGGTTCTAAAATGTGAAATTCCTCTATTATCTCAAATTCAATTAAATTGACGCAGAGTTTATATTTACGAGACGATTCCAAATAACAAGTCTGCTTTCTTAATTCGAGATCTAGAAAATTCCGATTTGACCTAAATTACTATTTTACCATTTTTCGTAGTAATTAGGATTTCGAGGTTATACAAAGAGTCGTACTGAACTTTATGTTAGATCTTGAGTCACCCAAATTGGACCTCTAACTCGAAAGTTATGGTCCATTTTCCGGACTACCACAGACGCCCTCGTTTGACCCCATACAATCATTCCAGATTTTGGGATTGATTTTCTACAATGGGAAAATAGGAATTCGACTAGTGTTCTCCATGAAAATTATATACTTTCATTTGTAAACTTGATGTATGGATTTGAAAAACCTAAATCGACCTATATAGCTCTAAGTTATGATCATTTCCGACTCAAGTACAACTTATAATGCTTAATCTGACAGTCCAGTGTTTTGGGATCAAGTAGGGGACTAGTTTCGAACTGAGTTCTGAACTATTCGTGGGTCTATTATGGCTCATTTCAAGGGCCATTGTAATGACTTGCTCAGTATGTCATTTCTTGACTAAGAGTGACATGTTTGGATGTCAATATGTGTGTTCTAATATATTGACATATGATAAATTGTTATGTGCAATGGCCATTACATGGCTTGATTTTGTGTGTGTCGTTGCTTGATCATAGAATGACATGTTGAATGTAAATGTCAATATATGCTTGTGTGATATATTGATATGAATGGAATGAAGTATGGAAGTCATGCAGGTGATGTGATTGTCCATGACACCCGATAAGTGGTGTGGATTGTGTTGTCCATGTAGCCTTCATTATGCATATGACATGATATAGCATGCAATGGCATATTGCATTGCATATGCACAAGGACATCGCATTAGATGGGTGTGAGTGCATGGTTAATGAATCGACATTGCGTTTGGTGTTTGATTGGGTGGGCTCGATTAAATGGGACAATGTCCAACAGAGCCACACGGTTGATTAAAATGGTAAATAAAATATATGTTGGCACGCGAAGAAGGGATAGACTTCCCTGGGTGAAAGATGACGCCCAAACCCGCTGGTCCATTGACAACCTCACACTCAATAATATTCGCGGATGCTCTGCAACCCGTCACCACTATGAAAATTCCGCAAAGCTCCCCTTGTTCGGGAGCTCTCTACTCAAATACGTAACTCGTCCCAACAAATTACATAATGACCACACAGGGTCCACATGCGAGTAAAATAATGGCCACTTGGACCCCTGCATTAATACTCATAAAATACATCAACTATATACAATAGTTCAAGAGTTAATAAATCACTCTTAATTCAACATATATTAAAATTATAACATTCTAATACATGTTATACAACAACATCAAAGCCACAAGTCGGCTTGCTTCTCAAACGGCCTCTAATGAGTGCCGGCTTCCCGATCACTCCCTCAGACCGAAATGGTGATCCTCGATTAAGGTGAGCAAGCCCAGTAGCTGATAATTTCCTACCGGGTCTAAGTGCACATGTTATGGCAAACAATCACATTCAAGCAATTTCATGAACCTACTCGAATGTCTACATGCCCAAACCCATGTCCCGAGTCCTCACCGACTCCCTCACATATGCCTAAGCCGAATGCGAGTAAAATCACACTTTTCAAAACAAAGCTATTTGTTCTTAAAAACACACTACCGAGTTTTGGTAAAATATTGGACAACCCTCCGAGACGAATCTCTTGGATAACCCTCCGAAACAATTCATGGGCCCCTCCGACGTGAATTGTTGGACAATCTCCCAACACAATTCTCCGGAAAATCTTCCGTCGAAATTCTTTTCACAAACATTTTCATTTTTGTTTCATTTCGTGTCATGCACTCACACCTAATATTCTAGGCTGCCCCAGTGCATATGGAATGC
Source organism: Tetrastigma voinierianum (assembly GCA_016808115.1). Lineage (NCBI taxonomy): Eukaryota > Viridiplantae > Streptophyta > Magnoliopsida > Vitales > Vitaceae > Tetrastigma > Tetrastigma voinierianum. Next base: position 600,157 of record JAEQBH010000234.1, on the reverse strand, counting down.
ATTATTCCAATTCCAAATAATTTATGCTAATACAATTCACATGCATATATTAACATAATTTACTCACAACAATCATGTTATTCAATTTTCACATCAATAACACCAAAATTAGCTCACATGGGCTAATTAGCAAACACAAGCAATTCATTTTGAATCACTTACAAAACACATTTTCACACCAAGAAAATCACTGTCACTATTCATGTGAACAAAGTGAAACCGCTCCAAGCCACTGCTCACGGCCACCGAATTTGGGATTTTCTTCCACTTCGCTCAAAGGTTCAGACCGAATTTAAGGCTAAATCAAGCCCCGTATCATTCCTAACCATAAACATGGCCTAGCCAAAGAATATCACAAGTAGGAAGATCCCTACCTCTTGAGTTGTCTAACCCACCCAACCGGTGTCCACGCAGTCCCGCCACGCAGCAAATTTTTGTTTACTCACGAAAAACCGATGGTTCAATGTATGAAATCTAGAGAAGCGGAGCAAGACTCTTCTAGAACTCAAATCTCACGCCCACTGCATCAACCCGTCCAGCCACTGCCCATTTTGTGCTCAAAATGAAGAAGATGACACTGTTCATCTTTCGTCTTATTATCATTAACAATTCCCATAATTCCCATCATGTCCCTTTTCTTGATTTTTGACACTTGGCACAATCTAGGCCGTCAATTTCCATCATCTCTCTAATCTTGCAACATGTGTAACAAGAGTACATGTAGTGGGTGACTTTTGTCACATCACATGTCTCTCAAACCCGTTTTACTAAGACTCGACACCTCTAAGGCTCCTCGAAAACGTAGAAATTCTTGACTGCCCTCTTAATTGGACGAAATTCGACGTGGTAGCTAGATTTCGTGAGACGATTCTAACGGTGAAGTCTGTTTCATCATCCGAGATCTAGAATAATTTCGGGTTTTGACCAAAATTACGATTTTGCCCTTTTTCAGAAAATTGGAATTTTCTTGGGTCTTACAAAAGACTCGCCAATTATGGTCGACATACCTCAAATCTGAAATACCGTAAAAGTGTTCACGCTTATGGAGCCCGTAGGTGTGACACCAAAATCAGCCTACCCACAAAAAGACGATGGTTTTGAATATAAATGATCATCGAGATGTATCATCCAAAAAAAATTTTGGTTTATAAACAAACGAAATTTGTTTTTAAAATGATCATTGGATGTCATCAAGAATGACAGTTTATCACACATGGGCTTAGGCGTTGTGTGAGGGAGTCGGTGAGGACTTGGGCGTATGGTACATGATGAGTCGCTTCTCATTTCATTGCATGGCATGTAGGATTCCATATAGAATTGACATGTTCTTGTTGGAATGTGAATGTGATATATGTTATGAACATTGCATGTGCACTTAGGTGGGGAGTCGACTCTATAGGAATTATTCTCTACTGGGCGTAGCTCACCCTTTATGGGACCCCCATTTCAAGTACAAGGAGTACACCAGCAGATAACGCCACTTGAGGCCGCAATTGTGAAGAAAGCCGGGGCTTTGTAACCAATTTTGTAAAGATGCTAGGAACGAATTAGTTATAGCATGTATTTTTGTACAAAAAGAATTGTAATTAAATTCTTATGGGACTGTTTTAAATGACATGAATACATAGACCCTGTGTGGTCATTTTTACTCATAAGTGAACCCAATGAGGTCATTGTATTATATTGGGCCTCGGATGGGTCATGTTATTATGTTTTGTATAGGTTAGTCATAGAGCTCTGCATAAAGGAGAGTTCATCCGACATTTTTTTTGTTAAATTACTGGTCTCAGAAGGAGACACAACAAAGGTGGTATCAGGGTTACCCGTCATCCACAAGTTTTTCAGGGGTTGACGATTGGTCAACGGGCCCCTGGGTTTTGGGGCGTCATAATCCTAGCTTGAAAAAAATATTCTCGTTGTTGGTTATTATTCAATAAACAGAAAAATGGAAGTTTGATTATGATAATATTTACTTGAAAACACAAAGTTATAATTTATTATTATTTTTTTTTACATTTAAACATTTTATGTAAAACCCAAGAAAAATGGCAAAACGGTAATTTGCCGTTGTAGTATAGGTTGAAAACTTGAAATTTTATAGACCTCGAATGATGAACAAACTTCACCGTTGGAATCGTCTCGTGGAATCTAGCTACCCAGTCGAATTTTGTTGGATTTCGAGATAGTCGGAATTTCACGTATTTAGAGGCACGGGTGTCGGATGTGTAAAACCCAAGAAAATTAGTAATTTTTAGGAAAAATGGTAAAATCATAATTATTAGAATGGTTCAGGGAAGCTTAGAAAATTCTCTAGATATCGGATGAAGAAACAGACTAGGCCGTTGGAATCGTCTCGCGAAATGTAGTGACCCAAAAAAGTTTCGTCGAATTCTAGGACAGTCAAAATATTTTTACGATTTTCTGGGTGATAAGTCGCTAGTGACTCCAGGGACGAGATTTTTATGAAAATCTCGGAAGTCAGGAAATAGCTTGAGCTAAGTTCAGTTAAAATAAATTGAATTGGAAAGAAATAAATTGTTTCGGGGTAAAAACGGACACGAATGAGTGATGGACACATGGCGCAATGTGAGCAATGTGTCCAAATTTTAAAAAAAGAAAAAAAAAGAAAAGGAATTAGGAAAAAAAAAGGAAAAAGAGATAAGGGAAGGAAAAAAAGGAAAGTCAGGGAGAGAGGGCCACATTTTGGGTGGAGAAAGAGAGTGGGCGGGGAAAGAGAGAAATAGGAAAAAAAAGAAGAAGGTTTTTCACTTCTCTAAGATCTACAGAAATCGAGTTGTCGGTTTTCGTCGGAGCGAGAAGAAAAATTGATCCACGCATCGCAAGCTACATGTGGGTACCAAAATCTTTGAGTTTCGTCAAACTCCACGAGGTAGAGAATTTTCCTACTTTGAATATTTTTAGCCTAAAACCCATGTAATGACATAGGTTGTCTTTGGGGCTGTGATAGGCCATAGTCCTAAGAATTTGGGATTGAATATTGGAAATTTTTGGGATCGGGTTCGCGCCTTGACCAGCCGAGGTTTGCCTTTGATCTCGACTACTGTCTGGGTTTCTCAGGGCGTGTTTCGATATCACAAAGAATTCAAGGATGAACCGTGAAGGGACCGAGAGGTGCCTCTGCTTTTATATGAGTCCGAGACGGCCATTTTGTGTGTATTGTTGGAAAAAATAAATGATATGTTGTTGTGTAAAAATCATGTTAATATGTGTCATGTGATGTACAACATGGAAATTTGCGGATGAATGAAATTATATGTAGAAAAATATAATTATTCGAATTTATAATGTCGTATGGAAGTATGGATTATAACATGAAATGGTGCACGGATTAGATTTCCCATATACACAAATTTCACATCGCTGGGCCGAGCCCGGTGTGGGTGCATGGTAATCGTTATTCACCATTCTCAGAATGTGCAGAGCTCCTAAATGGGACAACGTCAAAAATCTAGACTCACGGTTTTATAATATAATAATAATAATAAATTTCGTATGTTTGGGTGAAGCAAGATGGGGTAGATACCCCCCAGGGTGAAAGACCCAAATTTTATTCTTGGTTAGACATATGGATCCAGCGATGAAAAGCTCATGTAGCAGTTAGAAGGCGCTGCGGCTTCCGCTGAGACCCCCGAGATTCGCAACCCAAATAAACACATGGGATTTGATAAATTAAAATTGGAGGGTTGTCCAATGGTTTAAGTTTCACACTTGGCATTGCAGGTGTCAGGGAGTCGGGGGTTGTGGGCATGACACGAAACATTCCATATAGGATTGCATTATTTATATAGAATATGATTTGATGTTTTATGTATGCTATTACATGTGCATTTAGGTGGGGAGTAGCCCTTGTAGGAAAAATTTTCTACTGGGAATTGCTCACTCCATCGTGGGACCCCTTTTCAGGTACAGGGGGTGTACAGGGAGACGACGCTCCGACAAGGCCGCGTGGATTGCGAAGCGAGGCCGATGTGTGGCCTCGTATTTCCTTTTCTGTAAAATTATTTTGTATAAAAGAATTGTAACAAAATTCTTTTGGGACTATTGTCTAAATAGTCGGGTATAATTATGGTAAGAGGGTCAGGATCTGACTCGACGGACTCGTAATTAAGCCGCTTTATTTTCTGCTATTTAGATTTAAATGTGAATGAATGGGTCCCGTAGCGATGTATATCGAGGATATGGATTGTGATGGACTTTCTTCTGGGGTCAATACTACTTCTGGTGAGACCCTAGATGGCTTATGATTATATTGTTATATTGTGCTTGTATGTCAGTAGAGCTCTCGAACAAAGGAGACTTCATTCAATTTTTTTAGAAAATATGGATCCTAAGCAAATTGACATAACAAGGCGGTGACGGTCACCCAACTACTGTGAACTCCGCGAGGGTCAAGGGTTGTCAACGGACCCCGGATTCGGGGGCTTCAATAATCTCTGGTATCGTAGCTCTGTGCGTTAATACCTAGGAGCTCAAGTGGGGGTATCCACCATTATTTTCCGATATTGGCTTGTCATAGTTGAGTATCGAGAGTGTAATCTCAAAATATCCTGCACTTTATAATAAAATTATTATATATTCCGTATAAATTGAGTTAAACTTGGGCATTTTCCTAGAATTGTTAAATAAATATTGAATAAATGATTGTATGCATAAGAGCTAAATGCAAATATTATATGCTAAATGAGAATTGATCGGAACTGCAAATTAACCTAAGTGTAAATGGCAAAAGAGGAAGAATTGTAAAATAAGGACCTAAAGGTCATATAAATGAGTTTGTAGGTCCGAGAGTGAATAATCGAAAATTGAAGTGCAATTAGAGAGATTTATGGGCTATATAGCAATTAGAGAGAAACTTAAGTCAAAGAATGCATTTTTGATGGCCAAACAAGGCCTTGAGGAGATAGGGATTTTAAAGACCAAATTTGGTCTTAGATGCTCATTTTGAGCAAACACGTTTTAGGAGAGAATGAGAGCAAAGTGTGGGAGAAAAGCTAGGGTTTGCAGGAAGGAGTGATTTTGGTGGGATTGTTTCCCATTTCTTGCTTCTAAGAGACCAAGCAACATGGAAGAGAAGATTTAAAGAGAATAAGGTATGAAAACAAAACCCTAACTTCATCTTTTGTGATTTTGATTTTGGGGGAAAAGCCCTAATTTAAGAAAAAGGGGGTTTTATTGGTGCTAAACCACTTTTGAAGTTGTTTTGGGTGAATTCCATGGTGGATTTTTTATATAGGATGAATTGGAGGAGGTTTATGGAAGAAAAATGGGTGAGAAATCGCTAAAACTCGCCATTTTCTAAAGAGAACTCGTGAGTGGTACCGTACCAAAGAGTGGTACGGTATTCCATTGTGCGTAAGACAAGTGGTACGGGCATTCATTGCGTAGGGTATTGTACCAGACGGCCCAAGTGGTACTCTAGATCATGCTTTCCCAGAATCAATTTTTGCATTCTATGCACTTTTAAGTCCCGTATTTGTACACCGATTGTTTAGGGACCCTAATAAATGACTAATGGAGGTACAAATAAGAATGAAACTAAGTGAAAACGTACCTCGTTTAGCACAATTATTTGTTTAACCACTAAGAGTGGAGAATTTGTAATTGACCAGGTAAGGGTGAAGACGACAACCTGACCTAGGATTGCAATTGAAAGAGACAAGGGATCGATAATTTGGTTTTTTCACTGAACCTCTATCCTTACTTCAAGAGTATTGATAGTTTACTATGTAAATGTGAAATGATTGTATGGAATATGCATACGTCAATTGAAAGGAAATCTGAAATCGAATAATGTTTTGAAATAGAGAAATTGTGATGAATTATCAAATATTTGCTTGTGTGAATTTATTTGAATTGAAAATGATATTGTCATATTGTGACATAACGAATCGAAGTGAATTATTAATGACCCATCATAGGATGCACCAATTCCAAGATTTTCCATGATGGAAGTTCACTATATTGCTAAATGTCTCACTTGGCTGATGCACCACCCAAGATCTGTCATGACGATGTATGACATTTATTAAATGACTCTCTTACGGAATGCACCACCTAAGATCCATGATGGTGAACCAACTGCTAAATGTAAGCACATTATCGAAAGTGAAAATAAGACTCGGATTCACCAAGCCGGAATCAAGTCAGGAAATAAATTGAATAGTCAAGGTAAATATAACAAACTTGACGAGTGAAAATGGGATTGTAAACCAAATACATCTTTATGAGTATATGTTTAAATCTCATGAATTGAATTGTGAAGGAATTGTTGCATTGAAAATGCATGTTTGTAAATAAAAGTATGTTCAAATGTATAAGCATATGTATTGTTTATGCATTGACCATTGAAATAGAATGACAAGCATGATTGAATAAAAGCATGTTGTATTAGATAGAGAACTGTATAGAACCACTAAGCATGAAAATGCTTAGCGTGTAGTTTTTTTTAACTATGCGCAGGTATCGAGTGAATAGGAAAAAAGGCCAAGAACAAGAAGCGCAGAGTCATAGAAAAAGCGTGCGGTGTATAAGTGTATACCCCGACATGAGCATACATCGCATTCTTGAACATTGATATTTTGTAATCAAATGAGTTAAACTTAGAAATATTGTTTTGTACTTTTTTTGAAGGGGCATGGAATGCCTTAATGTAAATGTGTTTGTATAAATGTAAATGTTTATGGGCCTACCATTTAAAAATGCTTCCGTTTTAATGAGGACTCTAAAATGAAATGACGTAAATAAAACGTTTTGATAAGATAAATAAAAACAGTCGGAGTAAACCGGGCTCCGGTTCGGATCCGCCATTTGGGTCGCGACATTTTTGAAAAAGAAAATTTAAATAAAACGGTAAATAACAATAATTAAATGAGAATCCTGGATCGGTTCGGACTTGCCATTCGGGTCGGACTGGAGAAGGGGTGATACAGAGAGTTAGGTGTCCAAAATACCTAGGATTAGTGGGTGTGGGTGTTGAACACGGCATTGTGTGCATTGATTGCTTTGGTGTTCTAATATGTACCACGGGAGATGTCTTGTGGTTGTGTGAATATATGCATGATAGAATGTGTATAAAAAATGAAGAACACTAGGGTTAGCAAACGTAAGCTTAGGGGTTCGGAAAACGAATTTGCATGATTACGTAGGAATGGTTATGTATTAGTGTTTGGCATTATGCACCATTAATTTGATTAATGAAAAGAGAGAATCTCAAATTGCTATCTTAACTTGTGTAGATGGCAGCCGAGGGCGCGACGAGAGGCCGCCCATCGGCGCAGGGGCCGACCACCGCTCGGCCACTCAACAGACTCTTCAGTGAATCGCCTAAAGGTGCAACTGGCACTATCAAGCCGTGCTAGTAGCCGGGGCAAGTGGGGCTGGCAACTCTCCAACCCGCTTATAACACATCATCCTCCGACATTTACCAGGGGAGGGGATCCATTGGTAGCTGATCATTAGTTCCGATAGGTTAACAGGATTTTGGAGGCTATGGAGATTACCTCCGATACTACGAGGATCAGGCTAGCCACATTTCGGCTAGAGGGTGAGTCCCAAATCTAGTGGGATTAGGTTAGAGTCTCGAGGGATCCTGAGACGATGACATGGGGGGAGTTCAGAGAGCTCTTCATGGGTAAGTTTTTCCTCACGCCCTGTGACATGCGAAACTAGGAGTTCCTCAGTTGAAGCAAGAAACATGACCGTTTCTCGAATACGTAGCTGCCCACCGAAGCTAGCACGCTTCGTGATAACTATGTGGCCACATATATGGCCAAGGTGCGAAATTCAAGGATGGCCTGAAGTTGTCCATCCGGGGCAAGATTGTAGGATTTCTCCTACAAGACATAGACTCTATGGTCAGGACAGCTATGGCCATAGAGAGAGAGATAGAGGATGCACGGAGTATCCGAGTTGCGGGAACTAGTGAGAAGAGGAAGGAGGATCAACCTTCTTCTAGTTCGGGAAAGAGGCAGAAGATTTATGCTCCTCAAGTGTTTCATCAGGTCGCGACTATCGTGTATTGCCAAGCCGACCAGTAGCTTCACTTAGATAGTACGCATGATATGATATTTTGCCATCAGCCCGACATACGAGGCGGATCAGCCGTGAGGCAAGGATCTCACTAAGACGACTACGCAAATCTCTAGTCATCAATGGGACAGCGCGAACGCAGCTTTGTTTCTTCTCACCCCAAGGCGGGCCGTAGGACCAAGACGCCTCCCGTAGGTCGCACGTGCGCCTTTGCCAATGTGTGATAGGCTAGAGAGACCAGGGTATGGGTCAATGTCGAGGATAGGGTTCACGGGTCAAGACATCAAGGACCTAGGGGCGTGTCTACGCCATCACACCACAGACGGAGCCAGTTGATTAGTAAATGATACAGGGCATGTTTTTGTCATTTCGCCTATGGGCAAAGATACTGTTTGATTCTGGTGCATCACATTCTTTGTCAGTCAGATTTAGTGCTGATGTTTCAGGCTTAAAGGTGGAGACCTTGATGAGCCGTTACATGTGAGTTCTCCCCTAGGACTAGAAGAGGATTGATCGATATACCTGACTGCGGAGTTAGAGATCTCAGGATTCTAATTGTTTGTGAACTTTCTCGAGTAATGGACATATCGGGATTTTGATGTCATTCTTGGTACGGATCGTCAGACTAACACCGGTCGCCATTTATCAGGATAGTATGAGGATTACTCGCTACTCATACCCGTGATCCATGTGACTTTTCGTGGAGAGAAGCATGATGCTTTTCCTAATTCATGCACGATTCCAAGTGGAGGGATGTATTGATATATAGCAAACCTACTCCCTAGAGGATGAGGGAGACAATTTAGGGTCTACCGGGTGGTTTACGCAGTACGGAGGACGCTTTTCGACAAGCCACTGGATTACCTCCGCACAAGGACGTGGACTTCACATTGAGTTACACCCCGCACGCCGCTTCATTTCTATGACTCCTCAGAGGATGGCACCGGTTGAGGTGCATGAACTTAAGGTCTAACTGCAGGAATTGTTGAACAAGGGTTTTATTAGACCGAGCACTTCACCATGGGGCGCTTCGATTTTGTTTCCTAAGAAGAAGGACAAGACTCTTCGACTGTGCATTGACTACCGACAGTTACGATCAAGAATCAGTATCCCTTACCGATGATTGATGATTTGTTTAATCAGTTGAGAGGGGAGCAAGTATACACCAAGATAGACCTGCACCATAATTGTTGTTGTTCGCTGAGATGCGCCATTTCTGTCATCCTGTTAACATATCTTAGAATGATGGTACTTTCCTAAGTTCACAATGATGCCCTTCGAGTTGACGAATGCCCCAACGGCATTCATGGATCTCATGCATAGGGTATTCCAGCCCTATTTGGATAAGTTTGTTGTGGTCTTCGTTGACAACATCTTGATCTACTCCTAGTCTGAGAAAGAGCATGAGGATTATTTACGGATTGTTCTCCTGTGCACTTAGGACGAGGTTACCTGTACTATGATGCCTCTAGTGGATCTGACCGACGCGGTCTCTGATGCAGTCCGAGGGTCAGGGCTTATGGTTCCGCATAAATAAAGAATCATGAGCATCATTCTACACATGATCCGAGTCGGGCCGCCATAGCTTCCCGCCTTCTTAAAGATTTGGCGCCACTATCTTTATGGTGAGCAGTTTGAGGTATTTTTAGACCACAAGGGTCTGAGGTATATCTTCACACAGCGGGACCTTAACATGAGGCAACACAAATGGATGGAGTATTTGGAGGATTATGACTTCACTTTGCATTACCATCTTGGTAAGGTAAATGTAAGTACGATGCGCTCACTCTAAGTCATGGGAGTATCACAAGGTAATGGCAGTTGGCAAATGCCTCGAGACTCCGGTGACGCTTTGTGCCGCAAAGATAGTACTGTGCCCGTGGAGTGCTAGGGTGTTTGGTATCTATGCCATCACTACTAAGCAGGGTTATTGAGTCCTAATGACAGGACGCAGAGATATCGTCCATTTGGGACCGAGTATTATCAGGTACGGGTGACGAAGGATGGACCATCCACATAGATGGTAGTCTTCGGTATAGGGGACGGGTTGTGGTTCCCTAAATGATCGATTTGAGAGAGGAGATCCTTATGGAGTTCCATTGCTCTCGCTTTTGTCATAGATCCAAGTGGCAATCAAGGATGTTCCGGTATCTCTACTGCCGCGATTGAGGGATGAAGCGACACGTTGGAGATTGCTCGACTCCAGATCTCACGTGTCAATAGGCAGCGCCGAGCATCGGCCTAAGAGGCTACTCCAGCCATTAGAGGTAGCTGAGTGGAAGTGGGAGCATGTCACGATGGATTTAGTGACCCACTTTCCACAGACATAGCGGAGAGGGTTTTAGTGGACTGGCTCACTAAGTCGACACACTTTCTAGCTAAGTGATGACCTTCAAACCTGGGAGGAATTCTATCTGCATATATTCTCGAGATTGTCCCGCATGGAGTGCCGGGCCTCTATCAGATCGGAGATGGATTCCGATTTACTAAGACACTTTTGGAAGAGTTTCCAAAAGGCCATAGGGACACACTGACGAGCCACATCATTTCATCCCCACAGATGGTCGCTTGGAGAGGACCATACATTTTAGGAGGACATGTCGCGCGGCATGTGTCTTGTAGATCTCAAGGGTAGCCGGGAGGAGCATTTACTTCCCAGTGGAATTCGCCCACAACAACAGCTTATCAGCAGTATTCGCATGGCACCCCATGAGGCCTTATAATGAGGCCATGTCGATCACCAATTTGTCGGATAGAGATGGGAGAGCTGCCCATCACTAGTCCGATCTAATTGTAGACACTCGAAGCGTGGATTTGATCTGCTCGCCTTCTTACGCCTTCATACATGTAAGAGCTACGCCGATTGCATACCGACCTCTAGAGTTCGAGGTGGGTGATTACGCCTTCGAAGGTGATGCCTAAGAGAGGAGTGGTCATATTCTGTTTAGGTGCTTAGATCCAAGGTATAACAGCCCTCGGTGATACCAAAGTGTGGGCATATCGCATATCTGGCCAAGCCTCGGAAGTATACCCTTATCCAACTCATGTAAAGGGATTGGGGAGAGACATCGCCGATGACCGATGAGACCTTCATGAGGACTGCGCATCTTGATAGCCGAGATCAGGTATTGCGACGCAAGATCGTGCGGCTAGTAAAAGTGCTTTACAACACCGAGAAGTGGAGGAGGCAACGTGGGAACGCGAGGACATGATGCGGGCCACCTATCCTTTCCTATTTAAGGAAGAAGGTGTGTGGTCTAATATTTGGCATTAGAATATTACTGCATATGCATGTGTTTGTGTGTGCTAGTATGTGTGAATTTCGGGGACGAAATTCTGTTAAGGGAGGAAGAATGTAAAACCCAGGAAAATTAGTAATTTTTAGGAAAAATGGCAAAATCATAATTGCTAGAATGGTTCAAGGAAGCCTAGAAAATTCTCTAGATCTCGGATGATGAAACGGACTGCGCTGTCGGAATCGTCTCGCGAAATCTAGTGACCCATAAAAGTTTCGTTGAATTCTGAGACAGTCGGAATATTTTTACGATTTTCTAGGTGATAAGTCGCCAGCGACTCCAAGGACGAGATTTTTATGAAAATCTCGGAAGTCGGGAAATGGCTTGAGCTAAGTTTGGTTAAAATAAATTGAACTGAAAAGAAACAAATTGTTTTGGGGTAGAAACGAACCCGAATGAGTTATGGACACATGGCGCAATGTGAGCCATGTGTCCAATTTTTTTTTAAAAAAGAAAAGGAATTAAGAAAAAAAGGAAAAAAAAGAAAAGGGAAGGAAAAAAAAGGAAAGTGAGAGAGAGAGGGCCACATTTTGGGCGGAGAAAGAGAGTGGGTGGAGAGAGAGAGAAATAGGAAAAAAAAGGTTTTTCGCTTATTTTTAAGATCTACGAAAATCGAGCCGTCTAAGCATCGCCGAGCAAGAAGAAAAGCTTGATCCACGTACGCAAGTTACGCTGGGTACTGTGGTCTTGAGCCAACCCACGAGGTAGGGAATTTTCCTACTTGGAATATTTTTAGCCTAAAAGCCATGTAATGACATAGGTTGTCTTCGGGGCCGTGATAAGTTGTGTGATTTAGTCCTAAGATTTTGGGACTGAATATTGGAAATTTTTTGGACTAGTTCTGGCAAATTCCACTCGGGTTGAGGTTTGCTTTGATCCCGAGACTGACAATCCTGCTTTGTGGGTGTGTTTTGGTATCACGCACTGGGTGATGAACCGTGAAGGGACTGAGAGGTGCCTTGTTTTATATGAGTCCGAGATTTGGGCCATTTTGTGTGTATTGTTGGAAAAATAAATAATATGTCGTTGTGTGTAAAAATCATATTAATATGTGCTTGCTCACGTATTAACATGGAAATTGTGATGAATGAAAATTATATGTAGAAAATATAATTATCCGGAATTTATGAATGCCATAACATGAAATGGCATGAATGCATTTCATATACACGGTCACATCGCGTCGAGTCGGGTTTGGGTGCATGATACTGTTATTCACCATTCTTGGTGAATGTGTGGTGAGCTCGGAAATGGGACAACGTCCAAAATCGATACTCACGATTTTATAAAACAATAATAATAAATTTCGTTTGTTTGGGTGAAGCAAGATGAGGTAGAACCTACCCCCCCCAAGGTGAAAGACCCAAATTTTATTCTTGCTTAGACATATGAATTTAGAGATGAAAGTTCGCGAAAGTGTCAGAAGGCGTTGCAAAGCCTGCGGTGAGACCCCGAAGATTCGCAACCCAAATAAACACACGGGATTTGATAAATTAAAATTGGAGGGTTGTCCAATGGTTTAAGTCATTAGGTGAAACACCAATGGCTGGTTTTTCACACTTGGTGTTGCAAGTGTCGTGAGCCTACGAGACTCAAGTTGTGGGCATGAGGAGCACCTCATCTCATGTGATGATACCTAAACATTCCATATAGGATTTCATTATTTATATGGAATATGATTTGATGTTTTATGTATGATTGCATGTACATTTAGGCGGGGAGTAGCCCTCAGAGGAAAATTTTCTATCACATTACTCACCCGTCGTGGGACCCCCTTCGTGCAATGTGGGAAAATAGGAGACAAACGCCTCCGACGAGGCACTGGATTAAGGAAGGAGGCCGGCGTGTGGCCTTGGTATTTCCTTTTATAAAAGTATTTTGTATAAAAGAATTGTAACTAAATTCTTTCCGACTATTGTCTAAATAGTCATATATAATTATGGTAAGAAATGGATCTGAATTCAAGGACCGGTAATTGCCGCTTTATTTCATATTTTAGATTTAAAATGTGAATGAATGAGTCCTTAAAGGGATGTATATTAAGGGATAATGGGATGGGACAATTGCACAGTCAATACTATTTACTGAGACCCTAGTGGGTTATGATTATACTGTTATACAGGTTGTATGTTGGGTAGAGCTCCTCGAACAAAGGAGACTTTGTTTGATTTTTTTGTAAAAATATGGATCCTTATAAATGGGACACAACAGTATAGTATCGGGTCACCCAAAATCCACAGGAATTCCTCTGGTTGATGGGTTGTCAACAGGACCTTCGGATTTGGGGCGTCATAGGATGACACATGGAGTGGTGCCACATGGCATGACCATGTGGATGAAGCTTAGAGGAGGGCACATGGCATGAGAGCCGTGTGGTGTGGCATTTGCCACCTAGTGCATGTGTCCATGTGACACATGGCACATGGAAAATGGAGTCAAAATGTGAGGAAAGCGAGAGGAAGTTTCCTCTTGTTGGATCAAGCAAAAAAAAAAACAATTCGGTGGAAGAAATGAAAGGAAAAGAAAAGAATGGAGAAAAAAAAGAAAGGAAAGGAGAAAAAGAAAAGAAATGAGAAAAAAAGAAAAGAAAGGAAGAAAGGAAAGAAAGGAGAGGAAAGAAAAAGAGAGCAGGAAAAATCTTTGCGTGGGGAGGAAAGGGAAAGAAAGGAAAATGGCTCCGATTCCTGGTGTTCCGACGATCGGAAGTCGTTACTCCGAGAATTAAAGTTGGTCTACTCAACAAGAGCTACGAGTAGGTGCCAAAAACCTACGAGTATGTGCTAAAAACAAAAGAGGTAGGGTTTTCTCCTATACTGGTTCCTCTTAATCTAAGGGTCGTAAATGACCGTGTGGTTCAGCCCCAACCATGGACCGAAGCTGGACGCTGACTATTTTTTAGACGCTGCCGAGTTTCCAGGATCGTCGACGCTTTTGGGCTGAGTTTGAGGACTGCTTCATGGCTGAATTTATAGCTGTTAATGACAGTCTTGAAATTTTTTTTAAAAATAAATAAATAAGCTAAAATTTCTAGACTGAGTCTAGATTATTTCCAAGGTCGAGTATAGCCAAATTTATGGCTGGGAATGGCTAGTTTGTGTGGACTATTTTTGTGTGTTATTTCTGGAAATCTTATAACATGTTGAATGTATTGTAAATATGTTGATATATTAGTGTTATATATATTAACATGAATGGATGTAAATTATATAAGCTGATATAATTATCTATGTACTTGGCATAAAGTACGGTTTATAAATCTGTTCCATGTAGTGTATTATACATGTAACATGAGCTAACATGTGCGACATTTTTGTAATTGTATATACCAGGGCATCGTGATCGGGCTGCGATGAGCGCATGGTTGGTAAACTGACAATCGCGCTTGCGTTTGATCGTGGGCCTTCCGTAAACGGGACAACATTCCAACGTAGTCGCATCGATCGCATGAAACGGCAAGAGTGCTCGTATCAACAAGAAGGATAGATCCCCGCCTGAAACCCGCCAATTATGGTCAGACATAGTCCCTAACGATGAAAGGTCGTAAAAGTGTCTAGGTTTGCAGAGCTCATGGTGAGACACCAAAAATCCGCTACTCAAAAAAAGGTGCATGGATTTTGAATATAAAATGATCATTGTGTTGCATCATCCAAAAAAAAAAAAAAAACTTTTGGTTTATAAACAAATGAAATTGGTTTTGAAAATGATCATTGGATGTCATCCAGAATGACGGTTTTTCACATATGGGCTTAGGCGTTGTGTGAGGGAGTCGGTGAGGACTCGGGACATGGGGCATGATGAGTCTCATCTCATTTCATGGCATTTAGGATTCCATGTAGAATTGACATATTCTTCATTGGAATGTTGATGTGTGTATTATTGTGAACATGGCATTTCATGTGCACTTAGCGGGAGTAGACCTTGCAGAGCACCCATCTGCATCGTCACTCCACGGAACTGTGTATTTGTGGCATGCAATATTGATCTCACTGTGGACCCAGAAAAAGAAAGAAAATTATGGCTTTGAGAAACCTTTTTGTAAAAAACTAGATTTTACATGTAGGATTTTGTATATAAGAGAGTTGTAACTCGAACTCTTATGAACTGTTTTGATAAACTTGTATATTTTTCTAAAATATATATTCATGAATGGATCCCGGTGAATAGGATGCAATATGGTAGTATCGAGATATGCGATACCCACAGGTATTTCGCGTGTTGACGGGTTGTCAACAGGACTTCCGGGTTTTGGGGCGTCACATTTTGGTTATAATGTAATAAACTATTCCCACTAAGACTCGAACCCAGGACCCATCCCCTCCCTATTCCTTGTCTTTTATGAAATGTTGAGCGCTTTACCACATG
Organism: Tetrastigma voinierianum; assembly: GCA_016808115.1. Taxonomy (NCBI): domain Eukaryota; kingdom Viridiplantae; phylum Streptophyta; class Magnoliopsida; order Vitales; family Vitaceae; genus Tetrastigma; species Tetrastigma voinierianum. The sequence goes on along the minus strand of JAEQBH010000234.1, from coordinate 584,450 downwards.
GCCTAGGCATGATAGGCAAGTTATGATATTTATTTGATAATTGTTTTGGAGAATAATTTTGTATAATAGTTTTTTTTTTTTTAAAAAAAAAAATCATATTTTAATGTTATACATATAAAGGTTATTCGAAAATAAAGATATCTTTTTGCTCAAAAAAATAAAGATCTTTTTAAATTGCTATTTATAGTTTTAAACATATTTTAAGTGTAATGTTTTATTTTTAATCATGCCACATTTTTATGCAATTATTTTATAAAACAATTATAAGAAAATAATTGAAAATATGTCATTTGAATATATATATATAGTGATATATATATATATATATATATATATATATATATATATATATATATATATATATATAGAAAGGGTTTTTCTATTTTTATGAACACAAAATAGAAAATGATTTTTAATTGTCAAATGTATTTTCTTAATTTTTTTATTCTGCATAAAATGTTTTAAAATAGAATTACCAACCAAAGTCATTGTTTTGTATAAACTACTATTATACGTTTATTGAAAAATCGTTTAATAAAAATAAGAAGGAAATTCAAAAGAATTTTATGGAAGTAATATAAATTTTATATATTAAAATAACTATAAAGAGTCCACTTTTTTTTTTCTTTTTTTTTTTGAAACTCTATAAAGAGTCCACTTAATTACAAAAAAAACATGTTATATTGAATGATGAAGGAAATTCAAGACTTTCTTATTTTAGTATAAATTCAAAAGATTCAAAGGAGTAAAGAAAAATACTACACGAGTCATAATATAACTCTCATATGTAGGCCAAATATATTACTATGCCTACATTAAATACTTATAAAAAATCAAATTTTTTGATTTAATTGTCTACCTAGTCCTCATAAACTAATCTATACAAATTAAATCAAATTTATATTTTAGAACTTTCATTTTTATTGTGATTGTTTAATGTTTGACGACTATATATATCTATGATGATTTAATTAAAAGACCTTTTGAAACATGAATTTATGAAATTTAACCGAAATATTTTACCATATTTTGGCAAAAATGCCATCATTATTTTTCTTGTAAAAATAATTTTTTCTTTTATAAGACATGTAAATACCTAAAAGGATAAAAGGTATTTTGGTTTATAATGAGTTAATTTTGAAGAAAACAAATACTAAAAGGGTTAGATTTACAAATTTTGGAGTATTTGATGACTTGTAACCATATATATATATATTTCCATTCGCGGCGTTGATTTAGGTGTTGTCAACGGACGTACTGGTTTCGGGGGCGCCACGCCGAGGGTTTAGACAACTAGTCAACGCGACGTGGAATAATACCTGCATCGCGATGTCACGATAAGACCGTGACGCATCCCATTCACCGGGATCCATTAATGCCTATATATTTTAGAAAAATATACAAATTTATCAAAACAATTCATAAGAGTTCGAGTTACAACTCTCTTATATTACATGTAAAATCTAGTTTTTTTTTTTCCTTACAAAAAGGTTTCTCAAAGTCACAGTTCGACTTTCTTCACACCTGCGGTCCCGGATGAGGATCAGCCGCCTATACATAACCTGCACCTGAAAGTGAGGTCCCACGATGGGGTGAGCAATGCCCAGTAAGGATAACTCCTACAAGGGCTACTCCCCACCTAAGTGCAATGCAATGCCATGTTCACGCACTCAAACACATTCCAAGTAAAATGTAGTTTCTACTATGGAATTTTGACATGCCATGAATGAGATGAGACTTATCATGGCCTATGTCCCGAGTCCTCACCGACTCCCTCACACATGCATATGCCAAGTGTGAAAACCGTCATTTTGAATGACATCCAATGATTATTTTCAAAATAAATTTCATCTGTTTATAAACCAAAAGCTTTTTGGATGATACATCACAATGATCATTTTATATTAAAAAAACCCATGCAAGCCTTTTTGTGGGTAGCGGAATTTTTGTGTCTCACCGCAAGCTCCACAAACCCAGACACTTTTACGGCCTTTCACCGTTGGGGACTATGTCTGACCATAATTGGCGGGTTTTTCACCCGAGGGGGGATCTATCCCTTCTTGTTGATACCCGGCACATATTTTTCGTTTCATGCAACCGTGCGACTCTGTTGGACTTTCTCCCATTTACCGAGCCCACCCAATCAACACCAAACGTAGTGTCGATTTACCAACCATGCACTCACACCCATGAAATGCGATGTTTCTCGTGCATATGCAATGCAAAAATGTAATTGCCTGTTATCTCATGTTACATGTATAATGAACACTACATGAAACAATTTATAATTCGTACTTTATGCCAAGCACAATGGATAATTATATCGAAAACATATAATTTACATCCATTCATGCTAATATATATAACACCAATATATCAACATATTTACAACACATTCAACATGTCAGAAATTTGATAAAGAATAATACAAAAATAATCCACAAACTAGCCATTCCCGGGCCATAAATTCCTACCATACCGGCCTGAAATAACTGGACTCGCCTAAAAATTTCAAATTTTTGTTTTATTTATTTATTTAACAAATTTCAAGACTGGCCATTCCACTTCGCTATAATCTCAGTTTACGAAGGCCCACAAACTCGCCTAAAATTGTCTCAAAAATAGGCTCAACGCTCAAAACTCGCCCCATGGTCGGGTCAACCATACTGGCCATTTACGGGCCCTTAGATTAAGAGGAACCAAATGTAGGAGAAAACCTACCTCTTTGTTCGCACCTACCGTGAGCCTCGGCCGAAAGGCACCAACTTACTTAATTAACGAATTTTTCACCGTTAGAACATCAGGAATCGGAGCCCTTTTCCTTCTTCTTTTTTCCTTTCCCTTCACGCACAGTTTTCCTCATCCTCTATTTTGTTTTTCCTCATTTTCCTTCCTTTCTTCCTTTTTCTTTTCTTTTTTCTTCTTTCCTTTCTTTTTCTCCTTTCCTTTCTTTTTTCTCCTTTCTTTTCTTTTCTTTTCCTTTTTCTCTCTTCCACCGAATTGTTTTTCTTCTCCCCTTATCTCTTCCTTGGTTTGATCCCACGAAGAGGAAACTTCCTCTCACTTTCCTCACATTTTGACTTCATTCTCCATGTGTCATGTGTCACATGGAGACATGCACTAGGTGGCAAATGTCACACCACATGGCTCTAATGCCATGTGCCTTCCTCTAAGCTTGTCATGTGGCATCCACATGGTCATGCCATGTGGCACCACTCCATGTGTCATCCGATACCCGTGCCTTGAAATACATGAAATTTCGACTGTCTCAGAATCTAACGAAATTCGACTGAGTAGCTAGATTTCACAAGACGATTCCAATGGTGAAGTCTGTTTCGTCATCCGATATCTAGAAAATTTCAGGTTTTCAACCTGTATTACAATGGCAAATTACCGTTTTGCCATTTTTCAGAAAAATTGCATTTTTCCTAGGTTTTACACTCAAGGTTTAATGTGAATATGTTAAATTGTCAATTGATTTTAAATTTCATGTATTAGTACTTTTATATACATATTTTTTTTTCGGTGGTGTTCCTGCCGGTGAAATCCATCGCGATATCACTGGAAAGAACTGGAAATCGTCGGGGATGTTTTTGGTTTCTTCGACGGAGAAGTGAGAGGGTTAACCGGGGAAGGGTTTTCTTAGGGTTTTCTTATAGAGGCTGGTTGGTAGGCTCATATACCTCACTATGTTCCATAGATGTAATGTCAGAGTCAGAAATTAAACCCTTTCCTTTTTCTCGCTTTTAAGAACAACTTGCTCCTTTATATGTTATTTTTGTTACGGGTGATGTCTATGTAGTTTCAGGTCGACCCTCGTCAAGAGGTCATGAATATGTCTATGGCATTTTCGGGGCCTTCCAACTATGTAAAACCGGGGATAAATGCAATTTTTCTGAAAAATGGCAAAATGGTTATTTGCCGCTGTAGTACAGGTTGAAACCTTAAATTTTTCTAGATCTTGGATAATGAAACGGGCTTCACCGTCGAATTCGTCTCGCGAATTCAATTTACCTAGACGAATTTGTGAATTTGTTGAATTCCGAGATGGTCAGGATTTCACATTTTTTGAGGCACTAGGTGTCGGGTGACACATGGAGTGGTGCCACATGGCATGACCATGTGGCTACCACATGGCCTCTTATGAGGAGTGCACATGGCATGAGATCCATGTGGTGTGGCATTTTCCACCTAGTACATGTGTCCATGTGACACATGGCACATGGCAAATGGATCATATGAAGGACACATGTCAAGTGAGAGGAATAGAAAAGTGAGAGGAAGTTGCCTCTTTTTGGATCAAACCAAGGAAAATAAATTCGGTGGAGGAGAAAAGAAAAAAAATAAAAGAAAGGAACAAAGAAAAGAAAGGAGAGGAAAACAAAAGAGAAGAGAAAAAAATCATTTCGTGGGAAAGGAAAGAAAAAAGGAAAAGAAAGGAAAAGAGAGAAGAGAGAAAGGAGAGAGCCAGTCGTGCACTCTCCAATTTTCGGTGTTCCGATGGTCGGAAGTCGATAGACCGAGAATTAAAGATGGTCTACTCGACGAGAGCTACGAGTAGGTGTCAAAAACAAAAAGAGGTAGGGGTTTTCTCCTACACTGGTTCCTTTTCGCTTAAGGGCCATAAATGGCCTTGTGGTTTAGCCCCAACCATGGGACTGAGTTTTCGGACATTAGGACTATTTTTCGTCAGTTCAGGACTGGGTTTTGAAGGTCGATATCCGAGCCTATTTTGTTTCCGGGACGGTTGGAAAATGCATGTTGGACTTTGTTGTGAATTGTTTTTCGGGCCAGTTTTCAGGCCGAGTTGAGGACTACTTCATGGCTGAATTTATAGCTGTTAATGACAGTCTTGAAAGTTGTTAAGAATAAAAAACAAAACAAAAGCTGAAATTTCTAGACCGAGTCCAGATTATTTCCAAGGCCGAGTATGACTGAATTTATGGTCGGGAATGGCTAGTTTGTGTGGACTGTTTTTATGGGTTATTGCTGGAAATTTAATAACATGCTGAACGTCTTGTAAATATGTTGATATATGGGTGTTATATATATAAGCATGAAGGGATGTAAATTATACGCTTTCGATATAATTACCCATGGTGCTTGGCATAAAGTACAGTTTATAAATTGTTCCATGTAGTGTTCATTATACATGTAACATGAGATAACATGCAGTGACATTTTGCATTTTATGTGCACGAGGGCATCGTATTGAGTTGGGTGTGTGTGCATGGTTATAATCATTCATCATTCTTGGTGAATGGGTGGTGAGCTCGGTACCTTGGACTATGTCCAACATAGTCTACGGTTTCATGGCATGAAAAAAATATATATATACGTGTGTTGGGCACAACAAGTAGGGATAGATACCCCCTTAGGTGAAAGACCTGGTAGTTGTGGTTATATAAGATCTCCGTCGGTGAAAGCATGTAAAAATGTAGATAGTTGCTGCTATACATGATCCTCGTCAGTGAAAGCCCGTAAAAATGTAGAAAGGCGTGCGGCGTCCTAAAGTGAGAACCCGAAATTCCATGGCCCACAAATTCATAAACACATGGGATTTGATTAAATCAAGTGGACATTGGAGATATATCCAATGGGTTTTGTTTTGGAAAAAGGGTCATTGGATGAAACACCAATGACGAGTTTTCACACGTGTGAGAGGGAAATGATGAGACTTGGGACATGTGGGACATGGTGGACAAGACCTCATTTCATGGCATGTGGATTCCATTTAGAATCAGTATATTCTTCATTGGAATGTTGATGTGTGTATTATTATGTGAACATGGCATTGCATGTGCAATTTAGCGGGAGGCACCCCATAGGAGTTATCTCACTGGCATTGTTCATCCCTTTGTGGGACCCTTTTTCAGTAATAAGTCATAAGGCAGGGCCAAATGAATTCTTTATCCTGACCGTATGCGAAGAAAGTCGGTTTATTAAAATGCAATAGTTGTCAAAGTTCAGGTTTATTATTATAATTATCCTTTTTTTTTTTTTGGTTGATAGTTATTATTTTATTCTTATTCTTGGTAGTTTGTTATCAAGGTGTGCATGTATTTTATTTTTACTCTTTTTAACTTCCTAACAAGTAGTATTAGAGATTGGTTAGGACTCTTGTTGTGACGCCCCAGAACTCGGGGGTCCCGTTGACCGACCATCAACCCGCGAAAGTAATACCTTAGGTAATCGTATACCTAAGCTTTGATACCAAACTAGTATCAAATACCTATGGATACTGAGTAACTCCATACCACATCGTTATGTCCCATATACCGGAATCTAATTGTCCATATTTAAATTAAAAATATGCGAAATTACATTTAAAACAATTTGTAAGAGTTCGATTATGACTCTCTTACCTTTATTACATACCGAAACTAGATCGTTCCACAGTTTTACAAAAAGATTTATCAAAGCCACATGTTGGCCTTATTCACAATTGCGACCTCGAATGAGCGTCGTCCACCAATGTACACCCTGCACCTAAAATGTTTTCCCATAAAGGGTGAGCCACGCCCAATAGAGAATATTTCCTACAAAGGCTACTCCACACCTAAGTGCACATGCAATGGTCATATTCCACACATTCACATTTCCAGTAAAAACATGCAATTTATATTATGGAATCCTACATGTCATGCCATGAAATGAGGTGAGACTCAATCATGTACCATGCCCCAAGTCCTTACCGACTCCCATCACAACCGAGTCTTTATCGACTTCATCACACAATGCCTAAGCCCATGCGTGATAAAATCCCTCATTTATGGATTACATCCAATGATCATTTTACAAAACAAATTCATTTATTTTCAAACCTAAAACTTTTTGGATGTTATACCTCAATGATCATTTATATACAAAACTCATGTGTCTTTTGTGGGCAGCGAATTTTGGTGTCCCACCATAGGCTTCTCACGCCTAGACACTTTTACGGGCTTTCACCGCTAGAATTATGACTAACCATAAATAACGGTCATTCACTCGAGGGGGTGTCTATCCCTACTTGCTATTACTAGATGCAAGTTTTCTTTACCGTTTCATGTAGCCGTGCGACTCTGTTGGACGTCGTCCAACAGTACCGAGCCGACCTAATCAAACACCAAACATAGTGTTGATTATAACCATGCACTCACACCCATTCAATGAGATGTCCCCGTGCATGTGCCATGCAATGCGTCATTGCATGTTATATCATGTCACATATATAATGAATGCGACATGGACAACACAAACCACACCACTCACCTGGTGTCATGAACAATCACATCATCTACATGTGACTTCCATACATCAATTTATTCATGTCAATATATTATGCACGCATATATCAACATCAACATACAACATGTTATTCTATGTTCAAGCAATGACACACACATAATCAAGCCATGTAATGGTCATTTTCACACATAAACTCATCACATGCTAATACATTAGAACACACATATTAACATCTAAACATGTCACTCCTTAGTCAAGCAATGACACTCTCAAACAAGTCATGCAATGACCCCAAAGCAAGCCACAAACAATCACAACTCGGGCAACGAGACCGACCCTGAATAGGCCATAAACACAAGCCTCACACAGTCGCAAGCTCGCCTAGGTGAGCTTGCCTTCGCCTAGGTGAATCGCCTAGGCGGACAAGTAAGTCCCCATTTCCTGTCCTCGAGCTCGCCTAGGCATCCATTCCCTCTCCTAGGCGGACCACTTCGCCTAGGCATTCTCCCTTCGCCTTGGCGAACACCTCCTTCGCCTAAGCGAAGACTTATTCTTCCTAGAGACCCTGTGTCCTTACCTAGGCGAAGTTCAGCTCACCTAGGCGAAAGACGCTCGACATGAACTCGAACATCCAACCATTTCAATACTAAAAATGGAAAATAAACCCAATTCTATAAAACCCAGGAAAAATGTAATTTTTTTTAAAAATGGCAAAAAGGTCATTTGTTGTTGTAATACAGGTTGAAAACCTGACATTTTCTAGATCTCGAATGACAAAACAGACTTCACTGTTGGAATTGTCTCACGAAATCTAGCTACCCAGTCGAATTTCGTTGGCTTATGAGATAGTCGGAATTTCATGTATTTTCGAGGCACGGGTGTCGAATGACACATGAAGTGGTGCCACATGGCATGACCATGTGAATGCCACATGGCAAGCTTAGAGCAATGCACATGGCATGAGAGCCATGTGGTGTGGCATTTTCCACCTAGTGCATGTGTCCATGTGACACATGGCACATGGAACATGGATAATGAAAGTGAGAGGAAGTTTCCTCTCACGTGGATCAAACCAAGGTGGAGGAAAGGAAAAGAAAAGAAAGGAGAAAAAAAAGAAAGGAAAGGAGAAAAAAAAAAGAAAAGAAATGAATAAAGAAAAGAAACAGGAGGAAAAAAAATACGTGCGTGGGAAAGAAGGAAAAAAGGGAAAGAAAGGAAAAGTGGCCCATTCCCTGTTTCGATGGTCGGAAGTCGACAGCTAAGAATTAAATGGCCTACTCACGGTAGCTATGAGAAGGTGCCAAAAACAAGAAAATATAGGGTTTTCTCCTACACTGGTTCATCTTAATCTAAGGGCCATAAATGGCCGTGTGGATTAGCCCCAACCATAGGACTAAGTTTTCGGATGTTGGGACTGTTTTCGGGCCAAGTTTGAGGACTGCTTCATGACTGAATTTCTAGCCGTTAATGACAGTCTTAAAGTTGTAAAAAAATAAAATAAAATAATAAAACAAAAGCTTAAATTTCTGGACTGAGTCTAAATTATTTCCAAAGTCGAGTATGGCTGGATTTATGGTCGGGCATGGCTAGTTTGTGTGGACTATTTTTTTGGGTTATTGCTGGAAATTTTATAACATACGACGTGCCAGAACATATCGATATATCGGGTGTTATATATATTAGCATGAATGAATGTAAATTATATGATTTCGATATAATTATCCATGGTACGTGGTATAAAGGACGGGTTATAAATTATTCCATGCAGTGTTTATTATACACTTAACATGAGATAACAAACAGTCCACAAAACGGCCTTGAGACAAGGCTACCAAACCAGCCATCCAAAGGCCTCAATCATGCCCTAAACGGGACGTGAAAACAGTCCCAAATTCAGTCCCATAGTAGTACCGAACTCAGTCCTAATCAGTCCTAAAATCTAGACACAAACAAATAATAGCCTAATCTGTGGCAATTTCGGGAATGAAATGGACCATAACTTGAGCTGTAGAGGTCCAATTTGGGTGATTCAAATGCCTACATCAAATTTACAGATGCAGCTATGATTTCTATAAAGACACTAGTCTAAATTCCCTTCGTTTCCTAATCGAAAATTAGTCCCAAAACCTAGACAGTGCTTATGGTCAAAACAGGGCAGCTTGTGATAGTCCCTAAAAATGGACCATAACTTGAGCTATAGATGTCCAATTTGGGTGATTCAAAAACCTAACATCAAGTTCACAATTGCAGCTACAATTTCCATGAAGGGCACTAGTCTAAATTCCCTCTTTTTCCCAACCAAAAATCAGTCCCAAAATTTGGACAGTGTATAGGGTCAAAACAGGGTAGTCTGTGGTAGTATAAGAAAATGGACCATAACTTAAGCTATAGAGGTCCAATTTGTGTGATTCAAAAGCCTAACATCAAGTTCACAATTGCAGCTACAATTTCCATGAAGGACACTAGTCCACATTCCCTCATTTTCCAATCGAAAATTAGTCCCAAAATCTGGACATTTCATAGGGTCAAAACAGGGCAACATTCCCACAGCTTAAAATTTTGCCAAATAGCCCCTTAGGGCCAAAACACATCCAAATAGCCCTTAGGCGAAAATAACCAAAGCAGTGCTGGGCGGAGGCCCAAACGAAGTAGGAAGAATCTGCATCTTTGAGTAGAAAAACTCACAGGAGATCTACAGCCAGACACTTCTGGCTTGGCCTTGATTTCCAGAACTCCTTTCTTAAATCTTTGGTGAAATCCATGTTTAAATTCACACTACGCTTAATTATAGTGAGTAAATGAACTTTCGATTCTTGGTGACAATTTTGATAGCCGTCTCGTAGATCGTAGAGAGAGATTAGACTCTCTCCCACTCTCTCTTCTCCTCTCATAACCAAACAAAAGAAAAAATGGCGCCTCTTTACGCAGCCCTTTGTTTAACTTAAGTTGGATGAGTATTTGCGTCGTCTTGCATGTCCATGCTTGGATTAGGTCGGATTTAAAAATAATTTATTTCGTCAGGATTCAAGTTCGATTTATTTTAAATGAAACTTTCTTGATTATTTTCCACTTTCAGATTTTTATAAAATCCGGTTTTCAGGATCACTGTGTCGATTGCCTCAAAATTGTGAAAATTACATTTGTCTCGGGTCGATGAAATTCATCTTGGTAACTAGATTTCAGGAGAAAAATCCAACGATGAGGTCTGTTTCGTCATTCGAAATCTAGAAAAATTCCAGGTTTGCAAACCTGTACTATTACGATAATTTACCGTTTTACCATTTTTCATAAAAATTCAAATTTACCCAGATTTTACAATTCAAGTGTAGAGTGGAGAAGAAAGGGGAAGGATCAAAAGGCGTTTGGGAAGGAAAAAGAAGTTTTTTTTTTTTAATTCCAACTGGATTAATGAGGTATTTTTGCTTTTCTCTTTTCGTTGTATACTTTTTAACTTGAATAATAATTATTTTTTGGGATAATCGATAAGAATAATCCCAACTTTCACTATTCTTCTTTAAATAGTCCCATATTTTTTATTAACTATGAATAATCTCAAGTTTATAAGATGTCTTCCCAAAATGGTTATGAGAGAAAGTCAATTGGTAAAGCAAATAAAAAATTCTATACATCATTATTTAATTAGTCCCAAAATTTTTATTTAAAAAAATATATATAACCCTACCCCTCTCTTCTCTTTCTCCACTTACTATCTGGACTTCTTTTTTTTTTAAATCATTTTTATTCCCCACCCCCTCTCCTCTCAGCTCTCTTTCCTCTCTCTCACTCACTCTCCTCCTCCACCTTCAACCCACCTCTCATCCTTTTAGTTTGCCATTCCGGAGGCAACCTGAGCACCATCCCTCGGGATTATTCTTGTTAATTATTCCTAATCATTTTCTAGGGCTCAATCGCACCCGTCCTGATCAGAAGCTTGGCCACTGCGCCTCTCACTTCTCTTCCATTCAACAATATCGATAACAATAGGTAAGTCTTGAATTTGAGAAGTGTTTTTATACCACCGAATGGCCTCAGAAAGGGATTTTCTTGTAGTGGGTTGAGGTAGAAGTTAGAGAAGAAAGGTGGTCGCATGAGTGTTCGCTGCGAGGCTGGTATTACCGAGAAAGAAGCTCTCGAAACACTTGGAGAGAAGTTCGAATATCAGTCCGATATTTTTGGTTGCAGAAGGAATTGAAATTAAGAAGAAAAGAAAAAAAGGAAATTATAAGAGATTTTAGATTTTTGGTTTTTGGATTATACACAATTTCAAACCCTTGGAAATTTGAATTCAGTTGTATTTTAGCAACTGTTTATTTTTTCTAAATGATTTGGGCGTCGTTTTTTATTTCATTTCCCTTTTATATTTTTGAAAGTTGAGATGATTGCAAGTTAGAGGCAGGGAAAATTCACAGAGAAAGAGAGATAAAGAAATAAAGTTAAAGAGGCTGCTACCGAGTACCTACAATTCTCATGAGGGTTCTCAGAAGATGAGGGATAGTGCCCAGGTTGTCTCCGAGATGGCTAGAGATGGGTCAAACTAAAAGGCGAGAGGTGGGTTGAAGGTGGAGAGAGATAAATAGATAGAGAGATGAGGGATGGGTAGGGATAAAATTGAATTTTTTTAAAAATTAAAATTTTCGGGTAATTGGATAATGACATATAACAAAAAGAGATGAAAGAAAAAGGATGAGGATCAAACTGATTTAAAAAAAATAAAAATTTTAAGGGCTAATTACATAATAACATGTGACATTTTTGACCTGCTTAACCGATTAACTTTTTCTCAAGATCATTTTGGAAATATATCCCATAAACTTGAGATTATTCCTAATTAATCAAAATATGGAACTACTGAATGAAAGAAGAATAGTGAAAATTGGGATTATTTTTATCAATTATCCCTTATTTTTTTGGGTAATAACCTAAATCATGTAAATCAATTTCTTCATGATGTATATACAAATTGATTGGTTTGAAGCTTACTTTTTCCTTTTTTATTAGCTTTCACAACATTTTTCTAGGTTTCCATGTCATAGGTTCTTCTTTATTGATTTTTATTGCTTTTAAGCTTCCAAGCAATTTAGATATGGATTTATTACTAACAAACATGGTACATTGAAATAATATTTTTTTTTTACCATTTATATTCAATTCCATTATTACCTTTGTTATTCATATCCAATTCCATTATCACAATTAATGTTGTTAAATTTCATTACAATGAAATATTATTGCTTATTACCGCTCACGATCACCACAACATATTCACTCAGACTCTCACATTGTGCACATTTAACTCTCTTACTTTCATTAATCACCACTCACATTTTGCATTTAATTCTCTCACTTTCATTAATCACCACCCACACATTTATTACATCATTTATTATTTCACTCAAGATATCACTCAAACTCATTTCACAATTTGTTCACTCACTCACTCCACACATCACACTTTTTCTTCACTTTATTTTATTTTATTATTTTGTTAATTACACGCACATTTCATTTATTTATTTCTCTATTTGTTTATTTGCTATGTACCATTGTCTTTTTTTTGTATTATACCTTTTTCTTTTCTTTATTATTTTTTTATCACTTTATTTTATTTTATTTTATTATACTTATCATTTCGCTTATGAGCCTAATATAGCCTAATAGCTCATTTCCCACTAATGGAACTTAAGCCCATCCTATACATGTCCATAAGCAGCCCATTAGATTCTTTGATCCGCCCTTGACCAAACTCTTTGTCCAACTCATAAAACCTTTTAACAAGATCCTTTGACCCGCTCATTAAGTCATTTAACCAACCCACTAATCTCTTTTAACTAGTCCATTTAACTAGCCCAGGGCCTATTGCCACATCAACTAGTTGAAGGCCTCAAAAATAAGATTCTTTTACAACATCAAGTCTTAAACACATGACCTAGTCCCCTACTTTACTACATGGCTAACCACCCACCATCTGGTGACAACTTTTGTTCTTTTTTAACTATACCATCAATTTTAACATTTTCAAAAATATTCAATTTTCTTCATTTAAAAAATGATTTCAAGAAATTCAAATTTCTCTATTTCTTCTCCAATTTCGTTCATCCAATTAAAAGTTTGTTTTTACTTGGATCGTCTGATCTTCGAGGCATCAACGACATGATGTAAACCTATAAAAAAAATGGGGGTTCGGCGATGGTGTGCCAACCACCTTTGCATTACTGATCGAAGTGACACTACATTACGTTCGTTCACAGTACTGCTAGTTTGACCTTTATTGATATATCAATTTATCCTTAACTCGAATATAACGGATAACATTCTATTAAGGGTATTAAAAATCAGTCATAGAAATTTACAATATGGTATATACATTTATACTCAAGTATACATTTCAATACTCATACGATTTTTCATAGTAATCGTTTATGATCAATTTTCTCAAATAAGCCCAAAATAAATCAATATGCAATTTTATTGAAAATCATTTCAATAATTGCACAAACAATTTTGATACTTGAAATAAGAAGAGAAGAATAGAGAATGAACCAAAAAGGTTATCACATTTCGATTCCTATCCTTGGAATCTCGACTTCAGTCGGGTTTCTCGCCCTTGACACTAATCATGTGATTAGAAACAATGTCGGTTGGCTTATTTAGGTTTCTAGTTAGAGTTGTTTTCTACCCACACACCTTCACTTGTAAAATTTTTTTTCTGGGAACAAATGAGCCATATTTTTGAAGGGTTTCGTGGGAGGTAACACTTGCCAGTAGCAGCGAAAATACAAAAAAATCGACAAAACCCATCGAAGGATACAGTAGCATGAATAGGTTCTACAACAATGAGAAGTGTAGGATTACGTTATTATTAAGTTCCAAAAGCGAGTTGGTGGTCGGGGTAGCTTTAGACATAAGTAGACAAGTCACAGGTTAGCCTCTAACGATATCCACCTGAAGAGTGAAGCCCGACAACCTCGAATGACAATCTGAAAGGATCCGGTGCTAGCCAAGTCTTTTGTCAGAAGGAAGCCAAAACCCGGGTCTCTCAATCTCTAGAACACTTTCTTAGAGATGAGAGCACTTTGGCCTTTTTCATGAACTCCCTTTTCTCTCAAAAGGTCATCCTTCTTTAGGGTTTCCATAGCATTCTATTTATAGGAAAACCCCCCATCATGTCTAATGACCAAAATGCCCCTCACTCTAAGTGATGATAGGAAACACGCATCCCTATGCGTTATGGCAGAGTCCCACACGACCCTAAGCCGAGGTACAAGCCCAAGCCTATTATCTCTCTAAGTGAGGGCTTTCGATCCGAGGATTCCACTAATCCTATGACATTTCATTCATGAATTAACTCCCTCATATATGGATCGCTCCACGAATCAGATTCATATCATTTTCTGGCTCTTACAGAAGTGTAGCGGCCCCAAATGGGTTAGGTTATGTTGGCCACTTGATTCAACTATTGAATTAAGCAAGTCAAGATTGGTATCTATGACACATCGCAACCACGATTGGCCAGGAGAGTCGGTGGTTTATTTGCATACCTTTCCACCAGACAAAATCTTGCGAAATTAGTCATTTCACCCAAACTATACCCTACTTGGTTCCAGGCATGGACAATTGTGTAGCTCCACTAAGATTGGCTATGCCACACCTAGCCCAAGTGATATTTATCTTGTCCCCGATTCATCCTTTCAGCCTTTATACTTGAGGAGCCTCCTTAAGGCATTTTTCACTGCAGTTTAGAGATTCTTGAGTAATGATTCCGACAAGAGGCCTTAGGTATACTCTCCTTTTATTGGGAGTGACGAATCCTTTATTGGCTACTCAATTACCTCTGAACACCTCAAACTATACCCAATCCTCATCCAATGAGCGACCCATGGAAATGACGTGGATTAAGGTCAAAGTACAGGATCAACATCCAAGATATCCTTGAGCACCTCAAGTCTAAGGATCCTTGCACCATTGCTATGATGAGACAATCATCTGCATTTAAATAGATGATCCATATGATTGTCTCATTATAGGTCTCCAATGTACTTAGCTACACTTAACAAGCATCCACACGCCAACTCTGATCAACTCTTGATCACAGTTTATAAGATCTACTGCTTGATCCGATCAAAGAGTATGACATGTGCTAGTTTATCCGGATTAACAATGTCCAGTCTTGTTGGTTCTATGACTAGGGATAATTTAGACACTAACATAATTGCACATGATATGAATCTTATTATCATGATCCCATCTTGATTTCCTTCATGCTATGTTATGTATCATGGACTTCATTAATTCGATTAAAGATTTGTATCAATTCAACGTATGAATATCAAATTAACGAAGAAGCCTTTCATATTAAATAATACGTTGTGCGTACAATAAGTGCTAATGGTGATTGCCTTTAGAGCACTTCTCTAACAAACTCCCACTTGCACTAAAGCCAATCGCCCTTGTATCTCATACCATAGGCTAGAACGTGTGATTCGTACTTCTTTTGGGGAAGTGGCTTAGTCAAGGGATCAGCAATATTCTGACCAGTTGGTATTTTCTCTATCTTTACATCATTCTTGCCAATGATCTCTCTGATCAAGTGGTATCTCCTGAGTACGTGTTTGGACCTTTGATGAGACCATGGTTCCTTAGCTTGTGCTATGGCTCCATTGTTGTCCTGTCTGAGTATCGGATGAGCGATGCTAGGTACCACTCTAGTTCGATGTGAACTTCTTTATCAAGCACTTCTTTAGGCGCACTTCAAAAGCTGCGATGTACTCTGATTCAGTTGTAGAATCCGTAGTCATTTTCTGTTTGGAACTCTTCTAATGGCTTGCTCCACAATTCTGATGAACACGTGGCAATGAGAGATTTGGAGTCATCTCTGTCCAGTTAGGCCCCGGCATCACTATGCCCCTTCAACAATAAGATCCTCATCTCCATAAATCAAGAATGCATCCTTAGTCCTTCTCAAGTACTTAAGGATATTTTTTTACAGCCACCCAATGACCCATTTATGGGTCTGATTGGTATCTGCTCGTGACACTCAGAGCATATGATACGTTGAGTCTAGTACATAACATAGCGTACATGATCGATCCTATAGATGAAGCATATGGTATCATATTCATGCGTGTCCTCTCATCTTGTGTCTGCAGACATAGAGACTTCGAGAGCATGATCCACTAACCATGGGGATATATCCTCTCTTGGGTGCTCATACTAAACCTCTTTAGCAACTTGTCTATGTCATGTGGCTTGTGAAAGATAAAAAAGCAACCTTTTAGTTACATCTCACATAGATCTTTATCCCCAATATAGGTTGCTTACTCCAAGGTATTTCATGGAGAAATTCTTGGATAACAGTTTTGGCCGGATTGTAGTGCGAGACATCGTTTCCTATGATATGTCATTACATACAAGACTAGAATACCATTGCACTTAGTTTGTCTTCTTATATACCTGAGGTTCATCAGTTTTGTGAGAGAAGCCAAGAGCTCTTTGATTGTCTCATCAAATCGGATATTCCAACTCCTAGATGCTTGCTTCAACCCATAAATGGATCTCTGAAGTTTGCATACTTTACTGCCACTTCTAGATATGAAGCCTTCAGGTTGTGTCATATACACCTCCTCGGTCAAGTTTCCATCGAGGAAAGCTGTCTTCACATCCATTTTCCATATCTCATAACGATAATGAGCGGCGATGGCTAGGAGTATTCTTATGGATTTAAGCATAGCTCTTTGATTTAAAAGTCGTCATGTCGACTCCTTGTTTTGGGCTGATAACCCTTAGCTACAAGCCTAGCTTTATAGGTAACCACATTACCTTCCATGTCGATCTTCTTCTGAAGATCCATTTTGCACCTTGGGTTTATCCTTGGTGGATCAACCAAAGTCCACACTTGGTTGGTATACATGGAATCCATCTCCGACTTCATGGCATTGAGCCATTGATCAGACTCTGAACTGTTTAGAGATTCTTTGTAGGTAGTTGGCTCATCATTTTCTATGAGAAATACGTCATTTTGTTTGCTAATGAGAAATCCATATCTCTCTAGGACATAACGTATCCTACTTGTCCTACGAAACACTTGTGTTTTAGAGTCATTTGATAATTCATCATCATGAATTACGACCGGGTTCGAGTCGGATGAGGCCGCGTCTATTAGAGCATCTTGAACTTCACTAAGCTCTACTTTGCTCCTACTATCTTCTCTCAAAAGAAACTCTTTCTCTAAGAAGACAACATGCTTTGAAACAAACAACCTTTGTTCCAAAGTATTGTAGAATTGATATCCCATTATTTCTTTTGGATATCCTACAAACAAACACTTATCAGATTTAGCTTCAAGCTTATCTGATATTGTCTGCTTTACATAAGCAGGACAACCCCATACTTTCATGTGGGAAAGATAGAGCTTTTTGTTAGTCCATATCTCATATGGAGTAACTTCAACTGACTTGGATGGGACTCTATTTAAGATATAAACAACAGTCTTAAGTGCATAACCCCAAAAGGATTTAGGTAGGTCTGCCTTGCCCATCATTGACCTTACCATGTCTAACAAGGTTCGGTTCCTTTTCTCAGCCACACCATTGTGTTGTGGCGTATAAGGTGGAGTCCATTGGGACAAAATCCCATTGTCCCTGAGATAATCCAGAAATGCTTGGCTTAAGTACTCACCACTTCGATATGATCTAAGTGCTTTTATACTTCTCCCAAGTTGTTTCTCTAGCTCATTTCTGAATTCTTTGAACTTTTCAAAGGCCTCAGACTTGTACCTCATGAGATCAAGTACCCATATTGTGAATAGTCATCGATGAAGGTTATAAATCAAACAAAACCACCTCTGCACATACATAGGACCACATACATCAGTGTCTGTATTAAGGTCCTAATAGTCCATTTGCTCGGTACCCTTTTCCTTAAAGGTAACTTGATCATTTGCCCTAACTGCGGCATGATTCACGTGTGTCGAATGATTCATAATCAAATGACCTAGCTTCACACTTGTAACTTTCGGTCATACGTCTCACTTATATGGCCAAGACGACAATGCCATAAATATGATGATTTCAAATTATCTCATTTTTGTCTTTTATTGTCATTGATATTCAAGATTGGATTTGACATATCTAATATGTAAATCCCATTGCTCAAGGTACCACCAGCATAAAAAACATGATTTAACATAATGCAACAACTATTGTCACAAAATTTTAAATGAAAACCTTTCTTGTTTAAACATGAAACATAAATGATGTTCTTAGTCAAGGCGGCACACAAGCAATTGTCTAAATACAAGCAAAACCATTAGGGAGGTTGAAACATAAGTCGATGTGATAGCCGTAACTCTTACACCATTACCCACCCGAAGGTCAGACTCTCCCTTTGTGAGCTTCCTGTTGTCTCTAGGCCCTGCATATCAGTACATATGTGTGAGACACAACCGGTATCCAATACCCAAAGGTTTCCATAAGAAACAGTATTAACTTCAATGACATAAATACCTAAAGGTGTTGGTGCATCACATGCCACCTTGTTCTTCAACTCCAAGTAGGCCTTGCAGTTCCTCTTACAATGGCCATCTTGACCACAATGGAAGCAAATACCCTTTGAAGAAGTCTCTTTTGGGGTAGTCTCTTTGCCTTTCTTCTTAGCCATTTTTCCCTTAGCCATTTCGAGCACGTTGATCAATTCGAGTATGGTAGGTACTTTATGAACCATCTCATAATCGAGCACAAACTGTGCAAAACTATCGGGTAACCTTGCCATAATCAAGTCTATACTCAATTCAGGATCCATCTAATGACCCAATTGATCCAGCCTCTTAGTGTGATTATACATCTGCAGCGCATACTACACTGGAGACGTCCCCATCTCCATCTTGGAATTAAAAAGAAGCCTGGTGACTTTGAACCCTTCAAAGGCCGCCTGCTCATTATAATGTTCCCTTAGATGGTGTACCATGGAATATGCATCCTTAGTCTTATACCGTCTCTGAAACTCAGGTGACATGGAGGTGTGGATAATCAATCCCACCCTCGCACTATCAACCAAGTGTTTCTTATATGCCCTTTGAACACTTTCAAGTGCATCAGCAGTTGGGGATCCAGGGATTGGCCTAGTAATGACATAGGCTAATTCTTCTTCATTGAGAACTATTCTCAAATTCTTCAGCCAGTATAAGAAGTTAGGCCCGGTTAATATATTGGCATCCAGTATGGATCGTAAGTTCACGATGGTCGACGTGTTTCGATTCTTCACAACCTAGATGTAAAAGAGATTATGTTAGATTGTACTTAAAATACATAATTATTACGGCTTGATAATCATGCATTATGGCTCCCACTATTTTATTGCGAATCCATAGCCCTCACTATTGATCGAAGAACCTATATGGAGGTTCTCCTAGCGGGTCGATATCCCATATCACTGAGAATCACCTTAGGGTTAGCCCAACAAGCTATCTCGGGTCAAAGGGTAGGTATCCTTGATCATACCAATTGCATTCGTACGCAATTTAAGGAATCCAATATCGCCGGTGACCTTGGGGTGCTTGACAAGCCTCTTAGATCAATAGTATTCCAATTTTCAATGCGATGCAACTATCGAATCCAGTGTTATCAGCGATTTGTGCACTATCAGCACAGGTTATCATCTCATGAAAAGCGTGTTGCATCTTATGTATACTAACCCAACCACGTCTCTATCCAACATTAACCTTGGGGTTAGCCAATAGCTAATGAGTCTAGTTAGAACCCTGACCCACGTCGGGAAAACTCATTTCCATGGATAGAACATGCTCTTGTGGAGGAAGGCTTGGGGTTAGCCCAACAACCTCAATCTCCAAAAGGAACTCTCGTTCACACCATATTAGTGGAAGACGTTAGCCTTAATATTATTCATGGAAGGTTTTCTTTATTTAGATCCTCATCCTTTTCATTAGCATACGTATCCATTCATCTCCACGAAATTGTAAGGATAGTTACTCTAACTATGGCATGATTATGAACATCCTAAAATCAATTCCATGAGCTATAATGGAATTGACTAGGTCAAACCTAGGGATATGCATGATTATTACAACCCTTTAAAATAAATCAAATTTACAATCTTCAAGGTCTTTTTTCTTGGATCCTTTTCCACACTTCTTTCTCCCTTTGCATCTTCAACAACTTATCCTAATCCAGTGTAATCTAATTACATACATTTAATGAGAATAACCTCAAGTTACATTTGAGGGGGATTTAGATGAAGAGAAGTACATAGAGACATTAGAGAGAGGCAGGGACACACATGCCCTATTTATCCAAAAAGAAATAATAATCAAATGCAGTATGCTCAATCACCATTGGGTAAAGTCCATAATCATCCATCAGCTAAAATACACCCTTAAACATGCATTCTCTAACGCAATCCATCAAAAGTTGAAGGTAATGGTACCCCATGATTTCAAAAGCACATTAAAGGTTTTTCAACACTTGAAATCAAATTGATCCATTTTGTTTTTTTTTGTTCCTTGGTGAACAATGACCTCGATTCAACTTGAACTAAATTTGTCCTCACATCCGATTCATTCCAACACTTGAACAAATAACCCCTTTTATTCAACACTTAAACAATTTCAGGATTCAACATCTTGAATCATGAACCCGATTCAACTTCTTGAACCATAAACCCTATTTAACTCCCCAAATTTGGTTCAACACGCCAAGACCATTATTCGATTCAACCCTTGAGCGTAATTTTTTCAGGCGTTTTTGTCATGAGTCACCTCTTAGGTAATTTCAACGCCAGTTTTGAAATCCATGATTCTAGAAATTTTAAAGCTAAATGGTTCAGTTTTAATTTGCACATTTCTATTTTAGACACATAAGAATGTCGTGTTCAAAACTTGTGTAAAACCAAACAAGAAACATAACGAACAAGGAACCAATAGTCGTGCGTCTGTATCGTATCGCTCGTCGATGTATGAGATATAACCGCGCCGCCCTCACGTCCGGCGTCGCCGTCGTTGAGATTTAGGGTATGATGACGTCGATAATGCCGTCGGCGATCGCGATCGCGTTGCGCGCCGCGTGTGGCGTTGGGGCGTCGCGGCGTCGCCGTCGTTGGAATCGTGATGGCGACAACGTCATGTCGATCGCAGTCATCTGTATCACATCGCGTCGTGTCGTAATCGCGTCCACAATATCGAAACGTTGCGACGCTCTAGGTTCGAATGAACAAGGCTGCGACATTGGGTGCCAACGTCGTGACATTAGGTGCCAACGTCGCGACGTTCGACACGAACGTCACGACGTTGTTGGGTTTTCCAACGACGAGAAAGTTTCAAAAATCCAATCTTTGGGACTTTTACACACTTCCAAGTTGTTCTTTCTTCATGTTAACTATCCTAGATCATTTCATGACCTCATACATCAAGACCAACACTGGATCTAAACCTTTTCATACCAAAAATCTCATTTTTGAAACATTGAAAAACATGGGTACCAAAAACCGAAAACTCTCAACATTAAACCGATTTTGAGGCACACAAGGTTGCTCTGATACCCCTGAAGGGTTTCGTGGGAGAAGCGACACGCGATGCTTGTGAAAATACAAAAAATCCCAACAAAAACCCATCAAGGGGATCCCTAGTAGCATCAAACGGGTTCTACAACAATGAGAAAGTGTAAGATTACCTTGGAGTCGTTCCAAAAGCGAAATGGTGGTCGAGGCAACTGGTCAGGCGAACCAAGTCTGGGTTCGTCTCTAGCAGTATCCACACGAAGAGTGGGAGTCGACTGACCTCAAGGCAATGGTCTTGAAAGGATCAGTCTTTGTGATCTCGATCCGAAGGAAGCCAAAATCGGGTCTCTCGATCTCACAGAACCTTTCTTGAGATGAGAGCACTTTGGCCTTTTCATAAGACTCCGGCTTTTCTCTCAAAAGGTCATCCTTCTTTAGGGTTTCCATAGCATTCTATTTATAGGAAAACCCCCCATCATGTCTAATGACCAAAATGCCCCTCACTCTAAGTGATGATGAAACAACATCCTGCGTTATAGCAGAATCCCACATGACCCTAAGCCGAGGTACAAGCCCAAGCCTATTATCTCTCTAAGTGAGGGCTTTCGATCTGGGATTCCACTAATCTCGTGACATTTCATTCATGAGAATTAACTCCCTCATATTTGGATCACATCCAAATCCGTTTCATATCAGCCCCACACTCTTCTAAGTGTGTGACACAATGAGTTAGGTTATGTTGGCCATGATTCAACTATTGGATTAAGCGAGTCAAGATTGGTATCTATGACACATCATGACCCCGGAATTGATCGGAAGTCAGTGAATTACGTGCATACCCTTCCATAGACAAATGCCGCGAGATTTGTCCTTTCACCAAATATACCTACTTGGTTCGAGCATGGACAATTTTGTAGCTCTACTAGGTAGGTATGCCACGCTAGCCCAGTGATATTTATCTTGTCCCCAGATTCATCACTCAACCTTTATGCACTTGAAGACACTCTTCAAGACATTTTCACTATGGCTAGAGATTCCTAAGTAATGATTTCGATAAGAGGCCTTAGGTATACTCTCCCTTTATTGGGAGTGGCGAATCCTTTGTTGGCTACTCAATTATAGAACACCTCCAAACTATACAATCACTCATCCCGATGACGACCCTAGACGCGTGGATTAAAGGTCAATCTGGGATCAACATCAAGATATCCTTAAGCACCTCAAGTCTAAGGATACTTGCACCATTAACTATATTGGGACAATCATCTACATTTAAATAGATGATCCATATGATTGTCTCATTATAGGTCTCCGTCTTAGATACTCTTAGAAAGCATCCACCTGGCCTTTCACGGTAAACTCTTTTTATCACAGTTTATAAGATCTATAAGATCTACTGCTTGATCTAATCAAGGAGTATGACATGTGCTAGTCTGTTCGGATCAACAATGTCTAGTCTTGTTGATCCTATGACTAGGGATAATTTAGACACTAACATAATTGCACATGATAGGAATCTTATTGTCATGATCCCATCATGATTTCCTTCATGTTATGTTATGTATCATGGACTTCATTAATTCAATTAAAGATATGTATCAATTCAACGTATGAATATCAAATTAACGAAGAAGCCTTTCATATTAAATAATACGTTGTGCGTACAATAAGTGCTAATGGCGACTGTCTTTAGAGCACTTCTCTAACAATTTTACCCAACTTCCTTCAAGTCCATTATTCCTCTATAAATCTATTTTATTTAGAATTTGGAATCATCCAATTCGAAGCACCGAAGCTCCAGATATATCCTAAACATCTGAGACTATTCTATTTTCAATCTGAACGAGAATTTTGCCCAACGGGGCTCAGCTAGATGAATTTACGGGCTGTGGGGTTAAATTTGAATACACTTATTTCAGGGAAATTTGTTCTCCTAGAAGTCTAGTTTACTAAAAAATTTGAATCACTCAATTTGGATAAATGAAACTCAACTTATGGCCTAAATACAGCGGATTCCGAAACACCAAAGTTGTATCGGAGGCGAACTAGATTGACCGAAAGCAGGCCTCCACTTTGTGAATTTTAAGGTCAATGGGGTCCAAATTTGAATATACTTATTTCAGGGAAATTGATTCTCCTAAAAGTCTAGTTTACTTAGAAATTTGAATCACTCAATTTGGATGCGTTAAACTCAACTTATGGCCTAAATACCAAAACTGTATCAAAATTGAACCAGTATTGACCCGAAAATAGAGTCTCACTTTGATGAATTTCTGGGTCTAATGGAGTCCAAATTTGGATATACTTATTTCAGAGAGATTTATTCTCCTAGAAGTTTAGTTTACCCATATTTTGAATCACTCAATTTGGATGAGTGGTGGCTAAGTTATGGCCAAAACAAAAATATGGGTTTTGGAAAATTGACAACGTCTCCCCTAAAAAACCCAACATTTCCTTTATATAAAAATTTCTCAACACTAATCCAAACAACCATATAACATCTTAGAGCAACCCCCAAAACTGAAATAAACCAATCAACATCATTTTTATACCAACTTAGGGTTCTTTCTAAGCCCGAGCCATGATAAGGAAAGGGGTTAGGGTTTGATTTCTTACCTTTAAATCTTTGATTCTTCAACACCAATCTTCCTTCTTCCTCTTGATCACCTTAATCCTTGATTTAATGGAGCAAAGACTACTAATCTCCCTTTCTCTCTCACAACCAAAAAAGCCCTAGCACTTTCTCTCCCTTTCTTTTGCCAAATGTGCAAAATGCCTTTCAAAGACCAATATTTGGTCTTTAATCAAAAACCTTCACTAAGCCTTGTTTGGCTAGCCCACAAATTTCTCTTTCCTCATTTTTGCATTTTTAAGGTTTCATTTCACTTTTATTTTCAATACACTTTATCACATTTTCATTTTGGCATTTACACTTCTCATTTATGACCCTTTGGTCCTCATTTGACATTTTTACTAAATTTTTCTGACTCCTATATAATTTTCAGGTTTTTATCATTTTTCGTTTTTAGCAATTTAAACGTTGAAAAAAATACAATTTAATTAATTTTATACCCTAAACATGTTATAAAATTGTTAGGGTATTTTCAGAGCGTTACAGATGCAATATTTTCTACTATAATCTCTCATCTCTACACAATCTCTCGAACCAGGTGATACTTCCTTTCGATGTGCTTGCCTTTCCTATGATTCCTTGGTTCTTTGGCTTGAGCAACAACCCCACCGTTATCACAGTACAAGATCATAGGATTAACAACCTTAGCTATGACTCCTAATTTCATAAGGAATTTCCTAAGCCATATCGCTTCCTTAGCTGCCTTTGATGTTGCCACATATTCAGCTTTCATAGTTTAATCAGCAATACATGATTACTTCATACTCCTCTAACTAACAACTGCTCCACCCAATGTAAAAACATATCCAGAGGTGGATTTCCTCAAATCTGCATCTGGGTGAAAGTTAGAATTAGTATATCTTATATGGGCCAACTCATCACCATGATAAACTAGCATATAATCTCTCGTTCTCCATAGGTACTTGAGTATATGCTTCACAACGGTCCAATGTTCCCTACCTAGATTAGATTGATACCTACTCACTATTCCAACTGAATAACATATATATGGTTTGGTCTTGAGAAAGATTGATTCCATATCTAAAATGTGTAAATCATTTTTTTTTTTTAATCTTGCATGTTGTACTTAGAAAATTTACTATCTATATAATTTTCTTGAGAAAGTGCAATAATCTTATTCTTTCTATCTCGTATATCTTAATACATAGAACATATTGCCCTTCTCATAACTCATTCATTTGGAATTGAGTAGCTAACTGGATTTTTACCTTTGACAACATCTCAAAGTCGTTTCTAATCAACAAAATGTCGTCCACATATAAAGTTAGGAAAACCACTATATCATCCTGCACCTTTCTATGTACACAAGGTTTCTCTTCATTTTGATCAAAACCAAAAGATTTGATTATCTGATCAAAATGTTTGTTCCATGATCTTGATGCTTGCTTAAGTCCACATATGGACTTATGCAACTTGCATACCATGTGTTCTTGACCTTCATTTATGAAACCATTTGGTTGCATCATATAGATGTTCTCTTCAAGATAGTCATTAAGGAACGTTGTCTTGACATCCATTTATCATATTTCATGATCATAATATGCTGCAATGGATAGAAGTATTATGATGGACTTGATAATGGAATTAGTGAAAAAGTTTCCTCATAATCAAAACCTGATTTTTGACTATAACCTTTTGCTACCAGTCTGGTTTTATATGTCTCAAACTTTTCATCTACTCCTTTATTTCTTAGGGTAAATCCACAAGAGTCCACACATTGTTAGAATATATGGATTCTAATTCTGATTTCATAGCCTCTTTCCAAAAACCAAAATCCTTATCATTAATTTCTTCGTAGTAACCTATGGGATCATACTCATGTGACTCTAGGATTGTCCAAGATGATTCTCCTATCAACGTGAGCTTAACAGGTGGTCTAATGACCCTCCCACTATGACGAGGCATATTTGGTGTATTAGTATCAAGTATTAGTGGTTGTGGATCAAAAGGAATAACATTATTGTGGATGCTAGGGAATTCAGTCTTTTTTTCATCTATTCATTAATGATCCTAATTATGTGATTAATGATGTATTCTTCTTCAATGAACTTAGCATTTGTACTTACAAATACCTTCATGTCAGATTGACTGTAAAAATAGTAACCCCTTGTACCTTTTGGATATCCAACAAACCAACGCAATTTTGACTTTGCATCCAACTTGTCAGATGACTACTTTAATACATAAGTAGTACAACCCCATATGCGGATATGACTTAAAATCTGTTTCCCACCTGTCCACATTTCCATGGGTGTCTTTGGTATTGACTTGGATGACGTCATATTCAGAATGTAAGTTGTTGTCTCTAGGGCATATCCCCAAAAGGATAAAGGTAATATGGAAAGACTCATTATTGACCTTACCATGTTTAACAGAGTTCGATTTCTTCTTTTTGCCACTTCATTTTGTTGTGGAGTTCCTAGAGCACAAAACTGCAACTACTCCTTGAGGAAAGAAACAAATTCAATAGACATGTACTCACCACCTTGATAAGAATGAAGTGATTTAATGTGTCTCCCTAATTGTTTCTTTAACTCAGCCTTAAATTCCTTGAATTTATCCAAGGCCTCAGGTTTTTTTTCTTCATTAGGTACACATTCATATTTTGAGTAGTCTTCAATAAAAGTGATGAAATACTCATAGCCATCTCTTGCATGGACACTAAATGACCCACACACATTTGAGTGTATCAAATCCAAACATCCTTCAACTCTAACTCTTTGGCTATAAATGATCTCTTGGTCATTTTACCTTGAACACAATTCTGACATAGTGGTAGCTGCTCTAGGTTCAAAGTGACTAATGACCCACAACTCACTAGTCTTTGTATTCTTTTCAAATTTATGTGGTTAATCCTTAAGTGTCATAACTGAGTTTGATTGATACTAGACTATTTTCTTTTCAATAATTTTTCCATGTTATCAACTTGAATCACAACACAATCAATATGATATAAATTATTCATCAATTTCGCCACATGTAACAACTTCATTTTCTTTTAATAGAAACAAAAGTTTTATTAAAAGAAATTGAATAACTGTCATTACATAATTTAGAAATTTAAAATAAATTCTTTCTAGAATTTGACACAAATAAACAATCATGCAAAACTACAATTAAGATCCTCTATAGCTATGACTGATTGATGCTAACGGAAAGAAGACAAACATATTTATCTTGAGAATCAAATTGGTGTTGGTCAGTATGTGTTCATTACTAGCATAACATGTATAATTATATATACAATTTGCGCTAATAGTATATAATATAACACTCAAAATTACATACATCAGTACAAGATAAATTAACTTCCATGAGAACTTGCTATCCTACTTTAGGCAGGTCTAGCTTCTCAAAGTTAATAAGATATATAATCTAATCAATCCCAAAAGTCCCTTATCCTTAGACTAGGTGATTGACTTACCCTTTAAACTTTGGCCTCTTGAGAAAATAAATAGGAACTATTTTAGATAGTTTATTATTTTCTTCAACTTAGGTGTATGAACCACTGATCTTAGTTTCAATATTTCTTAAGTAAAGAGCCCTAACTTTAGGCTAGTTGCTCCCACTAAAATGTTTATTAACTAACCATAAGAGAGTCTCTTAACTAGGATCCTCACGTCTATCTAACTTTAGGCTGATCTAAACATGAATCCCAAGACCCTTTCAGAGGAAGTCCGTAGGCTTGCTAAATCTTCTCTCACTTAATTATTTTAAAAACTTGAGTCTTTTGAAATTTATGTCATAGCCTGCTTATTCTTAAATTTAACCGAATTTGATATCTAAATTTCTCTAACTTAGCACATTTCTTTAGTCAAACTAATTATAGAATAAGCACTATAAACATACTACATATAATTTTCCCGAACATGTAAGTTGTTTACTTTAAATTTATCATTTAAAATATCTTAAAACAACAACACGTCTTAATTAAATCCATCATTTTATTAATAAATTAAATTATATATCTATTTAAGAATTATCCATTAAAGGATAATTCTTATTAAAATATAATTTAATTCTTAGTAATATAAATTAAATTATATATTTGTTTAATAATTATCCATTAAAGGATCATTCTTATTAAAATATAATTTAATTCTTAGTAATACAAATTAAATTATATATCTATTTAACATTTATCCTTAGGATACTTCTTGTTAAGAGCATAATTTAATTTCTAATAACTCTAAATTAAATTATTTAACAATTTAACATTTTATCTATTAAAGATAAATCTTGTTAAATAATTTAACTCATAATAATATAAATGAAATTATATATCTATTTAACATTTATCATTTAGATAATAAGTTTTATTAAAATTTAATTTAATTTTAATAATAAATTAAATTATTTATCTATTTAACAATTATATTATAGAATAATTCTTGTTAAATATAATTTATGCTGTAATAAATTAAATTATATATTTAATTAACAATTATCTATTAAAGGATAATTCTTATTAAAATATAATTTGATTTTTAATAATAAATTAAATTATATCCATTTAAAAATTATCCATTAGAAGATAATTCTTGTTAAAATATAATTTAATTTTTAATAATAAATTAAATTACATATATATTTAAAAAATATCCATTATAGGATAATTCTTGTTAAAAAAAATGATTTAATTCTTTGGAATATATTAAATTATATATCTATTTAACAATTATCCATTAAAAGATAATTCTTCTTAAGAAATATAATTTAATTCATAAAAATGATAAATTATATATATATATATATATATATATATATATATATATATATAACATTATAAGATAAATCTAGTTAAAATACAGATTAGAACATAATAATAAATTAAATTATTTGTCTATTTAACATTTATCTTGATAAATCTTGTTAAAAATTAATTTAATTCCTTAGAATAAATTACATTATATATCTATTAAACAATTATCCACTAAAGGATAATTCTTATTTAAATATAATTTAATTCCTAAGAATAAATTAAATTATTTATCTATTTAACATTTATAAGATAAATCTTGTTAAAATATAATTTAATTTATAATAATAAATTAAATTATTTATCTATTTAACATTTATCTAGATAAATATTGTTAAAAAATAATTTAATTCCTCATAATAAATTAAATTAAAACTAACTTATCTAGGATTTTTCTCGATGTATAAAATAATCCAAAATTAGTTAAACAAATAATTCCAAAACTCGGTTCAAACGAACTGAACGAAAGGAAACATGAACTTTAATTAAATTCTTCTCTTTGTGCAAGCAGTTTGTGCATCAAGAATTACATGAAGTAGACTATTTACCAAACAGATTTATGTACAACAAATCAACCACATTGGTGCACCAAACAAATCACATTAACCTATGTCAATATCTAGGTTCTAGTTTGACTGGAATGTTATTTACATGCATATATTAAATATCAAATTAATAAAAAATTATTGTTATTTTTATTATCTTATGAAATTTTAAGATTTCAGATATGGAATCTAGGAAACTTGCTCTGATACCAGATGTTGGAGTCCCAAGACATCCCTCCAGGAATCTATGATTTCATACGCAATAGAAGAAAAACCATGAACAATGAAATAAAATATATTTTATTGACTTGGCAAAATATATACTAACTAGAATGGAACTGATCCGTGAATCTTGCAAGCAATAACCGATTTATAGGTCTTGACCATGGAGTGTGGGCTCCAAGAACAATCCAATGCCTTTTTTCTTTTTGATCTAGGGCACAGAGAAATTATCTTTCCTATGAAATTAGTCTATTTTCACACTAAACCTAAATATAATGTTATATTTATAATAAAGTTTAGTGGGCCATTGAATCCACTTACAAACTTGGGCCTATAATTAGCCCATATAAGTTCAATGGTCCAACTTAATTAAAACTCCAATTTGCTTATTTCGGCTTAGTTCTAACATAAATGTCCTTAACTTATAGTTAGTCATATGTCAAATTTAGTCCCCGAGTTTTTTCGGTCCACAAGAGCTCCACAAGAGCCCTAGACTTAGGCTTGTAGCCCATCCATGACTCTATTCTCATGGACTTGCAAAGATAAACAAACTAAAGCTATCCACGTAACGCTCCATCTTAACGGCGTTTTAATGTCCGTTTGTCCATTTAAGCAAGTCTGTGTCGGTAGGAGCATGAATAAGTTACGACACTAAACGTCTAGAACACATATGGATTGAAAAAAAAACTCATGAATTAAATTGGACATACGATTATAAGTCAAGGAATATTTATGTACTTTATCCTTTAATATCTCAATTCTAATTTTTTTACACCCAAAAAGGTGATATGACTACACATGATATGATAGATATTACTTATCATTTGCTAGTGTGTAGGACTTGGATTTGTTACGATGAAGCCGTAAGTTCTAATTTTCAAATAGAAACAATATTATATATTACTTTACGTATTGTATTCCAGGTTTAAAATTGTCAAAGGATTTCCTTTAATGATATTGTAAAGGTTATTTATTTATTTATTATATGTGATTTTCCACCCACAATTTTAATTTTCGGATTTTCGGTTTTGTATTAATCAATATCTTCATTATTAAATTTTTGTCAACAAAATTCTTCAAGTGTTTGAGTGAAGGAAGTGCAAAGATTCTTGTAATAAATTGGTTTAGAAGTTTTGATTAATGCAATGAATTTACCACGTTTAGGAATGAAAATACAAAGAGGAATAAGAATATAAAGCAACCAATCATGTCTGATAGTATGTTGAAGGTTTAAATAGTTAGGACATAAGAAAGGAAGATGTTTGGATTTAATTTTCAATAAAAATAATTTATTACATTATAACTATAATTGAAGGGTTTAATTATATATATATATATATATATATATATATATATGTATATATATATATATAAAAGCAAAAGA
The DNA here is from genome assembly GCA_016808115.1 of Tetrastigma voinierianum. Lineage (NCBI taxonomy): Eukaryota > Viridiplantae > Streptophyta > Magnoliopsida > Vitales > Vitaceae > Tetrastigma > Tetrastigma voinierianum. The sequence continues at coordinate 553,152 of JAEQBH010000234.1, read as the reverse complement.
ATCGAAAAATGGAATTTAGGGACATGGACTAAAAAACCTTGACGTGTGCGGGGGACACTGGCCCTCCCTCCCTCCTTCGCGTACAAACATACCACGTACGTATGTGCATGAAATCGATTGACCATATTTTACTAAAACAAAATTTTATTTATTCATTTATTTATTTCTAAAATTTAATTAACTCAGTATGATTCTGCTAAATCTTTCCATTGATTGAGGTGAGGTCACGTTTGTTTTTTACTCCAATACAATTTTTGTTGTGCTTAATAATATTGAGTATTTAATTATTTATTTTTTTGAAGAAAAATATATATTTAAATTTTAAGAAAATAAAATTTTAAATAGAAAGTTAAAATACATATACTTTTATTTTATTAACATGAAAGAAATCATGAGAGTTTCAATTGGATCATACAATATATGATTTTCTTATATTTGAATATCTAGTTTTTTTTAATAGAAAAAATATTAAAAAAACATTACGAAAAAGCCAAAAAGTCAAATATTTGGATGACATTTGTTTTTTGGCTTTTTACTAAAAGCAAATTTGCTTTAAGTATTTAGTTTATTTGATTTTTTACTTTTTCATGACTTATTGCTGAATTTTTAAAATAGTTGGTTGAATAGAAAAAACCAAAATATTTGACTTTTTTAGTTTTTTCTTAATACTTGTTTTAATGTTTTTTCTATTAAGAAAAAACTAAATATTCAATTATGAGAAAATCACAAAATGAGCCCAACCCAATCTGAGAAAACCCAAGGCCATGAGAATCAGCCTATAAAAAGGTCCAGAGATATTTTTGGAATTTTAAAATAAATTTTCAAAGCTGTCAACAAAGAATGTTAAGACTTTGTCTCAAAAGCAAAAGTGGAGGAGATTTTCTCCAAGGAATTTGGACATGTTGGAAGTGCGTGGGCGTGGTGGAAAATTGCTTGGGGGCGAAGACTTTAGTGGAGACATGGACCCAATTATTGGAGAAACTGGATGCAATTATCAGAATGCCTTATAAAGGAATCAAAGCATCGTGAAGAAACGCAAACTTTCAAACACTCAAAACCAATGTAGGAGCATTTAAGCATTTCTCTTATTCTTCTACAATTTCAACAGCGTTTTTATTTAGATTCCTAACTTAGTTTTATATGTTCTTTCCAAGTACTTTGTCACTTCAAAGCTTTCTTGCATCAACATTTGATTTTTAGTCCAATTCTATAATGAAATATGCTTGTAAAACCCAAGAAAATTCTAATTTTCTGAAAAATGGTAAAATGGTAATTTCAGTTAAAATCCGGAAATTTTCTAAATCTCGGATGATGAAACAGACTTCACCGTTGGAATCGTCTTACAAAATCTAGGTACCACGTCGAATTTCATCAAATTCCCAAGACAATGGTTTCACGCGAGGCACAGTATAAATCGGTGCCTTATGACAACTTGCGAGACACTACGCGACAAAGCCACCTACTACACGTGCATCTACGTGACACACGTTGTAATGATTAGTGAGAGGATAGAGATAAATCTGCATTAAGCTATGTGTCAAAAGCCCTCAAAAGTTCAATGAAGGGACAAAGAGGAATTAAGGAAAAGTAAATTAAAAGAATAAAAGCTAATAAAAGGTCATCTTCTCCATTTTTCTCTCGGCTGGTGCATACAAGTGAGGGGGGAGAACTAGCTTTGGGAGAGAGAAGCGCAACTTCTCTCTAGATTTACTTCCGCTTTCGACCATCGGTTCGTCGCCAAGAAGCAAAGTTGATCTAATGCGTAAGGTCTACATGTGTGGATCGATTTTGTGGAGTTTCAATAAACTCAAAGAGGTGGTCTTTTCCTTACTTGGTTTATTCTTTGGCTAGGAGCCATTTTAATGGACGTGGGATTTGTTAGTGCCTGATGGCCGTGTTTTGCTTTCAAAATATTTGGACCGGTGAAGAAAATCCCAGTGGTCAGGAACAAAGGCTGAGACCTAGGTTCTTACCGCTCATGTGGGATTTGTGTGTGATTTTTGTGTTACTGGGTGATTCAAAATGAATCATTAATCGTTTATTAGCCTACGTTAAAGCACTTACGTTATCGCTTACGAATCTGAATAACATGTGATTAGTAGATGTAAATTTGTTAATATACGATGATTTATATATTAACATGAATTGTTTGAAATGGCATAATTTATCTATACACTGGCACCCTTCTAGAATGATAGGTAAGGTGTATGCATGACATGAAAGAAAAATAAAAAGGAAAATGGTTGTGAAAGGAATTTCAATGAAGATTTTTCGAGAATCGGTTGAGATTGTCCAACAATTCACCGGAGGGGCCTTGAAGAATTGTTTCCTAAGAGTTATCCAACAAATTCGAGATCGAGGGTTGTCCAATAAATTTTACCAAAATCCTGTAGCATGTTTTCTAGAAAAAATTTTTTGTGTTTTGAAAACAAGATTTTCTCACATTTGGCTTCTTGTAGTGAAAAAAGAGTGGCTCAGAAGGGAAAGGGTGAGTCACATTCTCATCCACATCATGTAGACATTCAAGTAGGATCATGTATTTTATTGAGTGTGTTTAGTTGCCATTACATGTGCACTTAGGTGGGGACTAACCCATGTAGGAAATTATCACTATCAGCATTGCTCACCCCGGGCTTATAAATACGGCTTGCAGGCTGTGGAGTGCCTGGAAGACGACGCCATTGCAGGTCGTTTTGAGAAGAAAGCCGACATGTGGCTTTGATTTCATTTTTGTAAAACATGTATTAGAATTCTAAATTTTAATATATGTTTGTATTAAGAGTGATGTAATTAACTCTTGAACTATTGTAATATAGTTGATTAGATTTTTGGTGAGTATTGATATGGGTCAAGTGTTACTTTTACTATGTATGGGTCTCATGATATGAGACATACAGGTTTTCCGCGGGTTGACGGGTTGTCAACGGACCCCCGGGATTTGGGGCGTCACAATGCTATTTTTCTAGCTAGTTCGTTCAGTTTTCTCTTAGCTTTCGATTCAGTCTATGCAATTTAATTTTCAAGGTAATTTTCACTTAGAATTTAGGGAACTATCAAGGGAACTAGGGGATCCATTTGTCGTTTGAACAAAAGTTAGATTTCGACATAGTTTCAGTTTGGAAATACTATAATTTCCTAACAAGCCTGCGCATTCACCAATCTTTGTGATTTTTGTCCGTTCTGGTGAATTCCACTAGAAAATCCACTGAAAAATATTTTTGGCACGTTCGGTGGGACCATTTTTGTTGAAGAATGCCACTAAAATTGAGTAGTAAAACAATTATAGAGTCTCTAAACTCAGGATCTGATGATGTAGAAGCAGCATAGGAAGGAAGAGTTCTAGCCTTGGTAGAATATATAGAAAGCCTGATGAATTCTCTAGTATGATAGTAGGGGAATCCATCCAACAGCCCTATTGAACAAGTAGAAGGAAGGGGTGCAAGTAATGTGGATGTGCATATTCTTTTTTCTAATAATTTTAATGAATTTCAAGCTCTCATGCAAGAAATAAAGAGCGAATGAATGATCATGTCTGCCTTTATGGAAGAAATGAAACATCAATCTCAATCCATCTTGGAGAACCTTATAGAAAGGGGGAAACCAAGGTAGGAAGTTGCTTTTAAGCCTGAAAGACAATTTTCTAACGAACTCGAGGCAAAGATTCGAACCCACGAAGTCGTGGTGAATTTCACCGCTCACCCATGCAGCAGAGGTTGAGCTCAGAAAGACTTAATGCACGTGAGCCACGTACTGGATTTTTTGCTTAGACCAACCACTACACAACTCGAGCATATGAAGGGGGCTTTTCTTTCAATGGAGGTCCGAGGGGCATCATGCAGCCATCTGAGGGAGTGAATGGCAATAAGGGACAACAAGTTGAACAAGTTCCTTAGCAAGTTCAACAAGTTCCTCAACAGCCTTTTAGGCAACCACCCCTAGTACCAGATTTAGGAACAGTCAAAGAGGCAGTGCAAGAGTTATATGGGCCAAGCCTTAGGCAAATTGGCCTCCTGGAGTTCTACAAACCTTATCCATAAATGATAGACAAGGAGAACCCCTACCCAAGGGGTACAAGATCCTTGATTTCTCTTTGTTCTCTAGAGAAGATGGCCAATCCACCTTAGAACATATTCCTAGATTCATTATGCAATGTGGGGAGTTGACTAACTACGAGAATTTCTATCATGTCAAACTTAGACTACTTCCTAACTCTTTGATAGAGGCAACGTTCACTTGGTATACAACATTTCCAAGGAACTCCATTCACAGTTGGTAGGAGATAGGAAGTGCAAGTTTCCACATCAGCCTCTGGTCGAGTCATGTGCATTAGAACTGTCTGCAGTGACTTAAAGAAATGGGGAGACTACTGATTTGTTCATCTCCCAGTTCAAGAAGATGAGAAATGTGATGCAAGATCCACTTTGAGATGAGTACGTGGAAATGGCCCAAAGAGGTTCGATATCAGCCGAGGAAAACGTATGGAATTTGAGATTTTTAAGAACTCGCAATGACATGTTAATATGAGTTGTCATAAAGAAAGTTACTAAAGGAAGAAGTCCATGGGAACTCATTGTTAAGAGTAACTCGGCATATACAGATTCATCTACTATAGGGACATTCACCTGTCCTCTGTTGGTAGAAAAGACACATGATTTGTGGAAGAAGGCACAAATTATAGATACACAGGTCCAATATACGTTTGAGGAATTGAAGATAGAGGAAATATTCGATTTCCTAGGAAAGAAAAATTCATTACCTTCCCTAAAGACCACCGAATCCCCAACAAGGATGAACTAAGGGGAAAGACTTACTATAAGAACCATAATTCATGGAACCATACTACTAATACATGTTGGGGTTTCAAAAATGTCATACAGGACAGGATCAACAAAGGGATACTCAAGTTCTCTAACAAAAAAGAGGCTATGGCAATTGATGAGGATCCTTTCCCACCAGTGGCCTTAATCAACACTGCCAACTTCGACTTAAGAGCATTTATAGAATTCAAGAAGACAGGAAAACTCTCTCTAAGAAAGGTATGGGTCACTAAATATTGTTTGGTTTGTGTTGATATGTTGAAAAATGAGTGGGCTGTAGTTTGTATAGATCCTCCATCAAGAAGAAATTTAGTGAAGAGGATACAATAGGGAATAGAGCAGCATAATCGATTCTCCAAAGAAAGGAAACTTTCACCAAAAGGCAAGATGAATTCCTTAGAAGATGAATTCGTTCCTCCTAGAGAAAAGGTTGTAGAAAGACACACCCTTCCATGGGGTAGGTTCACTGCTCCAAGTGAGAGTGATGAAGGCAGGTTTAGAGAATGTTCCTTAAGAAACAGAGCCTTTTCTCCTAGGGGTAAGTTTATTCCTCCAAAGGGTAGGTTCTTTTCCTTAAGAGAGAAGATTGCAGACAACTTCACTTCTTCAATGGAGAAGACAGGGGAAGGACATATTCCTCTAGTCATACATGTTTTTCCAAGAGGTGGGCTCAGTTCTCCAAGGTACAAAATGATGTCTCCAAGGACAAAATAACTTCTCCAAAAGATATGATGGGAATCAGACCTGTTTTTTTTTTCAAGGGAGAGGGTTGCAGAGATGGAAAGGCATGTGGTGTGTATCATTCCTCCTAGGGTTTTTCCTAGTCAAAGGTGGCATATAGTGCAGCATAAAAAATTTCCCTAAAGGCTATCCAAGACTCAAAAGATAAGGATGTAGAGGTAAAGAGCAGTTGATAAAAGGTAGTTCATTGATGTACATGATAAAACACTCTTGGAGGAGGCCATGGAATTAGAGAAAGTGAAGGAAGGAATGATTCCTAGCTTGGAAAAAACAAAGTTTGAGAGGAAAGCTACAGAGGATATGAAGTCAATGAGCAATGCAGATGAAGTAATGGACTCGGAGGCCTTATTAATAGTTAAAATCCCTATTTCTTTAAATTGTTCCATTGTTTCTTTAACATTGTCAACTATCTTCAAGTTAAAAAAGGCAAAGGAAGACTTAGTAGAGGTAGAAGAGAAGCACCTTGCGGCAAAGGAAGATGAGGACCACGATGGGGTCACCATAGAATCCTTTGAAGAATGCAGACCTTAGAAGGTGATACTTGAGAAACCTTCTATGAAGATGATGAAGCACATAAAAACTTTGTACGTAAGAGCCCATCTCAATGGCAAACCGATATCTAAGGTACTGATAGATAATGGATCAACAGTAAATGTAATGCCATTAAGGATGCTGAGAGCTCTAAGAGGAGCATTAATGATTTGATTGAATAGAGGTGGCTGAGTCTGCCTTTACTGAAGAAGTATCTAAGACCTTAGGGATATTACCTATAGATATCACCATTGGCAGCAAAACTGCATTATCTGCCTTCTTTGTGATAGACTCTACTGCAAATTACAACATTTTGCTAGGGAGAGACTAGATTCATGCTAACTGGTGTGTGCCATATTCTTTTCACCAGTTCTTATTGTTTTGGAAGGGTAATGTAGTGGAAGTGGTGAGGGTAGATAAGTAGCCCTTCATAGAGACTATAGGATTTGTGGAAGCTAGGTATTATGATCAGGAATTCAGTTCGATCAAGTTCACCAGCAGAAGGAAATTTAGGGGTCCCAAGGAAAGCATACATGAACTCAAAGGGCTATGTGGAAATCTAAAAGGAGGTAGCTACACTCCTAAAGGTGACTACAATCGTGCCTTACAGGTCGACGAGTGGTCCAATCATCGAGAAGATCGATGATGACTGATTACTCTCAAAAGGACAAGGCAGTAGCTGCAATTGCCATATTCAAAATGAAAATGCAGTAGACTGTGGAAAGGATTGAAGAAGATCACCTCTAAGACACCTATAGGGCTGAGATGATTTTTAAAGGGGATGTATATGAAGAAGATGAAGAAATACAGGCAAATGATTTGGAGCAAGCCCCTCCTAAGTTTGAAGACATCCAACCTCAAGTACATGACCCCATGGAGGATGTGAACCTCGACACTATGGAGGAGACAAGGATTTCTTATATTACTTCCTTGTTGCCTTCCGACTTGAAGGGATTATTGCAATATTGCAAGAGTTCAAAGATTGCTTTGCTTAGAATTATGACGAGATGTTAGGATTGGACAGAAGCTTGGTGGAACACTGCTTGCCTATCAAGTCAGAGTTCCACTCTTTTTAGCAACCACCCAAAAGAATGTCCAAGGAGGTAGAGCTAAAAGTGAAAATTCATCAGACCTACAAGGTATGTGTAATGGTTGGCAAACATTGTCCCTATGAAGAAAAAGAATGTGAAACTTAGAGTTTGTGTAGACTTTAGGGATTTAAATGTTGCCACTCCTAAAGACATGTAATGCCTATTGCTAACATGTTAGTTGATTCCACTACAAATAATGAGTTATTGTCCTTCATGGATGGTTTTTCTGGGTATAACAAAATCCTAATAGTTGTTGATGATATATCTAAGACTGCCTTCAGATGTCCTAGTTCCTTAGCCCTTTGGTTTAAAGAATGCTGGTGTAAGTTACGAAAGGGCTATGAATGCCATCTTTCATGATATGTTAGGCCACCACTTGGAGATTTACATTGATGACATTGTGGTTAAATCTAAGAAGGTCGCCGAACATGTGAATCATTTAAGGAAAAGTTTTGAAAATATGAGACTCCATTAACTAAGACTCAATCCACTTAATTGTATTTTGGAGTTCAAGCTGGAAATTTTTTAAGGTTTCTGATTCACCAAAGGAGAGTGGAAGTGGATCAAAACAAAGCCAAGGCCATCATTTCATCCAAGGCTCCTCCAAATAAGAAAGAACTTCATAAGTTCTTAGGTCAGGTGAACTATTTAAGGAGGTTCATTTCGAATATGGCAAGGAAAACTAAGGTATTCTCTGACCTAATCAAGCTGAAATAAGTAGAAGAGTTTAAATGGGAGGAACAACACCAAGAAACTTTTGATGGAATCAAAGGCTACCTTTCTAAACCCCCTGTTTAATGCCACCTCTGAGGGGTCGACCACTCAAACTCTATCTATCAACTGCAAAAGAGTCTATAGGATGCCTTATGGCACAAAATAATGTTGAAGGCCATGAGCAAGCTATTTCCTATTTGAGTAGAGTCCTAAATTTCGTAGAAACAAGGTATACAACCATTGATAAGTTGTGTTTGACCCTATACTTTGCATGTACGAAATTGAGACATTACTTGATCAAGTCATAAGCTTAAGTGGTCTCCCAAACCGACTTGATCAAACACATGCTAAGCCAACCCTTAATCATTAGAGGAATCAAGAAATGGTCCCTTGTTTTGTTAGAGTTCACCTTGGTCTATTTTCCACAGAAATCAATAAAAGGGCAAGCTTTAGCTAATTTTCTGGCTGATCATTGCTTGTCCCTTGAGGTGTACTTAATATGTTCCCAAGTGTAGGAACTCAATGTCGCCAAGCATAATAATTCTATGGGAAGTCCACAGGTCATTTCCACAGAGAGTGGTGTTCTAAAGGGATCCTTAGGTATCGGAGACCGATGAATGTGCAACAAAGTAAATCAAGTAGGGGGAGGGTTGATTGTTCGACGAAGAACCGATTGAATTGAGATTATATTATCCACAAGAAAGACAATTGATAGGATTCTCTTTGCTTCACTATCCAATCACTGTGTAACAAGTGTCTCTCACTTATGTTCTCATCTAGGGTCCATTGAGGAATGGTCCTTGATGGAAGATATGACTTTAAAGGTTGTTCACAAAAAGAAGGATAGAAGAATGATGTCAAATGCTCACTTAGAAAGTCTATACAAACACTCAACATGCATTTAGGTTCAAGCACAATGTGTACCAAAATTCTCTTGTTCACACATTGTCAAGAATATGCCAAACTGAGCATTTAGAGAGAATGTGGTAATTATTTAATATCATACAACTTCCATTGAAGCACAAGGAGTGAGAGAGCATTGGTACCTTTTTTGGTGATGAGTTTCCACCGTTTGAATCTTATCTTGGAGATTTAGAACTCCATTAAAGCTAGGAAATGACTAATAAATGCAAGAACATCCAACATAAATGCAAGTAGAGGAGAAATAAATGCTATAGATTGATGTAAACCCGAATGGAACAAGTTTAGATATAAAGCTACATACTAAAAGACTTAGATTAAGGGTTACAAGAGTTTAACTACAAGAACAAACAAGGATCTAAGCTATGCAAAGTAGATATTGCAAGAAACCCTATAAAAAAATAGAAAACCCTAACTAAGACCAAAGGAAAACCTAAGTAGGAATTGTGTCTCAACTCAGCTACTCCAGTGGCTTAAAATACACCCCCATTCGGCTACGAGCAGGGGAGCAAAAGGCGGCTAATTGCCCTTTCACAAATATCATAATTTCGGATACGCCCAGTTGAATCTTAAGTACCAGGACCGATATAATTTCGGTATGGAGGTGCTCACCTCATTAGACTATGACTTAGAGTACGATGCTCACACATCCGGTGCCGGTGCTCATGCCTTCCTCTGCACTATTAATACCCTTAGTGCGGTACTAGATTTTGATGCTCGATTACTCCTTTCTAACACAACAACCTTAGTCACAGGTGGTACTAGATTTTGAGAATGCGGTACTCATCTTCAAATTCTACATAATTCCTTTCCTTAGATGCATGGAACCTCGAGTGACCATCCCTGCAACTTCGAAAGTCCTTAATCATATTGAGGAACCATTCCTTAGGTTGAGGAGAAAGGAAGAATAAAATTTGAGTAGGCTTTGGTGAATTGCTTCGAAATTCGGCTCCGCTTGGAAGTGAAAATGCGCATAAGTGCTTTCTTCAAAACATGGTTGTCCTCTAAGCATCCAAAGGCACTTCAAAAGGTCACGAAGGAACATTAAACATCTTCTGAGCATAAAAGCAGAGAAAACAAAGTCAAAAGCACATGTTCTACATAAACTAAGGGCAAAATACGAGCTAGAAAGGCTAAAAGCAAGTATAAACATTGTACTTATTGTCTTAGACACACCCCCCCAACCTACATCTTACTAGTCCCTAGCAAGATTTGAACTAAGAAGAACTAAAACAACTAAGAGGCATAACAACGCACAAAAGAAATTAGTTGAGCATTGAAAATTTCCAAAATAAGCAAACATGAACATGGTACTACAACTATACAAAATATGCCAACATTTGAACTCAATGAGCACCGACAATTCCAAGTGTAGTGATAATCCAACGAGAACTTTCACAAAACCAACAACACTCATACAGAGGAACAAAGACACTGAAAAATGGAATATAATGAAGTCACCTAAAGGGAATAAAACTTCATTGATGAAAAACAAGCATTTAACAATGACCAAGTACTTAAGCATATATAATATTCATAAAGGAACAACCAACAAAATTAAAATAAAAAAGGACTTCTAGGATGTAATGACCACGAGTTACACAAAAGGGCTTTCAAGAAACAAAATGGGTGTTGGCATGACATGGTTGAGGTTGCTACCCTATTGCTAACACCACCCTATGCTAACCTAAGAAATCCAACTACTTTTCTTCAAAATCCTCTTCGTCAATTGAGAACGCATCTTCATCCATCATTAAGCTCGTCAGAATCCCCTTCCAAGTTAGAAGGGGGAACTTCAACAACAGAAGGTTGTCCTCGTAGGATATGAACCTCTCTCTCAAGCACAAAGAGCTTGTGGTCAATCTGTTTCTGTTTTCCCAGGATGCACTTAAACCACCCTTTTATCCTGCACTCCATCTTCTTCAAAGGGGATGTACTCTTTGGTTCAAGAGTCGATGATGAAGATGCTCTGAAAATGTTTGGGGAGAATTTAGTGAAAGGGCCTTATTTGACGACTCTACTTTTGGCTTCTGTTATACTTATAATGGGGCCCAAACGAGAGGGAACCATCTTTTCCCTACTTGGGCCCTTTATACTGACAACTTCTACTAATTTGGTAACCAGTGTTGGATATGGAATGTAGCTCTTTTCACTCATGGGTTAAATAAAGTCTCTCATTATGCACCATATCACAACACCATAGTCAATAAGCCCCCGTTCATGCCTTCAAACAGTGAATTTCTTCCTCACTTGGCAGCTTTTCATTCCCTTTAGGCACAATCATATTATGAACAATCTTGTTCATTAATGCATACTCTGGTTTCAGCTTCCCAAGGATGAATTCTTTTGGCAAAAATCCTCCCATAGGCACCGGATTAGTGCACATGGCATTGGCAAACAGTCCAACCTTGAATTTTGTGATGGCACGGAATGGATAAGGTCTGTCACCAATGCTAGGACGAGTGTACCCCAAAGATGTGGCAATTGATTCGGATTGGTGATGGCGCATCACCAGGCAAGCTGTGGTCTCCAAAAGGAGCTCCTTATTAGGATTCTCACTCAAGTTAGAGTAGAATTCTTTGACAACTGAGAGGAGATAACCTTTAACTTCTTTTCAAATAAACTGTAACTTCTTAGCCTCTATGATTGCATGAATGGGGTGATAAAAAAAAAAAAGTTCCAATTTCCATGCCCCTTTCACAGTGAAAGCCTCTCTTTGCAATTGACTAGGCCCACTTTGCTCGCGCGGCTTCAACAGATTCATCAAACATTTCCTCAATCTCTTCATTTTCACTTTCTTCCTCAGTTTTTAATGACTGATTCTTACACTTTCCCTTGCTCTTTTTTACCACTTGAGAAGTGTCAGCCTTTCTCTTTTTCACGGCTCACTCCATAGAAGAGCTGGCAGCCTTTCATTTCCCGGTATTTTTAGTCCTTGCCATAGATACGACAATGAGATATAATACTACCAAGATTGCCCACACACACAAAAAACACTCCCACAAGCCCATTTCGACAAGCATTGGACTTCCCTTCCCCATATCCCTAAAAATTTTCGCCCCACAACTTTTGTGGCAACCACACAATCCAACCAGACAACTAGCACCACAACCCGCACACAACAGAGTCCATACCAATACAACAGTACAAACCACAATTATACGGCTCAAAATGTGAGAGATAAGCTCACTTACCCACAAAAGGCTCTAAAATACCTAGATTGTAGGTGAGAATTCCAATTTCGACCCCTTAATAAGCAACAACCCTTCTCAAACACAACTCTCGTGATGAAATGGTTAGGAAGGGACTTTGAAGGTTAAGAATGATAAAGATGGGGTGATGGTGTGATGTGAAGGTGTTTGGATGGTAGGGAAGTTGGTTAGGGTTAGGGTTTTGATGAGGGGGAAAAATGAGAGGGTTTGGGAATTTCGGATGGTGAGAGAAGAGAGTTTTAATTCTCAAATGGGGGAAATATGCTTAAATAGGGCAAAATTTGCACTTGAGTCACTGATGCGAGGTTTAGTCACCGTCTTGAAATGCCTTTACCCCAGACAACTTGAGTCTTTGGGCGGGGTTTAGTCTGGGTCTTGAACCATACGGGCCTTTACTAGTTGAGATCTGAGGACCTCACATATCGATCTGGAGTCTTGGAACTTCTTAGAAAGTTCATATTTCACAATTTTCCTCCATTTCATACTCAAACTTTGCATAATGTTTCAATTTCCACCCAAACCCACTTGTGCACATCTCAAATGCGTATTCAAACTTGATCGACACCTTCACACTCACTTTGAAACAAGTTTACTAAAAAATGACCATGGATCCTAAGGTTTTGAACAAATTTGGCAACTTTTAGGCTCAATAAGGGTCAAATGATGATATAGAATGATTTAGAAGTTTAAATGAGAAACAATGGCCTAAAATCATCTTTCAATTATGTACGGATGTTCCAAAATGAATAAAGTGCATGAAAATGTCAAGGCTATGCAAAGATGCACAAAATGAAGCCAAAACCAAGTGGATTTGAGCTTGGAAACAAGAAATCAATGACTTGTGATAATTACGATACCAAGGTACCATGCAAGCCATGATTAAAAAATAAGAATAGACAGGAAATGGATGAAAATGATCCCAATATGAGGGAGTGGTCTTGTTCAAGCCTGTTAGTGTGTATGTGTACTAGGAATGTATAGAGTTCATAACACAAGTTCAAAGGGAAGCATAGTTCAAAAGTTCAAGTTCCATTCTCATATAGGCCTAAAATCAAAAAAATTTATGCAATTAACTTACTAAAAACACTGACCTAAACCCAAAGAAGCAAAACATACTCCTTAAACAAAAAAAGAAACTACCCTGTAAAAGTATGAGTATGAACACTAGTATATTCCCCCCCAGCAACTAAAATGAGCATTGTCCTCAATGTAAGAAAAGATAAACAAGGACTGAGAGCGACAAGGGAGGGGGGACAAAAGAATATCATGAGTCGGGTATCCCACCGGTTCCAAAGAATGATTAGGAACCAAAATAGAGAGACTAATACAATGAGTAATAATAGAAATTACTCTAATAGGGCATCCTGGTAGACTGGATCTACCAACTCCTCAATACTCTCATGACGATCAAAGTTCTCAAGAAATGGCTTTAGGCGCTGACCGTTAACTTTAATGATCTTTCCATTCTTTAGATTCTCAATTTTGATTGCTCCATAGGGATGAACTGTCTTGACCACGAAGAGGTAGTGCACTAGAGACGGGTTTGCCTGGGAAAATGTCTGAAGCGAAGCTGTACAAAGTACCTTTTGTTGAGGCTCAAAGGTCTTCCTCATAATGCTTTTGTCATGGAAAAGCTTGACCTTCTCTCTGTAAATTCTAGAGCTCTCATAAGATTCACATCTCATTTCGTCAAGCTCATTCATGCTTTAGCCAAATTAAAATTTAGAGTCTTAATGGCCCAATAAGCCTTGTGCTCCATTTCCATTGGAAATTGACATGCTTTTCATAAGCTTGACCTATAGGAGACATACGAAATGGTTTTAAAAGCGGTCGGTAAGCCAAAACATCGGTCTTCGAAAAGACAATCCCTTTGCAATTAGGGTTACTTGAATCTTTTCTAAAATGTGTTTTATCTCCTTATTGGCTAATTTAGAAACTGATCATTCTGGGTGATAACTTTGTAGAAACTGTGTGTGACTCAGGTACTTGCACAGCAAATTCTCAAACGGTCTATTACAAAAATGGAGCCCACTATCACTAATGATCGCATGAGGCATTCCGAAAAGAGAAAAAAAAAGTGTTCTTTTAAAAATTTCAAAACCACTTTATGGTCACTAGTTCTTGTTGGAATAGCCTCCCACTTAGAGACATAATCAACCGCTAGTAATATGTAAAGATGCCCATAAGAAGAGGGAAAGGGGCCCATGAAGTCTATATACCCAATGAGTAAAAATTTCAAAAGATTAAAATGAAATTGAAGGCATCATGTTTCTTTTTGTAATCCCTCCTAGTTGTTGGCACCTAGCACAAGTTTTGCAGTATTCAAAAGAATCTTTAAAAAGCATGGGCCAATAAAAACCAGCTTGCAAGATCTATCAGTTGTTTTCCTTATAGAAAAATGCCCTCCACAAGCTTCAGAATGACAGAAGGTGAGCACCCCAATTTGGTTGTCGTTAGGTACACACCTTCTCATCAATTGATCAAGGCAATATTTAAAGAGGTATGGGTCATCAAAATAGTACATCTTAACATCAACCAAAAATTTCCTCTTTTGCTGAGAAGTCCACCTTTATGGGATTTGTCCTGTTACTAAATAATTCACAATGTCAGCATACTAAGGACAATGGATGAGAGCAAACAGTTGCTCGTCAGGGAAAGTGTCACCTATGGGCAAGCCATCATAAGCTGTCTCTAAAACCAGACGAGAAAGGTGGTCAGCTACCACATTCTCGACTCCTTTCTTATCCTTAATGGTCAAATTGAACTCTTGACAAAGTAGGATCCACCTAATGAGATGGGGCTTAGTATCTTGCTTAGATTCTTAAGTACTTAGTCTTTGCGTGGTCGGTGAAAATGATTGTAAATTACCACAGTATGAGCATGAACTTATCTAGGGCAAAGACTATAGCTAAGAACTTTTTTTTCGTAGATGTATAATTGGGCTGGGCGGAATCTATATTCTTGCTAGCATAGTAGATCACAAAATGTTTTTTATCTTCTCTTTGCCCCTAAGAGCTGGCTCACATGGCATAATCCTTTAGCATCAGCATGAGTTGCCCGAGGGAGTCCCAAATAGGAGGTCGCATGATAGGAGGCGAGACTAACATACTTTTAAACTTTTCAACTTTTCAAAAGCCTTCTCACATGCTTGTGACCATAAAAAAAATGACGTCCTTGGTAAGCAAACTACATAAGGGACGAGCTATGGCACTTAAATTTTTTTATGAACCTCCTATAAAACCCTGCATGACCTAGGAAGGACCGTATGTCTTTAACACACTTAGGAGTAGGTAAATTAGAGATCAACTTAACTTTGGCCTTGTCTACCTCTATTCCTTCCTTTGATACTACATGTCTTAACACAATCCCTTATGTCACCATGAAGTGACACGTCTCCCAATTTAAAACTAGATTTTTCTCCTCACATCTTTCCAAAACTCTCCTCAAATTTTCTAGACATCCCTCATAGGAATCTCCATAGACGGAGAAATCATCCATGAATATCTCCATAATCTTTTCTATCCTTATCAGAAAGCTACCCATCATACCGTTAAGAAAAAGCTCGGTACATTACATAATCCAAAGACATCTTCCTAAAATAAGCGTGCGAGGACATATGAAAGTGGTGTTCTCCTAATCCTCTAATGCTATCTTAATTTGATTGTACCCAGAGTAACCATCAAGAAAGCAATAAAACTCATGCCCAACGACTTTCTCCAACATTTGGTCCACAAAAGGTAGGGGGAAATGATATTTCCTAGTGTCAGCATTAAGTTTCCTATAATCTATGCACACCCTCCAACTTGTAGTGACCCTAGTAGGTATGAGCTCATTATGTTCATTTGCCACCACAGTGACCTCGGACTTCTTTGGTACTACTTGGGTTGGGCTTACCTACTTGCTATCCACAATAGGGTAAATGACAGCTACATCTAAGAGTTTCAAAACCTCTTTCTTGACAACTTCTTTCATGACTGGATTTAGCCTACGTTGTGGTTTCCTAGATGGTTTAACATCCTCTTCCAAGTGAATCCTATGAGTGCAAATCAAAGGGATAATCCCCTTAATGTTTGCAATGGTCCATCCTATGGCGGTTTGGTGGGCCTTCAACATTTCTAAAAGTTTTGTCTCTTGATCAAGATTTAGAGAGGAAGATACGATCACAAGGAAAGTCTCTTCACTTCCTAGGAATGAGTATTTGAGATGAGATGGTAGAGGCTTTAATTCAGGCTTAGGTTGCTTCTCTTTAGACAGCAAAACCTTTTCCTCAATTGGAGGCAATTCTTCAAATCTAGGTGTCCACCCATTGGTTTCCATTACCTCACTGTGCTCAAGTATAGAAACTCCACTTCAGGTGTGGTTACTTCCTCAACACACTTAAGGCTCACTAGACAAAACTTGAGAGGGTCATCACATGAAAAATGATCTACAAATTCCTACACGACAAATTCTATCACATTCACCTTGCAAATATCTTCATCATCCCCTACTTCTTTGATAAGATTGAAAATGTTCAAGTTCACAATCATGTTGCTAAAAGACAAGGTCATCAACCCTCCTTTATAGTGTATAGTGGCATTAATAGTAGCTAAGAAAGGCCTGCCAAGAATCACTGGAAACTGACTCCCTTGACTTACCACAAGTTGAGTATCAAGTACGACAAAGTCCATAGGAAAATAAACCTATCCACTTGCACCAATACATCCTTCACCATACCTCTAGGAATTTTCACACTACAGTCATCTAACTAAAGAGTAATGATAGTGAAACTCTAACTCTCACTAAACTTTTAGCTCTGACATTTTGGACAATAAGCAAACAGATGCATTATTTGGAAATCTGCTAAGCCGCATTCGCTTTTTTGGTTTCATACATCTTATAAATGGGTGAGGCTTCCTGAGCCTTTGTATTTGGGGGGCAAATTATTCCTAATCAAAGAGGTGGATTGTTCAATCATAAAAGCATCATTGTGGACACCTAACTTCCTCTTCACAGTACACAAGTCTTTAAAAAATTTAGCATATGAAGGGATTTGTTTTATGGCATCTAATAAGGGACTGTTTACTTTAACCTACTTGAACAGCTCATAAATTTCAGCATGATTATTCAATTTTTTTGGAATTCTCAACCTATGGGGATATGGAGCGAGAGAAGCGTGTTTAGCTTTATCTTTATCCGAATCTACATCAACAACATCGGCTTTAAGGGCATCAGGCTCATCAATCACATCATCATCCCTTTTTGATTCATTTTGCAAATCATTTGAAATCTCTTTAGCAAGATCCTTGGGATGGATGGTTTTATCAATTGTTTTCCCACTTCAAAGGGTGGTGATAGCCTTACAATGTTCAAAGGTCCCATTATTTTGACTTAAGGTCTCAACACTATTTTGACCTTGGGGGTTTTGAATGGGTTAAGAAGGGAATTTCCCTTTTTCTTGTTGAGAACTCCCCATAGAAAGCGATCCAACTTAATGGTGAGACTTCACATCATTTATAGCCATTCTAAGTTCGAGTGTTAGTTATTTGTTGAGATTGGACAAAGCTGTTCTGTGTCCTCAATTTCTTTTATGTGGAGGTTGGTCAGGTTGATGATTGATTTCCTTGGGGAAAAGGGTGAAAGCTTTGGCTAGGATTCATAGAAAATCCTTGTGGCCCTTGGTTGTGGAAATGTGAAGCTTGATTTGAGAACCCTTGATTTTGAAAATTTTGATTTTGAAAGTTTTGGTTTGGAAAACATGGGTTGCTTTGAAAAGGATTTTGAGGTGGGTTTCCTTTACTTGAGGAAGCATGTCCTCCATCACTCTTCCAGCTAAAGTTGGGGTGTTTACTCTACCCCGGATTATAAGTTTCCGAATATGGAGAGTTGAAGGGCTTCCTTGGGTAATTGAGAGCATTAGCTTGCTAGATTTGGATGGCTCCCTTGACTTAGGGAATATTAGGGCAATTAGTGGTCAAATGAGTAGGTGTTGGGCATAGTGCCCTAAAAGCATGTAATTTGTACTGCTTCATGAAAACAATTTTCTATATTTGATTCTTTATACATGTGTTGTATAATTTAGTAAATAAAATCCCAAGTTTATTAATGTAACTATAATCTTAGTATATATGATTATATATGAGAAGATCAAGATTATAGATAATAAACTAAACTGTTTATAGTAAATCAAAGTAGGGATCTTTGATCTATAATACTACTAGTACTGTCCACTGAACATTAAGAATGCAGTAATATTGATCTGGATTATTGATGTAGTGACATTAAAATGGAGGTGCTTTATGTAATCTAATTACATAGGACAGGACCAAAATTGGATTAAACTCTTAAATAATATACCATTACAATTAAAGTTTAAGCAGTGTGCTAAATGATCATTAATGATTGATCTTAATCCTGAGTAGCCATGGACCCCTATTTTATTTCAATAGGGCCTTTTGATTCATAGGTTCACAGTCTGTCTAAGACAAACAAATACTTATGTCTTGGAGGCCCATTGAGATGAGTGGTTGGGAACATGTCCTCTGAAATATATGGAATCGAGCCCTTCTTGAGGGAAGCGATAATTGGTTCCCTTAAGTGTTGAGTCTGGAGCTTTGCGAGCAGTTTAGGCGCTCTAATTTATAACGGGTTTTATAAATTAGCGTTCACTAGTGAATTAATGGAACTTAAGGATAAAGATATCACTAGAGGGAGTAAAAGCAGTAATTTCACTAGCTTTGTGATGGACCAATTTTGGAGGATTGAATTACATGTAACTGATCATATCAATGTTTGCCAGTATCACTAAATGTTATTACTGTAATTACAAGAGTTCGATTTCGGATATTTAGTGGAATAATCTTTGGAACTAATAAATTAGATTAATTGATAATTATCAAATTTGTGGAGCTTGGAATTCTGAGTCCACATAGGTCTGGGTCGTCTTTGTAAAACCTTTGTACATGATTAAATTAACAAAGAAATCCTTGGAGAATAGTTGTAAAAGAAATTGTTTCATAACAACTATAGCAATGGTATTGGATAATTAAATGTTAATTAATTAATTATTTGAATTAATTAATTAATAGTAGTACTATATGGATAAACGTTTAATTTGAGAAATTAATAACATTAATTAATTATTGAATTAATTAATTAATAAAAGCTGAATTACTATATGGATGAAGCGGTTAATTTGAGAAATTAATCCTATTTATTTTGGTCACTTAATTTATGAATTAATTTTAATTCAATATTTAAATATGCCACTTGATCCAATGGTTGATATCAATTCAAGGCATATTATAAATAGAGGCAAAACCCTAGGCGTCAAGGGGTGATAAAAAAATTAGAAAAAAAAGGAGATAAAGAGTTTCACTTTTTTTTTGCCTCCATCTAACCCTCTTGATCTCATGTGTTGAGAATATCAAAGGTTAAAACCACAAAACCTTTATTTAATGCAGTACGCCCACCACGTACCACAGTGAAGGAGCGACGGAAGATTGTGGAAACGAGGGAAGAAAAAAAAAAGGATCGCGAGTTTATCCAGCCCTACTTGCGGAAAAATCTCCTTGAATTTGATTGAGGTAATTCTTTTTTATTGTTTGTTGATTAGTATGCATGTACCATAGGATCGTAAAAAGAGTTTTTATTAATTTTTAAAATTTACTGGACCAAAATCTTCCGCTGCCAACTTTGTTTTGAACTTTAAAAACCTTCAGTAGGGTCATCACAAATGATGCATGAGTTTTCCATCCTAGGTACAATGGTCACCTCATTCACTTTTTGCATTTCAATGGCCTCTAACTTCCTAGCCGTAGCTATTTCGTCATGTCATCATTCTTCACATGATAAGCTTCCTCCTCCCCAGGGCATATTATGCACTCTAGTGGCATCAAGGGAAGTATTAGTCTCCCAATTCCGAGCATTTCCGCTATTGTGTCAAAATATCGACAATTTCTTCGTAGCTTTTCTCATAGAACTATCCCACCATCATTTGATATATTCGCTATACAAAGAGAGTGCTTGATGAAAAATAAGAACAATTTGGTCATTATCCAAACTATGACGAGATAGCATGGAGAAGTCCTTTGTATCTTTCCCATACGTATGCACTGCTACATGTTTTTCTAAGCTTGATATTCGATGAGGCATTAGTGTATGTCACACCCCGATTCCCTGGCCCCACCTCGACAAGCATCCCGAATCCGCCGGGTGCGAGAACATATACTGAGACTCTTTACCTGATTTTTTTTTTTTTTTTTAAAGCCAACTTGTACCTATGGGTATGGCCCACATCTTATAACATAATCAAAATATCATATACATTTACAGAGTCCCATTTACAATTACAAAACTGTACTTTTATATTTATAAATCGAAAGCACTAATCTACATGTGCGGAACCTACAAGTGTGTCGCCCGCCTATATGCGATGTTCGTCGACGTTTTCTCTCGTGCCTACACTTACAACCCGTATAAGCTTTACGCTTAGTGGGAAACATATCTTATAACTTATATTGATACACAACATTTAGACTGAATCATGATAAACATATAACAGAAACAGATATCAAAATCTTCATGAATTCATATAATCCAAATGTATAACAGGTCAAGTCATACCAGAGTTAATTGTGATATACAATGGCAAGGCATCTAATTCGGCTCTCTTTACATGTATCATCATAACTTTCTCAGTTTTCAAGTCTCCCAAATGACATATATATATCTGAATCATACTAATACTTGTCTCAAACTTATAATTACTCAAATCTCCCAAAGGACATATACTTATACTTACTCAGATTCCTTATAAACGGTACTTATCATGTACTCATATTTCTATCTATCTTATACTGGTTCTGATCTCCCGTAGGAGTTACATAGCTTAGGCGTATACAGAGATACTTATGCACGTACTGGTACTTATATTTATCTCAAATCTCCCGTAGAGTCTACTAACTTAAGCTACCGAGGTAAATCTTAGGTACTACAAAACTCCTACTTATACCATAGGACTGTACTTATACTACGTAGATTACATTATTTGGAGGTACCCGTAGGTATTGGCATGGTGGTAGATATTACGAACTCATACTCTGGGTATTACAGAACTTATCCTTATACGAAAGTACCCGTAGGTATTACTGAGTTCATCCTTATCCAGAGCTTATATTTATACAAAGATACTTAGATTCAGACAGATCACGTGTTCTATCCTTTATTCCACGGATCTTCTACTCTTGTACTACGTAGAGCTTGCCCCGCATTTCTCGACCTTATCCTCGATATTACTGAGCATATACATGTATTTCTGATTTTATACATGTATTACAAAAAAACTTATACTGTCTTACTTGATCTTATTCTTGTAAGGTTATGATTCGTGAGGTAATGAAGAGCCTGAATCCAGACGATCAGTATCATATGTTTTCACATAGGCTTTCATGTGTTTTTATATACTATATTTTTCATATACCTTTCTTTTTCTCTACTTTCTATACTTTACTTGTTCATATCCTTTTCGTGTACTATAATTTGTACTTTCTATATACTGTATTCATGTACTGTTCATTTCATATACTATCATCTTGTACTTTACTTCGCTCTTGTAATCGTTTATATTTATCGTATAAGTTAGTATGCTTCTCATATCAGTCATATCATACTTTATTAAGGTTACCAATTTATAGAATTGCATCCATGATTAGATTCGAGGAATCTCACATGTTCATTATTCAAGAGCAATGTGATTACACATTTAATAGTATGAGTCACTTTGACTATAGAATTGACATGCACATGACTCGATAGGAATCTCGCCATGTTTGTCATTCAAGAGCAATGTGATTTCACATTTAACAAGATATTACTGACTATAGAATTGACATTCACGACAGATTCGAGCAGGGAAATTCGCCATGTTTGTCATTCGGAAGAATGTGATGATTTCACATTTAACAAAGAGTCACTTTGACTATAGAATTGACATTCACGCATAAGATTCGACAGGAATCTCATGTTTGTCATTCAAGAGTAATGTGGTTTCCATTTAATACTATCGCATCTTCATGACAAATTCATTGTGAATCCTGGCCATGTCGGTCATTCAATGTTACATTCTAAATCAATTTACTTTTATGCGGTAATTTCACTTATAGTTCAATTACATGCACACATGCATATATGTGACAAACATTTCTAATAACAATAATTCAAATCAGTATAGATATACTTATATATATTTCACAAATAGCATTCATAACCGATCATAATCACATTTCAATTTCAATTTCACTTTCGTATTATCTTTTCAAAGATATACTCAATCTATGTACTCATTTCATATACTCATTCACGTATACTCATTCATATACTCATTTACGTATACTGCTTATATACTGCTCACGATACTCATCTCATGTATACTCATTCATATATTCACTCACGTATACTCATTCCTATACTCATTCATGTGTACTCATTCATATACCCATTTACGTATACTCGTTCATATACTCATTCATGTGTACTCATTCATATACCCATTTACGTATACTCGTTCATATACTCATTCATATATTTCCTATCATTCGTTATCATTTTCTGGTTATAAGTGATAATAATCATATATAACCTAACAACATCATGTGTTCATGACATATTTCCCTTCATATTCATATATTCATGTTTCATGAACACATTTATACATGTTGCATTTTCTTATATTTTCCTTACTTCATGCCTATCGTGACATGGTACCTATATACTTGTAAAGTATGATGTCTATGAAATCACACCTCATTCAAGTGTTCTTATTCCTCTACGAATATACTTTACTTAGAAATTGAATCATTCCAATCTAGATTATCCAAATCAAAGTTATGCAGACATTTTTCATAACTAGTTTGGCGACCGATTTTACCTGAGGAACAGTTGGAAATATCTATTTTCCAGTGCCTTGTCTCCATATTTGACACTGGTTCTTTGTACTCCTTTAAATCTAAGGTGCTAAGGGTTCTCTCCAACTCGGAATCACCCAACCGGAAAGCAATCGTAACTCAAGATACGCCCGAAACAACTCAATTACTCTATGATCAAACTGATGCAGGAATCACCCGCACATGGCCCTATTTTGAGTGAATTTTTGGGCCACTTAGAGTCAGAATTAGAAGGTAGCTATCTCTATATGTTTGGTTTTCCTTGAAGTCTATTTTAATTATCCACTTGAATCACTCAAATCGGATAAGAAATGAGCAAGTTATGGCTATAATACGAAAACTGGTCGAAATAGGAAACAGAGCATCACATGTACTTCAGACACCTCACATGTAATTCTGCATACAGTAATCTCAAATGGATCAGAACCTAACATGTACCGGTACATGTTCAAGGTGTACCGGTACATGTCACCGAAAAATGCCCAGAATGTGTGTTTTTCACCCATTTTTCCATATTTTGCGACCCAATCAACTCTATTCTCTCTATACACTTCAAAACCATTTCATATTCATCTCGAAATCTCTTTTCTACTCAAATTATATTTCATCACTTATCTTTCACTCCAAACTTTTCCATGAATTTCTCCCAAACTATTCTAATATGGGTTAAGACCCATACACAACCCAAATATGAGCGGATAATTAGGGTTTATTCTAAAAAAAAAAACCCTAACTCAATTACTCTCAATTAACCCATGAATCCAATTTAAAATAGAAGGATTCTATAACTATCTTGTACCATATGGGGTTTTACCAACCCTATTTTCAAGAAATCCAAGATTAGGATGCAATTCTATCAAAACCCTAGTTTTGGAGACAAGCTATTAATCATATAAAGCCTTAAAATTCCATAGATCCATACAATCCCATGATCAAGATTAGTTTCCATACCTTTTTGAATCTTTGCTTCATCTCTTCTTCTCTTCTTCTTCTCTTCCTCTTCCTCTTCTTCTCTCCTTCTCCCATCCGTTTTTTGAGCTTTGTCCAAATGGAGACCAATTTTGGTCTTTAAATCATGGATTTAAGGTCATGTTTGGCCTTTTTAAATAAAAACCACCCATTTTAAATTTTTCTTTATTTGCCTTTAAGTCCTCGATTCTTCCCCTTTGAAATTCAACTTATGCCATATCTACTCTGCCTAATCTTTCCTCAAATCCCAAATTGCATATAAACTTATTGATTTATACCTTTATGTCCTCATGGTAAATTATTCACTTTACCCTTTGTTCCTAATATTCATTTCTGCCCTTATTTTATTTACGAAAAATTCCATTTAGCTTTTAATATACCCTAAACAAATCCGAAAACTACTAGGGTATTTTTCGGGATGTTAGAGTGCATCCCGGAGGGAAGAATTTGTTTAAAAATACACTTCGCATGGCCTCCCAATTAGAGATTGAATTAGGTGTAAGAGAATGAAACCATATGTTAGCCTTTTCCTTTAGAGAAAAAGGAAACCAAACTAGACAGATTATGTGGAGGGGTGAACTTATAGAAAAGAAAGCACTGCAAACATCCTCAAAGTATCTCATGTATGAGTAGGGGTTCTCAGAACCAAACCCCGGATATTCAAGGAGAAGACAAATCATCTTTGGTTTCACCAGAAAACGGTTAGCCTCTTCAGGTAGGCAAATACATGAGTTTATTATGGTTCTTTGAGGTCTTAAAATCTCTCTGAGGGTTTTACCAACATTAGGCAAAGTGGGCAGTGGAGCTCGGGAGATGGGATTATGTTGAGGATTGACATTCTCCCCTCCCACCGTTGGGGTTGCCGGTGGTACAACACCCTCTCCTTGTCTTGGAGGATCAAAAGATCTTTAGGGGTTAAAAGGTAACCCTTACTCATTTGGATTAAAAAGAATTTGTTGATTTTTTGTGTGCTTCATCAGAGGAGTGAAAGGTAAATGAACAATGTTCATAATTGAGTTTTTTAAGACTTGCTGAGGTGTGATTCTTAAGGCAAGGCACATCATTTGTCCACACCGACATGCACCAATATCACCCCAACAAGAGCAGATTCATGCATATTATATGCACAAAGAATTTTTGCACTTAAGAGAATGAAGAGGACTTACCGGATTTCGCAGAATGCAATTTCAAATTACCACTACTTTCTCGGATCAACTAGAACACTCTTGCCACTTCTGCCAACGGCGCCATAAAAAATGCTTGTCCCTTGAGGTACTCAAAATGTTCCTGCCGTAGGGAACTCGATGTCGGCCAAGCATAATAATTTATGGAAGTCCACAGAGAAAGTGGGTTCAAAAGGATCCTTAGGTATCGATATCCGATGAATGTGCAACAAAGTAAATCATGGGGTTGATTGTTTGATTTGGTAACCGATTGATTTGAGATTATATTATCCATGAGAAAGACAAGTGATATGATTCTAGGGTTTCCACTTATCCACAACTAGGTAACAAGTGTCTCTCACTTATGTTCTCATCTAGGGTCTATTAAGGAATGGTCCTTGATGGAATATATGACTTGAAGGTCAGTTTCACAAAAAAGAAGGATAAAGAATAGATATCAAAATCGCTCACTTAGAAAGTTTATACAAACACTCAAAGATGCATTTAGGTGTTCAAGCACAATGTGTACCAAGATTCTCTTGTTCACACATTGTCGCATTATGCTAAACTGAGCATTTAGAGATAATGGTAAGTATTTACTATCATACAACTTCTGTTGAAGCACAAGGAGTGAGAGAGCATTATACTTTTTGGTGATGAGTTTCACCATTTGAATCCCATTCGAGATTTAGAACTCCATTAAAGCTAGGAAATGACTAATAAATGCAAGAACATCCAACATAAATGCAAGTAGAGGAGAAATAAATGTTATAGATTAATGTAAAATCGAATGAACAAGTTTAGAGATAAAGCTACAAACTAAAAGACTTAGATTAAGGGTTACACGAGTTTAACTACAAGAACAAACAAGAATCTAAGCTATGCAAAGTAGAAATTGCAATAAACCCTAGAAAAAGATAGAAAACCCTAACTAAGACCAATGGAAAACCTATGTAGGAATTGTGTCTCAACTCAACTGCTCCAGTGGCTTAAATACCCCCCTAATCAACTACACGAACAGGGGAGCAAAAGATGACCATGCCCTTGCATAAATATCATAATTTCGGATACACCCAGTTGAATCTCAAGCACTAGATCGGTACTCTCACTTTTTTAAATTGCATCTATATCCACTAGGTTTTTTAACAAAATTTCTGGAAAGTAACTGCACTCACACATCCAATATGGGTACTCATCTTCCTCTGCATTTTTAATACCCTTGAGTACCGGTACTCATCTTCCTCTGCAATTTTAATAACCTCAGTACGGTGACTAGATTTCGAAAATCACTCATCTTCAAATTTCATAATTCCACTCCTGGGATGATGGAACCTCGAGCGACCATCTCGCAATCCCGAAAGTCCCCAAATCACATTGAGGAACCATTCCTTAGGGGTTGGAGGAGAAAAAGGAATAACAAGATTTTGAGTAGGCTATGGCGCACTGTTTCCCCGAAATTCGACCCTGCTGAAGTGAAAATGCGCATAAGTGCTTTCTTCAAAACATGGTTGTCCTCTAAGCATCCAAAGGCACTTCAAAAAGGTGCAAGGAACATTGAGCAACCTTCACGAGCATAAAAACAAAAAAGAAAGTCAAAAGCACCTGTTCTACATAAACTCAAGGCAAAATACGAGCTAGAAAGGCTAAAAGCAAGTATAAACACTGTACTTATTGTCTTAAACAATTATCCTTCATTAGAAATCAATCTAGAAAAGAATGTGGAATTAGGGATATATGAAGTAGAAAGACGACCTTGGGTTCTTAAGTTTGATGGCTAAAGCACGAAGAATTCCACTGGAGTTGGGAAAGTAATCATCTCACCAAAAAGGATGAAGACTACCCTATCTTTCAACTTGGCCTTCAAGTGCACCAACAATCAAGCTGAATATGAGGCTTTATTGATCGGGTTTACATCTTGTCGAACTTGGAGCAAGAGGTACATATCATCGGGACTTCAATTAGTGCTTCTAAGAGTTAACATGGGAATATAAATGTAACATCTTACTGCTAGCTCCTTATTACACTACTTGATCATCAAGGACTTTTCCTCAGAATTAGCGGATTTCAATACATGTCTAGGGAATCTAATTGGGAAGAAAATGAACTAGCATAAGTAGCCTCGAGTGAAAAGATGAGCGAATAATTGGCTCATAAGTTCATTGTGATAGGAAAGAGGAATCACCCCTCAATTTATGAAAGGGGAATCAGATTAGAAGTCGTCAATATAGATGAAAATGTTGCAGGAGACTGGAGAATTAAGATTAGAGCGTATTTAAAAGACCCTAGCAGCCTCATATGGTGAAAGCTCAATCACAGAACTTCGTCTTACTGGGAGGGGAATTGTATAGAAAGAGACTTGATGGGTTACTGCTTAGATGCCTATCCTTCCCAGACAACATGGAAGTGATGAAGCAAGTTCATGAAGGGCTCTATGAAGCCAATTGCCGGGATAAAAATGATGGCCGACAGAGACATGGCTATTTTGGCTAATCCATCCGCGAATCAGATCGCTATCAAGGGCTGCCAACAAAGGCTGCGCATACGCATATGTGGATGCTCCCAGAGGAACCATGACCATCAGGAAACCATGGCCTTCAGCCACGTCATGGACTAATTGGGAAAATCTACCCAACTTCATCAAATATACAACTCCCACTTAGCTGCTACGCATCACTTCACTAAATGAATGAGCTGGGGTACCCTCAAGAAAGTAGAGCATGATGATATAATTCATCAAGGAGTAGATCATTCATAGATTTTGAATTCCTCAATCCATAATAACTGACCAAGGCACCATGTTCACAAGGGATGAGATGGACTTATTTTGCTAAGGACTATGGCATTTAACTCTTTAGATCTACTCCCTTTTATGCCCAAGAAAATGGGCAGGCAGAAGCTTCTAACAAGGTGTTGATAAACATCCTAGAGAAGATGTTGGAGGATAATCCTAGAGATTGGCATAGAATTTCATCTAAGACCTTATGGGCTTACAAAAATTCTAAAAGAGATTATATTGGGGGTAAGTCCTTACTCTCTAACCTATGGACAAGATGCAGTGCTTCCAATGGAGGTGGTAGTTCCTTCTCTAAGGGTATCCAGACATAATGGTCTTAATCCTTAAGAATAGAGTAAGGTCGTGATGATGGAACTTGAGGCATTAGATGGGAAGAGATTACAAGCGCTCAACCACATCATGATTCATAAAAAGAAGGTGGCTCGAGCCTATAATAGGTGGATCAGAAGAAAGAGTTTTGAAGAAGGGGAACTTGTTTGGAAGGTGGTGTTACCCATTGGTTCTAAAGACAGAGAATTGGGGAAATGGTCTCCTAACTGGGAGGGACCATTCAAGGTTCACCACATACTGCCCGAAAATGCCTACTGGCTATCAATCCTTGAAGGAGGACCACACAAAAGGTTCATCAATGGGAAGTACCTTAAGAAATACTTCCCATAATGTGGGAAATGTTGGACACTACCAAGAAAAACTAAGGTAGGGAATGAGGGAATAACAAGAAAAATAGTTCCTATTGACCATTTTTGGATTGGGGAAACTATTCCTAGTAGTTACTTTGAATGATAAAGTAGGCTGTTTTGGCCACTCATTGCTCAAACCTTTTGTTTTCCTCAATGTCATATTTGTTATACCCTCAATGTTTTATGAATAAATAAAGTAGGTATCTTGACCTCTTTAATCTTAGGGAAAGTATGTACCAGCTTATGGTTTGAAAGGAAAGTTGGCTTTGTGATCCCTATTAATCCTAAATAAAGGCTTTTCCCCAAGAATGGGTTTGTTGTGTAATCAATTCTCCAAAAGCAGGTTCCATGACCACTTTAAGAATGGAGAAATATGAGATGATCTAGTGATAAAGTGGCTTCGCCACAGATTCGCCACACACCGATTTCCTCCAAGGGTGTTCTTTGCATTTCAAGCTAAAAATCCTTACAGTAGTCTTAGACTATTTAAGTGTTGGAGAAATAGGTACAAATAGACTAGTTTGATAGACTGGCTGGCTTCCTCACATTCATGCTTTTCTCCGTAAAGTCTACCTTATCTCCTCAATTCCTAAAAGTTGTCCTACTAACGTAGGGTATGAGACCGCTTCTAAGATGTGATTTAAGGCAAATAAAATTGGCCTTTGAAACTTCACCTCAAAACACAAACTTCTTCCAAGATTCCTAT
Source organism: Tetrastigma voinierianum (assembly GCA_016808115.1). Lineage (NCBI taxonomy): Eukaryota > Viridiplantae > Streptophyta > Magnoliopsida > Vitales > Vitaceae > Tetrastigma > Tetrastigma voinierianum. The sequence continues at coordinate 523,891 of JAEQBH010000234.1, read as the reverse complement.
TATCAAAACTGAGGAAATAAAGGAAATATCTATGAATAAAGTAGCCTCTAAAGCGCCCGGGTACACAAATTTCCCAAATAGAGTTAATCTCAGAAAAGGTCATGAGAGGGTATCATAATCACTCTAAGATTTAGGAAATATAAGCTCTCATGCTGAATTAGAGTAAAGGAAAGTGGGCTTTGTATCCACTGCACATTCAAATGCAAGATTTCTCTAAGAATTGGACCTATTACATAATTGCACCAAGCGATAGGTCATCCCTTGGTAGAAATGAAAGAAAACAAGACAAAAATCAAGCAATTTTTACAAGGAATGAAGAAGTTATGCAAGCTACAATCATGGTCGCGACCATAGAAATTCATGGTCACGACCAAGAACCTCTTCTACAACCACTGTTTTAAGCACTTCTTAGTGTGGTCACAACCACATAAATTCATGGTTGTGACCATGAACCTCTTCTATAGCCACTATTTTCAAAAGATTTCTGATAGTTGCAACCAAGGTCAATAATTATATACCCTGTAGTGAACTTTCAAAGGTGGTCGCACCAAATCATTTACATGGTCGTGACTAGCGACACAAGAGACGGATAAAGATCGCGGGCAAAGACTGTGAGTAGTGGTCGCGACTACGCACTCTATGGTCGCGACTATGACCTAAAGTGATGATTGAGGAATACGACACCCTGTTTTCATTATCTATGTAGTGTAGTCGCAACTACTTAATTTCACATAGTTGCAACTATACTTTAATGCAAGTGGATCAAAGAGCCACGGGGAGTAAGGTAAGCGCTTCGCCACTGTCAGAAAAAGTGTTTGGTTTTTTTTTATCAAGCCCATCCTAATAACAATAAATAAATAAAGTAGGCCTTATGGACACTAAACTGAGGGAATGTAGCATCCTCAAAAGTGTATATGTCCTAACAACAATAATCATTCACAATTATTAGGGGGTGCAATTTTCTAATAAAGATTTAAAGTGGTAGCTCTGGGCTCACCCAGTCCGCTTAGTTCAAATTAATACGCAAGAAGTGATATGCAAGTGTTGGTCAAAACACACATATCCAGAGGTAGGCCTGCTACCTTTGGTCTACTTTCACGCAATGTCATGGTCAGGGTGCACGCAGGTAAATGTTCAATGATAGCACACATCCAAAGGTAGGCCTAATGCCACCTTAGTCCACTAGTTTATACACATACAATACATCCGTAAATGTCATTGAAGTTCCTAACATAACAATCACAAGGTTTCCACAAGAGTCATCTAATTAAGAAAGGTAGGACGGCCCAGCTTACCTAAAAATACGATGGCAAGATATAAAAGAGATGAAAGGCGATGAATAATGGCGGCCATGTCAAAATCAGAACTATGTTCAAGTATCAGGATTAGATCTTCGAGAAATCAAAAGATCTCAAAGAGTCCCAACCCCAAGCAATTTCGCAAAGATCAATGTTAAAATCGGGAGTTTACATCAGCAGACTTTCCCCTCATAGAGGATAGAAAATCACCAAAGGAAATGGTCTTTTGCTAGTGCTCTAGGCCTTGAGCATGAAGAACCTCACCCTGTCGCATAAGAGAAGACAACTTACCTTTTTCTCTCTCATTTTCTTTAGCCAACAATCTAATTCTCTCTTCTTGGGCATGATACTCAAATTTTACTTCCTCTAATCTCTGGATGCACTGGTAAGTAGATAACTTGGTGATGAGTGCCTAAAACACTCATATTATACTCGAGTCCGCTTTATGTTTTTAGTTGATTTACATTTAAATAAGCGCATTATAGCCCAAGATCTAATTTCGTGGAGTTTTTGTGGAATCGCAGCCAAGAGAGCGGGTTTCCGGGGCACATCTCGAGTCGAACAAGAAGCAGGAGAAAACACCGGCAATGACGACACCGTCAATGCAGGAAATTCAACAAGTGACCCAACGTCGAGACGCCTCAACGTCGCAACGTCACCCTGATTTCTACCTCAGCATCATTAAAAGCAATGGATACCTAATTTTGAGGCATCGAAGAACGTGTGGACTGGAGCGCGAAAAGTAGAGGAAATTCAACAAGTGACCCAACGTCGCGACGCCTCAACATCGCAACGTCACCCCGATTTCTACCTCAGCATCATTAAAAGCAATGGAGACCTAATTTTAAGGCATCGAAGAAGGTGCGGATCGGAGCGCTGAGGTAAAAGCAAAGTGTGCCAGCCGACTTGACTATCGAGAAGATACTTTCTTTCGTATTTCTTTCTGATAACCCTTATGATTTATAGATTGATTATATGTATACTTGCCCAACATGTTCTAGATTTCTATCTGTGGTTTCATTAACCCTATCACAATTGAAAGGATTAAGGTTTAAACATATATTATTCGCTTTATTTATGATTCGTGATTGATCTGTTTATTTGTGATTTAAAGGAGATGTCTCGCCAACATTGGCATGATCTCGGCCGGCATCCGAGATCGAGATGACTTTGTGCGGATCCGAATAGCGCTACCCCGTTAAATCGTAAATATAGATATCCCGATTCCGAGTGTGACAATTAGGGTTTGAAAATTTAAGCGTTTCGGAGTATTGGGTCGGGCCAGAGATGCACCCTACTAGCGAGATAGGTGGATATACCTCGAGAGAGGGTATCTCGTAGGCACGATCACCCCGTCATCAAGAAGTCATTAATAGACTGAGTAGTAATTCCTATAGGTAATAATCCATCAAAAGTGGCAAGGGGAGACAAATTTCAGTTCTACAAGGTAGTAATTCTACAAGTTAATTTAGCTTACTTAATCACACACGCGGTTAGATCAAACTGCAGCTTGTCCGCATAATATTATAAGAACAATTTCAGTAGGCAACGCATTTCTCCCCGTGGATCGATATCCATACTTAGGTACACTATATTACTTGATATGACGCGTGCACTTGCGCACATAGGCGTACACATTTTACACATCATTTACTATCAAGTTTTGTGAAGGCCGCTGTCTGGGAGAGTTTTAGTGTTGATATTGGAAAAGTGCAATTATATACTACTTTTGGAATTTTCCTTTATTTTATTTCGCTTTACAAGTGCTTGTAATTTTGCCTTGGTGGTTTCGTACGTGATCGCAGACAAGGTTACTGAGTGCATGTAGCTTCCGGGTCAAGTCAACTACATCCGTTTGATCCTGAACCAGAAAGAACCTTACACCATTTACGTATAGAACAAAGAGAAGCACAACATAGCAATCTAGCAATCATGCAAAACAATGTAGAGCAAGATTATGGTCAAAATCAAAACGAGCCACAAGGGGGTCACAATGGGAATAATGGTACGACCAGCGCCCAGCCGCTTATACGTACTAAATGATCCATTCAAGGCTACAAGAGTTTTCCTACCACCTACAAATTGTCACGACTATCCGCACCACCTATTCGTGCAAACAACTTCGAGCTAAAGTCGGACCTTATTGTGATGTTTCTCTCGTAACATCCCCGTCTACGTATCACAAATGAGAATTAATACGCACTTGACCAACTTCATCGGGCGCACGTGACACTGGCCAAGTATAATGGAGAATCAAGCAGGCACTCAGACTGAGATTGTTCCCGCTCTCACTAGGTGATAGAGCTAAGAACTCATGACAAGTCGCCCACCTGATCTTCTATTACTTCATGGAATCCACCTAAAGGCGTGTTCGACAAAAGTTCTTCCCTCTGGGAAAATCGCACAATCGGGTGCAAGAGATCAATGCTGGTTATCCATACTAGAGGGAGAGAACTTGGTAAAGGCATGGATAGATTTCATGAATTGTTAAGGAAGTGCCCACACCAGCGCCGACCAAATGGATGCAAGTCCATCTCTATAATGGTCCCACTGGTGGAATGCTTAATTAGAACAAGTTGATCGATGCCTCTACAGGAGGTGCGCTAATGAAGAAGACTACTCACCAAGCATAAGGAACTCCGAGGATGTCGCTGTCACCACCAAATCAATGCCTTCAGAGATAGGATTACACTGAAGGCCTGGAGGCACGTATAACCAGGTTCTTAGCAATATGGTAACTCACATGTCGCACAAGCCTACTAAACAAATTTACTAGTCGCACCATCTACATCAAAGAGCTCATTATTGAGGTCAGGAATCATAATACGCTTATTGCACGTGCTGGTGCAGCAAACAGAGGAGTGGTTGACATATGAGGCATCCAAGATAGGTGTCAATACTAAGAGGAAGGAAGATCGCATCTTCTTCCAACCGTGGAAAAAGAAACAAGACTTCATGTCGTACGCACTTCAACGACTAGGGTTAAGGTTATCGTGACCGCACTGTGATGGGGCATTAGTCAAGCAGGCAAGTGGATATGTTGTTTCACGACAAACACTTGACGATTACCCACGGAGGCAGAAATCCCAAGGGTATGGAACACCTCAGTCTTAATCATCAGTGAGACGAGTTAAGGTTGCCAATCGGGGACTTTACGATGGTGCCATCATCAAGCACAGCCCGACATATGAGGAGGATCAGCCTGCAGACAGGATCCCAAGGTTTCAGACAAAGACACCCACACTAAGAGGGTCAGAGATTACATTGCTCCTCCACCCCTAAGATGGGTCAGGAACCAAGATCGCCCAGGTGTCGTGATCAAACATCTAAAGATTTCAAGCAGACGCTCTACATCATTGTGGCCAGAGCGCGAGGTCTAGGCCTTGTTAATATGATTTGCAGTCGAGAGTTCCTGGCCGGGGCCGCGCATGAAGTGTTACCATCACACGTTCTACAGTGAGATTGTTTTTAGAGGCAAAGGCCCCTATGGTATTGCAGGGCCGTGAGTATGCAGATCAACTGACTGCATAAAACGCTTTATACCGCATTTGTTTTCTAATGAATAAGGTTCATTAATCGTCTTGCAGGATAGTCGGGCTTAGAGAGTTCAGCCTCAGAAGCCAGCGCATGTTCTTTCCTACGATGTGGGATGAGAGTCACATGACAAGGTCGATCAGGAGTTGTGAGATCTCCAGATTCTGTCATGTGGACCCTGATCAAAATACAAGATGACATCACGCGCTCATGCAAGGTAACATCGCGTCAGCCTGGTGGGTGTACGGTAATGGCCATTCACCACTCTCGTGAGCCGTGGGCCTGGTTAATGACTGGTGCCCAATGAATCATAGCTCAAATCAGAAAACAAAGATAACATCGTATGTCGGGCAAAGCAAGAAGGGGGTCAGCATCCCCTAAGGTGAGTAGTCGGAGTTAGGTGAAGGAGACCCGCGATAAGATCCAAAGGTCCTATGTGTAGAGACCGTGAGACATCCCGACCGTGTGGGTGTAAGAGACCCGGGAGATATCCCAAATTTCTCGTGGGTGGCAGACAAAGGAGCTATCCCGACCAGGTGGGTGTAAGAGACCCGTGGAGAACCAAATTCCGGGTGTAAGAGACTCAGAGAAACCGAAATTTTACGCGGGTGTAAAGACCGGAGCTATCCCGACTTCAAGGTGTAAGAAACCCGTGGAGTTATCCGAAATCTCTGTGTGGGTATAAGAGACCCGTGGAGAAATCCGAAATTTCTGTGTGGGTGTAAGAGACTTATGGAGCCATCACGACTTCAAAGGGTGTATGAGAACCAAGAGTTAACCCAAATCTCTGTGGGTGTAAGAGACTCGTGGAGAAATCCGAAATTTTTATGTGGGTGTAAGAGAACCGGGGAGCTATCCCGAATTTTTGTGTGGATGTAAGAGACCCGTGGAGTTATTCCGAAATTTCTGTGTGGGTGTAAGAGACCCGTGGAGTTATCCGAAATCTCTGTGTGGGTGTAAGAGACCCGTGGAGAAACCACTTCGTAGGGTAAGAGACCCGTGAGCTATCCTCGAATTTTTTGTGTGGGTGTGGGAGAGACTCAGGAGTTATCCAATTTCTGCAGAAAAGAGACCCATGGAGATATCCGAAATTTCTGTGTGGATATAAGAGGCTCGCAGTGTAGGCCGAAAAGTTTTGTTGCCCGAGATGAAAAACACACCTGGCCATGTTATCGAAGACTTAGAGTTGTTGATAGAGCCTGAGGATCGAGATGAAAACACGGTCATGGTTATCACGTGACTTAGAGTTAAGGAGACGGAGCACCTGGTATTTGATAACAATTCCCTTTGAAATCAGACGGGTGTTGCTCGAGTCGACAAGGGCCTTCTAAGATATGGATGTCATCTCATGACATGGACTAGGCTGACTATCCATTGATCACGTTGATCAGGACTCAAGGTCACACACAGATACCAAGCAAGTGGCTGTGTAGGGTTGCATGTCAGGATTATACATAAAGGCAGAGGACAGGGCGTCATGAGGTATATGTCCAAATCACATAAGGGTAGTTGGGAAGATCATTTTCCCAGGAATCTACTCACAACAACAGCCATCAAAGAAGGACACAAATTTAGCACCATGATGATGCAGATTTGCACTGGCATGCAAAATCACCTTCACAGGTTAGTGTCTAAATGAGAGTCTAATCATCTTCTAGTCTGATCTAATATAAGACAACCTTCAGAGTTTCTAGCTTCCACACAATATGTTCTTCCACGCCTGATCTCCGCAGAGCTATACAGATACCACGCCCACCTCAGAGTCTGAGGTCGTGGAGACCCACATCCTCTCAATGCGACGCCCAACATAGAAGTGGCTGGTCCAAGCTTTGAAGCCATCGCTCAGGGTTCACGTAAGAATCTTCAGACACTGATAAGAGCACCAGAGCGTTATTGGCCACTCCCATGTCATCCACTATAGCTTTCCACTGCTCCACACCCAAGATTCAGATCCACCAGAGCGCAAAGGATCGGGAGAGATCGAGGTTGACACTAATAGGATCTTTGAGGAGGGACCAAAGGCAGATATGGATAGTCGTATGTGTTTTGCAACGCAAGACCGTGAGGTTAATGAGTGGAGCTATGGCAAAAGACCGTGATGGAGGAGTCAATGCGGGATCAGAGGACACGATGCGCCACCATCCCCTCTCTCTGTTTAGGATGAAGGTACGTGGTTTAGCCTTTAATATTTAAACGACTAGTTTACATGCATGTAAAGTGCACGTTGTATATGCATGTGTTTCGTAGTGGATTGTATAGAATTTCGGAACGAAATTCCTTTTAAGGAGGGGAGAATGTAATACCCGAGAAAATTCCAATTTTTTGAAAAATGGTAAAACGGTAATTTCGGTAAAAATCTGAAATTTTTCTAGATCTCAGATGACGAAACGGATTTCACCGTTGAAATTGTCTCGCGAAATCTAGCTATCACGCCGACTTCGCCGACCCTCGGAGCCAAACTCACGCTGAGGCATTGCGTCGTGCCATAAAAATCGGGCTCAGAGACATGACGGGACAAAAGTCACCCACTACATGTACTCTGCACACATGTCACATTGAGAGATGATGAAATGACCGCCTAGATCAAGCCATGTCAAAATCTAGAAGACATGACGTAAATTATTTGAACACACGATAATAAGACGAAGATGAATGAAGGTTCATCTTCCCATTTGAGACAAAACTGTGGCAATGATGCAGAATAAGTGTCTGATTTCAATCTAGAGAGAGAGCGTGACTCTCTCTAGATTTTCTAATATTCTAATCGCTTCTGCTTCGACTGAGCCAAGAAGCAAGCCGTTTCACACTCGGCAGCGGCCACGCGTGACACCGACAGGAAGTTCCAACAACCTGAAGAGGTAGGATCTTTCCACGGTTTATTCTTGGCTAAGATCAATGTAAATGGTTATAATCGTTCGAGCTTGTTTTAGTTCGCACTCCTGGCCTCAAAAGCTTAACCTATGGAGAAAATTCCTATTTGTGTGTCTGTGAACAGTAACTCGAGGGTTTCACTATTCACGTGAATAGTGACACAAATTTTCGGGTATGAAAATGTGTTTTTGTTAAGTGATTCAAAATGAATCATTGCTTTTGTTAATTAGCCATGTGAGCTAATTGTGTTATTGATGTGAAATCAATAACATTTATCACAGGAGTAAATTATGTTACATATATATGAATCGTATTAGCATAAAATTATTTGGAACCGTATAATGCATTCCATATGCACTGGGCAAAATTAGAATATTAGGTGTGAGTGCATGACATGAATGAAACAAAATGAAAATGTTTGTGAAAGGAATTTCACTGGAGATTTTTCAAAAATCGTCGAGGGACGTCCAATGTATCACTGGAGACTTACCATGACTATTTCTGAGAGCTATCTCAAGAATTCGCCTGAGGGTAGTCCAATATTTTACCGAACCGATAGTAAGTTTTCAAGAAGAAAAGCCGTTAGAAAACTGGATATTTTACCGCATATCAATAGCATGAGTAAAGTGGGAGTCAACAGGACCCAGACACGGGGTCTGCACGATATTCAGCAGAAGCCCATGAAATCACTGAATGCATTTGTCACATGCACGTTAGGTGTGTGAGTAACCCATTTAGAAATTATCTCTACTGTGCTTCATTTCACCCCGCCGAGGGATCACCATTTCGTGCATTGTGGAGCGACCTGAAGGCGAAGCACTCATTAAAGTGTCACAGATAAAGAAGTTCACCTGCTGGTTGAGCATTGCCAGATAACATGTATTAGAAATTGCAAACTTTAATATATGTCAGATTAAGAGTAATGTTAACTCAACCATGTAAGATAGTCAATGGATATTTTGTGAGTATTGATGCAGGGCCCAAGTGACCATTATTTTATCTGATGGACCCCTTGTGGTCATTGTAATCAGTTGGGACAAGTTTGGTACCCAGGTGGTATTCCCGCATTGAAAGGAGACTCCACCTGATTTTTATGAGTGGTGCCTGTCATCCACATCCACTTATCATTCCGCGGCCTAATTTTTGTTGTCAATCTGACGCCGGTTCGGGCGTCACACCCATAATATCAAGTGCACCATTTCGCAACTCGGAAGGGCAATGATCGACGTATAGAGGGGAGAGTTGAAATTGAGAGTGCAGGAAGATGAAGTTAAGTTTACTGTACCTAAGCTATGAGACACCCTACGTAGAGTGATACGTGTTTCATAGCAGACCGCGATAGCTATAAGTGTCTAGCCAAAGTGGTCTCACCGATCCTTGTGAGGCAGCCTAAGGTAGAGTGATTCAAAATCGAGAAGAGGCTTATGTGAGTATGTAAAATTGGATGGATTCATTTGAACCTAATAAAAGGAAATAGTTTATGAACCTCTCATGGAAATACTCAAACGTCGTTGTCATCTCGTCGAACAAACCACCCTGCATTTCGAGCAAAACCACTACTCTACCATTCGAGGTATGCGTATTCTGAATGCCTCCACCTACGCTGATTATTTCAAAGATCCCGAAGATCGATTGAGGAAGATAAGCTTATCGAGGGTACTCAGAGATCACAAGGACGTCGCATCGGCTTCCGTCGATTTAAAAGAGATTCGCCCCTTTCTACGCTATACGCATCAATTTTGCTTCAAGACTACTATAAGCCTTCAAAGGGGGAAGCACGTAGAGAACAATCCAACTATGAAAGAGGTAGTCCATAAGGAGGTACTAAAGTGGCTAGATGCCAGGGTTATTTATCCTATTTCTGACAGTGCATGGGTAAGTCTGACATAGGTTATGCCTAAAAAGGGAGGAACAACAGTGATAAGAACAAAGAATAATACATTACTACCTTCTAATAAATACAGCCGGAGGATTTGTGGTATCGACTACCGAAACTAAATAAAGCTACTCCGAAAGACCATTTTCCAATGCTGCTTGATCACGATGTTGGATAATTAGCAAGACACCGAATACTATTGTTTCTTTGATGGGTATTCCTTGGCTTACACCGATTGCTATGTACTCGAAGATCGAGAAGACGACATTCACATGCCCCTATGGTACATTCGCATTCAGGAGGATGCCCTTCAGCCGCGGCAATGCACCGTGCACATCTCCAAATACAGATGATGTGGCTCATGATTTCATATATGGTTGAAAAGACAAATTGTGTGTTCTGGCGATGATTTTTCTCTCAGATTGGGACTCCACAATCGCTCGAAAATTCAGGATCGGATGTTGATTAGATGCTACAGAAACCAATTTTGCATTTGAATTGTAGAAGTGTCATTTTACGGTATAAGAAGGCATAGTACTTCGGGGCACCGGATTTCAAGTAAGAGGAATGAGGCGGCCAGGTGTAATTACACAGAGAAAACTTCCACCTCATCCAAAGATAAAAGCTGGGCCACGCAGGTTCTATGTGACGCTTTCCATAAAAGACTGATCTCGACGCAGTCATGGTTCCACTGCATCGGTCCACAAGGATACCATTCCGAATTTCATTGAGGCAAAGTGTGCGCAAGATTTCACCTTGAAAGATAACTGCATCGGGCTCCTATCAGAGTGGGGCACTGACTGAACCTCCCATTCGAGCAAATATGTGACTAAGTGATCATGCGATCGAGCAAAGCAAAGTGCAAAAGAGAAAAGAATATTTCAGTTATCCACTATGCTACCTGGACCTCGAATGATGCCTAAATAACTACGCCACTACCGAAAAGGAATCATGGTCATTGCCTGCCTTGACAAATTTAAATTCTATTCGATTGGAAATAAGGTAATAGTGCACACTGGCCACTCAGCCATAAAGTACCTAATGACTAAAAGGACGCAACCGAGACTAATACTAAGGGTACTTTGTTGTGAATTTGACATAGAGATTAAAGACAAGAAGTGGAACAGAGAACCCACGCACCATCCGTCACTAGCTAGGAAGTGCAAGAGATGAGATCCATGTGAATGATGATTTCTAGATGAGCACTCTTAGCCATCTAAGACAAAATCTGCTCCACGGTTTACCGACTATGTGAATTATTCAGTGGCCAAGGTGATCCCTCCAGAGTTTAGCTACCAACAAGAAGAGGTTCGCATTTGAAACACTACTATTAGAGGAACCCATTCTACAGCAATCATGACCAAGTGATAAGGCAATGTGTACTAGAAGATGAAATGGTCAGTATTCTAAACCATTGCCACACTTTACCATGTGGAGGGCATTTCGGAGGCCAGAGAACAACAGCAAAGGTACTTCAATCAGGTTTCTACTGGCCTAGCTTATTCAAGGATGCTCACTGGGCCATATCCACTACAAAATGCTGGGAGAATTTAGGAGCATTCTAAAGGATGAACCACCCATGAGCACAATTCTGGAAGTTGAGCTATTTGATTTGTGGGGAATGGATTTCATGGGCCCATTTCCTCCCTCTTTTAGTAACTTATACGTCTTGCTCGCAGTAGATTACATCTCTAAATGGGTAGAAGCAATACCAACACGCACCATCGATGTTAAGGTGGTAGCCAAGTTCGCAAACTACATATATATACTGGCTGGGCACCCATGAGCACTGATCACAAATGGAGGTACTCATTTCTGCAATAAGATGGTTGACAGGGTCTTGTAAAAGTATGGAGTGCGGCACCGCACATCACTCGCATACCATCCACAGGCAAATGGGCAAGCAAAGGTGTCGAATCGAGAGGTCAAGTCCATTATGGAGAAAAACAAATAACAAATTTCATGGAAGGATTGGTCGAAAGATCGAGGATGCACTCGCATACGGTGACATCATTTAAAACATCCATCGGTATGTCGCCATGCTGAATAGTTTATGGAAAGCATGCCACCCATCTGGGTGGAATTCGAGCATGTGAGCTCACTGAAACCCTATGCCTAACATGACAGAAAGGGCTTCGGAGAAGCTGATGCTACAAATGGTGAATCGATGAATTCTAACGAGCTTACAAGAATGCTCAAATATAAAAGGAAAAGACGAAAGCCTGGCATGACAAACATATCATGCGGAAAGAGTTCGAGGCGGGTCAAAAGGTCCTCTTATTTAATTCCCGATCAACTTTTTCCCCGAAATTAGTCACAGTTGGTCTGACCACATTTATGGTGACCCAGGTCTTCTCACATGGAGGAGCGGAGATTATGCACCCTGAGAAAGGAACATTCCAACTTAACATGCAACGATTTCGAAAGCCATACTTCCTGTGGGAGAGAGATCCAAACCATGCTAATGTTGTTATCTCGCTAAGCGTACTAAGTATTACCGTAGGAGTTTAAGGGGCCCCGTGAACTGAACATTAAGACCCAGGTAGTTTGAGCTTAATCACGCTAACAAAAATACTGGGAGGCAAACCCAAGCTTTTGAAATCTTTCTTCCGTAGTCTAACTTTACATGTTTTTAATTTTTACAATATTTTGTCGGGGCTCTTCCGTAATCAAGGTTACGATCGTTCTGTTTTCTGGGCCTAGAGATAATGGTGCTTTAGATAAATGCAAATATTCATTTTAATCAAGGGGTTTTAATTCATTTAGGGGGTTTTCTCAAACCTTAGAAAATTTCTGAAAATTTTTCAATTTGACATTCTCTGTCATGTCGCGACGTTGGATCTCAACGTCACGACGTTGACTGAATCCTTAAAAATCAAGTCTCTATTATGTCGCTGACGCCGATTTGGCAACGACGCTGGCGTTAGCTATCCCGATTTTGACCACCTCGAACGTCGCGAACGCCAGCTCCCAACATCGCTGGCGCGTCGGCTTTGTCACCACTCGGAACGCTATGACGCCGATCTCAACGCCGCAACGCCATGCGCATCCTTTCCTGAACGCCGTGACGCTGGTCTCAACGCCGCTGATGTCGGGCAAATAAACCGTGAACACGCGATGTCGGTACCCGAATCGCCACGACGCTGCCCCGCTTTTATGAACAGACTCCTCACTTTCTTCCCACACGAACACTTAAAGGGAGTCAGACCTCCCATTAGCAGAGTCCCCACCTCACCCATCTAAGCTTGCCTTACTCAGCCCTATTAATTTTACTAAATTTCCAAGATTCATCCCGAAGCCTCCGTCCCCCATTGCCCCATTGCTTAAGGCCCTAATCCGTGTTTGCACGTCTTGTAGCTTAGAACCATCCTCGAGTGCACCATGTGTTACTCGGGCTTCAAGTAGATCTGTGAATAAGACCTAAAGACCTGCAGTGGTTACAGGCGCCTTAGGGTAAAGGCCATAAACACCATCTCCACAGTTCCCAGGTGTTCGACAATCCCACCAAGTGAGCTTTGGGTGGCCGTGCGAGCCAATCGTTCCCACCGCATCACGAGGTGCTGGGGAGGTGTCGAGACCACATAGAGGTAAGGCACACACTTTCAAGCCGATCATCCTCACCCCCTGCACCCATACGCTAATTCAATGCTCAACAAGCCAAGAAAAGATGACTGCAAAGAGAGGTCGGGCCAGTGAAGAGCTCGCACACAATTACGACCATGACAAGTTTGTCAATGAGAGGTGGTCGAGGTTCACCCCATCTTCAAAAAATCTATTGCTCATTATGAGAGGGGTTTACCCACCTCGAGGATTTTTTTTTCAGAAGACAATCAAGTACTGCGTTATGGCAATCGTGTCAACCCTTTACACCACTCACATTGAGGTATCCAGACTACGCCAATCTCGCTCCCACATGAATAGCAGCGAAGTGCGTGGTTTAGGTCGACTTCTAAGGCGGGTCCATAAACGATCCACAATTTGGAGTTGCACACCATGCCATAGCTTCACGCGCCCCGAATCCACCCCGAGATCCTAGGGTATTAACAATGCAAAGGAGTGGAAACTAAATGTGCTGAGGGACATGCTATAAATTTCCAGGCCAAACACCTTGCCTATATCCCAAAGGTTTGGCACCACTTCATCACCTCACAGCTCTTATCGACTACCAATATCTGCGAGGTGACGGCCAAGCGAGCTTTACTTAATTTCGCCACCCTTCAGATTAACCCTTGATAGGGTCGTTATGTGAGGACGGATCCTCTATAACAAAGATGCCAAGATGAATTTGACACACCCATTCCTTTATTTTCGCTTATGCAAAGGGCCTGGTCCCTCTAGAGATTAACGAGGCGTGCACACCCCATACAGACCACAAGAAGGACAAGCCGGGTGTACACCCAAGCCCCGAAGCGATGTATGACTCGGGAAATGAACCCTCGGATGAGGATGAGCTTCGAGAGTATCAGCCCGGCTGGGCCTCCTGGGCCGACCTGTGGTGATGTCACACCTCCCATCCACACCATCGCCTACGCACTTCCTCCCATCCACCACCGCCATAACAATCCCAAGCAGGAGGATCCCCATCGCCCTTCCACTATCCCCGCAGGACCCTAAGAGCGCCACCACGCCGCTTGAGGCCTACCGGGGACGAGACCCAGAGCACCGAGTCCTCACGCAAGGATGCAGGCTCCTCCGAAGCCGACATGCGCACGCCCGGTCAAACCAGCGACCATCCTCTCGTAATCGGCCAGGGCCCCTAAAAGACCACCACCCAGCCTTCTCACCCTCCAACCCACCGCTAACACTCCTCGCTGATCCGGCCGATCACTCATGAAGTCACACCCTCTCTCGTCATGGAACATTGTGACAATGTCCACTTGTTTGGTAGCGGGTGATCGAAATGGGTGATAAGCCAATGTTTTGTCGCTTTGTTTGTTTTGGCTATATTTATGTTTTTCGCTTAGTATGTTTTAGGTCAGATTAGTTATACGTGTCTCTGTTTGTGGCTCAGGTGGGAGGCATTTTTCTATTTCGCTCATCGGGAGTTCCTTGTCAGCTTTTGTTTTTATTTTAGATTCTGCAGGCATGCTCAGCTCCAAACCCATTAATGTGGTCCAACCAACCTGTGGGATTCTAACGCATTTGAGACGGACACCTAATCAAAGAGGATCGCAATGGTCCCAACTAGTATGAACAATAAGTGGGATCTTCTAATCTAATCTCACATCCGAGGAGCATTTCAAAGCCTAATGCCCCGGAAATAACTGGGCCTTATTACTTAAATTTACCGCCTGCTATACGGGACAAGATGGAAGTTTCCCTACGCCTAGGGCCCCAGTTTAGCTGAGTGTTCTAAGTAAGTTCGAGGGGAATCCAAATGCCCTAAGTGTCTCTTAACCAACCTGTGGGGAGCCACCAACGAATCCCCTCGCACAGAACGCCTCAACATAAACTTACGGCACTAGTTTTTTTCAGAGTAAAGTATGTTATGAATACAAATGTGCGTTCTTATCCTTTTGTAGTTAGACGCTTCCAAATAGGTGGGTTGAATTCAAGTTTGGGGGTATCAGAACCGAGTTGTACACTAGGGATCATGTATCAAATGCACATAGGCTCCTTAGGAATGGCTATTGAAGATTTAGGAGGTTGAGTCACTTGCTCAACTGGGGAACCATGTTTCGCAACAGTTCCTTCAAAGTCGAAACATCCTTATGGATCCTCTGAAATTTGAGTAAAAAGGCAAGATTTGTAAGTCACCATTTGATCCTTCTTTAGCAAAGATGGGCATCACAATCATGGCATCGTAGTTTAGTATGTTAGGGCCCTAGGCTGAGGCTCGAGCCTGGGCTTTCGCTTGGGGGACAAGCAAGAGGCTAAGTTTGGGGGTGTGATGAGTGCCTAAAACACTCATATTATACTCGCGTCCGCTTTATGTTTTTAGTTGATTTTACATTTAAATAAGCGCATTATAGCCCAAGATCTGATTTTGGGAGTTTTTGTGAATTGCAGGTCAAGAGGGTGGTTTTTGGGCGATTTGAGCTGAATGTGTAAGAAGCAGAAACACCCAAGTAGCCACGCCGTGATCGCCACAACGCTCACGTCCCACCCGCCGCGACTCGGTCAACAGAGAAAGTCAACGAGTGACCTGAACGTCATACCGCGATGAAACTTTATCAAACATGGAGATCGGCACTCCGCTGCCGGTTCTTCGTTTTCTGCGATTCGTTTCAGAAGCGCGTTTCTTAGTAATGAAGACCTAATTTCGAGGCATCAAGAACGGGCGGATCGAGAGTCGAAAAGCAAAGAACGACTCGCATCAATAGAGAAGACACTTCTTTGTATTTCTTCTTTTCTGATAAACTGCTGATGATTTATAGATTACTATGTGTATACTCGGGCCCAACATGTTCTGTGACTTCCCCTATCTAGGTTTTTGCTGAACCCTCACACAATTGAATGGATTTAGTTTAAACATATTATTCTCAACTATTTATGATTCGCATCGATCGAATTCTTATATCCGTGGATTTAAAATACATGGTGATGTTTGGCCAACATTGGCATGGGATCTTAGCTGGTATCCAAGATCGAGAGATAAGGACCCTGTGATCTCAATAGTATGACCCTCCTGCTAACCTGCAACAGAGATATCCCGATTTCGAGCGCGGGTACCGTGGCTCAACATTTGCTGCTGAGTATCGGCTCGTGGCGTAGATGCACCCAACCCTACTAGCGAGATAGGCTGAGGAGGTTCTCAGGTGCGTATCTCGCAGCACGATCACCCCAGCCATCAAGAAGTCATTAATAGATTGAGTAGTAATCTTATGGTAAATAATCCATCAAAAGTGGCAGGGGAGACAAATTCCTAGTCTTTACAAGGCAGTAATTTACAAGTTAATTTAAGCTTCTTTATTTTTAATCACACACGTTAGTTAGATAGGAAATTCGTAGTTTAAGTCCGTGATAATATTATAAGAACAATTTCGCAGAGGTCAACGCACTTCCTCCCCGCGACGATACATCCATACTTAGGTACACTATATTACTTGATACGACGTGTGCACTTGCGCACATAGGCATACACATTTTACACATCACGCTTTTAGCCTATCACTTGGATTTCTCAAACTCGGATTTTTTCCCTCTCAATTTCTCCAACTCAAACATCACTTGAGCATTCTCCTTTACTACATGCTCAATGGAAGAAAATACCTCAGGAGCACGGTGTATAACCCCATAAATGAAAGCCCCGGCCTCAGGCTCAAGAGAAGCAAAATGTAACACTGTCATAGCCGCGTGGAAAGCATTTTTTTGGATTGTGGATAAGGAGAGAAGGTCCAAGATCAGCAGATAATTAATAGTGGAATGGGCAACAGCTACATCCAGTTCGGTAGGAGGTTTGGATGGCGGCTCAACATGAAAAGTGGCTTGGTCCAAAAAGGAGAGATCCAATGAAGGAACTGCTCCTGCCTTAAGATGCAAAGTAGACCAAGGAGAGACCTAAAAAAGGCAAAGGTAAGAAACTTGAAATTTGATAAAAAGGGAGTAAAGGAAAAGTGAAATGCTCATCAGAAGAATTGAAGGTAAAAGGGTTGGAGGAGTTGATGAGTGTAAAACTCATCTATTTTTTGAGTTCATTTCACATGCTATTTTGAGTATTTTATATCCATATTCATGTAAAACTCATAACATTTCCTCTAAATTTGGTTTTTCAGGATTTTTTATGGAAAGCAACTGATTTAGTAAGAAAATATGAAAAATGTTTCCAAAAAGAGAGTTAATCGGATGTCTCATAGTGCATCAGTGAGAAGATCGATTTTATGTATCATCTAGAGCATCAAATGGTTCAACTCTACCCATTGTTGCATTCTACATTCAAAGAGCTTTCCAACAACACCTCACACGCCCAAATCCGAGTTCAAACGAAGAAGTTATGTCATCAACAAGTTGGAGAAGAAAACAAGTCCTTTAGCAGTTTTTGTTGCGACAAATCTAGCGACAAAACCCGAATTTTGTCGCAACAGAGTTTTAGCAACAAAATTTGTCGCGACAAACCAGATTTTTTCGCAACAGAGTTAGCAACAAATTCTGTCGCGACAAAACTAAGTGACAAGGCTTTTTTGCAACAAAACCCATATTTTGTCGCAATAGAGTTTTAGCAACAAACTCTGTCGTGAAAAACCAGATTTTTTCACGACAGAGTTAGCAACGAACTCTGCTGCGACAAACCAGATTTTTTCGCAATAGAGTTAGCAACAAACTTTGCTGCGACAAACCAGATTTTGTCGCAAAAAAGTTTTAGCAACAAACTCTGCCATGACAAACTAGATTTTGTCGCAACAGAGTTAGCAAAAAACTTTGTCGCAACAAACCAAATTTTGTCGATACAGAGTTTTAGCAACAAAAAGCTGGGCCTTTTTTTTAAGCCCTGAAAACTACATTTTTGGATTGTTTTCAAGCCCACTTCACCCTAGGACTATAAATACTCGTTTTTTAGGTTTTTAGAAAAACAGGGAAGGTGGGAGAACACCTCTCATGGGGTTTCTCTCTCTAAAACCGCCACCCCTTTTTCTTAGTTTTGTCGTAGATTTAATTTTTAATAGATCTTAGGAGTAGTTTTAGAGGTGATTTTTATTTCCTATCAAGCAGATTTCACAGCCAGAGTAACAAAGCATTCAAATTATTATCGGTTTCGTACAAAGATTGAAGCTAAAATCTAGATTTTTTCTCTCACTCCTTGTCTCTTGATTTCTTTCTTCATTTTTTTTACTTTTTGTTTGATTGGTGAACATTCAGATTTGCAAATTTTCAGTTATTTTGTGGGTTTTAAGACTGAATTTATATAATTGGAAATGTCTTTTATAATATTTGTTCGTATTTGATGCAGCATATACCCAAAAAGAGTTGTATCTTGCTCGATTTCCGTGAGGCCCTCCGAAATAATAATGGTAGACGGAGATTCCTGAGAGTAAAGAGCAGTAACTCAGGGGTATGTTAGACTAATATTATGGAACTAATGAACTCTAAAAGATTACTTTGATAGATCACTAATTTACTAATAGTGTGAGGATTAATTAGATGATGTATCATTTTAATGTTTAGAGGTCTCACCTCAAATTGATAGAATGATCTTGATCCTGTGTTAGCAATGATCTAATCAAGGAGATAGAAAATTTTATTAGATTTAAAGGACGAGATACCAATTAGATTTGGAGAAGGCTTGTATAATCCTATCTATGGGGGCAAGAATTCTTCAGTCCTAAGAAATGGTTGTGAAGTATTGGAAAAGAAAAACAATCAAATCTTAAAGAGGATCAGATTTTACAAGTAACTAATTGTAATTCATGTCTCTCGAAAGGAAACATATGGAACTCTAATTAGTGAAATGTATGGGTGTATGGAGAAATCTGCTATACTACATTGTTTTGACAAACTTATTCAACTCACAAATGTTGTGTTTTCGAAGGAAATGTACAAACTGTTTTGTAAATAATTATCCTCATCCCTAGTGCCTCTCTTCATACCTTTTAGAATTAAGTAGGTTTTTATTTGGTAGATTTTAGAATTAGTTTTAAATCAGTTTTTATTTCAATTAAATTGATTTTATTCCACATCCTATTTGGTCTCCTAAATAGTGAAGAGCCCTTGTAATCGAGGTGATCAAATTCCAATTAGAGAGAGAACCTTAACTCGTGCAAATGATATCCCCGGCTTTTAAAGTCCACTTTATTACTTGTATGACCTGCACTGCTGAAGTTTCTGAGTAGTGTTGGTAATACTTTTCATTTCATTTCGGGGCCAGTACACTTGCTTTTGTTTCAACCGCTGAGAATTTACTACATTCACTCTCAAATATATTTTATATATACACTATTTGGTCTCAAATAAGTTTTTGGTTGTTGTTGACTTTAGTTTAGTCCTGTAACCGTGTCGAAAATTTTGGTCAATAAAAGCTACGCTGCCGCTTATGGGACATTGTATACAGTCCGGCATGTCATAAATTTGTATATTAAATTGGTCAATAGGAGTTTGCCAAATGGAGCCTTATCTAGCTGAAAAAGGGCCTTCTTTAGATTTTGAACGATCATTAGAGAAATGACCTCCCTCAAATGCCGCTAAACTTTCTTGCTTTCTGGATTCATCCTCAATAAAGCTAATATTTTCCCTTTCCACTAACACTTCCTCCCTAGCTTCTTCAATATCTATAAGATCATCTTGTGTGTTAGAAAATTCAAGCTTCAAAGCTATCTTATTAGATCTCCACTGGTTTCGAGGGAAGCTATTCTTCACTACCGCGCTTAGATCAAGCCGCTTTAGCAGAGGGAGGTTTAGGACTCCACCCCTTTCTTCAATTTTGCAATAAGCCCGTTGGAAGAGGAAGTGAAGCCTACATAACGAAAGGCAAAGTGAGAAATCAAGGTGAAATTCAAAGAACTCAATTTGAAACAATGTGAACAAAAAAATCCATATACCTCGAAAAGAAGGAAAGAACCGATAATAATTATTTCCAAATCGATGCACTCACCGTAATCGTAGAAGGATTCTACATTTGACATCATAAGAATCTGAGACCACGTAGGAGTCTGTAAGATTATTAGGTCAATATGCCTACTAAGGTCGATAGGTGGTCTGAGGGCAAGAATGAAAGGATAAACTGAGTAAATCCAAACTATCGAGCCCACAAGCAAGGCAAATAGGGTAATAAACCTACAAAATATGAGGATAATTGAAGGGAAAAAGCATAACAACCCCTAAAGACCATAACCTGCAAATCCATGTTTGAGGAATGTTGAGACATTTAAATCCCACAGTGCGTGTGGAAGAACTCAAGATCTGCTACTAGGATGGGCTAGAAATTGTGTCAAGCTTCAGGTACAGTTGAGACAAAGAAAGGTCTGCCAAGCTCAAGAAACATAGGAAAGGGATTTTGTAGAAATAGTCCTAATGGATTGTGCCGCACTAAGACCTAAAGACATAGAGGGGAAAGAATCAACACCTGATAGCTCAAGGAAATAGACAAAGAGCCAAATTTGTACAAACTAAAGGGCTTCTTCTACCCTATGGTAAGGTACTGCAGTCACATACTTCCCATGCCTTAGTACAAGGAGGCCAAGAAAATGGTACCCAAAGTGTAGAGCAGCCCAATGGCAAGGGCCCTAGCTAGAGGAAGATACTCCATCGAAGGTTTACCCAAATGGGAAAAAAAGACAAAACAATAAAGAAGAACCCATAGGAATTTGCAGCCAGAAAGAGAAATCCTTGTAAAAGTTTGTCACGTCTCGTATGAGATGAGTAGGTCCGGAGGTGAAGAGACTAACATGAGGAAGTAATAGGTCATGGACATCTAGAAGACCACGGCCTCTCGAACCTCTAAATGCAATCTTAGCAGATAGAAATGTCCCTCATGGTATTGGCTGGACCAAAAGGGAAGAGAACGAATCTAAACCCTTGGACCAAAATCTCAAGGCGCACTCATCAAATCCAAAATCATGTTACGCCACCTGTTAAGTTTAATGAATTAGGCAATGCCTAAGGATTCCTAGTGTCCTGAGTCTATGGATAAAACCCATCTACCCAAGATCCAACTCGGGATGCTCTAGTGCCGTGATTCGCCAGTAGAGCCATAGGTCGCAGCTTCTTCCGAAGCATCTCCGGCGGTAGTTGGGGAGGCGTGCTGAAAGGCCTAGATAGGAATAGCCACATCTCCAACCGCATATGCAATCCTAAACTCCAGCAAGGAAGGAAGAGATGGCAGTGCACTGGAACACAGGAAAAGAGTATCAACGAACCAAGGGTAAGAGAGAAAAATGAAAATAGATGGAGAAATAGTACGAAAAAGCCCTTACCTTGAGGAAGATTGCCTAATCATGTCAGCAAATGGAGTAGAACCAACATAAGGAGGGATGTTAAGAAATCGTAAATATGGAATGGGTCAGGGAAAGAGATTGACATAATAAGTTCCTAATGAGGATTTTAAAATTTTCAAATGGCGCTATCACATTAACCTTGGAGCCTTGCAATCTATTGTTGGGAAGGTATATTAGAAAATCTCTTAAAAATACTAGGTAGGCATGACCCAACTTAGATTCCCCAAGGCAAGTTTTTCAGGTCCATCAAATGGTAAGGTTGAGGACCTTTGTGATGCTTCCGCTGGTAGACGAGGTGAAAAGATAGAGGAAAGGGAGAGAAACCAAGATCGAAGATACAAAAAGGAAAAAATTTTTTTGTAAAACTGCATCTATTTCTTGATATTTTTTTTCTTTCTCTTTTTTAAATTCTCGTGAAGAACAGTGATTTGAAGTCTTAAAACTTAAAAATATTTTTTTTTCTTGATGTTTAAGGATTTATGAAGAACAGATGATTTGAAGATCTAAAAACCGAAAAAATATTTTTTTTTTTTTTCTTAATGTTTAAGGATTTTTCGTTGAAGAACGAAGGATTTGAAGTTCTAAAAACCAAAAGAAAATATCTTTCTTGATTTTAAGGACTTTTTCATTGAAGAACAAAGGATTTAAGTTGTGAAACTGTAAAAGGATTCTTCTTAATCTGGCACTTTTTTGTCAAGAACAAAGGATTTGAAGTTCTAAAAAAAAAAAAAAAAGTCATTTCTTGATTTTACTTTTTCATTGAAGAATGAGTGATTCCAAGTTCTAAAATCAAAAGATTTCTAGTTCTTAAAAGATCTGGAATACTTTCGATATTTTGGGACTTTTGAGAATGAATCTTTTAATATCCCTTTAGAAGTCATATGGAACATTTTCTGCAAATAACTTAGAAAAATGATAATCTACTACCAAAGGCAGAAGGAGTTTGAGCCTCGAGATGTCAAAAAACCCAAAGATTATGGTATATAATATAAGAGTGGACGGTTAGTTCGACAATAGAGATCGACTTCGCAGAGTCTCCGACGGTGGTCGTGGGGAAAAGGCCATTGGAGATAGTTCGCTACTTATCCGGGATGAAGATGAGACGTAAGAACATAACCCATAGCAAGGATTTTCAGCTAGGAATGGGTTTGAGAAAAGAGATAAAGAAGAGGAGAAAGAAGGGGAAGAGAGGAGAATGTGGAAGGGTTAGTACGTAAATCAAACAGATTTTTTCCTATGAACCTTTCAAATCCCAAAGGAGAGTTTTTTGATGCAAAAGGAACCGATTGTGGAGGAAGAGGGAGATCAAATGTCGCAGGTTTGAAAGAAAAATTAGCGGGAGGCTTTTCTTGAGGTAATACTCTGAGCTTCTTCAAATCATCCAATTGGGCTCAGGTTTTGGCTCGTTCTATTCATTGATAATCCACATCCAAAGGGGTAAGTTGCACTTTTAGCCTCATGGTAAAAATGTGGAGAACAATAGAAAGGAAGCTCTTTTTGACATATAAAAAGCTTTAATACATACAAACATGGCCCATGAGCCATATTGTATGTGAGGGGTAATTATTGACACTAAAATAATTTTTTGCAGCCCAATGGGTAGTGGAATGGGCTGAAGAGATATGCCAAGCCATCCGAGAAAGCCCAAGCCCATGAGAATCAGCCCATGAAAATGTGACGCCTCAAACCTGAGGATCCGTTGACAACTCGTCAACTCGCGGAATACATGTGGTCATTGAGTGTCTCAACGCCACAAAATGAGTGTCTCTCAATTCGAGACTCAAATATGAGTGAAAATGGCCACGTCGGGCCCATACATCCATACTCACCAAAATATAAACAACTATATTACAATAGTTTCAAGAGTTAATTACACTCCTATACAAACATGTATCAATTTGAATGTTTCATACATGTTTTACACAATATCTAACGCAGTTTCGTCATTTTTCTCAAAGTTTACCTAGTGAGCCCGCCTTCCCGAATACTCTGCACTAAAGGGATCCCACGATGGGGTGAGGTCGCCCAGCATTGAATTCCTCCTACGAGGGCAACTCCCACCTAAAATGCAGGCACAGCTGTTCAGCAGATCAGCAATATCTATTCATGCTACAATTTACATAATCCATACATGGAATGACTATATCTCTATTGAAATGTTTCCATGCCTATACCCCGAGTCACTCACCAACTCCCTCACACATGCCTATGCCAAGCGTGGCAATCGTCACTGGTAACACCAATGACACCCATATACTGAGCCTTATCTACCACCAACACCCAATATTAATGGGTAACCATCCTCTGACTTATCACAACTCTAGGTCTAAGTGATAAACATGACCGTGTGTTTTCTTTTAGGCAATAGAATTTTTGGCCTATGCCTCGAGTCTCTTACACCCAAACAGAATGTTCCAGATAACGTCGCGGGTCTCTTACACCCATATACAATTTTTCGGACTATACCGCAAAATTTCTACACCCAAGTTCCAAAGCCACATGAGGATTAACGGCCCTTCTTGCTTCACCTAACACACACATTAATTACTTTCATTTTGATTTATTTGAACATGAGCCTTATTGGACATAGTCCCAAAGACAAATTCAACCCACATTCACCAAGAGTGGTGAACAACCATACCGCGCACCCACACCTGACTTGACTCGATGTAACCATGCATATGAATGCAATGATGCCAATTCATATAATCAATTTTAATGGTTCATACACAATTATATTTCATATAGTTCAAACAATCATGTTAACACATCAATTAGCATGCATTAACATATCATTTTCATACACATTTCAAGCCATTCAATTCAAGCAAATTCACATGGACAATTTTGGTCCAACAGCAATCCTGAATCGTTTTTAATGGGCCCCTAATCAGTCAGGGTCGGCCCATGGACAGCTCTTCTTCACTGAAGACTTGCCCAATTTCTTTCGGAACCAACCATGGCTACTTCCGGTCTCACAACACCCAAACCATTTTCATGATTTTATACAAAGAATATCCAAGTAGAAGAAGACCCCTACCTTGAGTTGCCAAACCCACAATACCGATAATACCCACGCGCAGTCTCTTCCAAAGTGGGAATCAACCTTGCTCTTGTCTCACGGACTGACGGACCAATTGTTCTAAAAGTAGAGAATGTAGACTCTCTCTCTCTCTAAAACTCTCTCCTCTGCCTCTCTTTCTTTCCTTCTCCCTAAAAACTGGCCAATAAGATGGAGTCAAGAGAATCCTCGGTCTTCATGCCATGTCCAATCCTCATTAGCCCTTAGGATTACCCTTATCCACTTTATCCTTAATAAATGATTTCCTTTCCGGGCCATGGGTCAGTCATCCACACAGAGGTCCACTTGAGCTCTCATTGTTTGACTTTTCATTGACACGTGGTCTTCAATGTGGAGCTACTCAACACTCCGCCATATGTCACGCTGGGTCACTTTCTTGCCTTCGAAAATGTGAAATTTCGACTATCTCGGAATTCGACGAAATTCGACGTAGTTGGTAGATTTCACGAGGCGATTCCAACGGTGAAGTATGTTTTGTCATCTGAGATCTAGAAAAATTCCGGATTTTGACCGAAATTACCGTTTTACCCTTTTTAAGAAAATTAGAATTTTCTAGGGTTTTACAGAAAATGTCCAAGGACATTTTTGGAATTTTAAAATAATTTTCAAAGCTGCCAATAGAGAATATTAAGACTTTGTCTCAAAAGCAAAAGTGGAGGAGATTTTTCTCCAAGCCGATACGGCAGAGTACGCGGACAATGGCAAAGTTACTGGAGCAAGACTCATAGTGTGGAGACATGGACAATTATTGAGAAAGGGTTATGCAGCTTACTCGTAAATGCCTATGTGAACTAGTGCCACTGAAGCAAAGATTCGACTTTCAAACACTCAAAGCCAATGCATGAGTATTTCAGTATTTCTCTTATTCTTCTAAAATTTCAACAGCGTTTTTATTCAGATTCCTAACTTATTTTATATGTTCTTTCCAAATACTTTGTCACTTCAAAGCTTTCTTGCTTCAACATTTGATTTTTAGTCCAATTCTATAATGAAATATGTTATTTTTCGTTAGTCCGTTTCGCTTTTTCTTTAGCTTTCACCCATCAGGTAATCTAATTTTCAAGGTATTTTTCACTTAGAATCTAAGGAACTGTCAAGGGAACTAGGGGATCCATTTGTTGTTTGAACAAAAGTTAGATTTCGACACAGTTTCAGTTCGAAAATATTATAATTTCATGGCACACCCGCACATTCACCAATCTCCGTGCTTTTTGTATGTTTTGGTAACCCACTTGAGAAAATCCACCTAAACACATCCGTCTGTTAATTAAATTGAGTCAATTCGGGTCAGTGCCCAAGTGGCCTGACCCGAATCTCGACCCATTATACAGCTGATATGGTGCGCTTTTCGAGGTTTGAAATAACTATCTGAAAAACCATATCAAAATATCTAAGAAAAAAATTCTCTCTTGTTTTTCCTCCACATTTGAAGAACAACAGAGAAGATAATGTCTTTTTCTTTGAAGAAGTCCTCTTCCTTAAATTGTTTTCCTTTTCTAGTATTTGATGGTCAAGGCACTTAGGCCAGGAACAAAATGATTCCCATTTGTGTCCTAATCATAACTATATTGTGCATCAAATACAGGCCCCGATGTGCCCTTTTTTCCTTTTGCATCAGCAATTTATTGTTGTTTTCTAGCCTTTTGATCTTTTGATTAATACGGTCATACATATTCTGGTCCTAGGGAAGCGAGTTCTTGAATATGTTTAATATATTTTGATTATGGATGTAAGTTTGTAAATTAAAAATAAAATAAAATAGTTCATGAATAAAGACGTGATTCAAGACATATTCAAGGAAAATATTTCGTTGTTCTAAAATACATTGATATATTTTTCCCGAAGAAAGAAAAAATCTTCGCTGTGCCGCAAAATGATTAATATAATTTATTTTTACCCGCGTAATGACGGTCCTTTTTGCTCTGTATTTGTCGTGTGTGGTTTTTTTTTTTTACTCCGGTTTCATCCAAAATACTTGACTTATATGTAAATAACATATATATATATATATATATATATATTGCTAAAAGTTAAAATATATGTATATTAATAATGTAATTTATAGATGGGGCTTATGGTTCCAAAAACTTGAAGTTTCGAGTAGGAGACCTAAAAAAAGCGAAAGATGTGTTCTCGAGAAAAGAGAGCATGAAAGCTATTAAAAAAATGATGAAAAAGATAAAAAAAAAATGGAAATGAGTTTTATTGAAGATGAGTTAAATATGCATCAGTATACATGTTAACAAAAATTGCAATTAGCCTTGTTGGCTTGAGTGTTTACTATTTTTCGCCTAGGATCTAAATTTGAGTCATGTTAGTCTTCCTTTGCATTGTAAATTTTTTTTATTTAATTTAGACTTGGTGTCTAATGCCAAAGAATGTTAAATTTTTTAATACAAATTTTATACCGCATGGGTATATATATGTGCATGAGTATATATATGTTGACTGACTTTAATAATGTTTGTTCCTATTACTATGAGGCTAGGAGTTTCATGCTTTACCAACTAGGACTTCTTTTGGAAAGAATATGGTAATTAAAAGAAAGAAATTTTATGTATAGTTCAAATATTTAACTTTATAGTTTCAATATAGATGATTAGTTCTTCTTCTATTTGTTATCTTTTTTATGTTTTGTGCATAAAAAAAAGTGTTTGAATATTGGATATGTAAAAGATAACATGAATATTATAATTTTACATCACTATGCCTTATCTTTTATATGCATGTCTTTAATTGCATGTAAATGGTATTGAAACATACTCATGATATAATATTATTTAATAAAGTGGGAGTTTTTTTAGGTTTAAAAGAAATTTAAGTAATTTCAAGCCTATAAAAAAAATAGAAATACTTGCATAGATTATTTCTAAGTTGTAATAATTAAAAATTGTTGACATAAGCTGATTTGGAACATAGTGAACTTTCGTTTCTATTGCAATTTGAGGTTATTGCATATTAGAAGATAATTATAGCAAGTAAAAGTATCAATATCCATAAAAGTATCAATTGATTAAATTGTGCAATATCTCTATGTAGTTGAATATGTTGACTACAATACAAAACAACATAGCAGAAATAAACAAGGATAAAAAAAATTGAATGGTGATAACTATGAGTTTTGATATCACAAAGTTCAATATATCCTTACTGGGTAAAAGACTCTTGAAACATTGAATCATGTTATCTAAGAATATAAACAAAGAAACTTTACTCAATATGAAAGGGATCGGGAGGCTTATGTGGCTAACCAAAATTAGTTCTCATCATGTTATTGAGTTGAGTGAAAGATGATTTTTTGAGTATGAAGTGTATAAGATTACCCATGAAATGAAGAGAGCTTTAAAAGAAAAGTGTGGTAGACTTTGAACCAAAAAAAATTACATAAATAAATAAATATATAAAGGGAACTTGTAATAAAAAAATCCAGAGTTGGCATGACGAATCATACAATGAAACAACATTACAATAGAGATGAAAAGAATAATAAAAGTACTTAAGACATAAGGTATATCTTACAAATGTTTAAAAAGTTGAAGTAGCCATCAAATTTCTCCTAAAAGGTTGAAAACATGTGGTGATGAACATGATACATAATAAGAGTGTCAAAATCTTTGATGATATAGTTCATCTTCTTGAGTTGAATGCCCAATGACTTATGTTTTCCAAGTCTAATGAGCAAGCTTATATAGTTATATCAAATTCTTGCAAAACTTTCCAAGTTTAAGGTGTTATAAAAACTCATTTTCATAAGCTATCCTTGATCTCAAATTCTTGTAGTAACAATCCTTCTCATGAATATGGGAATTGGATGTCAGAGAAATGAAAGATTTCTTCATTAGCTACAACAAACACTCTAAGGGTTATGTGTTCATAAGTGAGCATGAAAATGGAATAGCAGTTGACTTAGAATCACAATGTGCCATATTCTTAGAGGAGAATTTCCCACATACATGTGGAATTTATAAGAATTTACATCTTTATGAAATGATGGATCTTAATATAAGATCTACACTTGAATAACAATTAATGATTGAATTAAGTGGGAGTAAACTAGTACTTATAACAAGTAAAATAAGAGAGTAAATGTTGAGAAGAAGTTCTCAACAAGTGTTCCTCAATGATTATTTCAGATTAAAGTGGAAGTTCATATTGTGATCTCAATATGATAATGTTGAACTTAAGTCGGTTCATAAGACTCTTACTTGCTCCTTGTCTAAAGATGAATAGAGAAAAGCAATGGAAAAGGAATTGGAGTATGCAAAGCAATCAAGCTAGGACTTGGTTGATCTACTTTCAGATGGAAAAGCTATTGAGAACAAATGATTTCTTAATATTAAACAAAAAGTAGATGGATCCAATGAAAATTACAAAGCTTAACTATGCCCAATAAAAGGATATAGACTATGAGGAAACCTTTTGACAATAGCTAGGTTGACCTCAATTCACCTCATTCTAGCTAGCTCATATAGATTTAGAGCTTCATTAAATGAGAGTAAGACAACCTTCCTTAATGGAGTGTTGAATGAAAGAATCTATATGGAACAACTAGTATGTTTCATTATTCATGGCCAAGAGCATACGTGTGCAAGTTCAATCATTTAATTTTATGACCTTGAGCAATCATCCAAATAATGGTGTTTGAGATTTCGTTGTGTAATAATTGTGTATGATTTCACAATGATTGATGAGGATCATTATGTTTCAATTAATGAGAAAAAATGTGCTATTATCTTTACACTCGGATGGTATGCTTATAACTATATATGATTTGGAGTTTACTTAAACTATCAAAAGATGGTTATCATCTATTATGAGATGAAATATATGAGAGAATAATCAATCTTACATTCTTGGAATAAAGATCTATGGAGATCATTTTAACTAACTAGTGATTCTTTCCTAAGAACATTGTATTGTGAAATTCCTTGAATGATTTGATAAGCAAGATTGTGATCTCATTGATACTTCATTTGCAATAGGTGAAGTCTAAGCAAAGAAATGGATCCAATAACTCTAGAAGAAAAGAGGACAAATGATTAATGTTCCCCACTACAATGTTATTAGGATTCTAGTATATGTTATAATGTGTATAAGACTAAATATTTGCTATGTTGTTGGGATAATAAGAAGCTACTAAGAAAATCCCAGAATAATGGAGTGGAAAGTAGTAATGATGATTCTTGGGTATCTAGAAGGTACTATGTATTACTGTTCCTACTGCTACTAAGACAAATAATTGAACTTGATAGATTATCTAGATGTCAATTGGGTATGTGACCTAGATGTGTGCAAATCAACATCTGGATGAACATTCTTGCTTAATAAAAGGTACTATCCCATGAAGAAGCAAGAAATATAATTGTATAGCTTTGTCAACCATGGAAGCTGGATTTGTTGTCTCTTCAACAACAGTCCAATACAAGAAGTTGTATGGTTGAGAAAGCTTGGGAATAGTTAAGAATGTTTTAAGCTAATTATAGCCTATAGGGGCAGTCAAACTACGATCACTTAATAAAATGATCCAAAATATTATGAAAAAACCAAGTAAAATATACCAAGAACAAAACTTATAAGATTATTGCACAAATAGGAGATAATCTTGAATAATTGCCTACATGTGCAATGGTTGTTGATCCATTCACAAAATTCAATCCAAGGAACATTTTTTGTGAACGTGTCAAGTTATAGACTACGTAGGTTATGATATGTGTTAGTCATATATCATGGATTATCATTAATTGGATATAAGATACTTTATGTATGATAAAATGACAGGAATATTTGTTATTCATATCATTGGATATATAATTAATACTTATGCAAATAGGTTTCTAAATTTATGTTAACAGGCAGAGGTTAGTTCTCTCACACAAGCAACCGACCCAATCAATATGTTTTGAATTGGGATGAGACACGGTATACCAATGATGATAAATGAGTGAAAAGTATACAAAGATAATTAGTGTCGCCTTGATTAAGTATCATGAGGAGGTTTATAATAAATTATATCTTTGACCAAATGTAATTGCCCACTATTACATTTGCCTGTTTGAACCTAACCCAAGTATCAGCATAAAAAGTTTTAAGGAAAACTATGGTTGCAAAACTCTGGATAAGCCACTAATGTGAAGCCTTTCGTTAAAGTCTATATGGTGGTAGTTTGATACATGTTCTTCAAGTGAAGAGGAACCACAATAGCACGTATTTCATACTACATGTGTTTAAATGTGACAAATAAGGAAAGTGAATGATTGATCCTTGCATACTCATTGTGTGAGATCCTTAAGGCTTATTGCAATTATGATAGCCTATTATTGTACCCTTTGAACTTTTGACTGTCTTAAGGTGACAAATTAATGTTGCTACTTTGATATGTTTGTGAAGGAGATGAAATAATTTATCCTTATGGGACATATTAGGCAAGCAATTAATTTGGATCTAAAATACATGACCTTGAAAGGAAGACTTTCTTTTTTAGTTACATTGGCAAAAAATTGTGTTCAAGGTCGACCCATTATATTGCTTTTGTAATTAATATAATTGTAAATACATTTATAATGTCGAAAAGTATAAAATTTTGAGGGATTACATGTATACGTTAATGTAACTAAGTCCGGGGTACATCAAGACATGTTTGTTATTATTCACTCATAAATTTTTAAGGTTGAGCTACTATGTATCCCTAACAGGTGCATAAGTTTATAGCTCCCAAATTGTAAGTGTGCTTGCGTAGTCACACAACCCATTTGCCTGTACGAATGACCTTCAAAAGTGGAATACAAAAGACTTGGATAAGTGATCGAGTGAGATCAGTCCATCTTGTGCAAGTGGGAGATGTTGGAGTTTGGCTCTAGGTTAGGTGCCCAAGTAGGTTGACCCGACACGACCCATTATATGAAATGATATAAGGGGGTAGTTTTTGGAAGGTTTGAAATAACTGTATGAAAAACCACATCAGAATATCCAAGAGAAAGATTCTCTCTCGTTTTCCTCCACATCTAAAGAATAACAAAGAAGATAATGTCTTCTTCTTTCTTAAATTGTTTTCCTTTTTCTCCGTGAAAGCATGATGGTCAAGGCACTTGTGTTGTGGAAACATAATGGTTTCCATTTGTGGTTTCGTTCATGACTTGATGCAAGAAAATGTAGCGTTGAAACAACAAATAACGGATCTTAGGCTTCAACATGGTAGCCCGACAGGTTCATTTTTTTTTTCCTTCACAAATAAAATCATATGTTTTTTTAAATTTTAATTTTATAATTTATTGTCTCAAAATTTGGATAAAAATTTAAAAGTTGATTTCTTTTAGAAAAAAACAAACAATTAAATATTTACTTCTATTAAGCACTATTCAGAACAAAAGGTTTATTCAACATTAAATAAAAGAAACAAACTTGAATTTCTCTATTCAGCCAAATATTTTTAAAAAAATAAAAAATAAGTCATGAAAAAAATTAAAAAACAAACAAGTTAAATTTTAGCAAATTTGGTTTCAACAAACAGTAAAAAAAAAAAAAAAAAGCCACTTGAGTCTTTTGAGATTTTTTATGTAGCTCTCTCCAATTCTCCTAGTGGGCATGTTTTCTGAGATATTTATCAATTTTAATTATTTTTTAATTAAGTAAATTTTGTTGTAGTTCAACCCCCTTAACTGTTGGGATCAATGTACGAAGGAAGCCTGGATCATGATTGAATAAGATGTATGATAAACTAATATCATCATCCTTAAGGTTTACTAACCTCTTGGCGCGGGACCTTCCAAGTTATTCTAGTCACGAAAGATCTGCATGTAGGCACGCCTAATTACCAGAGACCAAAGAAGAGAACACCCGCATATGTGTGTAAAGGCCCAAGGGAGAATGTGTGAAGGTCCAAGGGAGAGGGGTCTATTTATAGACTCCAAATCATAACCTTATAGGGTTACTTGTCTGACAAGCATTCAATCCTGGCCTTCTACGGGGTTTTGCTATATTGCAAAATCAAGTAGCAAATTCTGTCTTATTGGGTTTCTTACCTCTTAAGCAATTATTAATGGGCTCTGTCACTAATTAGCTAGCATGGGAATCCAACGGGCCATTATTAATTTTGGCTCTTGATCAACAACTTAGATTGTTTCTATGTATAAATCTGACAATCTCACTTGCTCGGAAAGCGAGTGCAGGGTATTATTATTCGATGCTATTCCACTAAAAGCCTGGATGTGAACTCTAAGATTAATAATGTATATATTAAATGTATTTTTCCTTTGTAAAATATTGATAATTAGTCGACAATGATTTATGTCAATCAATTAATTATTTATTCTCTTAACTTATGAGTTTCTCTAATGGATCCAATGCATTGGCCAGTGTCTTTCAACATCTGAGTATTGAAACATATTAAGAGGATATTTTATACAAATTCCATTTTTGTATATCTCATAAACTCTGGTGGCCAAAGGATCATTATTCCTAAATCATCAAGGTATTGGTCTTTAAAAGGAGACCTCACTTATTGATAACTCAAAGAATGATAATTACTTAACTATCTATTTACAATATACTTAGGACTAAGAAAAATAGCATAACTAATATTACTTGAGATTTAATTCCTTTTTACAAAATATTACCTTTAATTAAATCTTTCTTGACCCTCTCAACGTGAGTAAAACATAACTCACTTTAATATTCTACAATAACCAAGACAGGTTATTTCATTGAATATTATAGTCTAAATAAAGTGTCGGACTTCATTTTTCAACTGTGAGATGATTCATTAATTATGAGAACCTATGACCATGTCTTCTATGGACGTAACCATATGATCATATACTGCATAATTAATCTGGACCTTATATGTGAAACAACGCGTGTATAAGAATTTAAGAAATTCATACGATTAAAATCAAAAAATGAAATTACAAATAGTCTTGCTTCTAGAGTATAAATGTAACGAACTCCCACTTTCTCTAAAGTAACCCG
Organism: Tetrastigma voinierianum; assembly: GCA_016808115.1. Classification (NCBI taxonomy): domain Eukaryota; kingdom Viridiplantae; phylum Streptophyta; class Magnoliopsida; order Vitales; family Vitaceae; genus Tetrastigma; species Tetrastigma voinierianum. The sequence goes on along the minus strand of JAEQBH010000234.1, from coordinate 490,399 downwards.
AGACACTTCTAAGACCCATACCATTTACATGCTTCGCAAACACACGTTCAGGAAAGGACTTAGTAAAAGGATCTGCTAGGTTTTCCTCATATGCAATTTTACTAAAGTCAATATCCCCTTGGAAATCAAGTCCATAAGTATTCTAAGACTCCCATTGGAATTCACCAACATATAATCCCTCGTTCTCATTAGATACTTGAGTATATGTTTTTCACTATAGTCCAGTGTTCTTCTTCGGGATCTGATTTGTATTGACTTACGATTCCCACTGGATAGCAAATATCTCACCCAGTGCATAACATGGCATACATGAGACTTCCTATAACCGAAGTATAAGGTTTCTCACTTATGAGTTCTTTCTCTTCGAGAGTTTTATGTGATTGTCCCTTAGAAAGATGAATTCCATATTTGAAGGGTGAAATCTGCCAGATTCTCCATGCTAAACAGCCACTAGGAAGCTTGGGACGGGTAACACATATTCTTTTAGTCTCATAAAAGTTTGATTCCTAGAATATAGTTAGCTTCACCCAAGTCTCTCATATCAAAATGCTATTTTAGGTTACCCCTTACGTCTGACAACACCTTCACATTATCTCTAATTAACAAGATGTCATATACGTAAAGAATAGGGAAGACTACCACTGTACCTTGAATATTTTATGCACACATGGTTTACCAAGGCTCTTTTTCCTGTAGATCAACTTTCTTCCAATGGGTTTTATCCCTCTAGGATCTTCTATAAGAGACCATACTAAGATTGAACCCATAGATTCCATCTCACGGTCCATTGCCCTTTTCCACTCTTATACATCAACATCCTCCAATGCTTCTTTGCATGTGGTAACTTGATACATCTTTCCTAATAAGACATGTCTTGCAGGTTTATGTACTATCCTCTCACTACAAGTTTACTGCATTGGTTGTTTTACATGCACAAGAGGATTCAAGTTTTGTGGTTAAGGTGGATTTCCAATCTCTTCATTATTTTCTTGTTCTTGAGTTTCTTGAATTTGGTCTTAAGTTGTTTCCTATGTTTGTGCACTTTCGGGTACATGTTGTACATATTCCCCTCTTTGAACATCAACAGGAAACAAGGGAGGAAAATTAGGAGTTTCTTGTGGATCTTGAATCGAGTCAAGCTTTTCAAGAACCACTTTGCTCCTAGGTTTAAAATTGTTCATATAATTCTTTTCTAAGAAAGTGGAGTGAGTGCTCATTATTACCTTCTTTTCCTTTGGATTATAAAATATTTCACATCTCGTTTCCTTAGGATAGGCAATAAACATACACATTTCTGTATGAGATTCTAACTTTTGTGATTTATGTGTTAAGACATGTGACGGGGCACCCCAAATTCGAATATGGTTAAAACTAGGCGCCTCACCATATCTAATAGATGGAACCAAGCTTAGTGTGTAAATAGTTGTTTCTAATGCATATCCCTGGAACGATGATGAGTAATTGAGAAATTATCCCCTCTTTAGCCAAGTAAGACTTGAACTCTCCAAATAGGTATTCACTGCCTCAGTCAAATCGAAGCTGCTTGATATGGATGCCAAATTGCTTTTTGCCTTAGCCTTATATTCTCGAAACTTTTCAAAAGCTTCATACTTATGGCGCATTAGGTAAACATATCTATATCATGAGTAGTCATCGATAAAGGTGATGAAATACTCATACCCACCACTGGCTTGAACTCTTATTGGTCCACACACATTAGTATGTACCAATCCTAACTACTTAGTAGCATGATTTCCTTTGACCATGAAGGGCCTCTTCGTCATTTTACTTTCCAAACATGATTCATATACAGGTATAGATTCAAAGATCAAGGAATTTAAAATTCCACTTTAAAAAAAACCGTGAATTCTGTTATGATTAATATGACCTAATCATAAGTGCCATAAATAGGTTTCATTTGAAACCTTCCTTTTCTTAGATAATAGAAGTTGCTCATCATCAATATGTTCAATGACATTAATACTATAGGACAAAGGAGTTAAGAAATACAAACCATTCATTAATATTCCAGAGCAAATAAAAGTATTATTACTTTTAAATTGAAACTGAGGAATTAAACTACAATGTTAAACCACGTTCAACTAAACAACTAACAGAAACCAAATTACTCTTAAAATCCGGAACAAACAAATAGTCTGATAAACGTAAAGTACTATCATCACAACATAACTCCACGAGTCCTACTATCAGTACGCATCCATATTGATTGTTTCCAACTTTCAACCTTCTTTGTCCTTTTCTGAGTGGTCTACTTTGTTTGAACTACTCCAAGGATTAGCAAACATGGTTAGTGGTTCCTGAATCAATGATCCATTTATCATTGTAATTCTCTACCAAACAAGCCTCAACGACATTTAGACTACCCATCACTTCCACAGTACTAATGTGCCTCATCATCTTTAGATAGTGGTCTCGCACATTTCCTTCAGTCATGCGAGTGTTCATTAGTGCCCTTATGGCTACTTGTCTAGCAAAACTGCTACTTTCAGCAAACATTCTATCTAGAGTTTGACACATGCTTCACATCATTGATTTGCTTCCGCATATGTTCTACAACACTGGTAAGAATATAACAGCGATCTGTTGTATTCGCCTGTTGCCAATCTGCAAATTGCTCTTAGTTTCCTTTGAAGCATTAGCAACAGGCTCCTATGGTTTCTAGGTTATTGTAATAAATTTGATTATCTCAAAAAAACAAGGACAATGTAAATACTTCCATCCAATGGTTTTTGACTTAAAATTGTAACTAGAGGGTTAAAGGATGTCATTTTCTGAAGTAAACAAACAAAAACACGCAATCAACAAATATACCAATAAGTAGGTTTATTTATTACAACAATATCCTAGTTTCTATTATAATCACTTACATTGGGTAAGATATTTATAACAAACTAATATTTTGACCATAGTACAGAAAGTGTCCTACCAAGTCAGCTCCACGAAAACTCGAATAGTAACTTATGGTAGTAGTGAGTTTCTATGTTAATACACCAGGAAAGTCCCCAGGTAAATCGTGGGATCATAGTGGTCCCTCTGAAAAACTCCTTACCTTAGGGTCTTAGGCTCTTATCGCTCTTGTGATAGGACTTTCCTAGACATGTACCAACAAGTCACTACCCGTGGGAAAATGGATCCGAAACTTTCTCAGATAACAGAGACATGTATCAATCAAAACTTTATTTCAATAAACTTTGAGCTTTCAATAACATTAATAGAGCCTCATTGGGAGGATTGTTAATGTTACTAAAAATATTGAATGTAATAACCAATAATTTAATTCTAGAATTATCTTTAATGTCCAAGTGTTGTCGACGTTGGGCTATACAACCTTATTAAAAATATGAAATTATTTTAGATACAATCCAATAAAATCCGGTCATGTTTATCCGTTGGGGCATCACATAATTATTTTATTATTGGACCTTCAATGGAGCCCATAGGTTTCAAATTAATTAAATTAATTTTAATCTTCACCCATTCAATATTTTACATTTATTTATTAGGTTTTCCATAATAATATTATCTAGACATTAATGTTACTAAAATTGAATGTGACAACCATTAATTTAATTTCAAAATTATCTTTAATATCTAAGTATTGTCGACGTTGGGATGTACAATCTCATTAAAAAATTTAAATTATTTTAGACCTAGTTCCATAAAATCCGATCATGTTTATCCGTTAGGGCATCAAATAATCATTTTATTATTGGATCCTTAATGGATTCCATAGGTTTCAAATTAATTAAATTAATTTTAACCTATACCCATTCAATATTTTACATTAATTCAACTAAATATTTCATAACAATATTATCTAGACAAAACAAATATCATTATGCACATGTATATATCACATGATGAAATTATATGACACCACTTATTCTAAATGGCATGACAAGCATACATCACATCTTATATCTATGTAAAACAATTGTAAGTAAAAAATAAATAATGGGCTCTTAATCCATAGTTTCCTAGAAAAAGAAAATTACAAGCCCAATAGAGTTAAGAGCCCTAACCTAATATTTGGCCCGTAATCCATCTTTTCATTAGGTCTTGAAATTCTTTGAATTGTGGGTCAAGTTAGAATTGGTTTCTAGGGGTTTTAAGCCTAAAAACACAAAACTATAACTAGTTACCCTCATAAGCCAAGCACCAAAATCGTTGTCACTCACTATACACAACTTGGATCATCATGAAATTTAACAGGAAGATAGATCACCATATGAGAAACTAACTAGCCAAAATTTGTCCAAATCTGATCCTGCACGTGTCCCCACCCGTTGCCAGAAGTCAGAAACCAAAATCGCCTCCAGTCACCGCACAAAGCTCAGATCACCATGAAATTTTACAAAGGGCTAGAAAACAAAATAAGGAACATGCTAGTCAAATTTCGTCCAAATCCAAGGCTCATGCACCCTTAGGCAGCGTCTAAAGCCAAAAACTAAAATCATTGCCAATCGCTGCCACAGACCTTAGATTGCCACGAAATTGTATAGGGATGTAAATCACTAAGAAAGGGATCATATGGCCAAATTTGGGCCCAATACAAGATGGCATGTGTCCCCACGTGCCCTTGGAATCCAGGCACATAAGTCTTAGTCTCGTCCACTTTGGGCGGCACGTATGGACGCTTGTTAGGTCTTTCGGCCACCCTCTTCCTCCCATTGGCCCTCTTTTGTGTCCCCTACATGATTCTGGTGTTGGTCCATCAAACCAAGGTTTCGATCAGCACGAAAAATGATGAACTACTAACATGTAACAATTCTTCTTTGGGTACTTATTACATAATTATCCAATAAATCCGAATTTACATAAAATTATCCAATAAATAAATCAATCAATCAAGAAGGAATACCTAATCTTATGATTAACCTCCAAGTTACATCAAAAAAAAAAATTACAATCAAACTTATACCATGGATTAAGGCCAAAATAAAACATTCAATCAAGGCTCTAATACCAATTGTTGGGATCAATGTATAACAGAAGCCTGGATCATGATTGAATAAGATGTGTGATAAACTAATGTCATCATCCTTAGGATTTACAAACCTCTTGGCACAGGACCTTCCAAGCTATTCTAGTAGCGACAGATCTGCGTGCGCACCAAATTGCAAGAGACCAAAGGAGAGAACACTTTTGTATGTGTATAAAGACCCTAAGAAGAATGTGTGAACGTCCTAGGGAGAGGGTCTATTTATAGACTCCAAATCCTAACCTTATAGGATTACTTGTCTGACAAACAGTCAATCCCTGCCATAGGGTTTCTTGCCTATCAAGTAACCAAATTCCTGTTTTATTAGGTTTCTTGTATCTTAAGCAATTATTAATGGGTTATGTCACTAATTAACTAACATGGGGATCCATTGGCTCATTATTAATTTTGACTCTTGATCAACGACTCATATTGTTTCTAGAGCATAAATCCAACATTAACTTCTCATTCATTGCTCAATGTTCTCTACAATGCTCTCTGCTCACTTATTTCTCCTTACTTCCTCTCACCACCTTAAGCCTATACTACTAATACGATTATCAGCATGTTCTTCTGGGCTAGTAACAACCTCTATTCTTACCTTCATATGCCAAATCGTGTCCATCAACAACAGCCCTCCTTCAAACTTCAAACTATCTTCTTAGAGGAATATTACCCATTCAATTTGTACCACTTCGCGTTAACAAAGTGCACTTAAAACGAGATCATGGTTTGTTAGGAAACCTCAGTTTTAGTTTTGGGTTTTTTCCCCTAAAATGCCTTATATCAATTTGATGTTATCTATGTTTATATACTCATAAGTCTTTTTATTAATAACTTATATGAAACATTGTGAGACTTTGATCACACACCCAACATGATTGTTGAATCCTAAAAGTAGAGAGTTAGATTGGGGAGATCTTAGATAATGACGAATATACTTTAAACTTAAAGATAGCCTCATCAACATGCTTTAACCATCTAACCAAATATATCTTCGATTCTTGTTCATTGTTTGTTTTATATATATATATATATATATATATATATATATATATATATATATATATATATATATATATATATATATATATATATAATCATTAGCGGACTTAGGATTCAAAATTAGTGGGGCAAACTTAAATAATATCAAAGATCTTAATAATTTAATCCTTACAAATTTCATAGGGGGCAAAAGGTAGTACTTGAGTTCAAATCACCTTAAAATAAGGAGAAAATTTTTTTTCAAACAAAATTCAGAGGCTAGGTCCGCCCCTGTTTAGAACAACGATCTTAAAGTAGATGCTCATTCTAAGAATTTATAGAGACCTTCATAGTTCTCACCCATTCTAATACCTTTTAATAAGATTGATCCTTTTAGAAGAACAATCTTCAAGAGATGGTAGGAAAGGATTCTTTTCAACTATTAATATGGTGAACCTAGGGCATCTTGGCCAACTCTAACACCTGAGAATAATTTTCAACTCCTGCCTACATAGGGAAAGGGGAACAAGCAAATTAGACATATTATCATTAACACACTCACAAATGAACCTTACATCTATTGTCACTGCAAAATAGCAAAGGAAATTTAGGATGTAATGAATAAGAATAGAAATGCAGAAACTCAAAAATATTCCAAATGACTAGAAATAGATATGTATCTTCTCAAATCCATGACTATCCTGAATTAATGCATGATTAAGTCAATGAAGATATAAAATTGTTAGAACCTATTATAGTTAGGTGTCTAATAGAGATTCATTCATATTTATAGAAGAAAAAAAAAAGCGAAGCATGGAACAAAAATAATAATAAAAAAAATATCATTCAAACACGTAGGTGAGATGATTGAGATATCTCATAACTTAACAAATGGTCTCGAGTTCGAGTCCTACAAATGCAAGTGTGTTCTAAACTATAGTTTTCCACCCTTATGGTCCCTTCTGGCTCATATGACGATTAGTTTGGATGTAGTATGATCAAGTCCGCACAAGACACATCATGATTTGACCCAAAAAAAAAAAAAAGTCCCTAGAAGATGTCATAATCCATATTAGGATTAAAGAGCAAATACTGAGAAAGCTAAAGGCTATGCTTGCTTCCCATGAAATTCGAAGAAAAATATAAAGAAAATAACATAGGGGAGGAAAAGTAGAATAAAGGAAAAAATAGTGTTAAATCTCACATATTATTTTTATATTTTACTTCAACCCGATTTTATTTATTTTAATTCATCAATGTAAAAACTAAATAATTTACAATTTTGTAAGTTTCCAAATAATTTTAATTATATTTGATTTTTTTTTTAGATTTTTCATTAAATAACTCTACGGATATCTTTCACACATCATATATTCATCATCAATATTACTTAGGCATCTCCTAAAATCTTGAAGCCCACAGCCCACTTCAAGTCTAGACCCATTTTTAAAAGGGTTGGGTTGCATGCTTTATTTTGGCCTGGCCCATGAGCCATTAGGCCTACCTATAAATCCATCTATGACTCCTAGCGTTAAGTGATTTTTTAAAAATATATATTGTAAACTCTATTTTTAATATATATACATATATATATATATATATATATATATATATATATATATAAAGTTTATTATATAAGTTGTAAATGTCACTCCCTGTGAATAATAAAACTTTCTTAAGGGGAGAGTCTAACATTATAATTAAATTGTTTAGCTTTTTAAGTTTCTTTTAAAAAAAAAGTTTATTATAGTAGTCAAACAAATAAATGTGTAAGTTTTTTTTTTTTTCTACAGAATATAATACAATTTAATTTGCGCATTAAATTCTAAACTTGAGAGAGAGAGAGAGGTGATAGAATAAAAAATGTATTTTTAATTCTTGAGCCTGCCAACCTGTGCCTATAACGGCCCAGGCCCATTGGCTAAGCCACATGCATTAAAAAACAAGTGAAGCCCGGCCTCACATGGCTCGTTGACCAGTCAACATTCTTAAGGGTTTTAACTTTTAACTTGAATTGAAGAGGTGGCATTTGACTTCATGGCGATGCTTAGACCACCTTCTATCTCAAAAACCAATTTTCTGAGAAAAAGAAGAAAATGGCCACTCTCACCCTACAAAGCTACATGGCACGAGAAATTCCATCAGCACCAAGCAATGCAAACCCTCAAAAGCACCATCACAAATCAACCGTCGTCGCCGCCGGAGAGTCCCAACAATTCTCAGTATCTCTCTATTCTCATAGACTCCTTCAGAATCTACAACTCTGATCCCACCCCCAATGCCTACCATTTCGTCATCAGTACCCTAACCCGATACCGGCAATTCCACCGTCTTGTTCCTCTACTCCACCACCTTGAAAAAGTTGAAAAATTCGAAACCCCGGAATTTATTTTCATCAATCTGATCAAAGTTTACGGCAACGCCCATATGTTTGAAGACGCCGTCGATATCTTCTTTAGAATTCCGAACTTTAGGTGCGTCCCGTCTGTTTACTCTCTCAATGCTCTTCTCAATGTGCTTTGTAAGAGGAGAGAAGGCATTGTAATGGTTCCTCAGATCTTGTTGAAGAGCCAGGCTATGAAGATTCGGCTGGAGGAATCGAGTTTTCGGATATTGGTTGCTGCTCTTTGTAGAATAAAAAAGCATAATTATGCGATTCGTATGTTGAATTATATGTTGAACGACGGCTACGCTGTTGATAAGAAAATGTGCTCTTTTGTACTGTCGTCCCTTTGTGAACAAAAGGGTTTATCTGGTGATGAGGTTCTGAGGTTTATGGATGAAATGAGGAAACTTGGGTTTTATCCTGGTAGAGTGGATTGCAATAATGTGATTAGGTTTTTGGTGAAGGAAGGGATGGTGATGGATGCTTTGGGTGTTTTTGATCAGATGAAAACTGATGGAATTAAGCCTGATACTGTTACTTATACTTTCATTTTGAATGGGGTTATTACGGATGGGGACTATAAGAAGGCAGATGACATGTTTGATGAAATGCTTGTACTGGGTGTCGTTCCTGATATTCATGCTTACAGTGTTTATATAAACGGTTTGTGTAAGCAGAATAATATTGAAGAGGGAGTTAGGATGCTTGCTTCTATGAGAGAGTTAGGGTGCAAACCTGATTCTGTTACTTACAATATGCTATTGGAGAGGATGTCTAAAACTGGGGATCTGAGTGGGATGAGGGAGCTTGCTAGGGAAATGGAGTTGATGGGTGTGCCGAGGAACTGGGAAACTGACAGGATTATTCTTGATGGTTTAGTTGGCAAAGGTGAAATTGATGAGTCATGCATATTGTTGGAGAAAATGTTGGACAAGTATTTTGATCATTGGTGTTCGACATTTGATGAAATAATTTGTGAGTTGTGCCACAGGGGATTGGTTTGTAAAGCACTGCAACTGGTGAGCAAAATGGTCAGTAAGACCATTGCACCTGGGGCTAGGGCCTGGGATGCACTACTTGGTTCTGTCGAACTCAGTTTTGCAGAAACCATTTTGACTGAATTAGTCAACTCTTTACCAATGCATCCAGTTAGATTGCTGGAACATAAGTCTTGATACAGAACCTGGCAAATGGTTGCATCTCAGATTCATCACTGAAGAGCTGTACCATGTGAAGTACTTACCATATTGGAAATGAGCCTTATAAATTTCATCCTTTGGAGGGACAGCTTTAGCTTTTCTTTGAACATTGAACTATCTGTAACATCATTGCTCTTCAATTCAACATCAAGGAGAGAGCTGGTGAAGCACAAAAATAACACCATTAAATTGTACCCTTACGTAAAAAGGCTATTTTGTGTTTCTCATAAGTATTTCATTCAACCATTCAAGGCATAGAATGGACTACTTGTATGTACTTTAAAAACTTGTATTGTAAATTAGTATCTCTATTTGTTGTGCTCATGGAATTGTTTCCTCCTTCAATTCGCATGCTTCAGTTGCAGCAACTTGTCAGCCACAAATCACCTCTTGCCTCACTACTTCATCGACATCTGTTATCATTATTAGTCTTTGAGATGAAATTCAAACTGCTAATTTCCAAGTTCACTTTTTAACTGCTAACAGTATTTTCTTTGCACCCAAAAAAAAAAAAAAAATGCTGATCTTTGTTTTACAGTGCCCCACAAGGAAATTGAGTATTTTCATTATCTAACCTGAAAGCTAAGAAAGAACTTTTCAGTTCAATTGTCCCACATGATGTTTAGTTCAACAAAAACATATCGTGAAGCTTTGCAGGTCAACAATTGGTGGTAAGGGATCCTATTGAGCCTCATTTGCCTGTGTTCGTGATTTTTTCATTACAGCTTTTCAGGTCAACATTTTGTCTTGATTCTCTCCAATATGTCTAATGGAGTAGAAATCTTCCTTTATTCAAACTTTGCTCTCAACTTGACTAATAATAACCCTTATGCAAAATATGAAAATCTGTTCAAACTCAATGATTACAATTATTTGCTCTGGTTGTGACTAGTGCAAATGTCTTTAGAGGAAAAAGGAAACACCATCAGTTTTCCATGGGGGCTTCGAAAGAAACAATGTGTGAAGACTAAGACAGGTGCTTCTGGTCTTACACAATTTCCTCAAACATGGTGATGCAAGAACAGGACCATGATGGATGATCTAACAGTTTAGGTAAGTTAGAGATGGGTTTGTGGTAATTTAGGGGCATAGGATGTAGTTTTGAAGATAGATCTGGTCTCAAAGGTTTTAGGGCTAATTTAGGGTTTATATATGATGAAATTAAGGTTTAGAATGAAGGATTTTAGGTTTGGAAAAGTTCGGATTTGATTTGATGCAAAACAGTCTTGTTTTGAGCTAATTTGAGATTTTCTGGTTTTTCTAAGGTAAGCTAGGGCTATGGACGAATTTGGAGTTTTTCTAAGGTTAGGGAAGATAGTATTTATGGTTTCTAAGGTGAAACAAGGTTTTTGGAAAGGTTTTAGGGGTATGGAACAAGATTTGGAAAGTTTTGGGTTAAGGTTGAAAATTGGTTATGGAAAGATGAAAGAGAAGATAATGAGATGAGTAGAGGTAATAGAAGGATAAGTACTTACTTTATTACTCAGGAATCCCACGAGATAAGCCTTAAGCTACTTTCGAGGAATCTGAGATTAGAAACCAGGAATATACTTCACCACTCAAAGATGCACCTGAACTCAAAGGAATGCACCTAGGATAAAACTGAACCAATTCGTCGACTTTAGAGAGAGTCACGTAAAGATAAGAGAAACAGATAAGCTTAAAAAAAAAAAAAATTGAAAAATATTATTAAACTTGAACTGTGTTGTCAAAAGACTACATTAGGGGGGATATATATAGCCCTATACTTTCTAAATCCAAGAAAAAAAAAAATCTTATTTTGACTTGAAAAACAAAGACTTTCTAATTTAAATAAAGCAAATCCTAAAAAGAAATAGCAACTCCTACTAGGAAAACAAACTTTCTAAATTAAATAAAGCAACTACTACTTTGACTTTGAGAACAAATCTTTCTAAAATAAAACAACTCCAAATCAAAATGGTAACAAGACTAAAATACTTGGATTTAGAAACATATTTGGTGTCTCCAAGGTTTCGGACCTCTGGATGAATTTTTCCATAAATGGATGGAATTCTAATACTAATATTGTAAAAACACCAATCAATAAAAAAAGTACCTCAGTCTTACATGTGTCAAGTACTCAAATCATAAATGTGAATGAAGCGAGATGTGTTATTAATAGATGATTAGGAACATGACAGTATTTTCTAATCTTTGTGCATATGAAGGGATATCATAACGTGGCGCAACTTGGAACACCTCTGCATCAAAAACCTCTATTTTCTCCTGTGTAACCAAATCCAACCTCCAGGGTCAAATATCAGTCTTTGATAACCTTCACTTGCTTGATCTTCATATTGCTTAATTCTTTACCCAATGTCGAATCTTACTTCCTCATGAATCAAAAAACACATTCTCCAAGATTTATCTTTCAATGCACCAACATAGTGGGAGCCACATAAGAACTTTCACTCTCTTGAACAAGCCCTTTGTCAAGCAAATCATCAACTTGTGTTTTAACCTCTTCTTGCTCCTTAGGGCTCATTATAGAGGCTAGCTTATTAGGGAAAACCAAACCTGGTATGAGGCCTATTTCATGTTGAATATCCCTCATAGGTGGTAATCCATGTGGTATTTCTTCAAGCATTACATCAACAAATTCTAGAATCGGTTTCACTTCTTGCAAGAATTCCTTTTCTCTTTCGGTTTCTTCAACAACCAAAGTCGTCACATTTGAAACATCTTTGATTTCCAAATCAAAATTTGACAGTAGTGAACTCTTCTCCTCATCTTCTTGGACATGGTTAGATTCGACTACTTCTTCAACATCCAACTCAAATTTTGATAGCAGTGAATTCTTCTCCTCATCTTCTTGGACATGGTTAGATTCGATTACTTTTTCAACATCTTCTTCCTTAGCTTCATCTTCTCCAATTAGGGCAATCACTTTTTGGTTAGGACATTCAGAATCAATTTGACCCAACCCTTGGCACTTAAAACACATCTTTGACTTAGAAGTCGATTCTTGTTGGGCTTCACTTTTTACTTGAGTGGGGGTAGTTTTAGTACCATTAGGATTCTAAGAAGTAGAACCCTCAACAAACCCTTCATTAGCCACACTCTTAGTTGTAGTAGAATTTCCACACTTTTTTTGAGCCCCAACCTTCAAAGCAAGTTTCATCATATCTTGAAAACTACGATATGGTTGCAAAAAAATAACTCTAGAAATATTAGATCTCAAACCAGCAATGTAGTGGGCTATACATACTTCCTTGGCCTCTTGCAAGTCTCCTTTGATGATCAAGTTTACAAACTTAGCTGAATAATCCTCCACATTCAAATCTTGTTGCTTAAAATTCTGAATTTTGAGGTAAATGTCTTGGCGATAGTTAAAGGAAAGGTACTTCCTTTTTACTTCATTCTTCATCTTTTTCCAAGTTTGGATCTTCTTTTTACCATCTCTTTCACGCTGCCTCTTCAAGTTTTCCCACCAAATAGAAGCATTCTTGCACATCTTAATAGCCACCAACTTCACTTTTTCATGTTCAAGGGGATCATAATACTCAAAGACATGCTCCACCATATTAAATGATCGAAAATTCATCGAGTTACATTCTTCCATCAAATTTTGGAATGTTAAATTATGGATTGAATCTCAAGCCTTCATCATAGTTACCATGCCTCTTATAGTAATCTTCATTCTGGTAGTAGCAATCATACCTTCCATGATAATCATAGTTTCGTGCATACATACCTTTAACCTTCTTGTGCCCTAAGAAACCTTGAAGTTGACTAGGCTGCAAAGACTCTTCATAAAATTCATATTTTTCCTCAATCTTGTACTTGCCTATACCTTCCATCAAGTTCTCCATAGACATATAATCTTCATAAAGCCTCAAACGTTGTTGTAGATGTTAAGTAAGAATCTGAAGATCAGTTATACTTTTTTCATCCATGGCTAGTGAATGACTCAAACCATGAGTAGAACTCTTGTCTATAACACCAAGAACGCCTTTTAGCTTATGATTAGCCATCATACGATGAGCTCTGATACCACTTTGATGCAAAGATGAGATCATGATGGATGATCTAATGATTTAGGTAAGTTAAAGACGGGTTTGTGGTAGTTAAGGGTATAGGATGTAACTTTAAAGGGTAGGGGACAAGTTTGGTTCCAACGGATATAGGACTTATTTGCGGTTTATTTATGATGGAATTAAGGTTTTGAATGAAGGATTTTAGGTTTGGAAAGGTTCGTGTTTGATTTGATGCAAAACAGTCTTATTTTGAGCTAGTTTGCGGTTTTCGGGTTTTTTTAAGGTAAGTTGGGGCTGTGCACGAATTTGGGGTTTCTCTAAGGTTAGGGATGATGGTATTTATGGTTTCTAAGGTTAAACAAGGTTTTTGTAAAGGTTTTAGAGGTATGAAACAAGATTTGGAAAGTTTTGAACTGAGGTTGAAAAATGGGTTATGGAAAGTAAAACAAAAAAAGATGATGGGATGAGTTGAGGTTGTACGAGGATAGATACTTATTTCGTCACCCAAAGAATTCACCTAGGGATAAGAAACCACGAACTTGTCACTCAAGGGAATCCATGTAAGGTTCCGATCGCCGCCCCGTACCTAACTCGACCCGATTGGCGAATCCGAACCAGATTTAGGGGAACGCGGTCCTCACTTTCATTTCCAATCCAAATACAAAAAAAAATTCAATACAAATATGAATACATTTTCAATACCAAATGCATTTCAAATACTCATTGGGTATACGTAAAATTATACATTAAACATTTTTACGGAAACTAAACATTTTGCGAAAGGCCCATCATTTAAGGATAACTCCCACATTTGTACCATCATTTACAAAATTTATCAAAGTTTTCAATATCAAAAACATTTACAAAATAGAATCAGAGTTTAATTTTCACAAGATACTTTATACAAAAAGAGTCAATTCAATTTCATGCATGCGTGTCACAGAGTTTTACTTCTCCTCCGAATGGCTTTGATGTTGGCTTTGTGCTTGTGCAGTCTTCACTCTTGTACCTATTCACTCGGTACCTACGCGTTGATAAAAACAACACGCTAAGCATTTTTATGCTTAGTGGTTCTATACAATTATATTCTCTCTTCATTTCATTTTAAATCGAAACATGTAATATTTATAAAATAATGCTTTTGTACAATTTTCAATTACCAATGCAGTACAATACGTATCTATATATTTATTCAATAAATAAATTACAATTCATTGGTCATCTCAAGCTATGCATTTTCATAGGTAGAAAGAAAGAAAAACATCATTAAAGCCTGTCGTGCCTTATCGATCTCATTATCATTTTGCCCTTATCAAATTTAACATATGCTTTTAGTGCACAGGATAATGAATCACCGGCACGGTCCCATTGGGCTGTAGGCCGGTATATATATATATATATACACATATAATATATGTACTCGGTTGGTGTACACTACGATCTTGTCCGCATTGACTTCTGGTTCGGTATGCCACAATAAAATACGTTTGTTGGACTCTTATTTGTATACCAATTTATCCTTAACTCGAATTCTAATGGCTAACATTCTTTTAAGGGCATTAAAATCATTCAATACAATTTACAATAGTATATATATACATTTGTATGCAAATAGAACATTTTCACATTCATGCTATTTTCTTATGCAAATTTGTTTCACAAGCAATTGTCTCAAATCACTTAAAACAAATCATTTCAAACACAAATCAATATGCACTTTCTTCTCAATCATTTCCAAAATTCAAATCATTTTGTAATTATTCAAATATTTTAGAAACGAGAGAGTTGAGAAACGAACTAAAAATCGTGCTTTGATTCCAATATTGAATCTTGACTTAATCTGAGAACTCTCGCGTAAATGTATTAGTCTGATGACAATCGCATATTAGTTGGTTATTCTAGGAATTCTATTTTCAGTAGAATTGGAATCATCTCATTTGGATAACGAACTGATTCTGACATTTTTATTAAACTAGTCGATTCTTGACTCCTTTGGATCGCGGCTGTTTTCGATTTCTAAGGTCTTAACTCGTAAATTGGTAATGTTTCCTTCTCATTTGAAGCTAGTTTGGGTTTCTTCCAATTGGAATCATCAATTTGGATCACCCAAAACTTCAGTTATTGCATTTTATCTAATTTGCTCACAATTTGCAAAATAAGTCTACACATAACTCCACTTTGACAGTTTCTAGGCACTTTGGGATTAAATTTAATTACACTTCCTTGAAGTAAATTATTCTACTGAAATTAAGTTTCAGGAATTTTTGAATCGACTCTTTGGATGAGTGAAACTCGCTTATGGCCAAGCATGTGCTTCTCAAAGCAGAGAAGCGTCTGCCAGGCTACCAAACTCGCCTTTATTTGTGTCGGGAGAGGCTTGTACTTTATCTATAGTTCTTTCTGGGTTAAGGTCCAACTTCATTTGGTGATTATAACTTGTCCCATAGCAACAAGTCAGGGTTTTGACCAATTTTTGTGGCATTTAAACAAGAAAAGCCCAGCATTTCAGCACTACAAGCATTCACTTAGCTACGTCGACCAATACCAATCAATACACTTCAAAAAATCAAGCAGCACAACTGAAACTAATCACCACAACCAATCAAAATCACATTTACATAAAAGGTTAGGGTTTTCCCTGATCGAACACAAGAAAAAGAGGTTAGGGTTTAATTTTTCTTGCTAAGCTCTTCTTCTCTTTTCTTTCTTCTTCCTCCTTCTTGATCACTTCATCTCTTGTTCCTTGGAGAAGAAATCCTGCTGATGGCTTCTCCTTCCTTACTCTCTCCAATCTATGTCTCTCTTTCTCTCCAAATGAAATGCACAAATAGAGTTATGTCCTTTACAGGGCAATTTGGTCTTAAGTCAAAATCCTTCATAAGGCCTTGTTTGGCCTACACATATAATTACATTTCTCACATTATTCTCATTTTAAAGCTTCATTTCACATTCATTTTCATTTCATTCATATTTTTAACACTACACGCCTCATTTAGGATCTTTAGGTCCCCATTTGACATTTTTACTAAATTTATTTGGCTTCTTGTAAATTTTCCGGGTTGTATTATTTTGTCGTTCTTAGGATTTAAATTCCGAAAAAAAAATTCATTACTTTATTTTATACCCTAAACATGTTCTGAAACTATTAGGGTATTTTTAGGGCGTTACAACTCTCCCCTCCTTAAGAAAATTTCATCCTCGAAATTACCTTCATTGAACAATCAGGGATATTGATGCCTCATAACTTCTTCACTTTCCCACGTGGCTTCCTCGGTCTTGTGGTTTCTCCACAGCACTTTAGTAGTGGGATTAAACTGTTACCGCCAATTCTTTCACTTCTCAGCGAGATCTCCTACGGCTCCTCTTCATACGTCAAATCTGGTCTAAGCTCAATCGTCTCTGAAGAGACTACATGCGATAAAGTCTAACACATTACCTCCTGACATTGACACATGAAAAAACATTATGGATCTTTCCAACTCTAGAGGTAGACGATTTGTATGCCCCGGACCCACTTTTCCAATCACTTCATATGGCTGATGAACCTAAGAGCAACGCCATTTCTCCGAATCTCATTACCTTCTTCAAGCGATAGTTCAAAAAAACCTTCTCACCAGATCTCATAATGAACATCCCTTTCTTTTCATGTCGGCATAAGGCTTTGTCTATCAGCCCTTTCAATCTTTCTCTAATCATTTTCACTTTTTCCTCGGTTTCTTGAATCAAACCAAGGCCAATTATCTTCTTCTCGCTTAACTCGGTCCAACACAATGAATTGCGTTTGCCAGTAGAGGCCTCATGAGGCGTCATTCGATACTCATTTGGAATCTGTTGGTATACCTGAGTGCGACTAGAGAGGAATGTGTCTATCCCAACTACCATCATAGTCGATCACACAACTTCTTAGCATATCTTCCAACACTTTGATCACTCTTTCCGATTGTCCATCCATCTACGGATGAAATGCTATGCTGAAATTCAGTCGAGTGCCCAAAGCCTCTTGCAATTTTCCCCAAAATCTCAAGGTGAACCTAGGATCTCTATCTGAAATGATGGATATTGGAATCCCATGTAACCAAACTATTTCACTTATGTACAACTCTGCAAGCTTGTCAAGTGAATAGTGGTTCTCCTTGGTAGAAGTGAGTTGACTTGATCGATCGGTCCCTGCGACCAGCGAGCCATGCTTTCTTCTGTCAATGGCCTTGACCCTGAAAATCCATGGTGGTCGATCCCATTTCCACTAAGTATTCTAATAGACTACGATAATCAGAAGGAACTTGGTGCTCACTTCACTTTTGACACACCATTACACTTGTTCTAGAATTTTGATACATCTCTCTTTTCATTCAGGACCTGATCTGAAACCTTTAATCTTGATACATCTTTGTGCTACCTGGATGCATAGCAAAAGATCCACTATGTGCCTCTTCTAGAATGGTTTTCTTCAATTCACTATCATTAGTTACACAAACCCGATCTTTATAATACAAGGATCCATATTCCTTCACGGAAAACTCGATTCTTTTTTCTTCTCCAATCTGACTCACTATGGCATAAATTTTCTCCTCATTCTTTTGTGCCTAACTGATTCAACATAAATCGGTCTAGCTATTAACTCTGTATTTCATCGTCATCACATCGATGACAAATAGGCATTTAATGCTAAGTAGCGTTTTACCTTGACTTTCTACTCAGCATGCAATCACTACATTGGCCTTTCGGGGTGATAATCAATGTACAATCATAATCTTCAATCAATTCCATCCATGCGTTGTCTCGGGTTAAGCTCTGGATTGTGACGAAAACTTAAGACTCTTGTGATCGGTGTAGATGGAAACACTTTACCCGTCTGGGTCAATGTCTCTATATTTTCAATGCAAAAACAATAGCGGCCAATTCCATATCATGCGTAGGGTAATTCTTTTCATGCGGCTTCAACTGCCTTGAAGCATAAGTTACCATTTTACCCTCTTGCATAAGGAAGCATCCGAGTCCATTTAACGACACATCGCTAAAAATCGCATATTCCTTACTGTAGGTTGGCTGAGTAAGAAATGGTGCCTCGGTTAAGAATGCTTTCAACTTTTCGAAACTGGCTTGACACTTTTCACTCCATTCAAATTTCACATTCTTTTGGGGCAATCTCGGCATAGGGGCCGCAATCATTAAAAACCCCTTCATGAGCCACATAGTAGCATATACGTCCGAGAGCTACGTGACACATGACATTTTATCCAGTGGTTTCCATTCAATAATCACCTCTACCTTCTTTGGATCACTTGAATTATTCTTACAATACAATGTGTCGAGAAAGACACTTCTCTCAGCAAATTCACATTTGCTCGAATTTTGCTTATAACATTTCTATCTCAAGGTTTCCTGCTTTTCACGAAGGTGCGTATCATGATTTTCGATCCTTTGAATACGGATGTAGATCTATAAACACCGATGATGCATACGATTCGGAAAACCACGATTCATTAAGTCCATAAACTCTTTGGAGCATTTGTCGATGACGACATTACAAGGAACTCGTAATGTCCATACCGCGTTCTGAACGTCGTCTTATGCACATTCGTATCCTTAATCCTCAATTGATGATACTTAGATCGCAAGTCAATCTTCGAAAAGACACTTGCACCTTTCAATTGGTGGAACAAGTCATCAATCCTGGGTAATGGATATTTATTCTTCATTGTCATCTTATTCAGTTGCCTATAATCAACACCTTGACAAAGTGTCTCATCTTTCTTAACAAAAGGCAACGTGCTCCCACGTAGCGTACACTCGGACGAATAAATCCTTTCTCTAACAATTCTTACAACTGAAGCTTCAATTCTTTTAACTCGAGTGGAGCCATTCTATACGGTGTAATGGATCTTTGGTGGCACCTGAATAACGTCGATTCTTGAACTAAATCTCTCTATGGGCAATCACGGCAACTCCTCAGAAAATCCGGGATAGTCATAATGTTGTAAGAGGATGTCTAATAGGCTAGACTATGCCCTTTTTGTATCTATCACATATGTCAAGTAAGCTTTACACCCCTTTCGAACCATTGTTCTAGTAGTAGTGGTGGATATCACATTAGAGAGGGGGTTTGACCTCTCGCCGATAAAAGTCACTTCCTCGCCACTCAGTTGTGTAGGTCTTCCTCTTGTTCTACAAATCCTTCTGACTTAGTGTTGGGACCTTGATCCATCCTAATATCATATCAAACTCTCTACAAGAATGACTCGTCGAATCTGGAAATTCATACTCCGTATTACGTGGGGCAATCTCTATCATTCTATTCGCGATGACATGCTTGATGGATTTGTCACAAAATATCATACTGGATTTGGCTCTTGGTAGACCTTGAGCTCGGAATGGAAGTGCAAACATAAGAATGGGTTGAATCTGGATCAATCAATGCACATACATTAGTCTTAAAGATAGAAAATTTACCAACTATCACATCTGGTGCATCTTTGTCTTCCACTGCTTTCATTGCATATGCCCTGCCCTGGGAGCACGGGCCTAATGGGCTGCGGGCATCTGTGCGCTTATAGTGCGTGTGCGGCAATGCCGTATGTCGGTGATCTGACACTCTTGTGTCCTTGTTGCTCTTACGTACTATTGACGTACCCCAGGTCAGGGGTGATGTGAAGAGCGAGCTGGGACGATCTTTTTATCTTGTGCTCATTAGATCCCTAAGCAACGAGCACCTGTTAGTCTCGACACTCTCTCCTTTATGTCTCCTCTATAATGTGTGCGAGAGTAGTCCTCGAAGAAGCATACGGTGCCTTAGCAATGACCGGTGTTAGTGGAATAGTCTTATTATCGGTGGCGAAATTTGATCCACTGTTTGTAGGCGGATTGAACCTATGGTCTCGAGTTTCTTACTCACGAGTGCGATAAGAACTTGAGGCGGGGTTTCTTTACCGTCTACTTTCTTTTAACTCATGCTCTTCCCTTTTTTCACTCTTTCTACATTCCAAGGCATATGTCCTGATCTTAGAAAAGTCATCATGGGAAAAATCACGTAACATAGGCCCGAATATAATCATTGAGGCCGTGCCCGAGCTTAAGTAGCCTGTTCTTTAGTAACTAGCATTTCGGGGTATCCTTGCTCCAGCGGGTGAATTCCTCTAATATTAATCTTCAAATACAATCTTTTACTTGATTATGAAGCTGCAAATGCCGTATTGCTCGAGATAAATGACCCATATATTGCTTCTGAATTACAATCAGGAAGAACTCCCCATGTAATACCCTCGGGTGGTGCGGTCTAGTCATGGGAAAGCCACCAGCGATAAGCCTCATCTTGTAGTAAGAAATTCGCTCTAGTTCTCCTTTGGTGTGCAATGCATTTCCTCGACATTTTCAATTCTTCGAGCCAATTTTCTGCCATGGAAGGCTCAAGTAAGTCTTTTCTTTCCCAAGAAATCCATGGAGTCGATATTTGCCATTCTCTCTATAGTGACTGGCCCGAGGAACAGCTACTTGATGATTCTGTGCTCTTTGTAGTGCTTGAGCTATGTTGGAGGATAATCATAGCACACCTCACGTCGGCGACTTTGGTAGTTCATCGGTGGAGCATGGGATGCTTGCCCGCCATCCACGCGGAGGACTATTTGGGCGACTTCTTTGAGTCACCTCCCAGGCCACATGGGGTCTGAACATCCATTGCTTACCTATTAAGATCGACAAGATCCGCATCAGAGTCACGTCATCCTTTATATGCAAATGCAAATGCAATGCATGTCATAAACAATTTTCAAAATCATTTACAAACAATTTCAAAATCATTTTTTTAAACAATTTTCAAAAATCATGTAAAGAACCACCTAAACCATAGCTCTAATACCACTTAAGTGTAGCGCCATAGCGGTCAGGCAGATTGAGGTCAACGAGGATTTGAGATGTCTAATACCATAGGTCATGAGTCCCGATCGTCGCCACAGTACTCAACTCGACCCGATTAGGCGGAGACAGCAGGATACGGGGAACACGGTCCTTACTTTCATTTCAATCCAAATACAAAAAAAAAAAAAAAAAAATCAATACAAATGTGAACATTTTTATGCAAAGCAGCATTTCAAATACTCATTGGGTATATGTAAAAATATACATTAAACATTTTTGCGGAAACTAAACATTTTGCGGAAGGCCCATCATTTTGGGATAACTCCCACATTTGTACCACCATTTACAAAATTTATTAGAGTTTTCAATATAAAAAAACATTTACAAAATAAAATTATAGTTTAATTTTCACAAGATACTTTATACAAAAAGAGTCAATTCAATTTCATGCATGCGTGTCACGGAGTTTTACTTCTCCTCCGCATGGCTTTGACGTTGGCTCGATGGCAATGCTGATCTTCACTCTTGTACTGATACATCGATGCGCAGCGTTGATAAAAACAACACACTAAGCATTTTCATGCTTAATGGTTCTATACAATTATATTCTCTCTTCATTTCATTTTAAATCGAAACATGTAATATTTATAAAACAATGTTTTTGTACAATTTTCAATGACCAATGCAGTACAATACGTATCTATATATTTATTCAATAAATAAATTCTGATTCATTAATTAAATACCAAGTATGCATTTTTCGTAGGCGCGAGAAAGAAAGAAAAACATCATTCAAAGCACAAATCGTGCACTTTTTCAATCTCATTATCATTTCTTATCAATTTACTTGTATGCTTTCGGTCTGCGGGATAGCGAATCACCGGCACGGTCTCATTTGAGCCTAAGCCGGTATATATATATATATATATATATATATATATATATATATATATATATATATATAAAATATGTACTTTCGTTTGGTGTACACTACAAATACTATCCCGCATGGCTACGGATCGGTATGCCATAATAGTATATTTGTTCTTCTTATAGGTATCTGGAATTTATCATAACTTGAATTCTAATGGTTAACATTAACTTGAGGCGTTAAATCGTTGATGCAATTTCTGATAGTATATATATATACATTTGTATGCAAATATAACATTTTCACATTCATGCAATTTTTTATGCAAATTAGTTTCGCAAACGATTATGCCAGTCAACTAAAACAAATCATTTCAAACACAAATCAATATGCACTTACTTCTCAATCGTTTCCAAAATTCAAATCATTTCATAATTATTCAAATATTTTAGAAATAGAGAAAGAGTTTGAGAACAAACCAAAAATCGTCTCTTTGATTCCAATCTTGAATCTGGAAGCTTCATCACAGACTTTCCTTCTTGTCAGCCCTATTCAAATGCAATGACAATCATATTAGTTGGATGATACAGGAGTTACACATTTTAGGTAGGAATTGGAATCATCTCATTTGGATAACACAAACTCAAGTTACGGCATTTTAATGCCAAACTAGTCGATATGCCCAGCTCACGGGATCACCCATTGTTTTTTTTCGATTTCTAGGGTCTTAAATCCATAAATTGGTAATGAGTTCGCTTCCTCGAAGCTATGGTTAAGGTTCTTCTCTAGTGGAATCATCGATTTGGATCGTGAAACTCGAGTTATTGCTTTTACACTCCCGAACTCTCCCAATTTGTGAAACAGAATCTGTAGCGTAACTCATTTGATAGATTTCTGGGCACTTTGAGGTTCTGATTTAATTGCGCTTCATTGAGTAAATTCGCAGAAGTCACAGTTCACCGTAATTTTGAATCACTCAATTTGGATGAGTGAAATTCAACTTATGGCCAAAACACCACAACTACATCTAAAATAGAGCATACCCGTGAGCTACCCGAACTCACCTTTAAGCCCATATTCGGGAGCCTTAGTGTTACAATTTGCTCCTAGTTACATTTGTAGCCCTATCGCTTATGATTCTTTACCAATTGGAATCACTTCATTTGGATGATTATAACTTAATTTATAGTCAAAACAAGAACAGGGGTTTTGATAAATTTTTGACAGCATTTCCTTTGAAAACCCAACATTTCCCTTTTACAAACATTCCTCAAAACCAATCCAAACTAATACCAATCAACAATACACTTCAAAACTCAACCCAACACAACTGAAAACTAATCTACAACCAATCAAAATCACCTTTACACAGGTTAGGGTTTTTCCCCAAATCGAAACACAAGAAAAATAGGTTAGGGTTTAGTTTTTCTTACCTTTAAACTCTTCTCTTTTCTTTCTTCTCGCCCCAACGTCAAGCCGTCTCTTGTTTACATGGAGAAGAAATCACCAACAATGACTTCTCCTTCTTCTCTCTCAACCCGTGTCTCTCTTTCTCTCAAACCCAAAATGCACAAATGAGTTATGCCCTTTTACAAGACGATTTGGTCTTAAGTCGAAAATTCTTCCTGGGCCTTATTTTGGCTTTACACATAATTCCCATTTCTCATTATTCTCATTTTAAGCATCATTTTCACATTCATTTTCATTTCATTCATATTTTTAATGCTATACGTTTAGAGATACTTAGGTCATTTGACATTCTTAAATTTATTTGAGCTTCGTAAATTTTTAAGGTTGTATGTTTTTCGTTCTTAGGATTTAAATTAGGAAAAATTTTATTACTTTATTTTATACCTAAACATGTTACGAAATTTGTAGGGTATTTTTAGAAACGTTACAATCCTAGATGTAAGAGAACAAAGATATACTTCGTCAATCCACGAGGGATAAAAAATTTAGGCTTCGCCAGTTCAAAATAATCCACCTAAGAGATAAGAGAACAAGAGAGAATTCTTAAAAAGAAAAATCTGAAAATATTACTAAACTTGAACTGATTATCAAAAGACTACATTAGGGGTTATATATAGGCCTCATACTTTCTAAATCCAATAAAGAAACTCTTACTTTGACTTGGAAAACAAACACTTTATAATTTATATAAAGCAACTCTTAAAAAGAAATATAAACTCCTACTTTGACTAGGAAAACAAAATTTCAAAATTAAATAAAACAAACTACTATTTTGACTTGGAGAACAAATCTTTCTAAAATAAAACAACTCCAAATTAAAATAGTAACAAGACTCAAAATACTTGGATTTAGAAACATATTTGATGTCTCCAAGGTTTCATAGCCTCTTGAATCTGAATTTTCTATAATTCAAATCGAATTCTCAATGTATGTTATAGAAGCTCCTGAATTTTCCATAGTAGGAGTTTATGGATTCCTAGGTGGATTCCTTAAGTGGTGAAGTATATATCTTATTCTTTAATCTCTTGGGTGGATTCCCTTATGTAGCGAGTTTGTGGCTTCTTATCTTTTGGTGGATTCCTTAAGTAGTGAAGTAAGTACTTATCATATTATACTCACTAAATGCCAATTATCTTCTTTTTATCTTTTGTAACCAATTTTCAAACAACCCAAAACTTTTCAAATTTTGTTTAATACACCTAAAACCTTTCCAAAAACCTTGTTTAGCTAGAAATATAATCTGTCTTCTCACAACATAGAAAAACTCCAAATTCGTCTATAGCCCTAGCATACCTTAGAAAAACCCAAAAATCTCAAATTAGCTAAAAACAAAATTGTTTTGCATCAAATGAAATCCGAACATTTTCAAACCTAAAATCCTTCATTTTAAACCTTAATTTCATCATATATAAACCCTAAATTAGCTCTAAAACCTTTGAGATCAAATCTATCTCTTACATTTCAAAAATACATCCTATGCTCCTAAACTACCACAAACTCACCTCTAATTTAACTAAACCATTAGATCATCCATCACGGTCCCGTTCTTGCATCACATGGTTTAAAAATTTTGCAAAAACTATGAATGACTTGGAGCTTTGAACAAGCCAAGTAAGTCGTACACTCTTCATTAAATGTGCACGTATGGATAAACTTACCATTGTTATAGTTGACAGGAGATGACTCTAAGGAAGAAAAGCCTTAAGAAGACTTATAAAAAGAGAAAAAAAAAAAAGGAAAAAGGATTTCAGAAGAAATTAGCTAAGATTTTTTTATAAGAGCTTTGGAAGACTTGAGTACTTTTTTGGGATTGAAGTGGCCCACTCAAGGTGGGGTATTCTTATCTCTTAACAGAAATACATTATGGGTTTTCTTAAGGAAACAAGTATGCTTGGTTGTAATCTTGTTGACGCCCTTATTGAACAAAAGTGTAGGGTAGGGGAAGCTCGAGAAGGTTCACTAGTGGAATCTGGAATATATCAGCATCTATTTGGGAAGTTCATCAACTTATCAAGGCTAAATATAGCATATGTCGTGAGCATTGTAGGCCAATTTATGGATTCTCCTAGGGGAATACTATCTTGAGGCAATGTGTAGGATTCCATGTTACTTAAAGCCTACTCCAAGAAAGAGAATTTTCTATAAGAAAAATTGAAGAGCTAATTCTAGAGGTGTACATCAATGCAGATTGGGCAATGATTAGTGGCAGATTGATGTTCTTCCCCCCATTATAATACACTCTTAGGTGGCAACTTAGTGACATGGAGATGTAAGGAGCTATTTTTTGGTGGTCTGATCAAGTGCAGAGGCTAAGTTCTAAGCTATATGGTATTGGGATTTATGAGCTATATATTTGAATAAAGATTGTCCTTAATGAGGTATATTGTAACAGCACGTCAATGATTAATATTACTCATAATTCAGTATAATGTGACTAAACGAAGCATGTACAAGTAGATCGAGACTTCATCAAAGAAAAACTCCATAGTGATTTGATCTACATATCTTGTGCTTCAACAAGAGGGCAACTTGCAGATGTGTTAACCAAAGAGTTGGCAAGTCACTAGTATCAAATAATTACATGCAAGCTGGAAATGGATAACATCTATTCTCCAGCTTGAGGAGAAGTGTTGACATATTTTAAATGATTTTTTATTTTTTTCTTCCATTTTCTTTCTTTGGTAGAATATGATTTATGGGAGAGATTATAGGATAATATGTAGCAAGCTGGAAATGGATAACATCTATTCTCCAGTTTGAGGAGAAGTGTTGACATATTTTAAATGATTTTTTATTTTTTTCTTCCATTTTCTTTCTTTGGTAGAATATGATTTATGGGAGAGATTATAGGATAATATGTAGTAAGTAAAAATGATCCCCTGATTTATGAGGGGGATTTTAGGAAAATATAATCCCTCATTGTTTTTTTTTTTGACGAGTCATTCCTATTTGTGTATAAATAGGATCTACATATTGCATTCTAAATTACAGTTCAAAGAGAACAGAATTTATTTCAGGTTCCACCAACAGGCCATCTTGTTTTTAGGCCATTTTTTGTTGTCATTTTTTTCACTACTTCAATGAATGCTATGGTTTTACTTTTTCTGTATGCCGTGTGATTATACTCAGGTAGGCTGCTTGTCTAATCTCCTCTGACTAAAGTTACCATGGTGACTGATGTTACTTGCTTGTCTCTCAAAATTCTCTTCATGGTGTTCTTAATGACTGTTTTAGGTTTAGCGGGTCAGGGCTGGACAAGGATGTCTGATAGATTGTACCTGGCTTTAAATGCTGTGTTCAAGGACCTTCATACTTTTCCAAAAAAAGAAGGTTTCTGAACCAAAAACTGGTGGTGCTTGGGCTTCATCCAAGCCTCTATATCTTTGGCAGATGAGGTTTTGACCTGAACTTAACCTGGCCGAACAGTGTTCCACCATTATCTCTTGTTTCCAGACTTCTCTCTCTCTCTTTCTTCATAAATCAGGATTTTGATTGAAAGGATAATATTTTATTAAACAATTGTAGATTGAAAGGATATTATTTTATTAAACAATTGTAGAATACAACATTTTCACATAGTAAGTAGGCAGTCCAGTATCATATGTAGCACAGAGTCCAACATTAGGGCTTTCACCCTCTCTTTCAACTAGGATTTTGAATAAAAGGAAATTGTTTTCAAAAGCGATTGTGGCATACAGGATTTACACACAATAGGTGGTCCAGGGTCATATCATATGTAGCAGAGCGTGGCATTATGGCCCTCATTTGAGGTGGATTTGAGTTGAACTGCATCAACTCAAATTTGGGTCATCAAAGATCTGGATGATCCCCTTCAACAGTTTGGCATAGGGAAATGTGTCCCAGACTCTGTCCTATATTTCAAATTTGGCATCTTATGACCGCCCAATCAACTCTTAATTCTCACCTCAGTTATTGCAAATCAGTTGATATCCACAATCAAATTTATGGAAAAAAGCACTACTAATTTGGATTTATGATATTCTCAGAGTCGAGTGTTACTATTAGGCAACAAAAATGCATCTCAAAGCATACACTTGCTCGTGTAAATGAACCAGCAGGTACCTGTATCTCCAGCCATAGTTGGCAGCTTGGAAACAAGGGAACTTGGACTCAAAGTTGACATCTGGTAGGTAAGACAAGTCTATCCAGCTGGAATTAGGTTTAAAAATGTAAAATAAATGCCTTGATATTCTTCTGCTGAATTTTGGCCAACAAGAAAAATCAAATTCTGTTTTCCTACTTTTTGTTCCAGACTTCTATCTTCTACTGTTTCTATGCAAACCAATGAAACACCCAAACTCTTACCCAAAAAATAGAATTTCCAAGCTTTAGGCATAACGAGGGGTTATCAAATATTTTAGCTTTTGATTCTAATCTAGTTCAAGGACATGGATGAAATTGTAATTCACTTATTTTCACTTCATCCTGGGGGCGTAGCGTGTCAAATTTTCATTTGCCTCTCTTAAAGTGAGCTTAGTTGGTATCTGGAAAAGGATTGTTGCAGTAAAAAATCTTACTATGCAGATGGGATATAATTAATTTAAGGATCATAATATTTTAGATGATGGATCCCACAGAAAAGAACAGCTATGCAGATAACTGAAGTTGTTAGGTGATTCTAATTATTCAATTTTCCATTTATTATCGTTGTCTTCTTCCAGCTATGATGAGAGAAAAAACTAACAGCAAGTGAACCTTGCTGAGAAGAGAAAATTAATCACATACTTTCGACTTGAATGCAAGACATTGAAAAAACCTACAGCTATCAGTGGACCACCTGACTTTCTAGGTGTTGAGCAGCCTGTTTCAGCAATCACATCAACAATAACTTCCATTTAATACTCTGTATTTTGATAGGCTGTGTTTGGATGTTTATAGAAATTGAATGGTCCTTCATTTATACGTTATCAGGAAAGTGACAAACCTCATAAGAAATTACAGTGGGAACCTTAATGAAATTTGCAAATGTGTACCCAAAAATTAGGAAATAAAAAGACATTTTTTATAGGTATTAGGAAATAAAAAGGCATAAATCACATACAATCAGCTGCCACGCTTCCTGTGGTTATTTACCTTGGAAAACATAATAAACTTATTCAAATTTGATTGGTCATTGGAGGGGGAAGCTGTTCCTCCATGTATAAATGAGATATTATACTTGGATTAGAAGTACAGCTTATTGTTGTGACAAAAACATGGAGGAGAGGTAAGAGCCAAAGATGGAATAGAGACATATGGTGCCAATAGTGTACCGCCTCCAAGGTGGTGGTACCCAATTGCCTATTCTTAATAAAAGTCATCAGTTCTTATGGAACCTCATGTGTTAAATATGTCTCTTAGCTCACATCTGTGCTATATGCTAGTAATGCTATCAAGAAAACGATGCTTCACTTCTCCTCCATCACCTCTCTAATAATTCCAGGCCTCACAATTGTTACTATCTTCTCCACCATACATGTTGGCTGACTATACCCAGCTGAGAGAAAAACCCTTTTTCCCTTTTATTTGTTCCTCCTCATTTCCTTAAAAATTGGTGTTTCTTCCGGGTCCATTATTTCTTGGATGGAACTACAAAATTTAGATAACATTCATTCTTCCCCAAACTCCAGACTGTTATCGTCAATATTTAAAACCATGACCCTACTGATCAGGGAATAAATTAAAGTGGAAACCTCCTTGGAGCACCGACAAGTGTTTTAATATCAGAATTTTTTTTCATGAAGCTGCTTATTATAAAATATTAAATTCTTGTTTCATGATTAAATGTTAGGTAGCATTTGAAAGAAACTTGGTATTAGAATTTTTGAGTCGTCGAGAAGTTAGAATAGTCGTATATATGTTAAGACTTAGAATGAGAGCTTTGGTCATTAATTTAGAATAACAACAGGAAAATTTTCTAGTCTTCATCAGTAAATGTCTCATTCAAGAAACCCTTAGGTCTATTAGAGACAAATATTTATTCTTATATGGTTCTCTTGATTCAGATGCTGTGTTCTTTTCTTTTACTTTTCATTATTTTATTTCTTGAAAAGGTTTCCCTTCTCTGGAATTGTCATCTAAGAAGTAAGAACCCCTTTGCACAAAGGTTTCCCATATTTGTTTCATTTTCGTATATTGTGGCTCGTGTTTCTTTGATTTTCCTAAATAAAACCAATATGGGAAATACAAACAATGTTATACAAGTCCCTGTTAATAAATTAAAAGTATTAACTTGATGTAATCAATTAATGAAAGGACATAATGAAGAGTGGCAAAACATGACTTATGAAGATATGCTCAGTTTTACTGAAAAACAAGAGGATTACAAATGCAGGAAAAAGGAAACGCTCTAAACATAAAGCAGAACTCCACTAACCAATAAAGTAATTTACACAATAAATTACATCTCCCTATGAAGTTTTCTTTAATTCTTTTGTCTGTTTGATCAGGCAACCCTATCACTGTTTCAACCATTGTTCTTACAATTGTTTCTTCTCCCTCTCCTAGACAACACTAACCTCCAAAAGAAGAGAGAGAGAGAGAGAGAGAGAGAAAGAGAGAGAGAGAAGAAAGAAAAAGAAGAAAGGGGGAAAAGAGAGAGGGAGAGAAGATGTAGAAGCTTTTGTCACTTTTGATATTAACCAGAAGTCCTGATTCTGAATAAAGTAGTACTATTTCTACTGGCTAGATACAAATTGAGGTATAGAAGAACCATTTTGTTGTGTGTATGGATGCGTGTGAGAAGGGTGATACTCACTCAGTGATAGGAAGGAAGAATTTGGATTTGAATACTTTTTGAACCCAAAAAAGAAGGAAAAGAAAAAAAAAACAGAAATAAAAAGGAGATGTAGACTAGTGCAGATTCAAACTTTCCGGCCAGATTTTACTCTTATCATCTGCCTATGGATGTACACCTCATCTATTTACAAGTTTACATGGTCTAATTGTGACAGTGATCTGGTAATTCAGGTCTATGACCCTCTAGCTTGACATTGTTACTGTAACCCAATAAATGATGCATTGACATCTTTTCTTGTTATTGATCATTATCCTTTCAATTATCGCAACATATTCCTTGATAACTATGCTTGTGATTATCTTATATTTTCATGGATATGACTTGGATTCTTACTTTACATTAGAAGATACGATATCTCCACCAAGAAAATGATGGCCAATTTCACTTCCAAGTTCCAACAACTTGATGATAAACCACAACTTACCTGGAAATGAAGCCAACTAGAAAGGTTTTAACCGCTTCCTTGATATCTCCAT
The DNA here is from genome assembly GCA_016808115.1 of Tetrastigma voinierianum. Lineage (NCBI taxonomy): Eukaryota > Viridiplantae > Streptophyta > Magnoliopsida > Vitales > Vitaceae > Tetrastigma > Tetrastigma voinierianum. The sequence continues at coordinate 459,363 of JAEQBH010000234.1, read as the reverse complement.
GATAATTGGGGAGAAAAGTCTTCCTGGTGCTGCAAACCAAGAGGTGTAATAAGGTAGAGTGGTCATGATGGGGAAGAGGGGCACATGAAGAACTAACTCTCACTGGTGCTAACAAGAAAATCAAAGCAGTAGGCAAGAGGCTAACTCCGGCAAAAGATTATTGGTCTGTGGTGCATGAGCTAGTAATGCACGTGCCCTGCTTCTCCATCTTGCTCAACACTCACCTTTCTCATGCCACAGCCAGCAGCTACCTGTCAGAGACTGAGGGAAAGGTAGAGTAGGGAAGAGAGAGAGAGAGAGGTGTTTGATAATAGGGAATAAGGGAAACTCTTCTGCAGCTCTTGTGATCTCTTTGTGCTCTCATTTATAACGAAAGCAGCAAACGAAGGCTGTTTTTAGGGTTGGGTGTGGGGGCAAGACAGACATGTAAAGCTTAGGTGTGTGCGGGACCCCAAGAGCATGCATCCGAAACAGCTTGTCACAACTAGCACAGAACAGGACCACACACCAACACACCACACAACACACATACACACACCCACCCCCAACACCTACACCCCCCCCAACAATCACTATAGCTATTGAAATACATTGGTACCCTTTCACTTTCTCCTAAATACCTTGTCTGATTTATGTTGACACCCACCTGAATTCTGTAGAAATAATAATTACCCTTCAACTCTTCTGCAGTTTCAGATGTGAAGTAAATCTACATTGTGGAGAAACGAGGATCTAGACCAGTTAAAACAGATAACAACCAAAAGTTCACACTCCACACAATGCTAGGTTCAACCTTTTCTATTGTCCTTCCCTTTTTGTTAAATTGTCAGTAACTTCAAAAGCTTTTTATTGTGATCTTGATGGCGATTCCATGTTAAACTTCTGAGATCTTAGATTCTCTCATACTTTCTGTGTAGGTTCAACACTTGCATCACTCAAAAGGATATCTGCTCCTACATTCTCGTTGATTTTCTCCCTAAAACAATTAACTGGTGATAAGTTAAATTCACTTAGTTAACAGACTGGGCAATTGGGACCAATTGTTATGTGATTGTACCAAACATTTTTCCATTTTCTCTCATAATTGTCTTCATTCGGACTCGCTCAAAGAAATATGCATGGTTTATGCTGTGGGTTCACAATTTTCCTTTCTTTTTTACTTGATTAATGTTAGGATTTTTCCTAGTACTGAACTTCTACATCATCAGCTCGAGAGGAAATGTTTAGAGAAGATATGATATAAGTTGTCATCGTCATCTTTGTTGATTCTTTAAAAAGTAGCCATTATTGTACTTTTGATAACTTCCTTGTTCATCTGGCCATCCCATAATTGCCACAGAGAGAGAGAGAGAGAGCCTCTTACTGCGATTAGACCTTGGCACTGTATCTGTGTAACACCACGAGCATCTTGGTTTTCCAATAACTGCCAAACGCTCTTTTTGGCTCACTTCCTATGATACAGTCATCAAAATGTAGCCCTTTTCCGATTCTGATATCAACTCAAAAGCTCTAATAAACCAACCAATGTCAAATTTGGAAAAGCTATGCCTGAGCATCTTGTGATCTGTTTACTGGGTTCAGAATATTTACCATTTCTGCCTGCTAGACCTCCCTTTTCTGCAGGAGGGAAAAGGTTATTGGTACCTTCTGTATATTGGTGTCTCACTAAGGGTGTAATCAAGCCGAGTCGGTCAAGTTCAAGCTTGACTTGACAACTCGAACTTGAACTCGATCGAGTTTTTTTCTCAGATGTTCAAAATTTGACTCAAACAAGCTACTTGAATTCAGCTCTACAAAGCTCGAAATAATTAAAAAAAATTAATGAATAATTATACTCAAACACTATTGGACTCGAATTCGACTCGAATCATAAAATGGTAATGCTCGATTAAGTTTGTGAGCAACTCGAGTCGGGTATTATGATACTCGAATTCGATTCAATTAACTTCAAGTTGAATTCAATTATTCTACGAGTCGGGTTCAAGCAACTCACAAACAGTTTGACTCGTTTACACCCCAAGTCTCCACATTAATCTAAAACTTCTTTTTTTTTTGGCCTTTTTCTGTAAGAAGTGTCGGGTAGAGAGAAATACCCAAAGTCACTATGGTGATGGGCATGTAATTGGAAGAGGCTGCCATGCTTGTATTTTTCATGTTTGTAATCTGGGATTTCTGCTCGCCACAGAACATGATATGAATGTCATGTGTCATAATCAAGAATGTGGCTGTGTCAAGTCTTGTCGACAAATAAGTTTCTAACAAAATCACTAGAATTAGAGGTCACTGAACTCTGAAATATCTTCAGATAAACCTCTAGGCTCTAACCACCCATGGTGGGATTTAGCAGTTGACTGCAAAATTGTGTAGTTTGACGGAAGAAATTGTGGTTAAAACTGACATTGGGGAGAAATGGGAATAAGTTCATGAATCAAAATCCTAAAGTCCAATACTAAAATAGAAAAATAGGACATTCAGTTCCAGGCTATAAAAGAATATGATAGTAGTCATTTCAAGCCACCATCATCACCTCACTTTGTCTGCTCAGGCCATGTGTGACTGTTTTTCAATTGGCGCATGCCTTTCAAGATCTGACTCAGTGTCTATCTGCCAGTTTGCTGGAGAAATTCACGCAATATTTAGCTTCACCCCATGGCCTTAAATCTTGGATGCTCGCATGCTCAACTTTTCAAGTAGTATGGCCACCGCGGTCAGTGTCATGTCTTTCAACAACACATATACATCTTTGCACATACACTGGCTTTTTATGCCTCAGAAATGGTTTTTTTTTTTCACCGAGAATCAAGCAATGTTTTAAAAATCGAACTGAGTCGAAAAAGTTATCAATAAAAAGTTCAACGATCGAATTAGTAATTGAACAAGATTGAAACTGAACCAAAAAGGTCACTGGTTGACGGTCACCTGGGCCGACCGACTAATAAATCCGATTTTTAAAACATCGAATTAAAGAGAATTTGATGCTGGTAAGTTTAACGATCGCACTCAACATGGGGATATTTGCGCTGGCAGTTCTAAGGCAAACCAAGTATCAAATTGGGCAGTGAGCCTTATTGGGGCTTTTCAAAAACTCTCTCCTCCAATGATAGTCACAGCAAGCTGCTGATAACCTGGTCTTTCATCCACACACTGATCTGAATATGTCCCTCCTACAGACTCCTTTAACTTCCAAAATACGAACGTCCAAACAGTCATGGTCTGCCGCAGACTTTGTACCTCCCACTTAAAATTTGTCAAAAAACTAATATAATGAAAATATATACCTGTAGCTTAGGCTACATATGGCAATCTCATTTTATGCTGTCCAACGTTTACTATAGTTATATATGGTATATATGATATGAGGGCTGTTAACTTACTTGCTGAAAATCTGATATGTTTTATTATTAATTTTATTTGATGATGTTAGAATGTCATCACTAAGCTTTTGTCCTATAACGCTTACAACCTCAAATAACTATACTCATCCCATCCATACATAATTTGAAAAATACAATATTAGTTTCATTTAAACAGCTGAGCTAAAATCATCCATGATATAACAATATCATAGTTCAAAACTGGATATTCTGTCGATATAACCCATCACATGATCGGTCGATTTAAGTCAAAATTCTGATTGTTTTGTCAAGACATCGTCAAGATATCATTTGACTGATATGATTCTGATTTCATCAAAGGCTGGTTGACCACATCACTTAGATGTTCTTTGACTGGTTTTTTCACTGTAGTTGATTATTATGAGACATGATGACTCTGATATTATCAAATATGATCTCTCGAAATCCACACTGTACTCTATTCACCTTGTATCAGAATTTTATCAATTTAATAAACCTCATGTCCTTTTTTTTTATCTCAACTTTTAATAATAGATCCTAAAAAATATATTTAATATATGGATTATTTTAACAAGCTTCAAAACTAATCATACTATTATTACAATTATAAAGATACAATTATTAAAATAAATTCAGGATATGTTGTTTGAAATGTACATTTTAATTCAAACACTTTATATCTTAGTGTCTAATATATCCATTTGATCCCATTAATGTAAAAATTCATTATAATTTACCTTATTTTTTATGATTATCCATTTATCTTGCTCTGATTTAAAATATATAATAATACTCATCAATATATATAAGATAATTTCACTTATATAAATTATAAATATAGTTTAATAAAAATATATCTTTAAATATATTTAAATAAAATAACAATTTATATTTGTATAATTAAAACCACTGTCAGACATATTTGCAGGATTTAAATCAAAGTATTAATATATATCATATCAGCACAATACTTTTACTATTTTTATTAAATTTCAAAAATTATAAACCATTTTAAATTAATTTTTAATACTGAGGATTTATTTTGATATTTACAAGAAAAAGATCTGTCCATGAAAACCATTATTTTTATCACAATGTTGAGTGAGGGAGGCATATATACATCCTGCATATACAGATAGATGCAAACACACTCTTGTTTAAAATTCATATAATAAGATGAATGTACTTTACTTATACAAAACATACAGTCTTTTGTCTCTAATATAACAGCACTCAATAATCATACCTAATCCAACCGACAAGAATTAAAAAATTAGACATGATGCCCATCTTTAGAGTGGAAATAATTATTTCCTGAGAACTCAGATGGAGGTTTGATTCAATTTGTTTGTAGTTTCATGAACACCTGTGAGTGTACAAGTACTCAAAGATATTATTATGTGGTTGTCAGTTGTCATTATACTTCCATTAAGAAACTTTTTTCTTCGCTATTATGTCTTTCCTTCTTCTTCCAAAGGCAAGATGTAAGATATGTAGGGTTTGATAATGGAGATGTTTCATAATCAGGTTATCACGTCTTATTAGATCCACTTCACCTGATCACATCTATCATTAATCATCTCCACTTTCCATTATAAGTTCCTGACGCCTTCTATGTTCTCTTTTTAATAATATATATGAGTTGAAGAGGGAGAGAATCCTTCCTTCTTCTCCATTCTCTATTCTATATTCTTCTGTTTTTATGGAATCTCTCAACAAAATTACACTACTTATAGACTGCACACTCAAATCTCTTATCGCTCACTTATTTAGGCTTGGTGATAGCACCAACAACCCACCTTCAGCTTCTTTTCAAAATGATGGTGGGTCAGTTTCACACATCCTTGTTGACTTCATGAGAATCATAAAAATTTGTCTTATTCAATAAATCCAACCAAATTGGTCATGTATTATTTTGAGTGTGGCTTGTCGCTTTCCACCAAATATATACGTTGTATTCATGAATGAGATTTGACAGAAAAAAATTTTGGTATCTGAGATAGTCATTACCCATCTCCATTGTTTAGTGGGTAATGACTATGTACATCTCAATCATAATCAGCATGCATTTACAAAATGCTACAATGTCCATTTTTGCCCCTGTCTGAAAAAAACAATTCTGAGGATCTATACATTATTTGTCCAGCTACCTTCATGATGAGAGAGAGAGAGATGGCACTACTTGCAGCAGAGAGTTCATGTCCTCCTAAAAGATTTTTGAAAATCCCTTCACTGGCCTGAGATGAGCACAGTAGAAAACCACGTGCCTTAATCTGAAGAAAAGGTATGGTCCTCGGCAAAGAATAATTGCAGAAAAATATAGTAAACAATCGCCTTAGCTCACCATTCTTAAAGGCCCTTCTTGATCCTGATTCACCATGCAATACAATATCATTTAACTCAGTAGTGATCAGCATCATCCAGTGCCAAGTAAGGAAGCAACTATATAGATGATCTCCGCCCATCCATTTCATGGATCAGATAAAATGATAAAAAAATGATTGAAACATAGATCCCCATGTCCCTCCCATCATCCAATTAAATTGTCCTGTCAATGAATTGAGTTTTGACATGTCGAGTACAGCACTCAAAAGAAAATGCCAACCTCCCCATGATCAGAAGGGTCATGGGAATCTGTAATTATGTTATTTATGTGAATGATCAATAGTTGTGCATATCTCTAATCAATACTTACTGAGATCTGGTGTTTAAAATTTGATGACATCCTCACAATGATTTTGAGGATTCTGATTGGTAATCCATTGTCTTTTCGTAGCTAGATGGACCAAGGGTCATCTTTCTCTTAGGCTTTAAATAATTCTCTCGGCGTGTTTCACTTGATCCATATCCACTTGATAGAGATGTAATTAATAATATGTCAACCTGAGATAAAGAAATGCTAATCCCACCAAAGGTATGTAGAGCTAAGAATCAATTTGGTATTTATTGCTTTACCTATTCCGGCCAGGTGTGCATATCTCACAATCATAAGTGGCTTAAAAATTATTGATGGATTTAACTTTACAATCTAAGAGAGAACTTGAATTAATAACTCATTAGCTTGTCCTTTCAAATGGATACACTAATAGAACATAAATACTCTTCAGGTGTAATAAAACAATTCTGGAAAACATTTATTCCATATGATCTCACTGATAGATACAGAAATGAGTATGGTCCTCAACCTATATTCTTCAGAAAAAGTATGTCAAGGAAAATTATAAGCATGTTGTTCTAAAAATGTCGAATCTTAGAACTATGCTTGACATCACAGCCGGAAAAGAAATTATAATTAATCAGCAAGTGAAAACAAAACAAATGGTTATCAAGTTAGTGGTCTTTTGATGTGGGTACTCCATGAATGGGGGGAAAAAGATTGAGGAGAAGCATGGGAAGTGGGTAAAGGTGCCATTAAAAACATTCAGGTGTAATGGAATATCACTTAAAACCATAATCTCAGATTCTCAGGCATACAATAATGGCCCTATGTTAAATAAATAGCATAGAAATAAGTTTGTGGGACCTACCCCACCTAGTTTTAGTCCTAGCATTATTTTTCTCATATTCAGACCAGTTGACCTTAAATCTATGGATGACAGCAAGAGTGTAGTATTTGCTGATTAAGCTTCCTTGTTAGACTAATATTTACTAACCCTGGTGTCATTTCTTCCTTATCTTAGTAACCAAATGGGTCAAGTTGAATGGGTCATAAATCGTGTCAAATTTGGTCACTTAATAGCCTCAACTTTCAAATCGAGTAGGCTCTTATTTTCTTTTGTTCTGTTTTTAGGGCTAGTCTTGCTATTGAAATAATTAACAGGTGAACAATACAAACCATATGCACCCATAAACATTTATATCCATAGCTTTAGAAGACGTGTTTAAAGTGTTTGCCTCACTTTCGAAGACATGTGTCTTATTAAAGAGACGCATCTTGTACACTTTAATTTCTTTTCTAAACGTTTTGTTCATAAAATTTCTACTTATATATATTGAAATCTATATATTTCAATTACTTTTTTTATATTAAATATTACTTTTAAATGTTGAGAATCTTATATTTTTATTAATTCAATTAGATTAGTAGTCACATATCACTTCACTTAGACACATGTCTTATGTTACGTCTTGTGCTTGAACCGCAAGAGAATTATCCTGGTGTAAATTTTGGTTTTTCCTCTAAAACTATGTTTATAGTCCTGACATTATAAGAACAATTTAATTAAACACTTGGCTTTATGTGAGTTTATTAAATGAAAATATACGCTATAAAAGATTTATTCAATGTTTATTTATATTTTACGCATATTTAAAAGTCTGCTTATACATTATTTTAAAATGTTTTTTGGAGCATTACTACACAAACACTTATAATAACTAAAATTACTGAAAATATCATCATAAACACTTATAAAATTAAAGTGTTTGAATAAATAAGCATTTATCATAATTTAAAAAAAAAACTAAAAACTAAAGAACATAAATTAAAGTGTTTGAATAAATAAGCACTTGTCATAATTTAAAAAAATTAAAAAAAAAAACTAAAAACTAAAGAACATATATATATATATATATATATATATATATCATGAAACCATAATAAAAAATTAAAAATAAAGCAAAGATTCACTATATACTGAAAACATTTATTATTCAAATATAATCTCTAGTATAAAAAATAGTTAATGAACAATTCTCCCATCTTCACTTTTGTTTCATTTGCATCAAAGAGATTATAAAAACTAAAATATTCTATATTTTTTTCTTCATTAAAATCTTTGGAATGTTTTTTATAAATTTGAATGTGATGTACCATGAACTAATAGTTATTTAAGACACATAGAGGTGCAAAAGCCTCTTCGGGCCTTGAGGTGCAAGGCATACTTGAAGCGCGAGTTTTTTAAAGTGATGCGCACTCTATCTAATATAAATAAAAATTATATATCTTACTAAATATTTTTTATAGTTTTTATCTATTAATAAAATACAATAAAGTAAAAAACATCAAACATCACTAGTGCTTTCCATCATCTCAAACATTTCCAAAACAAAATAACAAACATCATTAATATTAGTATTTTCCATCATCACAAAATTCTAAGTTACAAAACAAAATAAATATTCATAGATTTGCATCAAATTCTAAATCAAGAAAATCATCATCAATATCATTCTTCACATCATCAATAGAATTTTTTTTACTTTTTAATTATATTTCAGTTTTTTTCCTATTTTTTACATAATTTTCGGAATTTTTTTCTATTTTTTCATTATTTTCCATAATTTTTTTGGTTTTTATTTTCTATTTTTCAGATTTGTTTTTTCCTATTTTTTTTTACATAATTTATGAGAAAGACACTAGTCATTAAGATGATCGAATAAGTAGCTTTCCCATAAGCTTTTTTAAGTTTTTTTTTTATGCCTTCATAAAACTTATCAAATAGAACTAAAATGTAGCTTTATATTGCTATTTTTATAAACTCTTTCAAACACTTATAATTTTTATCAAAAATACTTATGTGAAAAGATAAGCTCAAATAAACTATAAATAAGCTCTCCCAAATATACCCTACATCTATAAATCACTCAACTCATCTATTCCCTAGTCATTCTCCTTCTAGTGTTTTCAATAAATAGTAATTATATATTTTTGTTTTTTGGCTCAAAGTCATGATATGATTTAGAGATATAATTAAGTAAAGTAGTGGGAGACATGATCCAAATTATGTTCATAAATCATAACGTCACGGTGGTGCAATGCATGGACCAACCTCTATATGACCTTTCTCATTGCTAATTATCATGTTGATTTGATTAGGTGGAAAAAAATTAAAAGATTTGAGAGAATCCGATCCTTTGATTGGAGTTACGACAAAGAGCACCATTTCAGGTGAATGATAGGCATCATTACTATATAATTCTTTTTTGTCTATTCCCCGTTAAAACCGGGGTGATAATCTTTTACCTATCATCTTTTTTTTTTTTTTTCTCCCCTTTCCTCACTCATCATCTGCGCGCCCTAGTCAGTCGAAGATTTTCAGATTCAAACACCTTTCGCAGATGCTACTTTCAACGCGATCTGTCGCCATTTATAATAACCTACGGCTCATGAAAGAATTGCCTTTCAACGACGACATCACCCAGCCCCTTTTAAGACTATCGGAACAATTTACCCGAAAATTAACTTTAAATCCCTGTAAATGAGTTTTAGGTACTAGCCTTAAAAAGCAACAAGCACTCAAGGACAAACATATAATGCAAACATGATTGTGTTTTTTAGAACTCTTAGCAAATCCCGACTAAAGCGGCATTGGCCTGAAACATTCCATGGGCCTAACAAATCCCGAGTAAGGCGGTAACGGCCTGGTGGGCTCAGCCCAAATAATCAATCCAAATTCAATAGAACCGGTGAATAATTTGAAATACTTTATTTCAAAAAAAAAAAAAAAATTTGAGATTCCTTACTCAAGTTCAATTCGAATTGAATTATAATTTAAAGTACTCAATTCAATCACAACTCAACATGATTTTGAAAGGAACATGACCTATAACTTTAAATACACGAAAGAATCTAGTTTAGCAGCTTCATTTTCTCATCCTCAAGTTTGGGTTAGTCTAATGTTATAATTCAAACCATATAATTAATGTTTTAGAGTTTTTTTTTGCATTTTTGTATAAGAACTTAATTAATAAATTAAATTATTTTAAGATAATAACAAAGTGTAATAAAAATAAATTTATATAATCCTTTAGAAAAATAAAGTTAAATATATGATATAATAGTAATTCAATATTTTAAAAAAAAATTTATATATATATATATATAACTTAAAAGGCAATTTGTGGTTCTCACTAGGGCTAGGTTGTGCATGATTTATTCGGTTTGATTTTTAATATAAAAATGTAACTTAATCGATTATGCTCGGTTTTAATTTAATAATTGAAATATAAAATCGATTATATTTGGTTAATAGATAATAACAAATTAAAGTAATTAAAATATGTTGGAATCTTTAAAAATCTAATAAAAAATTAAATTGTAATATTGTTGTGAATTGTGTAATTGCAACACAAAATAAGATTAGGGAGAAACCATATTGCTATTTCTCTATCTTACCTATGAAGTGAAGAGAGATGTGAATTAATACAAGAGAGAGAGAGAGATAAATGGAGGGAGAGAACTTCCTTCTTCATTTCTTTCTTTATCACTGAGGGATGTCGTTATACAAAGAGAGGAGAGCCTTTTATCCGCTTACCTAATTTTGAATTGGCTTTATCCATATTGTCATTCATTCCTATTCATTAGATTATTAAGGTTCATGCATGTGGTCATTCACCATATGAACAAATCTTTCATTTACAACAATCCCCCTTAAATGACCACCTTCAAAAATATGCTTCACTAAAACTTTACTAGTAAAAACCAATGAGACAAAATCTAGCAAAGGAAAAATGGTGCAATATTATTATGATGTTGTAGAATGTTCTTAGTTTGTTAGAACTACCTCATTAAAAACCCTGTAAATAAAACCCAATGAGACAAAACTTGGACAAAGGGAAAAAGAGTATAGTATACTAACATCGTCATAGGCATACTTCTCCTCATATCAATGTCCTTCAATTGAAGTATTTTAATCTTGTGTATTAGCTTCTTGAATGTTGATGTTGGTAATGACTTCATGAATAAATATGCTAGATTATCACTTAAGCGTATTTACTAAACATCAATTTCATTGTTCTTCTGTAGTTCATGTGTATAAAAAAACTTTAGGGAAATGTGTTTAGTTTTATCTCCTTTGATATAACCCCCTTTTATTTGTGCAATGCATACGTCATTATCTTCAAACAATGTTGTCGCGTTGTATTTGATAGAGGAGAGTCCGAATGATTCTTGGATATATTGGATCATCGATCTTAGCCATATATATTTTCGACTTGCTTCATGAATTACTAGAATCTCTAAATGATTGAATGATGTGGCCACCATTATCTGCTTAATAGATCTCCATGAAATAACAGTTCCATTACAATTAAATACACACCTTGTTAGTGACCTGGTTTATGTGGATCTGAAAGGTATCTTGCATCTACATATCCAAACAATTGGTGTGACGCCTCATTCTCGGGGTCCGTTGTTACGAAGTCTGACACGTGAAACTTCGTGAATGTCGGGTGACGACATTTCTTCGAAAATCGAGGCGGTGTCTCCTTTGTCTGAGGAGCTCTACCCTTAATCTGTCGCTTTAATACGTAACACAATAAACAACGCCAATCAAATACATGAGTAAAAACATGACCCCGATAACAATACGCATCATAATAAATCAACTTCTGTTCGTAGTTTAAAAAGAGTTAATAATTTCTCTTTTATCTGACATATATTAAAATGTAACATTCTAATATATATACACAGTAAAACGTCAAAGCCACCAATCGAGCTTTCTTTTAAAAACGGTTTTTAGGATGAGCGATACTTGATCTTATTTCACTATCGTAGAAAAATGATATCCCTCTCAGTAGGGCAACTATAACAGTAGTGGAATCACCTCGTGTTTACTCTCTCCACCCTAAGTGCATATGCAATGCTCTAAAATAAACACACATTGACAATACATGATCTCTTAAATGTCACACATGATCAAGCTCATACCAGAGTCCTCCGCAGGCTCTCTGCTTGCCTGTATAAACGTGAAACTAATTTCAAAAAATTTATTTGTTTTAATTGTGAAATTGACCCTCAGATTTAAGTAGTGGACCGTCTAGTCATTTATCTTTTAGTGGACTATCTTCCGATGTATATCAATTGAGGCGACTCGACGGTCTGATATTTTATATATATGGACTACCCTCCGATATTATAATGGACACACTCCGATGAATTACATTTATTAGTCAGCCCTCAAATCGTTATAGCAGAATCCCATATTTGCTCAATTCTATCGTTCTAGGATGCCTAGTATATGGATACATGATGTCAATTCCATTACAATTCTATAACACATGCAAATATATAATCATTGCATATATTCACATAATTTTAAATCACCTTGAACGTGTTATCTTGATTCGCGATTAATTTACACCAAAAATTGCTCACTTGGGCTAAATTATCAAACCACGAGCAATTCCATGGTGCTCGACCGTATTTTCACCACAATTTATTTTCGTGTCACTATTCATGTGAGCAGTGAACCGCCGGGTTCTTGTTGCCTCCATTCATCCCGATCATCGATTCGCTGAGAACCGAATTTATTGTACATTCGACCTTATCTCTGCGTAAGCATGCATTAACACATAAATGCACAAACTAGCAACCCAAAACAGCAGGTGAATCGCAGACATCCACATGAGTTTCTAAAATTTTACCTCGGTTAGAACTTTTAGAGCCGTCAAATCTTTCGCGGCCTACATTCACCTCAAATATTTTAAATATACTTAAGCAAGTGTAAAGCCACAAGTAGGAAGAAACCCTACCTCACGGGTTTGTTTGAAAACTCCCAAAAGCAGGAGTCCATGCGTTGCCGCCGTAGAAACATTTCCTTCTTGGCGGGAAAGGAATCAGAAGGGCCAAAGATTGCAGAAAATACAAGAAGAATGGGGTTTTCTCCCCAAAATATGTCCTAACTCATTTTGTAGACCCCTCCACTCTTTCACGTTTTGCTCTTGGTTTAAGGAAGGAGATGGATATAATTCATGATTTTGTCATTTAAACTCATTTAAAACAAATTCGAAATGACCATTTATCCATAATTGATTTTTCGACGTTTAATATTTATCTTGTGATCCATTTTCATCGATCTCTCTACCCATGCACCTCATGTAACATGAGTACATGTTATGTGACTTTGTCACATCTCAAGTCAGTTTAAGGTATCAGAAACTCGTCACGCCGAAAAGCGTGCAGTACAATATCACCGAGGTGGCGAGTGGTGCTAATAGATTTCGAGATGATTCCAACGGTGAAATCCGTTTTGTCATCGAGATCTAGAGAATAAATTCCGGATTTTTAACCGAAATTACAATTTTGTAATCGAAATTACGATTTTGCCATTTTTCCAGAAATTGGAATTTCTCGGGTCTTACAATTGGTGTTTTGATTCATTTGAATAAATATAGACCCATATAAGTAGTTCCTCGGAGGTAGCGTAATATATTTTTGATGCAATTCCAATGTTTTGGGTTTGAACGAAAACTATACTTGGCTAATAAATTGACAGAAAAAACAATATGTGTCTAATACAGTTAACAAGATACATAAGTGTACTAATGACACTAAGAGATGATACTTAAGAACCGGGTAATTCTTCACTCTTTTCAAGAGGACGAAATGGGTCATTTTTCATGTCAAGTGAACGAACAACCATTGAAGAACTTAAAGGGTATGCTTTATTCATATTAAAGTGTTTTAATATTTTCTTAGTATACGATAATTGATGAACAAAAACTCCAATAGGGAAATGCTCGATCTACAAGCTGAGACAAAACTTTGTTTTTCCAATATCTTTCATCTCAAATTCCCTTTTCAAATCTTTTTATGTTTTTGTGAGCTCTCTAAGAGTCCCAATAAGATTTAAATCATCAACATATACAATAATAATTGCAAATCCGATTTTTGATTTCTTGATAAAGATGCATGGGCATATAGGGTTTTTCACATACTCTTCTTTCAATAAATACTCGTTAAGGTGATTGTACTACATGCGTTCGGATTACTTTAATCCATATAAAGATCTTTATAATTTGATTGAACACATACTACGAGGTTTGTATTATTTGCTTTAAGCCCGATTTAAATGCCAGTTTTTATATATATGTCGTATTTATGGGTCATGCATATAGATGGTTGATGACATCCATAAGACACATATCCAGTCCTTCAAAGACTGTCAAACTTATTAAAAAGAAAAAAGTAATCGCATCCATGATAGGATAATATGTTTCCTTGTAGTCAATATTAGGTCTCTACGAGAAACCTTATACTACTAATCATGTTTTATATCTTATGATCTCATTATTTTCATTGTGCTTTGGTACAAATACTCATTTGTACCAAAAGCAGAACTAACTTAGGTGTTTCGTCTGAGGTCCAAAACTTCGTTTCATTAACGAGTTTAATTATGCACTGCGTATGTAACTTAACTGCATTTAGGCCAATCATTTCTATTTAGACGTTCTACCACATTTAGTGGTTCGAGATCCTCATCATTTCTTATGATGTCTAAGGCCACTTGGAGAACAAAAATATTATTGATATTAATATCATTTCGATCCCATTTATATCCCTTGTACTCATAACTCATTGAGATCTCATAATTTTCAAGTACATATACCTCTTCAAGGGTTATTTCTTTATCTCGAACATCTTCAGAGGTTTCTTGTTCAATATATGCCTCTCTAGGGGCCTCTTGTTTACCATATACCTCTTTAGGGGCATTTTATTTATCATGTCTTTATAAGAGCCTTTTGTTTATCATATGCTACTATAGGGGTCTTTTACTTATCGTGTACCTCTTCAGGGGTATCAATTCTCCTTTATGTTCTCATCTTCCTAGGAGTGATATCCTTTGAGTCAATAGGTCTCTCATGCTTCAAGCGTATTTGAGACTCATTTGTTAATTGTCCTTTAGGGACATCCATCCATGCTGAAGCATTTGCAGTTAGGATATGTGACTTTGTCACTTTCTTTGTATTAATAAATGCATCTGGTAATTGATTTACAAGTTTTTGTAAATAATGATTTTTTGAACTTCCAGTTCACATTGATTTGTAAGATGATTAAAATGAAACATTGTAGATGTATTTCAAGTAATTTCTCGTCGTTCTTCTAGAACCAACTTTTCTCCTCCTAATGTTGGGAATACACTTTAATTAAAGTGACAATCCACAAAGCAGGAGGTAAAAACATCTCTTGTTAAGGTTCAAGATATCTTATGATGGATGGATAATCAAAACTTACATAAATCCCAAGTCTTCATTGGGGACCCATTTTAGTGCATTGTGTAGGTGATATTGGTACATACATTGCACAACCAAATATTCGTACGCGAGAAATATTTGGTTGTTTGCCAAGTACTAGTTGTGAAGGGGAGTATTCATTGTAAGTTGTTGGTCGAATGCGAACCAAGCTTGCAGCATGCAAAATAGCATGTCCCCAGACATAAATCAACAATTTGGTTTTCATTACTAGTGGTCGAGCTATTAATTGAATTATGTATGATGAGAGACTTTGCTAAACATAATGGGTGTGGGTATGAGCAATATGATGTTTAACATTTATTCCAAATGACATGCAATAATCAGTAAAGGTTTGGGAGGTAAACTCATCGACGTTGTCAAATTTGATAGTCTTGATGGTATAATCGGGAGCGTACTCAAATGGTGATCATTTGTACAAGTCAGCAGCTGACGTTTGGTGTTGAAGAAGGCGAAGCGTGTGATCACCTCGTAGATGCGTCTATCAAGACCATAAAGTGACGAAAAGGTCCACATGGTGGATGAATAGTTCCACATATATCTTCAATGTATTCTTTTTAAGAAAGTTGGTGACTCAAATGTGACTTTGATAAATGATGGTCTGACTATCAATTTACCTTGTGAGCAAGCAGCACATGAGTATTTATTAGGCAAAAGAATATTCTAGTTCTTTAGTGGATGCCCATGTAAGTATTCTATGATTCTCCACATCATTGAAGACTCAGGATGACCTAGCCTATCATACCAAAGAACAAAAGTCTTTGGGTCATTGAACTTATGGTTCACGACTACATATGATTTAATAGACTTTCTAATTGTTTGATATAACGCAGAGAAGGTGGTTGAGAGTTTTTCAACAATGAGTTTCTTGCCATAAATAATAGAGGTAATATAAAGACAATTCGTATCAATGAGGTAATATAAAGGCAATTCTGTTCTACGCTTGTTCATGATTTTCAATGTGATATCAAAATTTATGTGGGTTCGCCCTTCAAAAGTTCCATTGGCAATTCCTTGTGAATTTGCTAGAATATCACATATCATTGATATGAAATGTAGAAGTTTCATTGGCAACATTATTCTTGAAGAGTCAGGCCCAAATGTTTGGAAAAATATGAAGGAATGCATAACAATGTTTCATATACTACATTTATGACAATTACATTCTCTTGGTTTTAAGTTTACATCCATATATACTTCTCTGTTTTACCTCGATATTAATCCTTTTTGGTGGTGAGATTTGCCACTATTTTCAAGGAGTTTGGGAATCGATATCGATATTGAGAATTTCTTTATGTTTTATGGCGGGATCTATCATCACATCCCACGAGTTTAGAATGTTGGCTAATTCCGCTTAGAGAATAGTGTTAAACCAAATTGAATAGGGCCGATGATTTCATCAAAGAGTCAAGCTATGTTTATTTAGCATCAAGAATCGAATAATAACTTCTTTACGAAATAACCATTCATAAAACAGATTTTATGAAGGGTGACATTTGTTGACAAACTTTATATGACAAAATAATAAAGAGTAAACATACGCGATAGTGCTTTAATAATAATATGGCTTTTGACTCTATCAATCAAGGAAGCCAAAATAATGATGATAATATACCAAATTTAAAATTACTTTAAGTTTAAATTAGAGAACCCTTGCCGAGACGAAGCTGCATTGTGTGATGAATGTTTATAAAGTATTGCATTGTATTGCAACCTAAAATATGATGGAGAGAAACTCCATATTCCTTCCTTTCTCTATCTTATGTATAAAGTGAAGAGAGATGGGAATTAATAAGAGAGATCGGGGGCGAGAGAGAGAGAACTTATTTGTCATGAAACACACTGGGGCATGTTGTCTGGTCGCACCTGACCTTAGGCAGAAGGTTTGAAGTGTGTGGGCATTTGCTAACACTTCTTGTATCATTTGATTTTTGTTTCATTATAACACGTAATTCCAAGTAAATGCGCGAACACAAATTCATAGATTCTCCAATTCAAAATTTCTGCACAGACCAAGTGCTTGTAAATATCCATATCTCGACTATGAATGTCGTATAAAAGGTACGTTACCGGAATACTCAACGATATTTGGGATGCACCTCGAGTCTGACTTTATCTTAATATAAAAATGAATATTATTATCGAGTGACCCACTGCAGATTAACTTTAGAAAATGTGACGTTTAAATGGCAGGAAGCATGATTAGCGCAGATGGAGCGTGAAAGATATACGATGGGGTCCTCTTTGTGGAATGACGCATCCCAGTGTGGCCAATGCATATCGGAGACTAAAATACTGCGAAAACTCTTCAGCCAAAATGGGAATTGGCTTAAAACTTCAGTAAGAAATATATCTGTTTAATGGATCGAAGTTTTGATCCGTGACATATTCAAAATGGGATGTTTTTGCTCATCAAAGCAGCCCAGAATAAAATAGTTGGAACACTAACATTTGTTTCCAAACATTCTCATCCATTTCAAATGGGTTATGCTCAAATGTGATCCCATTTGGAAATTCATATCATTCGATTAAACATGACTTTTATATCGAGTCAATCAAATACGTTTCAAACAAACTCCATGTTTTTTCTGCAGTGCGTCGATGAGTATGAATGGTCTTGATGTTGCGGACACTCGTTAATGATGACTAACGCAATTATTTTGGGTGGAATGGAGACTTGGCACTACTATTTTAATAACTCATAAAAACCCCTGAATTTAGTTAAATCAGTCGTTCTTGTGTGAGAATCAGGTACTGTGGCTAACATCTACCTACATCCATTTCAATGAGTTTCTATCAAATATGATCCCAATTTGTTTCATATCAATTTCGATTCAAACACTTTCGTATCAGTCAATCAAATACATTTTTTGAATATATTTTCTCTAGTCATCGAATATCAAGCCCGTTTGCCCATGACCATATGGGACTTTCGGAAATGGGTGACTAACCCTTAGTGTTTAACACTGGTGGATGAATAAAGCAGCTCTTAATCTTAGTAACCTCTAGCAAAAACTACCGAGGGGTTCCAAATCAATTACATTAGCCGCCGAGAATGTGAGGGTAGATATTTTTAAGGATGACTGAGGGTGAATCCCAGTATGGCCATCATTCATAGTTGACGTTTGAAGCCATAACCAGAGTCTAAATATTTTGGTGATTCAAATGAAACATTATATCTAAAATTTCAACATAAACAAAACGAATAAAAATTATAGATCCTTACAAAACTACTATTTGATCCATGGATAATAAATAAAATAAAAAAAGTAAATTTTCATGGCTTAAAAAATTATATATATTCAGTTCAAAATAAATTTTAGTATTCACTCGAATGAGTAAAAATAAACAGATTTTCCCTGCTTTTTAAAGATACGCATTAATATCCTTATAAAAGAAAGTATCAAAGCTTTAAAGAGCTATTGGAATAATTTCACTTATCAATGAAATATTTCGAAAATAATAAGGAAGAAACTATCACCATTCTTACTTATTTATTCTTAAAACTTAAATGAGACTGATATTCTTAATAAACACATGCCAAAATACATATATCTTTAATACTTATCAAACATATAATTATAAATTTAGCCTTTTCAAATTTGTCTTATTTGTTTTTTATATTATTTTCTTTCAAAAATTATCCTCAAACTCATTTATTTATGTTTTTTTTAAATAAATGTGAATATCTAACATTATCTTTTTCAATCTCATAGCCTCACTTTATTTAACACCTTTCTTTCTTATATTTTCTTTTCTTTTTTACTTTTCATTTTCATACTCAAAAACGTTGTTCCACACGTACAGCACCAATTCTTATTTTATTTTATTTTATTTTTAAAAACAGAGTGAAATCTAATCTAGCTTCTTACAGGTTTCATCTAAACTAAGAAAAATTGAGAATCTACATCAAAAGAAATCTAAATAAAAATAAAAAATAAGGAAGATTTCTTGAATATTAGAATTGTTCTTCAAACTACAGATCAGAAAGCGATGCGTCTTCATGGAGATTACCGACGGAGAAAGAAATTAGAAGAAGAATGAAAGAATTTTATTTTCTTATTCAATTTATACACCTAGGGTATCTAATAGGAAAATTACCTTACCTCTTTCATTAAATTAATTAATTAACTAATTGAATTATCATTATTATTTTCTAACTTATACTTTGTCAGGAATTCATGTCATTATTATTTTGCCCCAACTTATCTTATACAGGATTCTGGGTGTTACATCCTCCTCTTTTTATAAAGGAGTTTGATCCACTCAGCTTGACATGCACAGTCTTGAAATAATTCGGGGACGTTTTCTCTCCAAATCTCTTTAACTCCCAGTGGCTCTTTGGATCACGCGATTGCTTTGGTGAGACTTCTCGCTCCCGACAGCGACATGTTGGCCTGAACCCACTTCCTCCATCGCATCATGATTTGAGCAGGGCAACACTCTTCATGGAAGTCGAGAGTCCTCCAAAATTTTGAATAAGCTCAACTCCACAACATGAGAAGCATCAAAACTTATTTTCTTAAGGTCGACTTTATGAAACACATTATATATGAATCTTGAGAATGGGCTGAGGAACTGAGAGGGCTGCCTGCGCCAAGACTCTCTCTAATATTTCAAAGCGGACCCTGAATCGGAGGCGGGTTTCACTTTTCTCCCAAATCATCACGGGCTTTGCGAGGCAAAACTTTTAAGAAAGCATGTGGTGCACCTTTGAAGCTCGAATATCTTAGTTGTCGGCGTAGCTCTTTTGTATAACTTCTTTGAGTTGTTTTTGGTCAATCAAGGCTATTTTTCAGCTAACAATTGCAGAGTTGGGGCCACAAAGATTTCCTTTCTCTTTGCATCATCCCAACAAACGGGAGATTGACATCTCACACCTGCAACCTCAGGTGGCTCATCCCGATGCTAGCTTGAAAGCTATTCGTGCAGCTTGGCTTCAAGTAAAGGCAAATAATCCCATCAAATTACCTTTTAGGTGAAAGCATAAAGCTCTCTGACCAAAATCAGCACCCCAGCTTGAATTACCCTCTCTAATTGACCATCAGTCTACGGATGGCTTGATGCTAAAACTCAACTTCATTACCTGTGCTTTTTGTAAACTATACCAAATATTCTCAGAAGTGAAGCGAGGATCTGCATTGGATACTATGATGCGACTTTGAGCCGGGGTGTCCACTGGACAGCCAAAAGTGACTTCCATGAAATCTTTCGAGGATGTCGGATGACTTGTAGACACCACTCAGTGGGCGGAGTGTCTGCCTTTGTGCGGGAGCTCTGAAGGTCTCACCCTGTCTCGACAAAGATTTACAATGACCACACGGGTTCCACGTAAGAATAAAATAATGACTACTTGAATTTTACATTAATACTCTAAAATACATAAAGCGTATACAATAGTTCAAGAGTTAATAATTATCTTAATTCAACATATATTAAATGTGCAATTCTATTTATGTTATACAAAATGACAATGTAGCTTGGCTCGACTTCTTCAAGCAGCGGCTCCCCAGTGACAACGTCTCTATACCTCCTGTACGAAATGGTGATCCTCGTGAGAAATGACAAAGCCAGTAAAAGATAATTTCTACCTTCGCGAGTTACTTTCTACCCTAAGTGCATGTCTGGCAAACAACCACATCCAAGCAATTACGTGTTTTGCTCGAATGTCTACATGCACTTTCGATCCATAATCAGGAAGTTCTCATTTCTACTCACATATGTCTAAAGCCAGAATGGTACAATATCAAGATTTTCAAAACAAAAGCTTTTGTTCTCGAAAACTCACTGCGAACCCCGTTTGACCATTTACAAGACTACCCTCAGAGCGAATTCTTTGGATATTTCTCAGCGATCATGGTCCTCATCCGAAGTGATCACGTTGGACAACTCAAGGCGCGACAAATTTGGAAAAATCTTCGCGAAATTCGCTGCCGCGACATTTTAGTTTTTAACCGATTTTTATGTAAATGCGGTACCGTTCGCAACGGTAAAGGTCTGCAGGTCGTATGGAATCATGATCTGCGTCAACGATTTATGCAATATATTATTTAACGTATATATTAACGAATCGTTCACGTAAATCATGTTATGCAAAATTCACTTCATTAACACAAATTCAGCTGCATGGAGTGATGCTGGCTATTAATTCATTTTGAATCATCGCATATGGCTCCTTTTTAAAAAATCACGTCACTATTACATGAACGTGAAACCCTCGGTTCTAGCCTTTGTTCACGGCCATCAAATTTGGGATTTTCTCATAGGTTCGAGTTTAAGGACCGAATTTAATGCTAAATCAAGTCTCGAATATCTACAGCCATAAACATGGCTCTTGCGAATATCTAAGTAAGAAAAGATCCTACCCTCTTGGAGTTAGCTCCGGGCTCACCAAACTGAGTGTCCACGCGTAGCCACTCACCGTGAAACGAAAACGCTATTGGCTGAAGTGAATTGAAGTCGGCAGCAAATCTAGAGAGAATGAGCTCTCTACTATCACAAAATCTAAATCCAGCCCACTTTTTGCTCCGACCTATGTTTCTAGTTGGAGAAGATGAACCACTAATGTGCCTTTTGTCTTTGTCATTAAATATTCATATAATTCCATTTAATGTCCATTTTCTTGATTTTGACACTTGGCTTAATCTAAGCGATCATTTCCATCATCTCCTACAATCTTGTAACATGTTTCATAAGTACATGTAGTAGGTGACTTTTGTCACATCACATGTCTCGAAACCTATTTTAACTGATACTTCGATTGCCTGCGTAATTCATTGTCTTTTAGTCGACGAAAGTCGGCGTGTTAAAGGTAGATTCGCGCATGAAGGGCGATTCCAACGATGAAGTCTGTTTCATCATTCGAGATCTAGAAAAATTTCGTGTTTTGACCAAAATTACGATTTTACCTTTTTTCAAAAAATTTGAATTTTCTCGGGTCTTGTAATAGAAACATGTACTCCATGCATTCTCACAATCTCCTTAACATAAAGAGAAGTTAAACAATCCATTGAAAAATTGACTTTCATAGGCAAAAAGTGAGTAGACTTTGTCAGCCAGATCCAGCAATCACCGGTGCATTATTAACCTAAGGTTCTTGGCAACCACATCACAAAGTCCATATTAAGATGCTCCCATTTTGGCTTCAGGGAATAGCAAATGGTACATGCAGAACCTGGCTGACGTTGTACTCGGCACTCTTTTTGATGACGCCACAGACAGGCACATATGTTACAATATCCGTTTCATGCGACCGCGCAAATAATTTATGCTTTAAATCCTTACGCCATCTTTGTCTCTACGGGTGGTGAGAATCTAGGAAACAATGAGCTTATCAACTGACTCTTCTCACGTTTTCCGCATCATTTGGAACACACGTCCTATTTAAATCTTAAAATCCGCTTCGTCTAATAAGAGCAAGAAAGTCAAAGCACTACCCTACTTAACCTCCTCCATAAGTTTGCACTAACACATATATCATTCTGTCTTTTGAATGTAATTCTCCCGACCAGTTTAGTTGCACTCAGGGTCGCCACAGAGCTCCCGAGTCCAAAAATCTAACATGGACTTGTAAACTCCTCTAATCTTCTTATGGTACACTCACGACTGTAACCTCTAATATTTGCTAAGGAACCAACATATTTCACAGCCAGGCGTCAATCCACAACTTTGCCTTTCCTGGGTGATCTTGAATAATACGATCATAGTCCTTAAGTAATTATCCATCTTCTTTGCCTGCGTGTTTAATTCCTTTTAGGGAAAACAATCATGCCTTCCAGCTCTTGTGATCACGTAGATATCTCACCAGGTTCACCAAGCAAGAGAAAGTGTCTCCGGATCTTTGAGTGTAAAAATCTCCTTCTGGTAACTCGAATCATGGGTAAGATAATTTCGCTCATAAGACTTCAACTGTCTAGAAGCATAAGCCTGACACCTACCATGTTGCATGAGAACGCAACCCAAACCACGACGAGGAGGCATCTTATACCCTGAGCCCCTCACGAACTTGAAGGGATGATCGAAATAGGGTTGTCACCGATCTTTTCCTTTAACTCTTGGAAACTAAGTTTGTTGCACAATCATGGAACCATCCAAACTTAACTCCTTTCTAAGTCAACTGGTCAAGGTAAGGCTGTCTGTGGAGAACCTCAATGCCTATAATAACCGGCCAGTCAGCTTCCAGTCTCGGTCACGGCAGTAGGTCTCTCCTCCATTTGACCTGACATCTACCTTTCCCGGGATCCAAGCGAGATGCATCTTTGGTCACCACATGCCCAAGGAAAGAAACTCTGTCTAACCAGAACTCACACTTCATTAGTTTAGCATACAACTGCTTATCTCTGAGAGTTTGCAATACAATACTCAAATGGCGCTCATGCTCCTTCCTACTCTTTGAGTACACCAAAATATCGTCTATAAAAACCACCCTGGCCCGATCTAGATGAGCTTGAATACATTCATTAAAGTCCATGAAAGCGGCCAGTGCATTAGTCGAGCAAAAGGCATGACAAACTCCGCCCAATGCCCATATCTAGTTAAGTAGTCTTGAGTACATCTTCCACCGTCTAACCTTGGCGGTATAACTTAAGCCAGAGAAGATCAATCTTAAAGAACACACATGCACCCTGAAGCTGATCGAACAAATCAATAATCAGAAGAAGGGGTGCATTCTCACCGTCGTATTATTGACTCTCTATAATCGATACGGTCACCGTAGATCATCCTTTGGCACCTGAATGACGGGGCTCACGAAGGTGAAACACACAAGGCCTAATGAAGCCCTTATCTAACAACTCTTGAGTTGAGATCTTCAACTCCTTAAGCTCGAAGTGCCATCCTATACAAAGTCTGGGAATAGGAGGCGTCACGACTGCCAAATCAATGGTGGAACTCTATACTCCCTTTACGGTGGCAAACCAGGGTAAATCCTCTGGAAGACATCGGAGTAGTCCTTCTGATAGGTATGTCTTCGACTAAATAATTTCCCTCATTCATAGCATAAGCCAAAAAGCCTTGACATTGCTGCAAACAAAGAACTGGCTACTTGGTGAGATCATACGCGAGTGGTCTGTCCACAAGCTTCCCCTCAAAACTAAACTCAGGCTGACCCGGAATGCTAAATGTCTGATTTCCCAAAACAATCTTGAGTGCATGGTGTGACCAACTTGATCATCCACTAAATCACATCAAAATCTTGGAGGCCAAGAATTACTAGGTTAACTGTCATCTCTTTATACCCAATCATCACACAACAATCTCTAAGTATTTGATTAACCACAACATATTCTCCCAAAGGAGTAGCAACAAATAAATCAAAGTCCATGTTATCAATCGACATACCTAACAACCCAGCAAAAGATACGGAAACAAAAGAATGCGTTGAACCAGGATCAATTGAGGCTCTAGCAAATAAGGTGTGCATTCGAAGAGTACCTGCCACCACATTAGAAGTGACCTGAGCATCTCTGCGAGTCATATTAAATACTCGCCCTTGAGCTTTAAGCTTCTGTCTATCCTCTTTATTCTCCTCCTTTGGCTTCCCAAATGCAAACTTCTTATTCTCTGGACAATCTCGAACCATATGTCCCTGTTTTCCACAACCAAAGCAAGCTCTTGTTTCTCTATAGCATGGCTTACCCCTATGTTTCTTACCACAAGTAGGACAAATCATCTGAATTTTGTTGCACTTTCCTTTATTCTAATTTCTACTTGGAGCCGACTTTTTCTGTACTTGGTTACCATGCACACCATCACTCCTCTTCCTCTTCCTTTGTTGTTCCCTATACTGGTGAAGCTCTTCATTATCATTCTCTGCAATAAGGGCTTTGCCTACCACCTTTGAATAAACACCTAACTTCACTTGATACCATTCTTCAAATAAAGGCTTTAGTCCATCCTAAAACTTTAATGCTTTTCCTCCCGTAGCAATCAACTATGGGGAAACTGATAGCTCCTGGCAGAACTTAGCCCCATATCAAGCCACTTTCAAATCCCTTGTTCCAAACCCGACAAATCCTCCTAATCTTTTGTCGTCAACACCATCGAAAGTACTTTATAAAACGCTCCTTAAACCTGTCCCAAACACGTCTCCGATCCCCAAAAGCCTCTTAGTCATGAGCCAAAGAATGATCCACCTCTTGTTTAACATAAATGTCGTGATAAGAGGCTTTTTGCTCTCGAACAATCAATGACAATACAAAGAATTTTTCTATCTCTCATAATCCAAGCCTCTTCCCTCCGTCATTAACTGAGGTAATTAAAAATAAGGGACTCGACTTCTCTTAAAGTCGCCAAAGGAGCTACCCCTACTATATGAGGATTCGTTCCTCACCATTACCTAAGAGCTCTGAATTGCCTCTCAACCAATCCAATGTCCCCAACATCTATAAAGCTCTTCACTCATAGGCAAGCCCCGCTGAGGATGATATCATCATTACTGGACTATTTTGAAGATGCAGTCTCCCTGAGGGGCACGGTGTCCTATAAAGCAAAGGTATAACTAATTTACCATTACAGCTTCGCAAAACAAGTTAATTGGTAGGAATTGTGCTGAACCTGACTGATGAAGTTGAAACTTAAGCTAATGCGTCACTCATCTATTCCCAAAGGTAAACTAAATGAGTTCCTATCAATATCATAATCCTGGTGGGCTTGATATTCACTCACACCCAAAACCCACCTGGGGGTACGCCACCAATTCACACCCTTAAGTTTTCACCAAGGCTTGAAGTGTGAAACAACATTAACCTTCCTTATAACCTGATTTTTGTCTAATTACCAACACATGTTCAAAGTAAAATGCAACTTTCTAAATTCATAAATTCTCCAAATTCAAAATTTCCATGCCGACAAAATTACTTTTAAATATCCATATCTCAACAGAATGTCATATAAAATTGCTCAGACATAAATAACATTTGATCTCCCAAATCCAACTTCAGACTAATATAAAAACGACGTTATTATCCAAGGATCTCTCAATAAACTTTCAAACCCAACACATTTCACATAAACAATAACTTATTACCAACACATCCAACATGTTCTAATCAACCAACGACACAGATCCCCAACGTAGCCATCACCTACATCGCTGAGACTAAAAGCACCGAAAAATATGTCAACGAACGGAGCGAGCTTAAAGCCTCAATGTTAAATACTACATACTTTGCATCAAAAAAGTTTCAATCATATAACAAATAAGAGAGATATATTTTTCATCAAACCTTAAATAAAAATGTTTGGAACATTAATAAAATTTACTCCAAACATTCTCAATATCCATTTCAAATCAGCCTTCATCAAATGCGATCTAAACAATTTACATCAAATTCGATTCAAACACTCTCTATAATGTGCCCTTCCAAAAATCAAATACATTTCAAATATATATTTTTCTCTCATTATCAAAACATCAAACTGTACGTCACCATGTGTAGATCTTTCAAATGTATGGTTGGTTTAAATTGTTCCTTTTAAGGTGACTTAACCAAACACTACTTAAGACAAGAATCCTAACTAAACCCTGTAGGGCTCTGCTCAAATCAATTACATTCACCACTGCAACGAAAGCGTCAACTATTTTTCCAATGATATGGCCACAGCCTGTTCTATCATTCCCGCCGATGCACTGACCAACTGGAAGTGAAAAATATCATTCAAGTTCAAATTACTAAAACATCGCATTCCACATTTTCTTCATAAACAAAACAAATCTCTCAAAAAGTACAATCATAAAAACTACTATTTGATCCATGATGAACAACAATAAAAAGTAAAACTTTTCTATAAACCAAGATTATATATAATCTGGGCTAAAATAATTTCATCCCTCAAATGAAGAAAACAAACAATTTTCTTTTTTAAAGATCTCGCATTAATATCCTTACTCCTCAAAGTGAGACTCAAAAGCTTTAAAAGAGCTTAACCGAAGAATTTCACTTCAATGAAATATTCTCCCAAAATATTAAGGAAGAAACTATCACCATTACTTATTTGTCTTAAAACTTCCTAATTTGATATTATTAATAAATACTTTATTCAAAATAATGATATCTTTAAAATACTTATATCAAATACATATATTTATAAAAATTTAAATTTTTTCAAATTTCCATCTTATCAATATTATTATTTTCTTTCCAATCTCATAAATTTCACTCGTTAACACCTTTCTTCTTTATATTTTTTTCTTTACTTTTTCTATTCTCACACTCTCAAAGCAAATTCAATACAACAATCTTATTTCATTTTTTTGTAGAACAGAGCCAAATCTAAATCCGCTTCAAAAATGGTCTAAACCTGAAAGTTAAAAATGAAAGCACCCATCAAAGAAATCTAGAAAAATAAAATAAAATACAAGACTCTACTTAGAAATTTATTCTTCAAACCTTGGGATCCGAAACAGACGTCTTCGAAATTTAACAAATTAGAGAATCTAAGACAACGAGCCTTTCTTTCTTTATTCTATCTGTTCAAGGCACTGCTAGGAAAATTACCTTTTATCATCATTCTTTCATTAAATTAATTAATTAATTAACTAATCAATTATCATTACATTTTCCTAATCCTATACCTGGTATAAAATGTAGACTTCTAAATACTAAATTGATGCAACTCCAATCAAGGCTTAATTTCATTCTTTCTTCAAATTTTCACTTTACCACTATCTAGAAAATGCATACAACCGCCTGGACCCCTTTACTCAGGTTGCTATCACACAATATTCCAAGGTCAACATCTGGGCAACAAATAAATCAGCTACTCTTAATAAAACATAAATATAGAGTTATTCACATGAAACTCAGTTGATAATTCCATTTCCAACTGTGTTCCAATTACTTAAATCATACAAGGATCATTGCAAGTTATATATATATATATATATATATATATATATATATATATATATATATATATATATATATACCGTAATTACACATGAGGCATATAATTAATCTTTCTCATATTGATAAAACTATTAAAAAGGAAATATGATTGTATCTAAATATTCTTCTCATAATCAATCTTGTAGTTTTTTTAGAAACTTTATAATACTATTAATCAGAGTTTATATCTTATGCTATTAATAAAAATAAGCCTATAAGATTAATCACTCATGCAATATAAGTTGATCCAAACATTCATGATTATTAAAAAAATACTCTTATAATCTCATTATTCTCATTATATCTTTGTACAAATACTTATTTATGTATCCAAAGAGTATTTAACAGAGGTAAAACGTAAAAAAAATTAATGTGCATATCATAAATCATGCTTAAATGATGAGTAGGTTTAGAAAATTGCTCACTTTGTCAATGAGTTTAACTCACCCACAAATCTTCTTTCCATTTTTATCAATCGTTTATATTTCACCATTTTTTTTATGTATTTCATGATTATTTTATAGTTTGAATTATCATCATTTCTCATGTTGTCTAAAACGAAAAATATCAATGGAGCAATACATTTCGATTCTGATCTTTCTCAAAAAATAATTTATTAAAATATTTATTTAATCTAGAGTTTAGTTGTAGTAAATAGAATTAAATTCTTATAAGTTTGTTTTTAGAGATATTTATTTTACAAAAATATATTTATTTCTTTACTATAATCAAAACTTTAGAAAGAAGAAAGAGGGAGGGATGGGACATATCAAAAATGCATTACAATTACAGAGTTTCTGACCGCTGATGTACCCCTTCCCCTGAATCCGGCCCATAGCGATGGAGTAATCTGCCGACCGACAAGTTTAGAAAATCGTTTGAAGGTGTGGCCACATTAATAATTATCCGCCTGCTTTCGCCTTTAAAGGGTCTGCTGGCTTTGACTAATCAATACGCGCTTTTATTTTTCTACCACTTATAATCGTTACAGACATCGAATATCCTGCTGCATTCCTCACTTTCTCCCCCCTCCAAAACTCGCTCTGCAAATTCCTTGACATCAAAGCAATCAAATGGCGGACCACATAGCTAAAGGAGAAGATTTCGAGAAAAAAGCAGAGAAGAAGCTCAGTGGCTGGGGTATATTTGGCTCCAAACATGAAGATGCAGCAGAGTTGTACGAAAAAGCTGCCAATTCCTTCAAACTCGCAAAATCATGTAATTTTCTTGTCCTAGTTTTCTATGAATTGTGTATGCTGGATGATTTAACAAAAATTTGAATTGATTGCTTGTTCATTTTGCAAACCATTTGCTATTGTTGATTTAGGGTTTAGTTCCGTTCAAATTGTTATATTCTGGCGTTTCTTTTGCAATCATAGAAAGGTTTAAGGGAATCCGGAAGGATCGGGTTCAATTCCGCTCTGAATAGGAACTGATGAGCAGTTGGTGGAATTTTTATGAAGTGATGAGGTCCTCGGCAGGTAGTTAACTGAATTTTCTTAAATTTTCTGCTCGATTCTGGAGAACTTCAGTGAAAAGATGTGTTGGACATTGAAAGCTAAAACTATCCGTCCAGTCCCGACCTATTTTAAGATTCCTTGGTCTCATTGATCTCCTTGCGTCTTTCTTGGCGATCAACAGAATAGAAAGATAACAATTCATCATCGGTTTTGTATGATGGATTAATTTTCTTTAATTTTTTTTTATTTGATGTACGTTGGGCGTTTACTTTGTTCCATCCTTGAGTTTTTCTTCATTGCTTGTTTGATTTCAATGCCTATGTTTCTTTTGGAAGCAGTCAACAGCCACTTCAAAGGATTTTTCTCCTTGGAAAAAGTATTCATGAAATTCT
Source organism: Tetrastigma voinierianum (assembly GCA_016808115.1). NCBI lineage: Eukaryota > Viridiplantae > Streptophyta > Magnoliopsida > Vitales > Vitaceae > Tetrastigma > Tetrastigma voinierianum. The sequence goes on along the minus strand of JAEQBH010000234.1, from coordinate 429,295 downwards.
CACCAATGATGCTTCTAATTGATATGTTCTCTCTGTTTTTATTCAGGGGATAAAGCCGGTTCAATTAACATCAAATTGGCTAATTGTCATTTGAAGGTAAAAATCTTTTGTATTAATCAAGGCTTACACATGTTCCCTTACATGCGCCTGACCTTGCTTATGATGTTGTTGGTTTACTATTTACAGTTGGATAGCAAGCATGAAGCTGCTAATGCTTATGCTGATGCTGCAAATTGCTATAAGAAAACATCTAACAAAGGTGAGCATTCTGTTGAATGATAATAATTAAATAGTAAACAATCATGGATATACACAAGACTAGAATGACATATGTATCTATGCACAAACACATACCCAAGCATATGCACACTTTTTTTTTTTATCGATAAAAAGCAATATATTGACCAAAAAAGAACCAAGAGGTTCCAAGCATATGCACACATGCACAAGTAATTTAAAGGAAAGAAAAAAATTGCTATATGTAAGAGCACTAAGATCACATGTAAGGCGGCATATAATAAAATAATGTCTTTTGGGTGGTCTGTTGGACAGAGTACTATATGTTCGGTTTCTATTTCTGTAATCTGAGGAGGGTTTGCATACATTGCAAGTTGGATTCACATATCGATTATGTTGACTATGAAATTGCCTCCCCTACACCTGGCTTTATTTGCAAAACTGCATGGTAATAGGCTCAAGGATCTCTTTTATGATTGATTTATACGTACTTGGGTAACATTCAACACTACTGCCATGGATTCCCTATGGTTCCTTTTTTGGAAATGATTAGAGATTGGTTGTTATTGCCTTTCCTTTTTTTTTTTTAACCATTGATTACTCAATTTTGCCTTTCATGCTGTGCTAACATCTCTTCGTTTTGGTGCTTCTCAAGTTGGCTCAAATGGTAATATTTGTCTATTAGAGCACATATTGGACTACAACATACCATGCAACTCTCTGTAGTCATAGGAAGCTTGTTCTTGGCCCCTAACAGCATTGTTTTTCAAGCTGGATCTCCTTCAGAGTGGTTTATTTGTTGTTAACTCTAGATTGAACAGAATTAAAGTTGGTTTCCTTATCCAAAACGTAGCCCAGTTCCTTGGTATAGGCTATGGTTGCGCCAACTATTGATGCATTACTTTACTTATCATCCATTCACTTTAGGCCTAGGTTTGTGTTCTGTTTTGATAAAGAAATCTTTGTCTAGGTGGAACTTGAACTTGGAACCTCCCACAAACCTTCTCGTAATCCCCACATTGCTTAGGTCCTAAGGGTCAGAAACTTAAAGTTATGTTACTCTGCATTCTATTAAGAACTTCATTGACATTAAACTTTGAGGGGTAGCTAAGTTGGTCCGGCCTTGGGTTTGCTCCCCAATGTCATACTTAGTTCGAGTCCCTCAGGCCACCCAAGGTTTATCCGCTTTAACTTAGTCATGCGACAGCTTATACGTAATTGGCCCTGACGCAGAAAAAAAAAAAAAAAAAACGATGAGGCTTGGGGATGCCATTCTGAACAATGGCTCCAGATAGTCTCACGCTCTATACTTTCCCATCTTATTCAGAGTTAGTGAAGTTTGAAGCCCACTCATTCTTGGATGTTAAATTTAAATTGTTAATTAAGCAAAATGTAGATCTCTTATTTGCATTGCATCATTCTAGATACAATAATTGTGCTCTTACACACACACATTTGGTTCCCAACAATTTTGCCTAGAATTTTCATAACAAAGTCTTACTCACATTTGGTGGTTCTGAATTTCTCATAGTTAGTCTGGATTTAAACATGTAACCTCTTTGTTGTTTTCTTATGGCCCAACATTTTTAGAAAAAATTCCATTTCCATTTATGTGATATCGTGGCCTTTAATGTTGTTGCCAGTCTAAATTTACAAGTTCTTTATATTGTCTTCAGAGGTATATGAGTGCAGTCTATTTTCTGAAAGGTAGAGGGACTGAACATGGCAAAAGGATATTATAAGGTAAAATTTGTACCTAGTCATATTAAGATTTCTCAAATGCATAATTCTTTCCCAATTCTATTGTGCATTTTCTCTCTTATATCTACATAGAATTACAATTAAATAGTATCTAATATCGTAAATAATGTGGATTGGTTCTGGCGTAGGGAGAGAGAGCACAGTTGGTTTTGGTTTTCTTCACCTGTTGACTTCCTTTAGCACCTTGTTTGTTTGCTATTTTTTTTTTTTTTTATTTTTATAGGTAAAATAACAAATAGGACTTTGTGTATACTACATACATATTTTATGGAAAATGTGGTTTAATACACTTTGTTGCATTGATGTATGTTAAGTATTTTTTTTTGTAGCCATATAATGTGATGAAAGAATTAACCATTTAGCTGATTTGATTTATATTTTTTTAACTCAGGAAATTAAGAGCATAATATGAGGTTTACCCAGAACTTCAGAAGGCTAGTTTGAAAAATTTAAATGCTTTGAGCTTTCCAGTAAAGAAGAGACAACTCCTGCCAATCAGTGACAGAAGGCTGTAATAGTTTTCCACACTAGAACAGTAAGTGGTATTTTCTGCAATTGTGTTTTTACTATTTGAAATGGATAGTTTTAATCATGATAATTTATAAGTTGATCTCCGGCAGTGAATATTTCTTGCTTGTAATTTTTTTTGCATTCCTCAATTTTTTTGACAGGCAAATAGTGAACATCTAAGCAAATAACATAGCAATGTAAATATAGGTGGGTTATATGTTCACTGGGGTGAAAATAATTTAAAAGGGGGGAGAGACAAAAAACAACCTCCTCCCTCCAATACTTTAAAGCCAGACCTGTTAATCATCGACATGGTGGTCATCCATACACCTGTTCATTTCTATGTAGTCATGAAATAATTTTCTAATTTGACTGTTCTGGATCTTCCAAAGGCGAGACCCTTTTTTTTCCATGACATATATAACAAGTATAAACATAGTTATTTATGTCATACACACCGAAGAAAAGCCTCAGCCCTGAGGGCAAGAATTGAGCACATGGTCAATAGAGTACTAATCTTACCTAATACAAAATAAAAATTATATATCTAACTAAACATTGTCTATATAATTTCATGAAAATAATAAAATATAATAAAGTAAAGAAATATCAAACATTAATAGTGCTCCCATCATCCAAACATTAAAAGTTCAAAAAACAAAATAACAAACACTTATTAGCGGTTTTAAGGCTTTTTAGGGTTTTGGATGAAACCAGAAAGAGGGGGTTTATAGGGCTTAAGGGTCGATGTACCAAAACGGCACCGCTTTTATTGCTTGAAGCCCAAAAACGACATCGCATTGGGCTTGTCGCTTTTAAAAATAAAACACCTCAAACGACGCCGCTTTGGGTGTTCTGTTTTAAAAACAGTAACCTCAAAACGACGCTTGCTGTGGTGTTTTGATTTTAAAAACACTAAACCCAAACACGCTGCTTTGGGTCAGTGTCTTCTCTTCCCCGACATAGATCCGGGAATTGACGACGCGCAGGCCCCGCCCCGACAACATGCCTCGGATTCTCCATTTTCGACGCCATTAAAATAGAAAAAAAAAAAAAGAGACGAAGAACTAGGCAGGCGGAGAACGACGCCGTTAGCTTGTCTCGCCCAGCTGGCCTCCTCACGTCGCACCGGCCTGATTTCCATTCACGACCAAAGAAAAAAAAAGAGAGGAGAAGAATGGAAGAAAGTGAAGAAGGGGCATTCGTGAGCCACATAATCGGAAGCCCAAGTTCCCATACAAATTCTACAATATTCTCGCGCCTACCTCGGGCGCAGGCGTTTCACCGGAGTGGTGGCGAGCTTAGGCGCGCCTTTCATAACTATGAGTATAAAGGGGTCACTCTCCCATCTCTTTTTTTTATTTCACCTAAGAAAATCCATGCCAATAGATTTCCTCCTAGAGTGGACCGCATCACCCAAGCTACTCCAAAAAAAAAAAAAAAAAACACGAGACAAATTGCTATAGAATAATGGAGAAGCTAATCATCAACTGAATTTTCCTCATTTTTTCACATGTTGCATTGGTTAAGTGTTGTTCATCCCCTCCTCTTAAGTTGATTCATGGTTAAGGTCCAACCCTAGGTTGCTTTCCATGCAAAGAACCGTTCTTTTACTGGCACCCATGGATTCCTAAAATTACATGTTACAATTGGTCTACACCTAGGTTCACTTCTCTCTAGTTTTCATTACATGTTATTCTCCTTTACTTGATCATAATTGTTAGAATTTGAATGTGGGCTAATTGGAGCTTGTTTTTTTTTACTAGATGAAAGAGTCAAATGATATCTTGTTCTTAGTTATACAACTCAAATGATATTTGATTGTACCTATAACTTCAATAAGTGGTCAACAATTTCAGTTAGCAATTCAGGGCTGAAAATAAGATTCAAAGTAAAATAAATGAATTGGTTTGTGAAGGGTTTAATGATGGAGTTGGGTTGCAGGGTGGGATAATTTCCTTTGTATTACCTAGGTCTGCCATTGGTTGCTGCTTTCAGATCAGCATCAATATAGGATAGGGTGAAAGAGATGTTTTTCTAAAGATTGTCAATGTAAAAAAGACAATATATCTCTAAAAGGATGAAGACTCGTTTTGATACATAGCATATTATCTAGTATATCTATTTACTACATGTCCTAATTTTCATTTCATAGATGTTTGATTTTTTTTTCTTTTAATTTGGATGGGTTATTGATGAGAGTTGATGGATTTTTTTTATTTTTTTATTTTTTTATTTTTTTACTTTATTACTTTTGTACATTCCTTTGGGCTCCATTTGTATACTTATTGTATGCTTTGGGATGCCTTTTGGGTGCTTATTCTATTTGTTATAATATATTCTGTGCTTTTACCTAACAAAAAAAAAAAAAAGAATTTCGATTCCTAGAGAGGTAAGAGTAAGAATCGTAAGACTAGAAAAGCTGCAAAAATATTTCCTCTACATAGATGGGACCTTGGGGAAGCAGCCTTGTCTTGTAAGACAGGACATTTTGCTCATGAATAGGAGGATTGGGGTTTTGGGCGCTGGAAGACTTTCATCTCTTAATCAGGTTCTCCTGCATAAGTAGAGTTAAAGATTTGTTTGAGGGGAAGTGTTCTGGAAAATAGGTCATAGAGGGGAAATATGGGAAGGAAGAAGAGGATTGGAAATCTTTCTTAGTGAGAGTCAAGTATTTGGTTTGAGTTTGGAAAGCTATTAGGAAGAGTGAGACATCATTTATGATAAGGTTGCTTTTGAAGTGGTTGATGATGGAAGGGTGATTCTGGGAAGACATTTGGTGCAATGAGGAACCCTTGAGGGTGTCTTTTCCCTCATGTATTTTTCAGTTTCTCTTGAAAAAAACTTGGGTGGCAAATATATGGATGAGATAGGAGTGGGAGGTTATTAGAATCTATGTTTTCTAGACATTTGAATGATTGGGACTTGGGAGTTGGTAATGTTTTCTCTGAAGGTTGCAAGACAAGTTGCTGAAGAAAGAATTGATTGGATGATTTAGGAGTTAAAGAATGATGTTTTTTTATTCATGTTGAGAGAGAGACAGTGATTTTGCAACTTAGTGCCCAATCTGTGTAGCCTAATATACTTTGCTTATATATTTTTATTTGTATACAAAGATACATAATACATTTTTCTTTGTTATGTGCATATGTTACTTGTTTATAACAAAGAAGTATATATTTCTTTGCTTATAAAGAAAAAGTTACTGCAACTAGTTTTTTTGGTGTTTGTCATTTATTTTTTAGTGAGGGGAGGGGGTGGAGGCAACAAAAATGAAATGGATCCGAGAGGCGTGCCGTGCTTTGAGGTTGCATTAACTGATTAAGGATGTAGAGGACAAATACGGTTTAAAGGTAACTAAGAAAGGACACTTTTACAATTGAATCCTTTGCAACTTAATAAACGTAATATGGAGTTGGTTGTTATAGGTATTGCTTGGAACTCTTTGGCCTAGATGAAGGTTGAGCTTTTCGCTTATCTTCATGAAGAATTTTAACTCTAGATCAGCTCAAAATGAGGGATTGGAGGATGCCAAATAGATGTTATTTGCATAAAAGAGATAAAAAATGGTGGATCATATCTTCATTCATTTTCCCCAAATAGTCATGCACTCATGCAATGACAGTTTTTGCTTTATTTGACATTCAGTTGCTGATGCCCTTGGTCAAGGATGTTCTTCTTAACTGGCATTTATCTACTGTATGGAAGAAGAGAAAGAAATTGTTGAGAGTAGCTCCTTTGTGTTTATTTGAGACCTTGTTGAAGCAGAAAAATAGGAGAACTTTTGGGAACTCCAAGAATGCGTCAGGCAACTGGGAATAACAACCTCTATATACTTGTTCCTGAATGGGTTATAAAAATATAGCAGATAGCTTATAAAGCCAGCTATTGCTTGGGTCAGCTATGAGTGAGGCAAAGGAGTCATTTTTTCCCCTGCTTTCCAGGCCTTTGATGCCTAGATGACACTACAGTAGCTTTCCTATTCTTATTTCATGTTTAACATTCATCCACTTACTTGAATCCAAACAGTCATTTTAGGATCATTATACTGATTCACATCTAATCAGCTGATCACTTTTAGTTTGTCTTTCTTATTTTGTGGGTTTATTGAAATGAATCCAGCTTGACAGTGTGGGTTGGAATTCTTGTTGCACTCTTCAGTTCAGCCCTTCATTCCCTAGATACATAAGACATAGTTTCTTGATTCTTTAATACATTTGAAATCTAAAAAATAATCCATTCTCCTAATGTGAAACATATCTCCAAATAAAGCTGGAGGCATTCAAACCAGGATTTGGCAAATTTATTTATTTCTTCCTCTTTTATCAGATATCCAAAGGCAATTGAGATTTATGAAGATATAGCACGACAATCACTCAACAGTAATTTGCTTAAATATGGAGTTAGAGGACATCTTCTTAATGCTGGTCTTTGCCAACTATGCAAAGGTGATGTTGTGGCCATAACCAACTCACTGGAGCGTTACCAGGTCCAATTCTTTTTCTCCTTCAGCATATTTAAATTTCTTCCCCGAATAGAAATCTGAAAATTTTTCAAATGCTTGTGCAGGACTTGGATCCAACTTTTTCAAGAACAAGGGAGTACAAATTTTTATCTGTAAGTGTTTGCTGATAGCTGTATACTTCCTGCAGGCGTCAGGTTGCCTTTTGGTGTCCTTTCCTCTTATTCAATGTAATATTTTTTGCCTATAAAAAAAAAAAAAAAGAGAAAACAAAAGAAAAGAAAAAGGCTGCAGAGACTGTTATTTCATATGTAAAGTAAGACTCAAATATCTGTCATATAATTTGAGACATGCAAACCCTTCTTCTGTTCATAACCTCTTTCTACTTGATTTATTGATATGATAGGCTATAAAATTATAAAATTTAAAAAAAATTCTAGTTCTTTATACATTTATTCTTTCTTCATCTCTCTCAATACAGCACACAGTGAATACAATATCTTCTTTGTGGTTATTTATTTAGTTAGATGTTGGCATTCACCTTGTTGATTTGTTATCCGTTTGACAGAATATTTAGTGATAGTGTCTTGTGGTGATTATATAGTACTTCCAAATAACTATTACAAAGGTAGTGGTTGTTATTTATGTGTTGTTCAGAAAGGGACCATGTATGATATCTGTTTGGTCATATTCATTATTTTGGCAGTGATCTGGTTGTTACTAGCTTATGAAGAAGATGTTGCAAAATTCCACTGATGTCGTCAAGAGTCTGATGTACGACTCACTAGAAGGTCTCTCCTGTCCTTGAAAGCCTAGTTTATCTGGTACCTTAGTTGCATCAAAAATACAGATATCCTCCTGTATTATCCAAAGTTTAGTAAAACTTAAACCATTTGCTTGTACTTACTATTCATTTGATTGAACTATCAGGTGGAAATATCGTGTTAGAAACAATGGTAAATACGAAAAAAAATCGATAAAATGGATTTATAGGTGTTCATTATTTCTTTGTTTTATTTTATTACTCTATTTAGAAATTGAATCCACGCTGTTTAGTCAGTCATGCTTGTGATGAACATGTGAAAAGATCTTTAGATGAACACCCTACTCACATTCATGTTTTGATGATTGCAATTTTAAGTGGTGGACGAAAGTTATTAGATCTGTTATTTTATTGCTTGACCTTCCATTCTTTTGATTGATATTGTAAGATTGATGAATAAACTTGATTTCAGCTTTTTATTTCTTACTTTATGCTGTTAACGGCTTAATCCAATTAATGTGAAGTTATGTGGTAACCTCCAATCAAAATTGCTGGGTCATGCTGGGGTTTTAAGGCATCTGAATTGTAATCCTCAACATTGGTTTTGGCATTTTGTGGTACCAAGATCGTTAGTGGAAATTCTAGTATAATTCCAGCAAAAATTGTTTGATACCATTATTTTTTCATGGTAGGGTAACAGCCCCATTAGATTAGGTTGGGTTCAATTGGTTAGATAGAACCATTTTGAAGTTGATTTTTATATTTAATATTAATTTAAGCAGTATCCTCTATAGCTGGCTGCACTATTATCCTCTTCAGCCGTCCTGTCCATTATCTACTTTGTATTTAAGCAGTCTCTAGTTCTCTATGTGACTATTTAATTTTGTCTCTTTATATTAACCGCAGCATTTGTGAACATGAGTTAACCTACCTGCTCAAGTTATAACTGACCTTAAATATTGTGCTGCCTAGGATGCTTGGAAAACCACCCTTTTGCTGAGAGTGAAGGAAAGTCTGAAGGCCAAAGAAATGGAGGAGGATGATTTGACCTGAATTTTCATTTTGTTGAATTATGAATGTGTATTGTCATTTTGCTTCATTTGCTTTAAAGATCAAAATATAAAACAGAAAGAAAGCTTTGGTTTTTGGGTTTGTATCTGGTACGGCGTGATTGTTACCCATACTATTTTTCATACCGCTTTTAAAGTTATATAATGATTTTTCTAGTTTGTCTCAGATCGTGATTGTCATTCCTGTTCAAGATTGATAAACTTTGAGGTTTATTTGTGGCATATCTGACTATTTATGTCAAGAACTTGTAACCTGCTGTTGATATTTGTATTCTGACTATTTTTGCGTAATGTAAAGAACCAAGGATTAGTCTGCGATGTGTTTTTGCTTTCATCCACATGTTTTGTTCAGAGAATGCATTGAATATTACAAGCTTCGAGGTTTATCTCCAGAAACATCTTCTGGACCTTTGTAAAGATTAAGGTCTGAAATTCCGTATTGGACAAAAAACAAATGACAAATGAATCTGCCATGAATTAAGAAGGGTGGGAACTGGGAATCCTGTCCATATCTGAAGCTAAAGCCCATGCCCAGCATAACAAAACTGGGAATCATGGGAATATGTAACCTGTTCATGATCTTGATAGTCTCTCATTTCATTGCAAATAAAGTCTTTGATTGATAGAAAAATTGATGCAATGAAAAGAAACGCGCTAATAACATTTAATATCATTTAATATAATGAACTATTGAAATTACAAAATCACTCACAAACTCTTGAAAAAAAAGTAAGAAAAAGAAGAACACAAGAAAAAGCTTAGGGAAGTAAAATGAAAATAACCTTGGTATTGATAAAGCATTTTACTTTTCTGTATAAGATTTCAAAATAAGAAAAGTCATTTTTATATAGAACACTCTTAGGGTTGAAAATATGATTACAAAGAGAAAAAGATTTCTTGTCTTCTTTAACCTTTTAAGACTGTAACATCTTAAAACATAAATATATGTTTAATTCAAACATTAAACATATATTTAAGCTCAAATATTACAAACTTATGATCTTTATCAACCTCCTAAGTTTTGTAACAATTCAATATTTTATTCATACGTTCAATGTTCATATTATATATAATTTACTCTCAAATGTTACAAACTAATGGTCTTCTTCAACCTATAACATTTCATATGTTTAATCTACCTATTAAACATGATTTACTCTAAAATGTTAGAATCTTAATTCATCATTGAATGTGTAACTTATTTTACATATTAAATACTTAAAAATATAACTCTTCTTACACTTAAAATATCATCACAAATGTAACTCTTTTTACATTTAAAATATCATAAAAATTATAATTCTTTTTATATTTATTTTTAACTAATAATATAAAAATATATAACAGCTTCCCTTCTATTTTCTCTGCAGGCTGACGCTCAAGTTCCGACATCTCCTTTTGCTTACAAGACTTATCCAAATTATCGGCATCCCAGTCTCCAATAAATGGCATTAAGAGCAGCTACGGGAATGCGGAATATTTTTTGTGCCTTTGTCTTTAGAGCACCTGACCAAGATTTAGGGTTTACTGCAGTCAAGGTAGAAGCTAGGATTTGGTTTCAACTTTAAGTTACATAAATTTGGTGAAAGTTAATAAATGAGGGCTTTAACTCAATAATAAATACTGATGTGATTTTGGAGGCATGTTTTTTTACCTTTGAGAAAAGTTGATATATTCATTAAAAAGCTTCATAACGTAATAAATAGTTCAAGAAGATAAGGTGGGGGTAAGATCCCAAAACTGATCATCTAATTAAAGTGTTTAACTATAAAAAAAAAAGAAAAAAAAAAGCTAAATAATAATATGCTGATGGATTTTTAGTGAAACATAACATTATTCTCAAAAAATAAAGGGCTGTAAATGATATCATTAGGTACTCTAAATTCAGTGGAAAATATATATGCATGTCACTATTGATGACAACATCTTTGAATATGGTTATGGGGGTTGAAAGAATGGCAAACAGACTAAAATATAAAATCCAAAAGAAAACGAGCCTCTTGGATCAAAAATAAAAAAACAAAATTTTCATCCAATTAAGCATATCTAAAATATTTCTTAACTATAGTAGGAATCATTCTAGTTCTTGGTCAAAGTTTATGGGCTGCTGTTAAAGTAATATTAATGTATTATCGATGGTCCGACTCCAAAATAAACACTTTTTAGGCTAAATTTAATACCTTGTTTGCCAATTAAGACATGTTCAATAAATTTAATTCTAGTCCTTGTCACATATGACTTTTCAACTAATACCTTTTTATCTTCTCTCCACTTACAAAACTTAAAATTTAATCAAACCTTTGCAATTATTAATACGACCAAATTAAATTTGGTTGCTTTCAAACCTTATAATAAAAAAGTGTTACACAAAAAGGAAAAAGTAATAAAGCATGTACAAGTAGCTTATTTTTCTCTAGTAAGGAGAGATGATTTTTTGGTAATTCTTGGTCTGAAATCACCCATCTGAATATTTTTCTTTGATTTTCTTAAATTAATAAAGTGATTCTTCCATGATGATTTATGTTTTTATTTTGTTTTTTGTGTTGTGATCATTTTATTGATATTTGGTTTGTAGTCGTTTTATCGACGTGGTGTTGTTTGTCTTCTTGTTACGACATTTTATATCTCCAAAGGGGGCGATCTTAAAAGTGTAAAGATATAGCCTGATCAAATCGGGAAGAGTATCAAATTGCCACACAGCAGACATTAAAATCAAGCTATGTATATTTTAGTCACTATTTATCAAATTTTGTAAGTTTTATATCGATTTTACAAGTATTAACCTCGAATATCGTTTAATACGTATGGTTTTATCTATTTGTATCTTATATCTATCGATATTGTGCTCGATCAATAATATTATTTTCCTTTAAAAATAAAATAAAATACGTGATAAGGGTATTTCAAAAAGTAGCTTCTTGCATCAAATACTTTATTTAAAAATATAAAATTAATTTGGAAACCAAATTAATGCACAAAGTAGTGCGTAATGACGCTATCATGGACAACGCCAATTGGAATTATTAAATTACCAAATGCTGTTGTCCATAACAGTGGCAATTTGCACTTTAATAATTCCCCACACGACTCCCCCACAAGAGTCCATTATTATTATTATTGTTTTTTACATTGAAACTTATTTAAAATATTTACTATTTAATAAATTACATGAATAATGGATTCACATATATTTGTTATATTATCATAGCAAATAATTTGTAAATTAGCACAAAAGTTATTTATTTGAAAATAATTGAAATATATTTTAAAATTTTCACAACAAACACATCCAAGGTAGCCTGAAATTCCATGGAATATTCAATGGAATTTTGCATTGCTTCGATTATGACCTCCATGCATAAACTAACCATATAAATATATAAAAAATTGTATACAAATATTTGAATATATATAAAAATATCAACATATAATGAGTCCTGTAATAAGATGGTGTAAGTGTCTTTATATTTCTCTTAAGACGACACCTAGAATACATAGCTAGTTGATCTATGTGGTCCTGCAATCTCAGCCCGAGTCGACATAGCCGATGGAGCCAGGAGCCGGCGGAGCCCGAGGAGTCACGAACTATCGACGATACTGGAGCACAGGTCGCTTAGCTGGCGCGCACCCAACTTTGATACAAGGTCAACGATGGCGCCACTGACGAGTAAATGTACGACAGCGGTGGATGATAAATGATATCTAGATCATATATGGAGGTCATTGTCAAATACAGATATGGTAAAGACGTAAGCTGCCCTGTGGGTACGAAGGTGATGTGTAAGTCTATATAAAAATCTTAGGTATGGGTAAGTAATGGGGGTATCAAGAGGCAATGTTAGCTCAAATTGCATAAACAACCGCCCTCACCGTCTCGACCATGACCTCGCCCACCATCTCGACCACGACATCGCCGATCAACTCTCCTCCTCTCTCTACCTCGAATGGGTTACATACGTACTAGAGTGGATGGCACCGGAGGTCTAATGGATGGTCCAGTATGCAGGATGTAGATGCCTCCCCGATCGTAGTCTACGTGATGCGATAAAGCCCGATTCGTAACAATCGATCTAGCACATGATGTAAGTTGTACACCAAATCGGTGGTAGCATAACGTGAACGACTAACTATGTCATCCATGGCAAAGATCTAAATGAACCAACCAAAGAATTATAAATACATAATTCATTGGATTCAACTCTGGAAAAACACTTTAGAAACATAAGTATTCTAACTTCTTACCAAAACTCGAAAGTAGTACCTGATCGTAGTATGAAACCTCATATCATCCCCTGCTGGAGGTGGTGTCATAAACGCTACAGCAATACAACGATACCACAAATAAGGTGTTAGATCATTTGAACCATGGCCACCCACCATGGGGTTTAGTGATGATCTCGTCTACCGCGTATCCCATATGGTAAATGTAATGGAGCATGACACGCCGCCCACCCTTTAGTGTCGTCCGCATGCATCCACTCTATGTAGCCTTCGCCATAAGAGCAAGAGATGGAGGTATCTCCGGTAGCTCTAACCAAAGCGCAGACTTGCTCTGCACGATGCCACTCAATAGTCTCAAACATATGTTTTGATAGCGTCCGCTGTGATCTCCGATCGCCTGAGCAGAGACCGAAGCTAGTCAACCAACTCTTCGAATCGTCTATGACTCACCATAAGACCTTGCACACATTTACACTTCGACGCCAAAAATTTTATCCGACATGAATGAAATTACCGTAGAACCATATACTTTTATACATATCATTACTCCGATCAAGAGCTCAGGCATCTAGTCATCTCAATACAGAGGAGTACACCGACGTGGTTATGCACCCGTGTCTGTACTTCCACTCCGGCACCCCAATGGAAGAGTCGCCTCTAGCTTTGGCTCGCTCAACCGTGAGGTTCAACCTGTAATCCATCGGGGCCAGCCTCGCCCAGTTCCACGACTTACACACTCCATCATCATCACAAGGCATGAGCAATCGGTGGTGTCGATAGGCCGTTGATCGCCCAACGCCGCCAACGCAGTTTTTCCCTCTAAGACCATAGCTGAACAGTAAAATAAATAGAAAGTAAGCAACCTAATGATGTCAGGTATATGAATGTGTATGTATTAAAAATACTATACACCGTGACGTTGTAATACAAACCGCTAATACCACGCCTACAATCTAAGCTACCTAAGATAACTCGCGAATACATGTATGTGCTAGTACCCACTCATCCCCAAACATGCCAAACCTCTAAAATGAAGCTGGAGAAAACACAAACAACACGACTTTCCCCAAAGTGACTCCTTATCCGTGATCGTGCCAGTGGATAACCGGTCACATAACCAACGGATGGAGATAATGATCCTTTCGGAAAGCACTGTCCAAAGCAAGTGGACACCGAGTAGCTCCTCGCGACAATCCTCGCCACATCGAACACACACGTCCCGCAGTTGGATCACGGGTCCGGCTGATATAGAGAACAAGGATGATAGCGATATCTCCTAGACGCTGACATATCTCTCCGATGCAAGACATGAAACGTGTGTGTCTCGAGCTGCCATCTCTCGATGAGACAAGTGATAAGTGGCCAATCAATCATGATATGGCCCAAGCGGTATATACCATAAAATCCCGCGTGGATCACGTATGGATGAATGCGTATATCCATCCTCCACATATGCATGAAGGGCTATTTCATCTCGTCACGAGGGTGGAGTACTTCCCAAACTACAAGTAACAAAGAAACCAAATTTATAATTGATTATATAAATTACATACAGTAATTGGAAATATTAATTAATAAGTAATAAATACATACCTTCTATGTATCTACTAAATGCGACTCACAACCTGGCCTCGCGTAATACTACGATGGATCCAAAGGATCAGATCATGAAGCCCCTCCTAACGCCTTATATCTATGTACCGTATAACACAAAGGCAAGATAATTATTAATAAAACACATTGAGAAATAGTATCAAATATACTAATTCAAGTACTAATTACACACAATGACTAAAATAATACACACATATTATGATGTCTCATTTACTTAAATAAGGTACACAAGTATTTCATAATCCGCAGAACACATTCGTACATAAGCTATACAAAGTAACTACACTCCCTCGAGGCAACAAGGCCTCACAAAAAGAAAAAAAAGAAAAAAAAAAAGAGTTATTTCACATCTATCATCAATCCTGGGATTTCTAATCTTACAAGCATCACGATTATGACTTATTTGTCACATTAACCCACATGTGATAGTGCTTTCCCTCCTTAACGCGCCCATATTTCATTAAGGTAACCGGTTAATTTTAGACATCCACCATGCTTTTCATCGCCTGGGAGGTACAATCGTGAGGACCACTCAAAGAGGTCACCATCTCTATCAATATCGATGAAACAAGCTTGCTCCATGTCATAGTATGATCAGCATAAGGTAAGAAATTTCCTTGAACAAATAAACCGAAAAACACATCGATGCCGATATCTCCTGCTATGATATAGCAAGGCATGGAAACTATATCAATGTTCTTCCATATGTGCATTTTTGTCATGTAAGTCGAGGCACGCTTTCTCAATTACCTTTGACGATCTGGATATGAATTAAATTTCAGATGATCATAAAGAACAATTTCCATCGATCCAAATTTCTTGGGTCAGCCAACACCGCCAATCGGCACTGGCCATATGGGTCGTGAACCGCCATCGATGCTAATCTATTAGCACCTTTGTTCCCTTCTCGCAATAAAGTAAATGTTAAGCATGTAAGAAGGTCAATCGCATTCACGCAAAGAATGGTGTTACAAGCCCTTAAAACACTGCTAAATACCTCCACATGTTGGCTGTCATTATCTCATATCTTCACTTTCATCATGCAGAAAGTGCCCGTAATCAAAAGGGATTGCCTCTAACCATTGTTGAGCTTCGGAATTAATTCTCCAAACGAGCTATATGCTTATTGAATTTGTGCCGCGGTACTCAAGTAAAGCTACTTTGCATACCAAATTCTTCAAGAGTTTATCTTTGAAACGGGTCATAAAATTGCTTGCAAGATGAAGCATGCAAATCATGTGATAGGCAGATGGTGCAGCCCAACCAAGATGAGAATCACTCATTGCTACCATAATACCTAGATGTTTGTCAAATATAACACAAATCCCTGTCCGTTGAGTTACTTTGTTTCTGATACATGCCAAGAACCATCCCCAACTATCAATGTTCTCTCCTTTTGTAATAGCAAATGCCAATGGAAACAACTGATTATTTCCGTCAAACCCCATAGCAATCAATAACTTTATACTTCCCATACAAATGTGTACCATCACCGCGACGGAATGATAATGTTTTGAAACCTCCAATGACAGGCTTCAACTGATTCGTGGAAACACGCCGCGTAAGTTATTCCCGTTGTTTGATATATTAATGTCAAATGTTTTCCAAATTACAACACATTCAGATTTTATATTTCGCTACGGCCAAGAACAAACATGACAACTCGTATATGACCGGTAGGAAGTCACCAAACAATTGTCTAAGTGCTTTATGCTTTCCATCCAACGCCTTTTATATGATATTTGCTATCCCCATTTCCATCACACTTGCTTTTGAATATACCGTAGTCAATGAATCGTGCCCTTAATTATTGCCTTTATATGAGCAGCAACCAAGTTTGAGTCTAATTGATGATGGTCCTGGTTCAAGCAAGGATTGACACAATGTGGCCCTTTATATTTGTTGATAACAAATAAGCGAGTATCTTTCACAACCATGGCATGAAGCTTCCATAGACATTGACATTCTTCGGCCTTCTTACATCTTAAAATGAGCAATTTTTCGAGGATGCAACAACGACAAACTCGTGCTTTAATTGAGCAAATTGTGAGCCTCTTGAAAATCAGATTTAGAATTAAAACTTGGCTAACTACAAATTCCTCCACTGAATAACCAAACAGTGGTATGTTGTACCCATGAAGTCTAATCCACTTGAATAACATTTATTCCAGTTTTCAACATGTTCAAATCGAGGTGTTGGTGGTAAGTGATAATGAAACGTGGGACACTCATCCGGTTCCTCAACAACATCCGGGCTTATTCGACACCACAAGACGCCATGGAAGAGACATATATCCCTTTGCTTATTCTCCAAAACTCGTGTTGAAAATCCTGGAAAGGATGATACATGTCCTATCAGCTTGAACATTCATAGTTTCCATTAGATTCATCATCAACAGATCTTCATCGGATTCATCATTAGCTTCTTCAGATGTTTAGTCTTCATCATTCCATATACCTAGTATCCAAGAGGTCAAATCACTACTAAAGCCCACAACCATAGTCAAATTTTAACATTATACTTGTCGAACCAATAAATCTATATGCCACCTTGTACGATTGATTCATTCACCTGTGGTTTGACTCGAATAATCCTAATATACAATTTAATTTCCTCAATGCTAGCTTGTTAAATCCATGTTCAACATTCGATACACAGTACTGTCATTCTATATTGGAAAATGTTGGAACTTATTTCCACTTTTTAGGGGATACTTACAATTGAGGAGTAATTTGAACATTTGTTTGTCAAAGATTGTCTTTGAGTATATCATATCACTCAATTGTTCAAACATGCATTCAACCGGTACATCCAAAGGCACAATAATAGCTTTGTTCTCCACATATTTGACATATGTTTCAGTCCTCAATATATTTCCATTGTAATAACATATCACTGGAATAGATGAAATGCATATAATCGACCAGACAAATGGTCTCAAATGAATTAAATAATATGAGAGGTCTTATCCTTACCATTTAAACTACATTCATGGATGCTACATTCAATCACCTTGTTTAGCCAATGAATAATTTCACAACGTGGTGCTACCACCAACTTTATCACATCAACTTTATCATATGCCATTCTTGTTATGACAATAATAGCAAATCAAGTGTGGGATTAGTATGTTATTTTTGTCAAGGATGAGGGTGGGGGCGTGGGGAAGGTAAGGTATGTGGAGGGGATATGGAGGTGGTGGTCGGGTTTTTCAAAATTTTATTGCATTTTGTTAATTTTAAGCTGGTTTCGGCATATTGATGAACATCGATTTGATTTCTTGTCTCTGATAAAATGTATTTTGCTCATTTGAATCTTTCAAATACAAATAAGCATTGCACCACTACGATGAAGAGCAAAATATCGTATCAAAATTGCACAACCATCTGTCACACCAAGACGATGACTAAATCATGAAAAAATAAATAAAAACCTATATATATATATATATATATATATATATATATATATATATATATATATATATAAAGTAATAACCATTTTATTTGAGAAATTAAATGTAAAGTAGGTGATAGATAAGTGATTTTAGACAAAAATATATAAAAAAAAAAAAACATTTCACCTTGAATAAAAGAAACAAAAAATAAAAAGATGACATTTCAAATTGTCCTCAATTTCAAATTTAGAGTTAATACAATTAACTATAATTCATTGTATTAATTCTCTCCTTTAAAAAAGAAAACAAAAGAAAAGACCTTGTTTTGACCAAGAATATCCTCCATCAACACCAACTCCATTCCCTTTCTTAACAGTTCTCAAAACTCATAAACTTTAGAAAATATAGGGCATGTTTTGTTCTTATTCCCTTTTTTTTTTTCTTGAAAAACACAAAAAATATCGAAAACACTAAATTTTAAGAACAAGAACAGTTTTTAAAGAACACCAAAACTGTGTCTATGTGTTCTAAAAAACCATTATCAAAAATAGTTTTTAAAAAGAAATCAAATAGGCTCATACTTTCTTTTATTGGATAAAAATGTAGGTATTCTGATCAGTTTACGTTATCAACTCGACTAATTTCACTTTAAGCCCGAATTTAATGGTCGAATAAACCTCAACTAGTGACCTGCGGTAAGCATGTCCTCAAAGCTTGACCAATTAAGCTACCAAAAAATGTACTTTAACCCCACAATTAATTTAGACACTCAAGAACTAGTAAGCATCGCGCTAACTCCAAGATCTCAGTTTCAATTTTGCGCCAAATGGCAGGGTTTAGAAAAGTCACCAAAACCATATTTAAAAATGGACGTGAACTAATTAGGCACCCTTATGTGATTTAGAAACCTTTCATTTATTTATTTCTTAAAATGACTCCTAAAGCCTCTCACGGTTGTTACATCTCTCTCTTCTATTAACCAAGATTTCTCAGACTTTATAAAATCACTCTTAGATGAAACAAATGGAAGTCAATCTCTAGACCAAATTAAATTTGCCAGACGGATCCTTTGGGAACCAGTAAAAAATATTTGGCGCTTCCTTCTTAACAATCATTCAATGTTTTGAAAATTATTGAACATTTTTCTAGTCAGTTTATATCTTAATGACGCTTTCAATTTTTATACAATGGAAGTGCTCATACTTGAGATAGAAAGACCAAGAGACTATAATTGAGCAACATTACAAAATTATACAATTACTGATTGCAGAAAGGATCATTCCCTATCTACATGGTTAATGGACTAAAGGTGCTCTTTAATGATTGCACCATTATGCCATTTCACCAGTGGAACAATAGCCGTCATTGTAGCATTGTAGAACACTAGTCATGGAAAACAGCAATCTATAATTTAATAAATAATTGGACTTATGGAACAGCAAGCAAAGCTTGACATATAGAAAAATAAAGACTGTTCTAACATCCTTCATTAGAGCAAGCAAACATATACAAGCCACATAATGGATCAAACAAACCAGCCAAACCACCAATCTAAGAAATTTTGAAAAAAAAAAACAATCCTATGTCTAATATTTACCTGTTGCAGTGTCGAATAGAGTACCACGAGAAGAAAGAATGAAGCAAAAATCTGGATCAAATCAAGCCCTAGTCGGTTGATGCTGAGGATGAACCTCATGAAGCAGGTGAAATTAGAGACTTGCTCTGCTTGCCTTGAAAAAATTACGAAGAAGAAGAATGCGGCAAAAAATGGATGCAGTTCACCTGATCGGGTAGATGCGGGGATGAACAACAGCTCTTTAGAATTGGGGGGCGCGGGCCGCTCAAAATGCATTTATTTAGAATGCGACAATTGAATCAAATTCAAATCCGCAGTTCGTGATTGCGGCATTTGAACTTTTGAAAGAAAAAACACTATCAAGAACAATAGCATTTGCCAAACATACTAGTTTGGACATTAGTTTAGCTAAAAAACTAAATTCTGTCATTTTTTTTTCCCACAAACACTATTTTGATCTAAAACTCATATTCAAAAGTAGTACATATTGCCTTGATTTTAGTTGGTTGAGCATATTAATTATGATTTAACATTGAGGTGAACAAGTGCTGGTTCTGTAAACTATGATAATATTCATATCTCAAGATCAAATAAAAGCAAATGCATTTTAGTTACTCTTTAATAATACAAAGAGGTCTTTGCTGTTAAAGTCTCGATCTGATATTTCAGTGAAGTCTCAACTCTATCAAGGGAAAATGGCGTATGTGCCGGAGCGAGAGAAAATAAGGAAAATGGGTGAGTGGGTAATTATAGTTGTGAGCAAATCTCTCATTGAGATGAAGAAGAATCTGGAGCTGGTAGTGAATAAGGGGAGAACAAAGTTGTTTGGGAGAGGTTGAAGTGGCGCTTGGTTGGAAGATTCTTGACGACAAGGTGATCAACAGGCGATGAAGGGATATCTATCAGAAAATCAACTGGAGACCGGTAAAGGGGTGTTTCCACATTGGGATATAAGCTACAACCTGTTCTTATTCAAAATTTTTCATGATTGATATGGAGATGATCAAGGGGAGGCCAAGGACATTTTAGTAGACATTCTTCTTTATGAAACCATAACAGCAGCCAGATGAACCTTTCTTCTGACTGAGTCTTTCTGGAACTTTGGTACAAGTGTTCATTATCGCAATCGGGTTACAGTCAGAACGTGTGCTCAGGGACGTGGGGAACTTCATTGGGGTCTTTGTGAAGTCGGATCCAAAGAATCTGGATGGTAACTAGAAGACCCATATGCGCATCTGAGTAGCCTTAGATATCCAAAAACCTGTGAAAAGGAAGATGAAAATAAAGAAAGCGGGAGAAGAGTGGAGCTGGCTAAATTTAAGGTATGAAAGACTTCCGTTGTTCGTGGGGTAATCGGAAACGCAGATACCTTCTGTGAAAAACGGTTCGATAATGATCAGAAAGGGATGGAGATGTCGTATGGTACATGGCTTGTTTAAACTCAAGCTACGAAGGCCAGCGCACTAAGAGTAACAGGTGAACTCAGACTTTGGAAGAACAGCAGTAACAAAGGGGGCCAAGAAGGAAGGAACGCAAAAAATGGTCCTGATTGGGAAGGAAAGTGGAAGAAAGGGGATCTGACATAATTTGAGGGAGAAAGATGGGGACCAACAAGGAATGATGACAAGTATCGTGAATGAGTATGGGAAGAATAATCAGAAGAGTGGATCGGTTGGAATGTCATGATACAGAGTCTTCCCATCCAGGGCCTATCAGGAAAATTTTTTTTTTTTTTTTTTTTTTTCGCCACAAGTGCTGGGACTCAGTTCGGAAGGAAGGATCATCGCAGGTTAAAGCGAAGGTGCACGGGGCTTGACAAAAAATCGGAAATGGAAGGTACCGAATTTATATATGAACACGATTTTTGTTCTTGAGATAACTGGAAGGATAAATTAGACCCGCCAGTCAATGAATGGTTTAAGTTGGAATTGTTGTCGTGGGTTGGGCCAATCTCCACATGCAGTTCTGTCAGTACAAAATCTCGCATCTGAAATTTAAGCCCGAGATTGTGGTTTTAATGGAAGTGAAAAGAAGATAAATATGGAAAAAATGGAAGAATAAAGTTAGGTTTGAAATTTGAGGGGATCGGAAAAAAGATGTGGAGAGGGGTGT
This sequence comes from Tetrastigma voinierianum, assembly GCA_016808115.1. Taxonomy (NCBI): domain Eukaryota; kingdom Viridiplantae; phylum Streptophyta; class Magnoliopsida; order Vitales; family Vitaceae; genus Tetrastigma; species Tetrastigma voinierianum. The sequence goes on along the minus strand of JAEQBH010000234.1, from coordinate 407,571 downwards.
CTTCTGGAAGGAAAAGTATACTTTGGTTACTAAGTTTCCAAGAAATCACGTAGATGTGGAAGTTCAGTCTCCAAACTTGCCAAAATGGAGATTTACAGGCTTCTATGGGCACCCTGAACAGCATCGGAGAAGAGAGTCCTAGCAACTCCTGAAATGCGAAGAACAGAAAGTAATCTCCTAGATTTGTATAAGGGACTTCAACGATGCTAGCCCAAACAGAAAGAGGGGGCCTGTTGCCCATTCTCATTGAAGTCAGGGCTTCCAAGAGATGCTGTGAGGAAAGTGACTGGAGGGGCAGTATATGTGATTTGTATCAGTTCACATGGGAACGATCTAGGGGGAGTACAAACTGGGTTGGGAGGAAACTAAAGACAGTGTCTAGCCAGTAGCTAAATGATTCGAACTGTTCCAGATGTTTATCTTTGAGCTGAAATTACTACATCTTCTGATCTCACAGACCTAATCCTGGAGGTAGGAAGAAGAAGCATGAGAAGCTATAGAAAGTTCTGATTTGAGAATAGCTGGATAAGGCAATCTGACTGTAGAGACATCATAGCCCATGGGTGGGAGAAATCAGGAGACTACTGAAATAATACCTAATATTTAAAATATTGTTTAAGGTGCAAAAATATTTAAAATCTGAGCACCTTATGATCACGTAAGCCATATAGATATGATGTTTTCAGGCAGCGAATTTGATATAAAAATTCACGAAGTCGTGTTTTTGAAGGCAGATTTGATGTAAAAATTCTACAAAGTCGTGTCTTCAGAAATGCGATTTCAATGTAAAATTTTGAAGTCATGTCTTCAAACTATGATTCGGTAAGTCATGGCCAATATTTTTAAAAGGCAGCGATAACAAAATTACGAGTCGTGTTTGAAGACCGCGATTTCAACGTCGATTCACAAGTCATGTAACGATTTGGTGTCAGAATTCGAATGCGTGTCTTTAGAAACCGCGATTTCAATGTAAATTACGAGAGTCGTGTTTTCAAGACCAGGCCACAATATAAATTTTGAAATTCGTGGGTGTTTTGAATTTGATTCTGATTCTTAAAATTACGAGAATTAGTGTCTTCAAAACCGTTGTTAGGCTATGAAGTCAGTGTGCTTGAAAATATGATTTGATCATAAAATTATGAAGCCATGTTTTTAAAGACACAATGTAAAGTCACAATCACGTGTTTTGAAGACCACGATTTCAGTATAAGAGTCTGAAGTCGTGTTTTCAAACCAGTTTGAGTGTAAAGTCGAAGTCGTGTTTTCAAAACCACGATTCAATCTCAAATCCCGAAGTCATGTTTTTTGAAATGATTGGTGTAGGTGTGAGTAGTGTTTCAAAACACGATTTTGAGTCATAGAATTGCCCAGTCGTGTCTTCAAAAAAGCGATTTTAGTGTAAGAATTATGAAGTAATTTTTAAGACACAATTTAGCGTAAAATTGATCGTGCTGTTCCGATGTAAGGGCTCCGGAAGTCGTGTTTCAAAACACGTTTAAAAATATAGATCGATCGTGTTTTTAAAGACCGATTTGATATAAAAAATTCTGAAGTTGTGTTTTGAAGGCACAATTTCGATTAATAAAGTATGAAGTCGTGTCTTTAAACGCGATTTCAATGTAAATGCCTCAGTGATATCTTCAAAACACGTTCAATGTAAGTCACGAAGTAGTGTCTTTCAAATACGATTTAGTGTGAAATATGAAGCCATGTTTTAAGGCTTTAGCGTAAGAACTACGATCGTGTTTTGAAGATACGATTTGGTGTAAAAAATTACGAAGTCATGTTTTCCAAACACGATTTTAGTATAAATTGATCGTGCTGTGCGCGTTTGTCGCAAAATTGAAATCTCGATGCTTTGGCTCCGCGATTTCAATGTAAGAATGCGAGTCGTGTTTGAGAGACGCGTTTCGATTAACAAAATTACGAGTATTGTTTTCAAACAGTTCGATGTAATTGATCGTGTTTTCAAAACGATTTCAATGTAAAATTAGAATCGTGTTTCAAAACACGATTTCAATGTAAAAATACGAAGTGGTGTTTTGCAAGAACCACGATTTGAGTGTAAAAATCCTTTTATTTTTATTAATTAAAAAAAATAAAAATGTATATCTTTGCATATAATATTAGCATTCTTCATTTTTCATTAATAAAATCTACCATAATTTCCTAAATATTCTTTTAACTCTAATAATTTAAAATTTATTTTTTAAAAATATTATTTAAAAAAAAAAATCCATCGGAGGCCATGAATATTAATGACTACCCACATCTCCGTCTCTCTTGCTGGGATTTAAAAAAAAAAAAAAATCTTAAAAAATAAATTTTAAAATATTAGAGACCAAAAAAATAACACAGCAATTATCTTCAACCTAAATAATATACATATAATCTGAATAAAAAAAAGTGTTTTAAGCTTTCACGACTTCAAAATTTTATACGAGAATGGTGTTTTTGGCAACGATTCAATTACTACTGGAATTGTGTTTGAAGGCCTTGTTTCAATTTGCCTCCCGAAATCATATTTAGAGGTGACTAAATCTACTTAAACTCGTGTCTTCAAATTTTACATTGAAATTGTGTCTTTAAAAAAATGGCTTCATAATTTTACAATGAAATAAATGTTTAAAATGAGTTTTGCAAATTACTTATTTGAAATCGTGTCTTCAAACACGACTTAGAGCTTTCTACGTTGAAATCGTCTTAAACATGGCTTCATGTTTCTGGCCCCGAAGTATGTTTGAGGGAGCCACGACAATTACGAATCGTATTTTGAAAGCAAGGCTTGAGCCTAGCGAAATCGATCTTCAGCGTTAAGTGCATAAATCAGTGTCTTGAGCCACGATATTATAATGGCGGCCGGCGACACTAGTATCTATAGATTCCTAAATATTTATTTTTATACCTTATTTTAAATAATATTTTTTTAAATAATAGTATTATTTTAAAAAGCCCGAGAAATGGGTTGGCGATGTAATTCTAAATCAACTAGCCACGTATGCCAACGACCTTTCTGCATGGGAGGGCGACTCATGAGAGTACATAACAATAGATAAGTATCTTGTCAAGAAAGGAATTAAATAGCAAAGGTGGCAACTGACCAGCCTGTGGATTCAAAGATTTACAGAAACAGGCCAGGAACTATAATGTTTTGTTTAACAAGAAACCTACTGGAAATAGAGATCAAAACAGCACTGGCTCAAGCAAGGGGATATGAATGTTAAATAAATATCAATTCGACGAGATACGATGATGTAGATAGCGGTGCGGCGGGGATGATGGGCAGCGGCCCGGCAAAATGATCGATGAAAGGGGTTCTGGCATCCGTGTGGAACCTGGTGGCGGCGGCCGTGTGGTATGGGGCGGCGGCACGGTGCTGTTTGCGCAATGCGCGTCACGCAAACAATAGAATCGTTGATCACGAAGCGTAATCGGGGCGGTGGCGTGGCATCTTGGCGTCGCCGAATTTATTCTAGGATCCAACGGTCGCCCGAGCGAAGTGCAGATCGAACGGCCCGAGTGAGAAGAAAGCGAGATTCAAAGTTGTAAGAAGAAATGAGGTTTAGAAAAAATTATATCTCAAACTGAACCCATTTGAATTTATAGGCAAAATTATGATGCGTTGGCCATTAAGGATTTAATTTAAAACGTTAGGAGTAAATGCAAACTTAATTGTAAAATTAAAGCAAAATGTTATGATTATTTAAAAACTTTAATTGTGAGTTAAGCGGCGTTCTACAATTAAGCGAGCTTAATGGTTATAATTTGAATTCAAATTAATAAACCGTTCATTTATTTAAGTAAGCAAAACCAGTAATTGAAACGAACCAAATGTGTCGGGTCTAATCTGTGCTCAAGGGAAGTAGTACCGATTCTTATTTTGAAATGGGAGCTTTGCCGTTATTGTGCGCGCAGGCCTCCCACTTTACTCGATATATCTCGGCACATAAATGGGTTTTAATATAAAGCTAAAAAAAACATATCTTCTTGCATGTGGAATATGATTTTTTATTTTGTTTTTATTGAAAAACCCATTGTTTACAACAATGAACACACGTTTTTTCCACAGATATGCTTCAGGGAGAAAGAGAGAATGCAGTAATGACACTTCAGAACAATGAGGGAGATTGGGAGAACTGGGGGGACGGTTTGGAGAGGCTTATGGAAGTATATTTCAAAAATCTATTCACCACTTATGGATGCTCAACAGATCCTATCCTAAGGAGTGTGCATAGGAAGGTGACTGAAGCTCAGAACCAGATGCTTACGAACAAGTTTGAGGCAAGGGAGATTAAGGAGGCGGTGTTCTCTATGCACCAGAAAAATCACCGGGCCCGGATGGTATGAACCTAGAATTTTATCAAGCTTACTGGGATATAGTGGGTGGCCAAGTTACAGATGCATGTCTGGAAGTTCTAAATAATGGACTGCTTCCGGAGCTTTGGAATGAAACACGTGTTGTGTTAATCCCAAAGAAGGAGAGCCCTCGGAAAATGGTAGATTTGAGACCAATTGCACTCTGTAATGTTCTGTATAAGATAATAGCATAGGTTTTGGCAAACTGACTGAAGTGTGTATCTTTGCTAGGTGCCACAGAATCCCAGGGTGCTTTCGTATCCCAGATAGGCTCACCAACCGACAACTTATTATGATAACCTAAAATTTGTCATTTTATTGAAGAAAGACAAGGCAAACGATTATTAACAATAGCTTGATATATCAGGCATATGACAGACTGGAATGGCAATTTCGTAAGGAAATAATGCAAAAACTAGGGTTTCATGATAAATGGGTTGATCTGATCATGCAGTGTGTTTTGTTCAGGAGTTTTTTTAAAATGTGTTTAAAAATAAATTTTAAATTATTGATTAAAATATTTAGAGTATAGTGATTTTACCGGAGTAAGCATGATGTAGATGCCACATGTACCATGAATGCCAAAAAGATTTTTTTTTGTTTTTAATTGATTAAGAAGAGGATTTGCTTAACTCCCTCGAGCCCCAACCTCCGCATCTGCTCACGCACCTTGCTCTCCTCAAATCTTCCATAATACTCACACACCACAAAAGCACAAATACAACCAGGGCTGCAAAATAATCACGAAGCCAACAAATTTGCTTTCGGTTGGTGGTTTCACATCGCGATGTCGGGTATCAGGCTCGATGGTTACTTGCATCTTGTTGGGAGAATCAAGGGCTCATCAACAGAGGAGGTATTGATTTTAACAGATCATCATTATTGGCATCACATATTTGTTTATATTTATGTTTATGTTTATCTTTGTGGACTTATGAAATGGGTTGTTTCAAAATTTTCAGGGGAGAAGATATCGCCAATTGAAGTAAGATGTGTGAGTCTGCTGCATATATTCATGAACTAGGGAAAGCTGATCTGAGGGCCAATTCCTTACTTCAGGTATTCTACTACTGACAGAAAATGCATCATTTCCATATTACTAATTTGTTGTTGTTTGACATATTCTACTAATTTCGTATTTTTATAATAAAATGGATGCTTGCATTTTCCGTTATTGGATTCATTGGTAGTCGAATTCTTGGCTGTGTTAGGTTTCGTTTTTCAGTACTAAATTAGTGTAATGCTTGTACCTTTGGGTTGGATGACCATTTTTCTCATTGAGGATCATAGTAGACCTGACTATTTAGTGGTGGGATGCTCATTCATTTGCTGATTCCAAACAGTATGGTTAGGATGCTTCAGTCGGAAAGTGTAATTTCTATATTTATTACCTGTAGCAGATTCTCTACCTGGTCATTCTATCTGATTAAGTTTGCAATCAGATTGAGTGCTTCAAATTTTCAAAATTTAATCTCATTATATGTTTAATCCAACAAAATAACCATGGCCCGAGTCTCTGTTTGGTCCAGGGTGTATTAGATCTTGTTGGGCGTAATAAGCTTTTCCAGTTTCTGTTTAGAAGTTTCGCCTATCTGAGTACTGTGTCCAAGTGTGTCGGAAGAGCACATTGTGTTTGAGATGACTCGGATTTACATGGTTAAAACTAGTTTGGTGTCAGGAAGTTTATTGCCTAATTAAGAGTCATTTAGTCGAATTTTTTCTTATGTGAAACCACCCGTTCATTTTTTAATTACGATTTGATTTGGCAATTGGGGTGATTGCTTTATCAATGTATTGATATTTAACTGAAAGTAGTGACCCTCCATTAATATTTATAAACTATTGTATTTTCCAGGTATCTTGATAAAACATTTGAAGAAAAATGGGAGAAACTATAAGCTAAAATATCAAAATACTAGAGCATTTTCTAACTGACCACTTCAAATCTATGCACTTACACACAAGAAGCGTAGTTTTTTGATAGGCAAAAGGAATGCACAATGCAAGTTATAAGCCTTGTTCATGTTGCATGTTCACCCACAAAGTTCAAAGTGCCATAGTTATTTCCCAACGACGTTTCTTCTCCACCAAAGCTATTATGATATTTTCTGAAGGGTTTGCATGAAAAAAAAGATTAAGTACTTCTTCAACTTGGGGCTGCCTGAGTTTTTTGTCACTCATGGCACCTGTATATGGATATCCTTACATTCATTTACCCTTCCCAACAAAATTTCATCTCGACCCTTTCACTTCTCCCCCTCAATGCGGTTTGAAGTGATGATCCAAAAATTTTAATCCTTGAATACACACATACACAATGTGAAACATGGTGTGAGGATACGGCATTCATGAAAAGCTAGATTTGAATATTATAAAGGATTTTGGTGCTCATTTTCCTTATCTTTTTGCAATCTTCTATTCACACTATGAGCTCCCTGTCCTGATATTCCATCACATACTCTCATCTGAACTCAAGGAATTTTTTCCTTGTTTACCAGTTAGATAATTTATTTATACCAGTTAGATAATTTTTTCAATGTTGAGAAAATTGAAAATTGATTCTGAAAGGGGTCAAAGGGGGTTGTTTAAATTAGAACCACAAATAGTGCAGATTGTGTTACTTTTTAGATGAAGTGATGAGTGGATAAACTAGAAATTCTATGTTTCTGGGATGAGTTGCTTTTATCCTGCTGTAGTACATTGGATTAACATGGCTGAAATCTTACCATAGTATTTGCTATCCTTACAAGTTATGGTTTAAGAGATTTATGTTATTCCAGTCACTTCCCACTATCAATGTTTCATCAGAGAAAATTTCCATCGATTTTGTTTATGATAATATTTGCTATTACTTGAATCATAAATAATACACACAATGTTATAATAACCGAAATCATGCATTTTCTATTGCATAATTAATTGATTTTTCTCCTTTCATCTTTCTGAGAAAGTTGCTTCTTTAAGAAGTTGTGTTGATCTTTGCTGCGCTATATTCTAGCGGGCAGGAAAGTTGATACTGAAGGCCAAATTTCCTTACTTGGTGTTCTACTACTTTAGGCAGAAAATGCATCATTTCCATATTCTCTACTAATTTGTTGTTGTTTGACATATTCTACTAAATTTCGTGTTTTTATAATAAAATGATATAAAACTAAAAAAATAGGTATTTATTTCCATATGGGCCAAACACTAAAATACTCATACAATACATTTTGAACATACAACCTTAACACCTCATAATAATATTGTCATATTTTTTTCCTAATTTATTGTAACCTGCAATATTATGGCATTTTTTCTATTATTAGGTTAGAAATGAAGACTCATACCCACTATGTTATACTATATGAAATAGTGAAGTAATTACTAATTCAAATGGCGTCACCTTTACTATAGTTGTCCTCCTACAAGGTTGTTGTGACAAACAACAGTGTATTTGATGAGTTGAAGCAAATATATATCAAGTATTTTCAATTGATGCGCGTACAACTGGAACAAGATGGTACGATTATCGATGGTACTGGGGCCAATGGGATTGAAGTAATTATAATAAATACCAATCAAGATGATGATGATGTCGGGGAATGTTATTTGCGTGCTGCCTGGCGTCACCGGCTGATTACATGAAATATTGCCAGGCGTTTTCCAATAGATCGGCATGTAAAGTCAATTGGTTAGTCAAAGAGAACAAATAAGTTGAGAGGCATGTCACGAATGGGCTACGATGGGATGTCTCCGCCAGTTGTCATACTGCAGAGGTAGATGTTGAAACAAGAATGAATTCGGAAATGATCATTAGATAGTTATCACAATAGCTGAAAGATTTGTGATATCCAGGTTCAAAATGATGATGTTTAGTGGTCGAACCTCTGACAATGACTCATCCTTACTTGGTGGCGAATATGAAATTACATCACTATATAAAAATTGAATTGGGATGTAATCAATGCCATGGTGATGAGACTCTCACTTGCGTGATGGATTATGAATGAATCAAATGAATTATGAAGGGTTCGATTTGAAAATAAAGCGGACTTGGTATGTTGTGAAGCGTTTATTCATGCAAGATCAACATTTTTGTTGTTTTGTGAGTCACGATCCAAACTTATGGCGGTGAAGTCACGAGAATGTGGTGATGGTTGCAAGTGGGGCTTACGTGTCTTGTCGCAAAACACATCGTATGTTTGAGATCTACAAAATACATCGGTCATATAAACGTGACATCTAAGCCTGCAAGACCATTCTCAATTGGTTCCAACATTGAATTTGCAAAGGAGATACAAAAGTACAGGTAAAAAGTCTATCAACTTTCACCATCAAATAATTGAAAGGAATAATTTATTTCTGATGTTCATTATCATAGAAGGATTTAAGGGAGCAAAGGAGAAAACGGAGTTTAGAAAGGAAGGTGATTTGGTGGGTCGGGATAGAATCTTATGCTCTCTACTGATGGTTGAATATCTCAACTTACTAATATCTGGGACTGAAGTTCGTTTTGAAGAAACATTGACCGTTTCTTGGCATCGCTCCTTGGCAATATGGAACAATAACGTGTCTTTTGGGCCTTTTGAGCTTCTATTGATGGTTTCAATAGTTGTAGACCATTAGCTGTCGATGGTACTTTTCCTCTGCGTTTACGGTGTTGAGGAGAATCTATGAATAATTTGGTCTTGGTTATTAACGTTTAAGCTTCGAGTCACTCAAAGAGAAGGAATATGCTTGATTCACGATCGTCATGCGGAATAAATGGTCTTTGTAGAATGTTGCCAATGGATGGAACCATACGTTGTTATCTTTCCCGGACACGTCAGTTAGCAAATTTAATAAATACAAGAACAAAGTCCTAAAGGACTTGACATCCAATTTGGATGTCAACATCAACCACAAAAAGCTGAATGGTAATATGGAAGAAGTTAAAGATTGAATACAAATGTGTTGAGATGGTTTATAAATGGACACTAAAAAATGGACTGACATATGATGGTGGTTTCGATGGGTTGATGACAACAAACATTGTTGAATATAGCCGGGGTATTGAAAGGGGCTGGGATGTTGCCTATCCTGCGCACTTGTGGAGGTGACTTTCTGTCGATGTGTCCACATGTTTGAGAAACGTTGTGCGGAAGATAAAGAGCTCGAATTGCAAATGGAGATATGTACGCTCCTGTACCATGATAAAGTTTGCAAATTATATGAATCGAAAGGCTGAGTGGACGTCTTACATTTTCCGATCTTCCATCAGAGAATGAGATATTTGAGGTGACATCGCAGCCCATGGTTTCCATATGGATAAAGAAAAAATAAGCAAATTCTTAATCTCAAAGACAATCTGGATTGTAATAAGTGGCAATCTGTTTGGCATCCTTGTTCACACGTGCTTGTTTGTTAACAAATGCGAGGATTGATAGTTGGCAATATGTTGGCGGATGCTACTATGGATACATATGCAAGATCTTATGCTCCACGGTTTTTCCCATTCCATACCCAAATCATATTGGCGGGCTAAACTTTCTATTCTTCATTGATCCTTGCTTTACGAGAGAAAAGGCTGACCCCGGATCATCAAGGATAAGAAATGAAATGGATTGGAAGGAACCAAGCGTCAAAATACGATGTGGAATATGCAAACAAGAGGGACATAACCGCCTTAAGTGTCCTACAAAATTTGAAGGACAATCCTCTAACAATGTTGAATGAGTTGTTTTTAAGAATGTTTGACTTATGCTTTTTCTTGTTTGTAATGAGATGTTTCGTTAGACATTTTGGTTGTAATCTTATGATAACAATTATATTTTATTTTAACAAATGATCTTATTTGTTTTTGTGAATCTTTGTCTCTCACTATTTTTTTTTTATTCACATGCAGGTGTTATTATATATATATATATTTATATATGGATCCAGGCCCATTAGATGTCTGTCCTCCATTCTCGATGTACTGCAGATCATCTTTAATATTTCTGGGGCCAAGATTTACGGAGGCCGATGTAAGCGTCGAAGCTGATCCTTCATCGCTGTGCATTGAATGATCGGATCATTCCACTTCTCTCTGGTGAGGATTTTATGGTGTGGCTCGATTAGGGTTTATCTCATACAGATTGGCATGATTCTGACAATTTATGAAGATGGAGACAGAGGAACCCCATACATTTCATTTGCCTCAGTGTACTATCACACTCAGACATTCGCGTCTTTAGTAGGCTTACTAATTGATGGATACTATCGTTGATCACACACATGGTTGAGAGCGTATTTATTATCATGATTTGTACGGTACTCACGGAGATAGAAACATAGATGGTCGTGATTTCATCTTAATTGGTTTATTGGATAAATTTTCTACATTACCACCAGATGCGTTAGAAGTGATCTGAATGCTATTGTGGGAGGCTTATAATCTGACTCATTGGTGGATGTATTTTGCAAACAGATCAAATACGTGAGTTCGTTTGATGTTCTTGATTTTGAAAGACTTGACCGCTGGTTTCAGTTGGAGCCGGTCTTGTTTGACTTCTTTGTTTGCCAGGTTGTGTACTGGTATCTCATATAAACATTGATACATTCCATCATTCTCGCCTGGCGTGGATATGGATGATTCTTTCATTGCACCTCGCGACTATATTGTTACCCACGTGACGGACGTTTGCATGACCTCCATTGGGCACACGGTATATATAATACTAACACAACTTATATATGCATCAATGCCTCAATATAATCATTTAGTTGCTTACGCTATTACTTATAACCATTTTCTTTAATTTGTTTATATCTTGCAGTTGGAAAGATGAATTTTTACGAATGTCCCTCGCTCTAGCTCATTATAGGCATCAATTGGATCGACTACGATCAAATCCCGGAGTGAAATAATATTCAACTAACCATTTTGTTTAGTACTCTTTTTACCATTGCATATACTCTTGCCAAACCTTTTTGTTTAGTTTTCTTCTTATAATAGTTTCTCTATTCGGTTTCTTTTTTCTTTGATTGTAGATTATCACGCGGCCATACACGGATATTAACATGAATAGACTTCAGTATATTGTACTTACGGTGATGACATATAGTTTATTCATCTCCCTCTCTTCTGTTTCCTGTTATAAGTGGCAGCAAGACCAGATAGAGTATTGAGGCGTTGGGATGCACGGGGGGGATTCGGAGGCTTGTGATCTGAGGCCATCTTGCATCGATATGATCTAAGGGGGCGACAAGAAGATATTGGATCTGGATCGACTGTCAGAATATATTCGAGATGGAATTCTCGATGTGACCATATTGCCCCGATCTTGAAGCTTTTTAGTACTTGCATATAATGATCCATATGGTTTAGTATCGTTGCCGATCCACCACGTTTGTTTGTACCTCCTCATGGATCATTTCATCACATATTAAGTAGTATAAAAATCTTCACGAGAAGATTTGCACTTTACTATTACCATTTTTATACAATTTGAATAAATATTTAACTTTGTTTTCTTTAACAGTATATAGAATAACACCTTGCGGCAAATATACCATCTAGCACATCAGTTGAGTATGACATTGTGGGTTATACCTCTACATTGGCGTTCTTGAAATGGATGAACTTCAAGGATCCTCCAACATTGATGAGACACGATTACCCTCTCTGGTGAAGGAGCATGAATGAAGGGAGGTTAAAGCAAGGCTGACCGAGGGTAGAAATATACAAAGAGGTGAAAGCTGTCTCAAGAGTGCAAATGTGGTAGACCATCTTCGAAAACCCATCACTAGATCCTCGTTTCTTGATGATGTGGCACCACATACATTCCTTTTATTACCACCTGATTGAGTTCCTATGCCTAAAGGTACCTGCCATTGCACATACATCTTGAGTTATCGATATTGAGGAGTGAGCCATCTACCTCCATGCTACCTTTAATTTATCATCACCACAACCATTCTATCAGGGCGAGGGCGAGGGGTGTGGCGGTGGGCCGAGGAAAGAACAAGGCAGAGAATCGCCAGGCACAGTGAGGTCTTCTAATATATCGGGAGATGCAAGTATGACAAACTGTGAGTTCCTTCATGTATGTACGCATTAGTGGTTTTATGTATAAGTTGGACTTAATGACCTTTGTACTTAGAATCTTTTTTAGACACTTTCTATTAACACATACTTTGGATATTATCATTTTGGACATTACTATATATTTTGGACATTATCATTTTGGACATTAATATATATTTTGGACATTATCATTGGGTAGTTTATTGATGTTGAAAGGACACTTTTGATTTTGTTATGAAGCTGGTGAATCGGGAAGAGATTGATGGTTCTTTTTAAGGTTATTTATGAAATCGTGTAGGCATTTTACACTGAAGTCGTGTCTTCAAAACCACGACTTGAATTTGCGAAATGTCGTGTGAAGACACGACGAGAATTCCTGTGAAATGATGTTTTTGAAGACCGACTACTGGTTACACATTGATGTGAACGAAAGCATGACTACGGATTTGCAACGATCGTGTCTTCAAGAAACCTTTGACTTTCCAATTACACAGCGGGGAAATCGTGTTTGAAGACCGACTCTTGAATTTTACAGATCGTCTTGAATTTGACTTGATCCTGCTGAAATCGTGTTTGGGGCTCCAGGCCCAGATTTACATTGAAATCGATGTGACGAAGGCGCGACTTAGTTACAACGAGTCGGTGTCTTCAAAACCGCATTCAAGCCCTTTACCTTGAAATCGTGTTTTTGAAGACATGACTTAAGATTTTTACTGCTTTGAAAACAGTGTCTTGAAGACGACTTTAATTACCTGGCAATGCGTGTTTTGAAGACACAATTTCTTAATTTTACACTGAAATCGTGTCTTGAAGACACGACTTCAGAATTTTACATTAAAATGCCTATGTGGCGCTTTGCTGGCACTAAGTGCTATAGATTCTAAATATTTTTGTACCTGTTTACACAATAATATTTTTTAAAATAATAGTATTATTTTAAAAGCTAGTTTTGTTAGTGAGTACATGATCTCTACGATGCTTGGATTGGGCTATCTGCGCGACGGGCTTCGTCAAGATGTCCATATATCTATCTATTTATTATTTGTGTTGATGGTCTATCTTGACCCTTAGGGTTATAGGACAAGGATTTATCCACTGGATGCGTTGTCATGCCCTATTTCTCATCTTTCTTCTTAGTGACAATTATTTTTTCTTCCAAGGCATGCCTAGGAATGTAGTCATGTTAAGAAGTAGCGATCAGGCATGAGAGAACTCATTGGGCGAAAATCAGTCTAGAGAAATCCACACTGGCGTTCAGTCCCAAACATCTCTGATAGAACAAAATCAGAAATGTTTGTTTAAAAAGAAAGACAATAGAATTGGAGGAATGAATTCTTTGTGTTTTTCATTGATCCATTATGAATATATGCATACAAAAGTCAATCTAACATTTCTAATAGATTACAACTCTATAAGACAAGTTTCCTAATAGTTACAACTCTGCCTTAAAGTGAATACTCATGCTATAACACTCCCCACTCATGTTTGAGCATAGATGGCTAATCTGTGTAACCTTACATAGATAACTAGCAATCCCACATTTCAGGCCTTTATGAAATGTAATCAATTGTTCTTCAGTCTTCACTATCTATAGAAATCAAAGCCCAAGGTTCTTATTTTCTCACAAACAAAATGACAGTCTATCAGCCATGCTTGGTCGTTCCATGGAATCTCTTGGATTAAACCCGATATGAAGGCGACTGGTAGTCACACCGAGGGGTTTTGCTGGGGACAGATAGTCTCTTGTGCCACTTCCATCAAGTTGATGATCACATAATCTCTACATAGGGTGACATCGCTCTTATATTGGGGACTCTATATATTAGATCTAAGGTAACCTTTTCTGTTTCTTACTCTTCCATGAGACTAGATTCCTCAACAAAAGACATAATCTTTTTGTCGTGGACCTCTTGTCTCCTTAGATCTTGCCCGATCATCATCAGTGAAACACTCAAGTCTAACATGCCCTTGATTCTTGTATAAAATACCCGTCTTGGGAATAACTCTAAGTAACATAGAATATTTTCTATTTGCCCAATGATTAGCATTTGGAGGCGTATGCGGCTTACAACACTGGCTGATGTGATTCAATCTTCAGACAATTAGCGTAAGAGATGTGGCTTCCAACTAGTTTCTATATCTCGAGAATCTTGAATGTTTTGCACCTTTGGTAAGGTGTATACACAGAAACCATAGGATATTTGCATGATTTTACCTCAAACTTCAATCTGACAATTAGTCAAGCACATATTCCTTTGAATGAAAGATTTCGCTATTGCATCCTAAGTCCTTTGTATGGAATTGGCTCTGAAGAAAGGACTTAAGAGATGAGATACCTTTAGAGTCACTCCTAATGTGTAACAATATCATCCACATACACTACCAATAGAATGATACTTGAAGCGGGGTTTCCTATAGAATGTAATTGAATTCGATTTATATACAAATGCCAAATTCCTCAAATGACCTTCATAATTTAACAAACCATACCATGGATTCTGGGTTTCAGAATCTGCAAGGCTGAAAACGAAAATGACCCTCATATCTCCTTGAAGCCGATGAACAACAGGTTTGCTCCATATACACTTCCTCTTGAAGATGCGTCGTTTGCCTCAACGTGGTGGAGTCCCGATTATAAGTGGCGGCGGAAATAAAAACCCGGCAATTTTAATAATATCTTTAGCAATAGGAAAAAGTGTGATAAATTAACACTATGATCTGTTTGTTTGCAACAAAGGTATGCTTTCCAATGCGAGCAATGGATCAGTTGATTCAGCAGTTCTTATCTTTTGTAACCTTGACAGCTAATGGCTTGCGACGGGTAAACGACAGGTCCCAGTACCATTATGATCCAGTATCCATGTCTCATGTAGCCTCTAGCGCTAACCGGGGAACGTCAGGGACTTTGGTAGCAAGCCACTAATTGAGATGCAATAAAGAACAAAAATGTGATGACAAGTGGTGCAAAGCCAAAAATGAAGTTTCACCTTTGTGGAAGCGACCGGAAGAATCGTCCGAGGTGGATCCAGTCGTGAAGCAGCTGGTAGAGGGATTCGGTATGGGGTTGTTGCGCGAGTGTGAACTGGTGTTAGGAGGTTTTGCAGGCAGGACATGGGCATGTCTGAAGAGATAATGGTTTTGAGGCAGATATAGCAAGCGATCACCGTCTCTCTCCTTAACTTTCGTAACGGTGACGAAGGAAAAATAGGTTATTCAAATAATGCGACATCGGTGAACCGCAGTAACGTTGAAGAGTGGACAATAGCACCTCTACCCTTACTGATCGAGAATATCCACAGACCACTTTAAGGACTTGGATCAAGTTTATAGACTTGAAGGTGATTTATCTTGAACAAAGCATGTGCATATAATACCTTGGATCAATAAGGGAACATAAATTATTTAGGAAACTTTGAACATTAAGACGATCAATTAGATTGATGAGACTCCCTTAATAAAACAAGTTGTTGGGACCTAGTAAACCTAAAAATGTTTAGGGATGTTCATTTAGAACAAAAGGCCGAGTAGTCTCAAAGTGTGTTTCATTTCTCTCTTACGATTCAGGATGTTTTATCATATGTGAAATTCATTGGAGAATCCCATGTTGTAACCATGAATGACTCAAGGTTACGAAAAGAATATTTGAATTATCACTTCTCAATGTTTGCAGACAGCCGTTGTTAGTTTCAACAAAAGGCCATTAGGCTGAAAAAGTGGAAAGACACTTAGACAATTATTAGTGGCGAAGCTAATCACGAGGTGGCAAATCGTTGGCGTTCAGGCCAAGGCTGAACAAGGACCCAAAGCGTCATGTGACTAACAAGGAGCGAGCTCAATTCTTGATTCTAAGACTCCATTCCCACTTTCGATGAAGCTTAACATATTGACATGACTCCGGTTGGGGATAGGCTGAAAATTCAGGACTGGCAAACAATGGGAGAAGGATGATTGGCGACAATGTAATTTGAATGAGTGCTCCAGGAGAACAAACATTGTACAGTACCTCATGTCAGGATGCGATACCCCAGGACTAACGTGCTCTACCCGACAATCACCATTCACAAAGATCTGAGATCAGGCAATAATCAGGGAAAGAATGAGATATTACATTAAGTGCTGAGTGAGTTTACTCACAAAAATTAAGTATGAAAGAAAAATGTGGTAAACTCATATGAGTCAAGTGGATCAAAGAGTTAATTAAATTCTTCGTATTAAAGACATAAGATGTTGTTAGTCTTCTCAGGCTAACTATAGAGATTGGAAGGGTGTGATGACGTCATCACAATAATAAGTTCTTATATGGTCGGGTGCCTAGTCAATGAGCCCACGTGGAGGAGGAAGAATAAAACGTGTGGTTTCACCTAACTCGCGGTACAGTGATAAGTAGGTCAGTAGACTTAAGTGATTTTTGTGAGATGCATTTAAATGTCTTTTGAGATTTTCACATTTGCAACCTCCTACACGCTAAGCGTATATGGCACTAGTTCTGTGTGTGCTTTGCAACCCTCATGAGGTTTCTTGTTAAGTCATAGAAACTGTATCTATATGATGATTGTGAGAGTCGAAAATGTGAAGAATAGGATTCTTGCACAAAAAATGTGCAATTCATGGAAGCTACATCAAATGGAGTTAATACTTACAATCTCAGAAAACACTTTTGGCCTTTACGATGCGAAAAATTACTTTGAATCATTCCAAATATCAGTTGAAAAACCCTAGATCAACAGCAAAATCTAAAACCCAACAAATGGAAGTATGAATCATCTGGCAGCTATCAGCAGGTTAGAGGAGGCGCTATGTCATGGTTGCAGGAGGTGTCACTGCGATCCCATACATGAGGTGTGGAATGATGAAGAGAGAGAGAGGAAACAAAGTGGTGCATGGAGCCACATGCGGCGATTGCAGATCGCTAAGGCAGTGGCGAGACTAGAACAGCGATGATACCATCCATATAGTGGTCCTGTACTCAAGATCGTGTTTCATACACCTTTTTCGACTACATACTATTGTTGCATTAAATTTCTCAAAATTTACTCGATCTGTCCTAGGCTCTAATACCATGTAAAAGAAACGACAATAGAAGTGGATGAATGAATTCATTGTGTTTTTCATTGATCCATTGTGAATATATATACCAAAATCTCTCAAGAAGTTCTCAGTCAGTTCTGGCTCTAATACATGTAAAAAAGAAAGACAATGAGTGGATAGTTAATTCATTGTGTTTTTCACATTGATCCCATTAATAGATATATATACAAAATCCAATCTAACATTAGTGATTCTGTCTATAGAACAAGTTTCATGTATATTCACAACTCCTGTAGTAGATATATGCTATAACGAGTGTATTGTTAAATTTTTTTATTAATCTGAGCTTAGGAAATATATGGGGTCTACGTATCATTGAGCGGAACAAAACAATTTTTACGCCCTATATTAAAGACAAAAGTTTGGAGAAAGTATGGGCAGATAAGTTCTTTCGCGAGCTGAAGGAAGAAATTTTATTGAAAGCGATCTTCAGCCTGTCACTTCATTATGATGTTTTCCTTTACATCTCTTTGCAGGTTGATGAATGGTAATTCATTTGGTTGGGAAAAGATTAGGAGAGAAAGGATAAATTAAAGCTGTGGGGATCGATTGTGTTTATGAAAATGTGGGGTTTGGCTTTTAGGAAATTTTCACCTCTAGTATTTGCTCTTGTATAAATCAGCGTGGAGTGCTATAAAACCCATTCTTGTGGCGAAATTTATGGGACAAAAATACTTCCCCTGGTGATCAAGGTGTGGAGCTACATGGACAAGCCCTAGTTACTATTCCCCAGGAGGAGTCTTCATGATCTCCATTTGCGAGTGGGGCCTAGACAGTGCATTGGCTCAGGTAGAAGATGAATTTGAATAGACGCAACGCGGTGGTTGGATCCGCTATGCGACACACTACCTGTCACTTCAGGTTGGAAACTAATAGTTTGCTCTCGATGTCAACGCGAAATGAGAAGAGATGGAATGGTGATATCTTGAACAGTCTCTTTGGTACTAGGGACGAGGACCTAATCCTAAAAGTTTTGTTTAGTATTAAAGAAGGAGAATGATGGATGGTCTTGGCATATGGAAGAGGAAGTACCTGTGAAAGTGGTAACAAACATTTGCAGTGATGAAAGGAAGCCAAGGGGAAGACTCGGATGGACACTGATGTGGGCTTTCGGCCTGCGAAAAATTAAATTTCCTTAGCTGGGGCAGGACTACTTGTTGCTTGCTGCATACATGGTAGGCAGGTGGCTCGATACAGCATGCTGTCATATTGCAGGGATGCCATTGAGGACACATTACATGCAGTCTTCAGGTGCATTCATAAATATGGTTTACAAACAGTGAAGTGGGTTCTGGAAGTATCATTTCTTTTAGAATCGTGGTCAGGTGCAAAGAAAAAAAATTCCTAGATTCCGGAACTGAATGGCAGCCACTATGCTGAAGTCTGGAACCAGGAGAAATTAAATTTAGGTCTGAATGGAGGAAATTCAGATGTGAAGCGTTACTATTAGCACGAAAATCAGTGGAGCAATGGGGGATATGCGTACAGTCCCTACTTTAACCTTCTGGCAGTCCCCTTATGGAAATGGTCTTCATACCAACAGATTTTTAAGTACATTTTAGTGTGGGCATTGAGATAAAGGAAAGTTGGCATGGGCTTTCTTCTCCCGTGATCATCTGACAGTTCTTTAATGCCAAGGCGAAACTTTTATGGCGGCCCCATGGATGCCTACTGGCTGCCAGACTCTCAACCTAATGAGTAGCCCTTCTATGGATTAGGTCGAATAATATTTGTTTTGACCATAACTTACAATGCTTCACTAGGATTGATTATTCAAGATTGTATAGACCTGCGGGCAATATCGAAATGTTCGATTAATTTTGTGCGACGATCAGCAAATTATGCGGCTCATCTCTTATCTAGATCGGTTAGTTCAGAGTCTGGTCACGGTGAATGGTTGAAAACCCTCCAGAATGTATTATGGATGTAATTTTCTCTGAGTTGATTTAATAAATATTACATCATTGTTTCTGTAGAAAAAAAGTACTACATTCCACAAATTTGCAAGCTTATTCAACCGAGGATGAAAATATCCGTGAACACATACATTTTGATACATGAATTTTATAGATATATTAAAAATATCAGTAAAATATCGATGGATATTTTTATAAAAATATCAATAAAACGAAAATAACAAAAAATATTTTAAAATTCATGTTAATACTTAAAAAAAGTGTAAAAATTACATAAATAAGTAAAAATATATTTCAATATTCATAATAACTTATGATTTTATTATAATATTCCTTTTATGTTTTATGAGTAATATTTTTTTTAAAGTTTGTTAATTACATAAATGTTTTCATTTTTTTATAAGGGTTTGAAATTTGAATTCGTAGATATTTTTAATAAAAACAAAATAAGAACATTTTCTATAATAACCTCTGCAATAGGTAGAATCTTTCTAATTTAATATTGTATCTTAAAATACAACTTTTATCCTAAATAAACACCAGAAATAGAATAACCTCAAATCAGTTGGGGAATGTAAAACCCTGGAAAATTCAAATTTTCTGAAAAATGGTAAAATGGTCATTTCGATTAAATCCAGAACTTTACAGATCTGGATGTTAAGTGGAACCGCACGTTGAATCGTGTCGCGAAATCTGGTCTGCGATCGAAGAATGATCAATTCACATTTTGAGGTCATAAGGTCGCGGTAAAACGAGCTCGTGAAGACATGTGATCTTAAAAATCATACTATATGTACCCATATGACACATGTTGCATGGTGAGAGATGATGAGATGGAATGGCTTAGATCATTGCATGTGTAAATCAGAAAAAATGAATGGCGAAGATAGGAATTATGAAAATGTTTAATAGAATAAAAACAAAGTTGAAATAGTTATCTTCATTTTAGAGATAAAATCCTTGATGAGCAACGGGGTTTGGGCTTTTGCAGTTTAGAGAGAGAAGAGAGGCTCCTTCTTTAGATTTCTGTGCGGACCGGACGATCGGTTCGCAGGTCAAGAAGTAAAGTTATCTGTGATGAAAGGCTATCGTGGGCATGATTTGTGAGTTGACAACTCGAGAAGGTAGGGATTTTTCCTACTTTGTTTATTCTTTACAGGCTAGAGCCATTTTATGGATAAGGATTTGTTGAAGTGCGAAGATTGTGATATCAGGTCTCAAAAGCTTTGAGGCAGAAGGTAGATAAATCTCTAATTGTGTGGTGGTGACCAGTGCCGGCGGGGTTCCTTTGTTCGCAGTATGAATAATTGTGTGATTTTTTGTGTTGTTGAGTGATTCAAAATAAATTGCTTGTAAAATGTTAATTAGCCCATGTAATAATTTTGGTGTTATTAATGTGAGATTTAATAACTTATGAATTGGTAATAATTAATTATATTCGTATACCATGTTTTATATATTCTTTATGAATATTTTGAGATTGGCATGTCGTTAATGTCTTGTTGAACATATTAGAATCTTATGAGTGAATGCATGACACGAAAATGAAAGGAAAAATGTTTGTGAAGAATTTCGATGGAAGATTTTGGGAGGAACTGTGGTGAGAGGTGTAATAATTCACGTCGAAGGGGCCCATGAATTGTTTTGGAGGGTTATTCAACAAATTCGCCTCGAAGGGTAGTCCAATGTATTTACCGAATCTCGGTAGTAAGTTTTCGAGAACAAAAAGCTTTTGTTTGAAAACTGTATTTTTACTCGCATTTGGCTTAGGCATGTGTGAGGGAGTTGGTGAGGACTCGGGACATGAGATTGGGCATGGAGCATTTAAGTAGGATCATAATGGTACTTGAGTGTGATTGTTTTGCCATGACATGTGCACTTAAGTGGGAATCAACCACTGTGAAATTATCCTCTGAGACTTTGTCACCGCTGTCGGATCGCGCTATTTGGTATGGGGAGTGCGTAGGAGGACGGCTCGCTGGGGCAGCGTTTAGAAGAAGTCGGATTGTGGCTTCGGCATTTTCATTTGTATAATAACTGTATTAAAATTGTAAACCTTAATATATTTTACGATTTAAGTGATTTGTAACTCTTGAACTATTAATTATATAGTTGATGTAATTTTGTGAGTATTATTGCATGGGCCCAAGTGGCATTTTACTCACATGGACCATTGGTGGTGTTTAATTGTTGGGACATGTTTTGGCACCTTGGTGAAACTCCTCGTACCAAGGAGGTGCCGATTTTCGTAGTGGTGTCGAGTTACCGACATCCACTAAGTGATACGCAAGTTAATGGTTATCGTGGACCATCGGGATTTGGTGAGTCTGAGGAAAGTTAGGGGTTGAACGAAATTGAGGTTTTGAACAAATATATGTTTATTTAAAAAAAAATATTACTAAAATAAGTCGAAAATCAAAGTAATGTCCGAACTAATGCGTCTAACAATAATAAACTTTTACATAAGCTTTATGCATGATTCATTGACTATGACATTGAACTATAAAAAAGTACAATGTACGATCGGTAGGCTGCTTATTTTTATTAGAATGAGATTTTAAGTTACAAATAATTGCTAAAATTACAACCTATACATCTATAAAAAAATACAAGCAAATTCACATCACCTACATTACAAACATGTCATCCAAATTATATAACATATCAAACCAACTTTAATTACCATCAAAATGATATTTTTATCATTGCATTACAAACATTCATAAGATTATTAACTTTCATCTAATTGCATCAAATGACAACGATAGACAACAATTAATCATTTCATATATAAATTAAGTATATAAATATATACACAATACTATTTAAATAACAATATATACAAATATAAATAGACATCAATAGGTCCATGAGGTTTTCCTCAGGACACCTAGAATACACATTAATTAGTAATTACATGGGGGCATGTCACGATCTTAAATGGATATGATGAGAGATGAAGAAGGCCCAGAGAAGTGATAGCTGGAAAGACTTGGCGTGTCGTGGGCCTGAGTCGCCCTGATGAGCATGCACCTAAGTATGAAACAAGGTCAATCATGGTCTCATCAATGGGAGGCAATGATGTATGTGATGTCATAAATGGTAATGTGGCCTCTAAGGCCGGAGATGTAGGTGATAATGGTGGGATGACATGTGGAGGGGAAGTTTTTGGGGTTGGTGTGGAATACGTGGGTGGTATGAAAGTATGGGAGGGTGGTGTGGAAAACTTGTGTGGTATACGGTCTCGGGGTGGCATGGGTCTCGGGTGTGTGATCTCATCGGTGGAGCGACCGGTGCGACCACCCGGTCCGCTGACCACCGGCTCTGCTTCGACCAAGTAAAGATCACGACCTCTCCCTCTACCATCTGCCTCGGATGTTTGCATCCTAGTGCGGTGGATGACCAGGAGGTCGATGGATGGTCCATGTGACATAGATGCCTCCCTCGTCTTGTCACGGCGATAACATAGTCTTTTATTAAGTGTAAAACTAATCGCAACCATGATAGATGTCGTCTGACAAGCACGAGGACCCATGGGATATAGTTAGTGGCGGCCGCAGCGTGGTACCCGACGAGCCGAGCTGGGACGGGGACGCGATCTTCAATCTTACCTGTTTGAATAATCAAAATACATTCTTTCCCGACACATTTCAAATACTTAATAAAAATGTATATACATAAATACCACTTTAGTAGTATAAAGGGGCCATCATTTGATCACAAAACCCTTTTTCATTCGATACTTGGCATTTCTTTACCATTAGTCCATTCACCTTTATACGATAAGCGTATGTGTTTCAATATCAATATTTTACAAAACATAATTAAAAAGTTTAATTTTCATAACAGTGTTTGTACAAAATAAGTCGAATAATTTCATGTATACAGAGAAGAGGGCAACATGACCAGACTTTACTTATCCTCAGTGACTTGTGATGATTTATCTGGTCTGTAAGACCACGAAATATGCCATAGTGGTTTTCCAGGACATGTCACAGGGTATTTTGTAAGCGTAATTTAAATGTTTTAAGTGGGTTAATCACGAAACATGAAATAGAGACAGGAAATTTACAAGACTTGAGGATGATCTGTTTGTTAAAGAAGAACAAAAGTCATAAAGTTGACTGATTTAGAAAGTAAAAGTGGAATACTTATAATAAGTTGCAAAAAATAAGAGAAGTGACAGGCAATAAAGAAAACTTAACCCAAATAGGTTTTTTAAGTGCAAACATGGCCTTAACTCCAAAAAATTTGATTAAGACCAAAAAGGGTGGTCTCATTTGGGAGGGAAGAACAAACCAAGAAGGGGAAGAGAAGAGAAGGAGAGGAAAGAAGGAAGGAGGAGGGAGATCAATCAAAAAGGTATGGAATATAACTTTTGGTATGGTTCTTTATAGATTCTGAGGTTGTACTGAGTTTCAATGCTGTTGGATGGTATTAGTTTATACAAACCTGAGGTTTGTCAAAGTTTCTAGCCTAACCAGAGAGGTATGAAATTAGAGTTGGTAAAACTCATGGCACTAAGATGGGTGAATCTCCTTTGAGGTTGAATTCATGGTTAAATTATATGTAATGGGTTGGGGTTTAGAACAAACCTAACAAATCTCTATGTTTGGATCATGTATGGAGTTGTGACCCATATTAGAGTGTTGGAAGGATTTCATAAGTGTGTTTTTAATAAGATAAGTATTGAAAGAGAATTGGTAAGAAGAATTAATTGAATTTGAATGGTTTTGATATTATTGTATAGTATAGAGTTGAATTGGATGAAAAATATGGAAAAATGGAGAAAAACAACAATCTGGGCACTTTTAGGTGACATCTCTGGATACACTTTGAACATGTACTGGTACATGTTGATTACGTGTTTGGCGACATGTACGGTACATGTTAGACGTAATACCCGGTACCTGCGATTACCGTTTTCTGTTTAGACCAGTTTTAGTATTTTAGCCATAACTTTGCTCATTTCTTGTCCGATTTATTGGATTCAAGTGGATAATTAAAATAGACTTTTAAGGAAAACCAAACATATAGAAATAGACATCATCAGTCACTGACTCAGTGGCCCAAAATTTATAAAATTATGAAAGGACATGTTGCAATAATTCATCGATGTTGAAAAATAGGTATGATCCATTTGTTGGATCTTGGTGGTGCTCGGGTGAGTGATTCAATTAGTGGAACCATAGCACCTTAGCTTTAAAGGGTATAAGAACCAATAATAAATATGGAACTAGGCACTGGAAAATGAATATTTCAAACTGTCTCGGGTAAAGTATTTTCGACTAGTTGGCATGAAAATGCACCATAACGAGTTTGGATGATCGATTGGAATGATTCAATTTCATCAGGATTGATTCGAGAGAGGAACAAGAATACATAGAATGATGTGTGAATCTGTAAGTATTCTGTATAAGTATAAGTTTATAAAATATCATATGCAGAGACATGAAATCGGGAAAGTATAGGAAATGCAATAGGTATATGTGTTCATGAAACATAGATTTGATGTGAAAACATGAAAACGAATTGAAATATGAACATAGACACTGAACATAAGAAATGGCAATATCTTAAAAACATAATGTGGCTAAGAAATTTATTATAAAGATAATGATTTATTCACGAACTTCAAAATAATTGTAAAAAATTCGCAGGCGAGTTGTTGAATGTGGCACCTATGTTACGTGAAGCGACCTGTATAGTACGCCCGGTACTCTACGATTAGATCGGCGACGCTCTCGATAGTGCTTGACACATTTAATTGCCGGTACTCTCTGATTAGTGCGACGACGCTCTGATCTTGCTTAGGCGCATTAGTGCCCGGTACTCTACGATTGTGCGGCGCTCGCCCATGCGAAGGCGCCTCTGGCCGACAGTGGCGCATTGGCGGCGCCGGTACTCTCGATTAGTGCGGCGGCACTCTTGCTTAATGCGAGCGCTCGGCCGTGCGCCTGACACGTAGTACTCCGGTACTCACCAATTAGATCAAGCGACATACGTAGTTCTTGACACTCTGCGCGCTCTGACTTCTGATCTTGTATTGTGCCCAGCCGGTGCACTTGTTGTGTGTGTCCTACTCATTAAATGTCTTGATGCGACAATCCAACAATTATGTGGTAGACTGAATAATGAATAGAATAAGTCTAAATGTATCTCTGTATCACGTTACGCTGGTACTACGGGTACTCCTGTAATAGTCCGATTGCAATAGTACCCTCACAGACACTCTCGTGTCAGTAAAATAAGTATAAATTATGTAATATAAGTATAAGTCCTGATGGTACCTGGTGCCAGTATAATGAATCACGTGTAGTACTTACGGGTACCTGCGTATATGTTACATGGTACCTACGGATACCTACATGTACGGTTTTGCCAGTACTACGGGTACTTTTACAAGTAAATCTCCCGTGGTACTAGTCACTCCGTATTAGTAAAAAATAAGTATAAGATTTGAATACAAGGGCAGTTACCTTAACAGTATAAGTCCTTAAGACAAGTATATGTACGTAATACAAGTGTAAGTTATTAAGATAAGTATAAGTTCAAGTAATATACATATAGATGAAATATATATCTGATTGTAATACCATATGAGATCCAAAGAAATACAAGTATATGCTCCGAAATACCGATTATAAGGTCGAAACTGGCGATAGAACCAAATTCGAAGTAAGACCAGTATAGGATTACGTAATACGCATTATAAGATCAGAAATACAAGTATATGCTCGAAATACGAGTATAAAGTCAGTAGACGATATAAGTTCCGTAAAGACAAGTATAAGTTCTGTAATACGCGTATAAGATCCGAAATACAAGTATGTGCTTCAAATACTGATATAAGTTCCGTGGAGCAAATTATAAGTTACGTAGTACCTACGGGTACCTCGTATTTGATTAAATTATCTTGGAGTACCCCCTGCAGGTACCTACGTATAGTATCTGGTTACCTTCAGTATCTCTGGGTACGCCATTATCAGCTCCCAGGATGGGATAGACTCGATAATACCTGGGTGCTGACCATAAGGGATCAGGATTACATGTGCCAAGTATGCATTCCGTAATATCTCTATAGTACCTACGGGTACCTCCAAATAAATGTAATCTCCGTAGTATAAGTACAAGTCCTATGGTATAAGTATGAGCTTTGTAGTACCTAAGGGTACCTCGGTATAAGCATAAGTTTCGTAGACTCCTACGGGAGATTTGAGATAGATATAAGTGCGATGGGTGCAAGTATCGGTCGGCGAGTTGACGAGATGTCCTTTGAATCACGGAGCCAAGTATCGTGCGGTAAACCCCAGAAGCATAAATGTAATCTCTGGGGAGACAAAATATAAGTAACATATCTGCTCGCTCGATCTTAGTATACGAGGAATCGAATAAGCTATGTAATCTCTACGGAGATCATTATAAGAATAATTATGCACTATAATGAAGATGCGAATCTTTAGTATAAGATAGAATAGAATTACACCTTTATGATGAAGACCCACGTAAGAATAAGTTTGCTATAAGTGTAAGACCCAAGTAAGCATAAATTTGTTATAGAAAACATAAGTAAAGAAAGTTAGTTCTGCATATGAGATGTGAACAAGCATAAGTTTTGTTATGGAATAGTATGCACTTTAAAATTATTTATGAATTACAATTCACGATGCTACATTTATTGTTTTATGTTATTTGAGATTCGGTATAAATCTCGGTGTTTTACGTATAAAGATAAGTTTCCCACTAAAACAAAACAACTGGGTTTTAAAAATCAGTACTGAGTCGTCTGAGGAAGAGCGATAAATAACATAAGCGTATATTTGGGCAGCACTATGGGTTCACTACATGTAGGTTGGTCTCACATTTATCAATGTAAAAATACAGTTTGTAATTGTAAATGGGACTCTGTAAATGTATATGATATTTTGATTGCATTTATAAGATGTGGCCCATACCCACGAGTACAAGTTGGCTTTAAAAAAAAAAATTCAGGTAGGGTCGATATATGTTCTCGCACCACGGCAGGTTTGGATCATGATCGGGTCGGACGGTCGGGCGTGATAGATTCCTTTGTGGTCACGTGCGTGCATGTTTGCACGCGGGTACTGCGCCCGAATGATAAAGCAACGCTAGCATTTTCATGTAGTGGTTCATAGTCACTCGCACAACCCCAGTTTAAATCCAGAATCCATCTTAATTTTTCTAAACCGTAGCTTTGAATCATACCCCGAATGATCAATGCAAATACAATACATATATTCATTTCATATACATTCATTTACGGTTCATTGATCATTCCAAATATGCAATAAATCATTCAAAACACAAATCATGCATTTTACAATCATTCATATCGTTTTTCATGGCAATTTGTGAATGTTTTGTCGTGGGATAAGCGGAATCCTTGAACCACGATCCACGCGTTCGTTTGTGAAGTGGTATAAAAGGTTTATAACACGGTATAGTCTCATTTGGACGTTTCTTGACTGGTTATTAAAATCATTTGTGAACATTCTGCGATGTTGTCCGTTGTTTACGGATCGGGTGTTCACATTGTTCGTTACAATTGCTACTAGTTTGACCCTTATTGATATATCAATTTGTCCTTAACTGAATATGACGGATAACATTCTATTAAGGGCATTAAAAATCAATCATGAGAAATTTACAATAGAATTTATATACATTTTATACTCAAATAACACATTTTAATACTCCCCTTGCAAATTTTTTTCACTTGTAATCATTTTCTAATCAATTTTCTCAATCAACCCAAATAAATCAATATACAATTTTATTGAAAATCATTTCCAATAATTAAACAATTTTGATACTGAATAAGAAGAGAAGAAGTAGAAAAGAACCAAGGTGTGGCGCCGTGTCTATCCTCGGAATCACGACTTCAATTCGGGTTTTCCTCGTCTGAGCCCCTAATCCATCATAATTAGAGAACAATAACTCGATTTGGCTTATTTAGGTTCTAGTTAGGTTGTTTTTCTGCAAACACACCTTCACTTGTAAAACTTTTTAGAACAAATAGGCATAATTTTGTTCTTCAATTATTATTTCTCTATAATCTATTTTGTCAAGTGAATC
Organism: Tetrastigma voinierianum; assembly: GCA_016808115.1. Taxonomy (NCBI): domain Eukaryota; kingdom Viridiplantae; phylum Streptophyta; class Magnoliopsida; order Vitales; family Vitaceae; genus Tetrastigma; species Tetrastigma voinierianum. The sequence continues at coordinate 379,086 of JAEQBH010000234.1, read as the reverse complement.
ATCAATTGAACATCGAAGCTCCAGATATGCTCCTAAACATCAAGAGACTATTCTATTTTCAACAAAAAACTGGTACACAAACAAGGCTCCCTTTGACAATTTTGGATTTAATGATTAATTGAATAACCACACTTGGCTAGAAATTGTCTCCTAAGTCTAGTTTACTAGAAATTTCCAAATGCTCAATTTGGATGATGAAACCTCAACTTATGGCTTAAATACCAAAGCGTTCCCGACATATAAACTTATGTGAACTAAGCCATAATTGACGGCGAGTCTCACTTTGGCGCGAATTTGATTTAATGGGACAAATTTAGATATACTTATTTCAGAGTTCTCTAAGTCAGTTAGGGTGTTTGAATCACTCAATTTGGTGGATAAGTGAAAACACTCAAATTGCCTAATCATGGTATTTCAAACTTCTACTTGTATCGAACTAAACCGGGTGACTGAAAATGAGCCTCACTTTAATAATTTAAGATTATGGGATTAATTTATAGTTTAGTGCTAAAGTGTTGTTCTCTAAATCTAGTTTACCCATAAATTTGAATCACTCCAATTTGGATGAGTGATGGCCAGAATATGGTCAAAACAAAACATGGGTTTTTGGAAAATTTTGGCCGACATCTCCTAAAAACCCAACATTTCTTTTTATCAAACATTTCTCTTTGGATTTATTAATCAAAACAACCAAAAACAACAAGTCTTTAAACCTCCAAAACTTATCTACAACCAATACTTCTTTGTTCAATTTGGGGTTTTCATTTTAACACCCCAAACACAATAGGAAATGGTCGGGGTTTGATTTACATTGCTAAATATGTTGATTCTTCTTTTAGTGTACTAGCTGCTATCTGTCACTGTGCTGTTCATGGAATGGGCTACCTCCTCTCTATAGCGAAAAAAAAAAACCCCTTTTTCCTCTCCTTCTTTTGCAAATATTAAAATGACTCAAGACCAATGTGATTAATAAAATCCTTCCCTCGCCTTGTTGCCTTCTAAATTCTTCACTTCTCTCATTTTGCATTTTAAGAAACTCATTAACTCTTTCAATACACTTATCACATTTTCATTTTGGCATTTACACTTCTGTTTATCACCACTTGGTCCTCATTTATCATTTACCAATTTATAAATATGCCTCTGTTTGAGTTTTTATCATTTTTAAGTTTTGCTGTTCTATTTTGAAAAAAGCTAGCATTTAATTTATTTTAGACCACAACGTGTTATAAAATTGTTAGAATTGCTCAAATATTTACTCTTTACGATCGATTCATATGAGTTACCTTTTAAGATGATGCATGCAAATTCTATGATATTATGCACCTCAGTTCGAAGTCAACGGATGAACTTATATGATAATTCTGTCTGGCCTCACGGATCCCATCAGCTATAACATAAAGTCTCATCCGTTTGAGGTTACTGTTTCTAATACATACACAAGAACCATCCCATTCTCATTCTCTAACCAACGTGCAAATGCCAATGGAAATAACATTATTTCCTTCACATTCTGTAATGTTCAGCCTTGCTGCTTATACAAATATATACCTATCAATACTCAGATAAACATGTTATTAAATCCTTCAATAAATGGTTGAAAGCGCCTAAGCATTTAAATATCTGGTCTGTTATCTGCCATATGACATCAAATGTTTTCCAGTTACAACACATCCGGAGACTGCTTGCTCGATACCACGAAGAAACGTAGGTTCTACCATATGGCTCATGATCGGATAAGATTTAAAGAAAGTGCTTTATGTTTCCAATCAATGCCTTCTTGTATGATATTTCATATCCAAATTTCTCTATAATTGTTGCTTGGATAGGAGCTATAACAAAGTGAATTGTGCCTTAATGTTGTGCCTTGATATGATCGAAGAACTGCTGGAGTCTAATTGTTACGGTCCCGATTCAAGGCAACACACAAATATGGACCTTATACTTACCGACATGAAGAAAGATGTACCTTTCACAACCATAGCACGAAGCTTCCATGTACATTGACACTCCTTGGCTTCTTACATCTTAACACTAGCAATTTTTTTGAAGATGCAATAATCACATACTATTGGTGTGCTTTAATAGAGTACAACTTAACAACATTCAAGGCATCTGGGAACTGGGGTAAAACCCGCCAACAACAAATTCTCCACTTGAGTTTGCAGTGATTATAGTTCACCCATGGAGTCCAAGCCTACTTGAAATAACATTACTAAAGTTTTCCATTTTCTAAATCAGAGTGCGATGCACAAGAATAATTAAATGTTCCCCTCTCGTCTGGGTCCTCAGGATCAAGGTCCTTAGGATCAAGGTCCGCAAGATCTGGGTTATTTGAGAGATCACAACTTGGCATATCCACATAAAGATAGCTCCCTTGCTCATTCTCCATAAGTTGGTTAATAGTTAAGAAAGACATAACATGTCCATCAGCTTGAACATCTCCATCTCCATCACTTTCATCGTCACCATCTTCATCACCTACTTTATCTTCACACCCGATCATCTTCAAGCATTTACATCTATCGCATAAAGAATCGAGGTTATTGTGCCCACACCCATAGTCCAATCTCCACTTCCTCTATAATAAATTTGAAAAGTACCAAATTTAATTGATTCTACCGAATTTAATGCGCCAATTAACATACAATTCAATTCTCAATCTCTACAGTCAACTAATTTCAACATTCAGTACACACTATTGTCATCCCATAATGGATAAGGTTGGAACCTATTTCCTCTTTCACTTATTACTTACAAGCTTTAGACTAATTTAAACCTTCTTTATCAATAATACATGTTCTTGAGTATATCATAGAAGCATCATCGATCAAATGTGCAATCAATCGGTACATCCAAAGGCACACTAATAGCTTTGTTCCCAACATATTTCACATCTCGTCACCATTTCGCATTTCCATTATAAAAACATATGACGAATACAGTAGTCACACATTATTTACCACAAACAAACACACCAAGTGGAATGCCAATATTTACATAAAAACTATGAACCAACAGGTCCTTGTGTTTATAATACTTCAGGTATAATGAAAATATGTAGTAATATAATGGTTGGGAGATGAGCTTCATTTAGTCAGTGATTGTGTTATTGTAATTTTTTCTATGTCTACATTCCTCTATGCCTTTTCAAATCAAGAGTTTGATAAGCATACTCTTCCTACCTCGAAAAATATCTATTAGGCTACCGATTGGAGATAAAGGCAAAAAAATGTATGAAAAATGGGAAATACATGATTCAAAACATGTCAAGGGAAAATCATTGTCTTTCAAGTAGAGGTAGCACCTTAACCAACTGTAGGTACTATCTTAACCAATTATTTAATACCAAGATATCCTAAGTTTCTAAGAAATTTGAAGGAAACCAACAATTTACTGAAATTTCACTATGAATCAAACCCAAATCATAAAAAATCATGTCTCAAATCTACTTCATCATAATGCAACATCTCTTCACTCTCTGACAAATTCGATATCTAAACTGACTTAATATTAACTAATGTTACAGGAAAACTCACCACCCAATAGCTCACCACCCAATAACTCGATAATTTTAAAATTTCTGTCAGTATATATGCAACAAAAAATATGAGTAAGAAATTTTACTCTAAATCAAAATCAATTATAGAATTATTGACGCTATATAAAGAGGTGGTTAGACTAATTATAAAAATTATAGTAGGAATGTGTTACCCAAACACTATAAAAAATTAAAAAAAAACAGATTTAACCAATGAACTAAGTAGGTTAATTCCTATAGAAGAGGAATGCGTGCATTGGAGCCCAAAACTGTCACCAAGAGGAGAGAGAGGAGGAGGAGAGAAAGTGAAAAACAACAAATGGGGAACAAGAATAAAAACCCAAGTTTTTGAGACTGAGATACCTTCTCGCCAAGTGACCACACTTTGTAATTATAAATGATCACTACCAACTACAACATTTCATTTAAAAATCAGAATGTCATAAAATGAACATCGCATATCGGTTTAATAGAGGATTATTACATGGTTTTACTAGATTTACAATGAAGCATTATTTAATTTTCAACTTATTTAAGTAATTTTTTTTTAAAATAACTTATATTTGTCCAAAACTCTAAAATTAGATGGATAAAAAGAGCTATCGGGGTGCCCATTTATAAACAAATCCCAAAAAATCACCATACATCCAATCTCAGGTTGAGGGTACACAGTATCATTTGAAGAGCAGTTTTCTTCTTCAAAGTCGTTGTAGGGGCATTCATGATTTACGGGGGAATGAAAAGAGGTCAATCGTCAAATGGGACAGTTTCTCTTTTCTTTTCTCCAACAGACATTTTTTATTGGCTCTTTTGTTTGGTTTTGCTGGGAATCCCCCTTCATCTTCCATGGTTTTGCTTGGCTCTTTTCTTTTGATTTTTTTGCAAAATGTTTGGCTCTTCTCTGATTCTTTTGCATGACCCTTTTTTTTTTTTCAAAAAATCGGCAAAAAAAAATCATTGATATATTGACGATAATTTCCAATTTTTAGTATTTTTGTCGATTTTTTCAACAACTTTCTTCTTCATTGTTGAGTACACTCAATATTTTGATGATATATCGATATTTTCCTATATATCGCCCAATATTTTCAATATTTTACCGATTTTTTCTTTGACCGATTTTCGATGGCCTTAGTTGATGATTCAGAGGCCATTGTTGGAAATTCTTGTGATGTTGGCTATAAAGGATGAAGAGAAGGTTGGAACCAAAGAGGATGACGTTGCAACTATTGCATCTGCAAAAGCTCCCACTCGAGAAGGCATAAGTGTGGGGGAACTTAGCCATTCCAAGTTTGTCAAGATGGATTTCTCCATTTGGAGTATATGTTCCCTATCATAGGCATTGTCTGATATACACACAATCATTTACATGCAAATTAATCAATTTTAAATCCCCATATTAGAGAAGTAGTAGGAGCTTTCTACAAATAGAAAAATCAGAAGGGAAGAAGAATACTACCTCTGGTGCTCGAATTTCTTCATATTTACAAGCAATTAGCATTTAGGTGATGCCAACCAATTGAAGTTCTCTCCTAGGTACATTTTTTTGTCAAGAGGTATCGATCAATAATGTTTATGGTAAGATAAAGTGTTTCGGGCATAAGTTTAAACTTTCTACGAACTTCTACCAGCCAATCTATTAGAATTGCTTTCATTTTCGAATTTATATCAGTCTAAATATCCATATAATTTGTCATTGGCTTCTCATCCTGCACAAAAAGCTTTTCTTTAGTAAGAGATTGGTACTAGGAGAAATAAATGAAGTTTCAAATGTCAGTACAAAGGTGGAGGAGGGGGGAGGGGGAGAGAGAGAGGTATGGAGGATGGGAGAGAGGAGGAAAAAAAGGAGACTAAGTGGACAGAGCAGCACCAGAGTTGTTGAAGATGAAGGTGGAGGAGAGAGATAGGGGGTGGGGGATCTAAATTGATTTAAAAAAAATTAAAACATTAGGTAGCTAATTAGATAGTGACATATAGCGAGAGATGAGAGATATGTCACATAGGATTTTTTTTTAAACTCCTTTAGTTAGTTACCGATCGATCGAGACTAAAACAAGAAAGCAGCCCCAAAATTGGGTTTATTCCTAGATAATCGCTATAGTAGGACTAATTAAAGAAGATGAGGAAAAGCTCTGAGATTACCCATGTCAATTATTCCTAATTTTTTTGCTATTAGTTTTTATATACTTAATCTATAATTTTTATCAATAATTTGATGAGTATTAATTAATTTTCATGTATACCATTATTTTTTTAAATTGATAAGAAAAGTAAAAAATAAAAATAAAGTTTTGCATAAATACGTATGGAAATAAAAAAATAATTATGTATTATCACTATTTAAGATCATTTTTATCATAAAACTACGATGATGATATTTTATATTTATAAGACAACAATAACTTTTGCAGCGGATTAAATCCATCGTAAAAATATTTTTGCCTACATATATTTACTGTTGTAATTATTGTCGTAAATGATTATATATAAGCAACAAAAAATTTAATTTGCAACGAAATAAGTGTGTTGATAATTTGCAATGATTGAAATCCATCACCAAAGTAAATTATGGTAATTATTCTAACTTTCTTATAAAGGAAAAGAGTCACATGAAACAATCTAAATTTTTAATTCCAAGTGGCACATTTGGTGCAAATTCAATGTAAATTCACATAAATGTTCAACATACTATGAACCATAAAGGAAAATATAAGAAATATATTAATAAGAGCACATAGCCAGAAAAAGGACAACAATTTTCACTTAATTCTTAACATACAAAGAACCCTTATAGTGGTGATGGTGGTGAAGGTAATATCAACTAAGTTTGACCTGCAAGATTTTAAGAGCACATAGCCAGAAAAAGGACAACAATTTTCACTTAATTCTTAACATACAAAGAACCCTTATAGTGGTGATGGTGGTGAAGGCAATATCAACTAAGTTTGACCTGCAAGATTTTCCACCATTGTTCTCATCTGTATTATAGCATACAGTTGGATCATACTTGTATTGCTCCGAGGAATTATGCAAGCATGCAAAGAAATTTCTAAATAAATCAAATGGACCACTAAATTTGTGACGGATTGATGGCAAACAAGATAAAGTAATTGTCCAATACCTTCACTCTACAAATCTACGATTCTTTGAGTTGCAGTATTGCAATTAGAGCCTACCCCAGGCGAAGTAAGAATGTTATTGGCACCAATTTGTTTGAATTTCTTGTTCACCAAGTTCACTTTGGTAGATTCCACATCCATTTCAATTTGCATCTTTAAAAGGCTACCTACTTCCTTCCTTGCCCTCCATTAAGGAAAAACTGTATTCCTTATTCCAAAGTCCCCATTCATACTCTCACAGAAGTTAGGTTCATGCCTCTTCAACACCTCACTATCTTTTTCCAAAGCCAACGCCCTGGGTTCCAACTCCCCAAATCTCTTCTTCCACATCTCAATTTCAACCTTTACCTTTTCCTTCTCTCACTCAAGCTCTCCATTTTTATAGTTTAATTGAGAATTATATTCTTCACTTTTCTCAATTCTTCCATCAACTTCATATACCTTTTCTCACCTCCTTTTCTCAATCGCACATTATTCTATGATCTTTTTTAATCAGTTTACCTTCTCTTCAAGATCCTCGCCCTCTCTTACACTTCCTCAAATTCTCTTCAAGTAGCAGTTTCTCAAAAAACATCGTCTACTTGTTTTCACTTAAGAAACTTATACTTGATCTACTGCTTTTGAATCTTAGCTGGCAATTCGTCCAAATTTTTTTTTCATTCTTACCAATGAGTATATAATATACTCATTTTATCCTCGAATTTTGGTCAGTATGTTACATGTTTTTATTACATTTATAAGTGCTCTAATGTCTTTTTCATTCATATTTGCATATAGGGCCAATCCTAAGGAGATTGAAGCTAAGTAAGGCATAATGGAGCTTAATGGCAGAAAAATTGGTGGAAAATAAGTGTTTCTAGCAATAGCACTCACGTCGCGACGTGGTCATTTCACATCACAACATGGCAAGAGATGGTGTGAAGACCTTGCAACTCATGTTGCGACATGCGAGCCATGACGTCGTGACGTGACTGTGATTTATAGTTATGTCAAGTATGCACATCGTGACATGAAGATCTGAAGTCATGATGCAAGGCCCATGTACAGTTAAGACCAAGCCCATTTTTGGTAGTTTTGAAGGCCAAGCCTAGGGGTATAAATAGAAAGTAACCCTAATTTGTAGGGGGTTCGTTATGAGGAGTAAACACAGGAATTAAGGCTTGGAGACAAGGAATAAAAAGGAAGATCAAGAGCTCAAGATCAATTCATCTATTAGAGTTTTTCCTTTCTCTCTCATGTTTAGATTTATTTTGATTTTTCTTTCCTTCCTCGGAATGTTCTAATTCCTTAATCTAGGGGTTTGATGTAAATTAGTCATGACCACGTAATTTGGATTTGAATTCTATCTCATTTGTTACTGGGATTGTTATTTCTAAATGTTTCAATCTTGTTCTTATTGTTAATTGATACTTGTTTGAAGTGTGGCCTGTTGTGAGATCTAAGAAGTGAATAACAGGTTAGACCTAGGTTGAAATATCATTATTCACCGGCTTGGAGACAAGGAAGAAAAAGGACGATCAAGAGCTCAAGATTGATTCATCTATTAGAGTTTTTTCCTTCTCTCTCATGGTTAGATTTATTTTGATGTTTCTTTCCTTCCTTAGAATGTTCTAATGCCTTAATATAGGGTTTTGATGTAAATTGGTCATGACTATGTAGTTTGGATTTGAATTCTATCTCATTTGTTACTTGGATTGTTATTTCTAAATGTTTCAATCTTGTTCTTATTGTTAATTGATACTTGATCACTACCAATTTGAAGTGTGGCCTATTGTGAGATCTGAGAAGTAAATAACAGGTTAGACCTAGGTTGGAATATCATAATTTATCGACTTGGAGACAAGGAAGATCAAGAGCTCAAGATTGATTCTTCTATTAGAGTTTTTCTTTTCTCTCTCATGTTTAGATTTATTTTGATGTTTCTTTCCTTCCTCAAAATGTTCTAATTCCTTAATCTAGGGTTTTGATGTAAATTGGTCATGACTATGTAATTTGGATTTGAATTCTATCTCATTTGTTATTGGGATTGTTATTTCTAAATGTTTCAATCTTGTTCTTATTACACTGATACTCGATCACCATCACCTGAAGTGTGGCTCATTGTGGAGATCTGAGAAGGGAATAAGAAGGACCTAGGTTGAAATATCATAATTCACCGGCTTGGAGACAAAAGGAAGATCAAAAGCTCAAGATTGATTCATCTATTAGAGTTTTTTCCTTCTCTCTCATGTTTAGATTTATTTTGATGTTTCTTTCCTACCTCAAAATGTTCTAATTCCTTAATATAGGGTTTTGATGTAAATTGGTCATGACTATGTAATTTGGATTTGAATTCTATCTCATTTGTTACTGAGATTGTTATTTCTAAATGTTTCAATCTTGTTCTTATTGTTAATTAATACTTGATTCGCTATCAATTTGAAGTGTTGCCTGTTGTGAGATCTGAGAAGTGAATAACAGGTTAGACCTAGATTGAAATATCATAATTCACTATTACTAAGAGATTCTCATGGGTCTTGTGTGGCAATTATAGCTTTCTTGAGTTTAATGCATCCTTAGGATTTTGGGGTTGAGTAGAGATGCAAAATGCCTAGATTATGTGCATAGGGTGTGAATTATCAAGAGAGATTCATAGCTACTTTAGTGAGGCTGCCATTACAATACAATTCAAGGAGCAATTGACGGATAATTGAATCGGTTACATATGGTATGACAAATTGAAGTGAAAACCCTAGGCTTTTCACATATCCATTTGCTTTGTGGTGAATTAAGTTAAGTTAGGTGTTTAATTTCAATTTGGTAAGCCTTTTAATTTCAGTCTCATAATCGGTAATTCGAATAAAGAATAAGCATTTCAATTTTGGTAGTTAACATTTCAAGTCCCTATGGGATCAATACTCTACTTACCTTATATTACTTGTCAACGATGCGTACACTTGTGCCATTTTAGCACATCACGTTTAACACGAACAAGTTTTTGGCGTTGTTACTAGGGATTTGGTGTTTTATGCTAATATTGATACTAAGTGCTTCTTCTTTACTTTGGATATTTTTGTTTCTTTATTGTGTTTCGGGTTTTTATATCTCTTCTTGGGATTGTTGTGCTTTAGGTACCATTTGAGTTTATGCCAAAGATTGGTGGTGAAAATCTTGTGCCTCTTGACTTGGAATTGGAAAAGACTTTGAGACAAATTAGAAAAATTACAAAAGACAAGAAAAGAGTTACTAAAATTGGGGATAAACCAATGGAAAACCTTGAGGGATTTCGAGAAGAAGAAGAGGTAGCGTCTAGAAGTGGACAGTGTACATCCTTTTACACCTCCCATGGAAGATTATGATAGAGCTTTGAGGGATTACGCTCTTCTACCTATGGGTATTCCACCTATCATATAGAGGCTCACAATTGAGGCTAATAACTTTGAGATTAAGCCTATCACCCTACAGTTGATTCAGAATTTCCAATTCATGGGCTTACCACACGAGGATCCTAACTCCCACATTTCCAAATTTTTGGAAGTGTGTGATATAGACAAATACAATGGAGTTAGTGACAGTGCAATCCGCCTTAAGCTAGTAGTGCATTGATGAGTAAGAGTGCAAATGAGGCTTATCAATTACTTGAGAACATGGCCCTAAATAACTTTCAAAGGCCAAGTGAAAGGGTTGCCCCTAAGAAACCAACTGGGATGTATGACATTGATGTATTCTCTAATTTGGCAGCTCAAGTTTCATTGCTTACTAAGCAATTACAAGAAAATTAGCTTCAAAACACTCAAGCTTCAGCAAATGTGGTACAAGCTTGTCCTCCCTCATGTGAGTTTTGCAATGGCCCTCATCCGAGTACCGAATGTCAAGTGGGCAATCCATTTAGGCAATTGAGTGTGGAACAAGTGCAATATTTGGGTAAATTTCCCCAACCCCATCAATTCAATCCATATTCTTAACATTATATCCCGGGTTGTAGGAATCACCCTAAATTTTCATGGAGGAACAATCAAAACATGTTGCATCTAGAATAAGTGAAACCATAACCTCCACCTCCTCAAGAGAAAAAAAAAATCAAGTTTAGAGAATGTTGGCCCAATGGTACCTCTAATTGAGGTTTTGATGATAACAAAATTAGGTAATTAGTTACTAATGGTTTACTTGAGATGAGTGACGTGTGGCAAGTGATTATGAACTTCAAGACTATATCATTCGACCAAGATTTGAATCAAAATCAAGTTCAAGAAGTAAAGAAAACCGGGATCCTAAGTTCAAGTATTGCATGAAGACTTTGTAATCTTAGGAATCTGTTTAAGGTGATTGCATTAGTGCACTTTGGGTATTATCAGCTATCATGCATCTTTATAAGTCAGTTTTTAATTCTAAAATTGCATATCGTTTTGAAAACTCGAGATTGAGCATTAAACCTTAGGTTTTACAATCCTAAAATGTGTTTCAATGAAATGGCTAAGGTTTATAAATGATGTGAATAAAAAATACATAAGTTTGAGTCGTATCTGGGGTCCGATTGTAGTCAATTGGTTGACCGGGTTCCCAACCAGCTAAGATGTGTATCTTAGTTGTTTGGATCCAATAGTTGATCTTGAAATTGGTCGATGAAATTGTCGACCAGTTAGAAATCGGTTGAGTTGTTATCTCAGCTGGTTGGATGAAGTAGCCTCCATTAATGAATCGGTAGAGCAAACGATCTACTGGTTACTCAACCGATTAAGTCCAACGGTCATAAAACTGTAACCTGCAGCTCATCAAATGCACAATGGCTAGTGCGTTTAATGAAATAATCAACTGATTAGTGCAACCGGTTAACCTATTGGTTGGTTAATAGGATCTCGAGTTTCCCCTCTATATATTGTGTTTTGGAGATCATTTATGGGCATGAGACTTATTGCATTAAAGCTCACAACTACCATTTCTCTTGCTTATTAACTTTCATTCTCAAATTCTTGGTGCCTTCAATTCTCACCTGCATACCTAGAGTGCACCATTGGTCTTATCCTAACTTTCCTTGTATTTGAGTGATCATTTAAAGCTAGAGAGTGATTTATTATGCTTAAGAGTGAAAACTTCAAGTGTGCATAATTTGAAGAAATTGTGAAGAGCCCATTGGAGCCAAAATTCAAGTGTATAAGAACAATCACGGTTTGGAGCTCAAGTTTAGTGGAACCCTCGTCGGGATTGAAGGTTGAGGAGAAGTGGACATAGGCAAGGTGTACTGAACCACTATAAATATGAGTTTGCTTTCTCTACTCTCTAACTTTTTAGTTTATCTTTTGTTGTTAATTTTTTCAAATTGTCAGTTGATTTGCAAAAAGTTTTTTAGATAAGCAATTCAAACCACACCACCACCCCGACGGTATATTTGCTTAGTTATACTCACTTTTAGAGGATACTATGACTGAATTAGCCAAGTTCCAAGTGGAGATGCAAAAGTCACAAGTGGAATTGCATAAATCCCAAGCTTAGTTTGTCAATGAAACAAAGACTTCTCTTAACAATCAATCCTCTCAAATCATGACGGAAGTCAAAATGAGCCAAATGGCAACCATGTTGAGTGAAAGACAACAAGGAACCTTGCCTAGCACTTTGGAAGTGAATCCTATAAGGGAAGGCATAGAACATTGTAAAGCTATCACTCTAAGGAGCAGAAAAACAGTGGAAAATTAAGTCAAAGCTAATAATGATGTTGAAAATGTTGAACATGGTAAAAATGCTTTGAAAAATTCATTTGTTAATGAGCCTAAGAAAGTAGAGGTGAAAGCCCCTCAAAGGAAGACGCTCCTATTGTTCCATTCCCTCAAAGGTTGAGGAAAAACAAGTTGGATAAGCAATTTGGCAAGTCTACGAAGGTTTTCAAGAAGCTCCAAATCAATTTTCCCTTTGTCGATGCATTGGAGCAAATGTCATCTTATGTGAAATTCATGAAAGACATCCTTGCCAACAAAAGAAAGCTGAATGATTATGAAACTATTACATTATCCGAGGAGTGTAGTGCCATTCTCCAAAGGAAGTTTCCTCCAAATTTGAAAGACCCCGAAAGTTTTACTATCCCTTGTGCCATTGGAAATGCAATCTTTGAAAAAGCATTGTGTGACCTTGGGGTGAGTATTAACTGAAAGGCCTCTCTCTATCTTCAAGAGACTTGGCTTGGGTGAGGCTAACCCCACTACAATCACTCTTCAATTGGCTGATAGGTCTCTAAAACATCCATGGGGTATGTATGATAGAGGATGTGCTTGTGAAAGTGGACAAATTTATACTTCCGGATGATTTCATTGTTCTTGATATGGAAGAAAATAAGGAGATTCCCATCATCATTGGAAGATCATTTTTGGCAACCGGAAGAGCACTAATAGATGTTAAAAAAAGGGAATTGAGATTAAGGGTTCAAGATGAAGAAATAACATTCAATGTGTTCAATGTTATTAAATATCCGGATGAAAGTGAATCTTTCTTTAGATTGGAAAGTTTAGAGGCTATAGTGCCTAGCCAAGTAGGTCACTTCGACCCCTTGGAGACTAGCCTACTACTTGGGGATTCTACAGAGTTGAATGATGCTGAAATTGTTGGTTACTTGATGTGGATGAACTCTTTTGAACCTAATAAAAGGAAGTACTTTGAAAGATGGGGTGCTAGCCTAAGTTGACCCATCCCTTCTATAGAGAAACCCCTTTTGCTTGAAGAAAAACCATTACCGACTCATTTGAGGTATGCTTACCTTGGGAGTTCTTCAACTTTGTCGGTTATTGTCTCATCTTTTCTCTCGACCACTAAAGAAGAAAAGTTGTTAAGGGTACTTCGTGATCACAAGAGTGCCATTGCATGGTCCTTAATTAGCAGATATTGAAGGGATTAGGCCCTCTATGTGTATGCACCGTATCTTATTGGAGGAGGATTCTAAGACCACTATTGAAGCGCAAAGAAGATTGAATCCAACAATGAAGGAAGTGGTGCGAAAAGAGGTGTTTAAATGGCTTGATTATGAGGTCATTTATCCTATATCGGATAACTCATGGGTTAGTCATGTCCAAGTGGTACCTAAAAAGGGGGGAATGACTATGATAAGGAGTGAGAGCAACGCTTTGATTCCCATAACAACAGTTAGTGGCTAGAGGATTTGCATAGATTATAGAAAATTGAACCAGGCCATAGGAAAACACCACTTCTCATTGCCCTTCATTGACCAAATGTTGGACTGTTTGGCGGGACATGAATATTATTGTTTCCTTGATGGATATTCAGGATACAATCAAATAGTTATTGTCCTTGAGGATCAAGAAAAGACCACATTTAATTATCCTTATGGCACATTTGCCTTTAGGAGAATGCCTTTCGGATTATGCAATGCACCAAGGACATTTCAAAGGTGTATGATGGCAATCTTTTCCGACATGGTTGAACAATCCATGGAATTATTTATGGATGACTTCTCCATAGTTGGCTCTTCCTTTGGTGATTGTTTTAAAAACTTGAAGTTGGTGTTGAAGAGGTGTGAAGAAACCAACTTAGTGCTTAATTGGGAGAAATGTTATTTTATGGTGAAAGAAGGGATTGTTTTGGGCCATAGAATTTCTTGAAAAGGCATTGAAGTGGATAAGGCAAAGGTTGAGACCATTGACAAACTACCGTCTCCTACATCGGTCAAAGTCATAAGAAGTTTTTTGGGCCATGTCAGATTTTATATGAGGTTTATAAGAGACTCCCCAAAAATCTCTAAACCATTGTCAAACCTTCTAATGCAAGGGGTGCCATTCAGCTTTGATGAGAAAAGTATGCTTGATTTTTCCACACTTAAAGAAAAGCTCACCTCTGCGCCTATTGTTGTAGCTTTGGATTGGGAGCTACCATTTAAGTTGATGTATGACGCTATTGACTATGCAGCAAGTGCTGTTTTGGGCCAACTAAAGAACAAAATTTTTCATACCATATACTATGCAAGTAGGACCCTAAATGAAGCACAATTGAACTATACCACTATTGAAAAAGGATTTCTTTCTATAGTGTTTGCATTTGACGAATTCCAACCCTATCTAATTTGCAACAAAGTCATTGTGTTTATAGATCATTTAGCAATAAAGTATCTCATATCCAAAAAAGATGCCAAACCATGCCTCATTAGATGGGTACTTCTCTTATAAGAATTTGACGGTGAGATAAGGGATAAAAAGGGATTTGACAATCTTGTGGTTGATCATCTTTCAAGGTTGGAATTATTGGATAATGAAGCTCAATAAGTGCACATAAATGATAGTTTTCCAGATAAACAGTTACTAGCCTTGTGTCATGCTGATTTTGCACCATGGTACGCGGATATTGTTAATTACCTCGCAGCCGGAGTGAGCCCCCCGGAGTTCTCCTCTCAACAAAAGAAGAAATGCTTTCTCCTTTCTCTCTCCCCCCTCTACCTTTGACCTCCTCCATGATTTTCTAGGCTTCCTGAGTTCTGCTCTTGTCATGAGATTGTTTTGAAGAATTAAGGCCAACTGGCCCTTCTCATATGGAACCCCTGAGCTATGGAATTATTTCCACAGTTTAGGATTTAAATGTTTTCTTCAATCTTAAAATTATCTAGGATAAAACAAGTTACACAGAAAAAATCAGCAATGAAATCAATTCATTCAAAATGACAAATACAACTCACAAACAAATGATTGAATTTTCAAGCATCCAAAAATAATTATTGCAAGGACTGAAATTGGAGGAATTGTGGTAATAATTTTGAATCAAAGATCTCAAAAACTTGTAATAAAGAGGCGAAAGCTCCAAATCATCCTCCACAATGAAGGCAAACTCGTGATCTGAGTTGGGCCACCACGCCTCCAACCATTCTCCGTCTATTTATATTCTTTTCTCGATGGACTTTGGTTTTCCCTCTCTCCAAATGCCTCAACTACTAGAAGACGTTCACCCTCTCTTTTTTCATCATCAGAATTAGAAGGATTCATGTTTTTCGGCTCCGGAGGTGCAAATGGGATTGGTTTCTCCACGAATGGTTCACAATTCTCATTGGAAAAGAAAGATTCCATGCCCTTCAGAACTGTGTCCAGTTGTTGAATTTCCTTATTGTAAACAAAATAGAATTCTCATCCTACACAAAAAACATAGGAAATTTCAGAAAGCATTTTCACAAACATCTTATGATCACTCCAAATTTTACAATTTAAACCATAGATTCTCGTTCTCATTCTCACTTGATAAATTTTATCTTCTTTCTCTTCTTCCATCAACACAAATGGGTTTTCCAAATCATAGGCTCGAACCCAATGCAGCCTTTAGATCCTGCTAGAGCTGCCCAACCTTATTGTACCGCCCTCTTTAAGCTCAACTAGAACACACGGTTCGATCTTCTTCTCTGAAACCCAAGTCCCATGTCCTGGCCAAGAACAAGAAGCCATCCAGAATCAATCAAGAACCCATCAAACAATTCAGAAACAAAAACGTGGAAACTTATTTGAAAGGGCCATTTGTGTTTCCCCTTGATTACTTTTCTTATTTGAAGATTAAACAGGATTTCACGTGGAGCCGGAGGTCGCAGCAATGGTGGACAAGTAGAGAGAGACGCACCAGGATAAAACTAATTTTTTTAATAAATACAAATTTTATAGACCAATTAGATAATGACACGTAACGAGAAAAGAATAAGCGTAAAGACAAGGATCAAACTGATTTTTTAACAAAAAATAAAATTTTGAGATTAATTAGATTATGATACCTGACATTTTTTACCTACTTAACTAATTACTTTTTTATAAGACCAATACAATATGAGACCTTTTAAACTATTTAAAGAAGACCGACTAAATATTGGATTATTCATATCAATTTCCCTAATTTATTAAAAAATATTATTTATTTAAAAAATTTGTCAAAATGATAATTTGATGTAGAATTTTTTAAGTATTTATATATATAACAATCTAAAAAATATTATTTATAAAAGAATTGACCAATTAAAAAAGAAATAAGATAATTTTTTTCTTTGGATTTAGATGAGGGGGACACCTCAAAAACAGAACACTACAGCAGGCTACATTATTTAGAGGTTCTCGTGCCCAACTGATCTTACAAGATCAGGTCATCTAGAAGGCTCTCAGGAGGGTGAAGATCTTGTGTTGACACCGGAGGGATCCTTACAAGCTTATCGATGATAAACGAAAAGCAATCATCTACTTCGCTTTGTGCTTCAATGAACCCATGAAATCGAATTGAAAAGTTACCGAATCGGACACCAATTCCTATCCGGGTTTAAACATTGTTATCAACAACCAGATTTCCCTTCCTACAGACATGCCTAACCACAACCAGCCAATCTTTCCCAATCTACTCCTTGCATGCTTGGATCACGTTGGCATGTTCGACAACAGCATCTTCCAGTCCTTTTATCCGATTATAAACGACAAGGGAATCGACTTCCACTATGAGTTTTGTGACTCAGAGGTCCTAAGCCATTTCGAGGCCTTTGATCAGTAGAGCTCCTGTTTCTGCCCCTCCATAGAGTTGCACCAGATTTGTTCCATGAATCCCGCTTCCCATTCTCCCTGATCATTCCGGAGAAGACCACCTACACTTGTGGATCGAGTCTTCGTGAGGAAACTTCCATCGGTGTTCAGTCCTTCCGGTCTGGGGGGCGCGCTTGTTCTGGACAGCTACACGAGTTCCTTCGGAGTCACCTAATGCGATTGCCTGGGAAGCGAAAGCCACAAACACTTCGCGGTGGTATGATCTCAATACAGTTGTTCTCCTTTCCTGGCCGACGATGCTATTGTTAAAAACCTCTTCATTTCTCCACCTCCACACCCACCATAAGAATGTTGAAAACCTTTCCTTCCAGGCCTCATCATTCCTAGTTTGGAGTTGAGAGAGATTGCACCGGTCCTTAAAAGTCAAGTTGTGGTCTTATTTATATATAAGATTATTATATAATTAAAATAATAATAAATTATCTTATTTCCAAATTATCTAAACAAAATATATTAAAGAATTATTCTCTGGAAATTACTTATATATATAAAAAAAAATAACGTCATAATCTAAAATTAGCACCATAACCCTTTTTTTTATTTCATATGATTTCACTTTTAAAAAAAAGACACCAAACACTGCAAATTTAAAACTAGCATTTTGAGTTGAATATTTTTATACATGTGCCACCTTTATGATAAATCATAAGCTGTTATTATTTTAAAAATAATACCAAAATTAGTGACATCATTAATTACTTTTGTAATAGTGTATCTTAGGGTAAATTGTTAGAGATTTGGACGTGAATAGTGTTTTTGGAATAAAAAATACAAAATTTATTATAGGTTTAAAAAAAAATGATTAAACTAGTGTGTTTGGCGCTAGGTTGGCCAATGAAAATAAAATTAAATATTTTTTGAAAACCTAAAAAACTCAATTTTAGTATTCTCTAAATTTAATATTTTTTATATTCTCTAGGTTTTTCAAAACAAAACATGTTCCTCTTTGTTTTTCAAAACAAAAACATTTGGTTTATGCAGGAGGTTGTAATTGAGGTTAATACAAAATTCCATGCTTCAAGATTAAAAACGTATAATAAAATTAAATTGGGTAATCCTTATGAAAATGTTGATTCAAATTTTTAAAATTAAACTATTAAAAGTTCATTTTAATTTTCAGCTACCTTGGATGTGCTTGTTAGTTTAAATTTATAATTTTATATTTGGTTATTTTACAACAAATATTTTTTTTTTGGTCGAATAAAAATAATTTACTTTGTAAAAAAAATAACCAATTTTATTTTCATTGCTGTCATGCGGAACGATTTGTTTTGTAGTGTGCTCAATGGCCGACGCTAGAACGACTGCCATTGAACTTTCCCAAAGGCCGTCGTTCACAACGACTGCCAATGCCACCCTGGCGCCAAACACACTAGTTTGGTCATTTTTTTGAAACCTATAATACATTTTGTATTTTTTATTCCAAAAACACTATTCACGTCCAAAACTCAAATTGTTAAATATCTTCTAATCAATGAACTCTAATATCCTGTGATATTCCTCTAAAAGTTATTCTACCACTCAAATAGTATCCTTACATTCCTACTATCACACGCCCAAAGGTTAGTTGGTATGTGCGGCGGCTAAAAACCGACTACACCAACATACTCAACCCATGCCTAAAGACAAGTAAATATGAGACTCTCCCCAACTCCCAACTTGTATTTTATTAAACTTGCAACAAAACATAAGACTTTTGTGCAAAGGCTAACACAAGACTCTTAGGATGGTCATCGTGGCTAACACCTACAAGGACCGTCTCTCCCTTACTTTATTTAAACCCTCTCTGATTTTCTCTCTTGCTTTTGCTTTCAACTTTTTATATCTAGCTCTCTCTATTCTTTTCTCTTTCTTTACCTATCTATCCTCTTATAACCTACCTTCTACAGAAGGCCACTCGATAAACAAAATACCTCCTTGATCCTCCTTAAACTTGCTACCCGTCTATCCCCTCTTCTTAAATTACCAATTTTATTAAAAAGGTTCATATGGAGGAGGAGTACAACAAGGTCCAAGACCGGTGCAGAATTTTCAACAACAGTATGCTTAACACCATAGTTCATTTTTTAGACTACATTAAAATCCTAGAAAATGAGATTATATCATGGAGGAGACCTTTGGTCACTCCAGTTAATGTCAGAGGAGAAGCCTTGGGGCACGTTTCTTCTTCTTCCTAATCTCCTGCCACACCTCCTAGGATACATAGTCCGGTGATTGTTGTTGGATAGGGTATAAATCCTCTGTAGATGGTGGGTTATGGCTTTATTACTCAAGATGAAGTAAGGAGTTTGGTGCTGGCGAAGAATGGTTGCACAAAAAGACTTAAGGATGCATCCCAGTATAGTAAAATGTCCCATTTGGAAAGCAGTAGAGAAAAAATTTAAATTAAATATAACTTACAAGTCGTCTCCCATGGTCATAATGAGTACCAGTGCCTCTAGTGTAAGTCTTTCTAAGATTTAGGTCCATTATAATTATCATGCATCTTAACACCCTTTCTATCCTTCCATATAGAGAATAACAAACAAAAGTTGTCGAATCCATGACCTCGTGTCAAACCATACATGCTCTGATATCATTTTAAACTGTCTGATTTTCCTAAAAGTTTATAATCTTAGGATTTAGGTCCAATATGAATACTTGCTCTCTGTTTCTCTCTCTAAATTCTTGCTCTATGTTTTTCCTTTAATCTTCAGTCTTGACCCCCTACGATCGACCCTAATTTTTTCTAATAGAACCGACTTCATTCTCTTCTCTTCTTCTTAAGACGCTACTACGTATCGCCCTAGCAGAGCCTTTGCTTACTGCTTACAACCAACCTTGATGGAGGCATGACTAAGGAATGGAGTGCGGACCCACTTGAAATTTCACTTAGCCTGATGACACGAGCTAGAGCCAAGAGATTCAAAGAAGTCCTTAATGTTTTAATTCGAGATGCCCATGTGGAAGAAGCTCTAATTGGGCGGTTTTTTACCAAGAGCCAAGGCGGTTTTGACTTGTTGATTTGCTGCTATTTTGGAGCTGATTTGTTGCAGATTTGGTTCTGATTTGCTGCTATTTTGGAGCTGATTTGGTGTTGATTTGTTCTTGATTTGTTGTTGATTTGCTGCTAATTTGTTCCTGATTTGCTGTTAAATTATTCTTGATTTGCTGCTAATTTGTTCCTGATTTGCTGCTAAATTGTTCTCGATTTGCTGTTAATTTGTTCCTGATTTGCGGCTGATTTGATTACCAAGTTCTATCCTAAATTATATAGTTTCCTTTCCTTGTGGACATTTTTTGGTGTGCGTAGTTTAGGGAAAGTAAGTTAGTTTCCTTTCTAGTTTTTGGCCAAATATTTAGTTTCCTTTCTAGCCGAATTTTTTTTTGTTTTTCATATTTTTTAGGCCTATTTATTGGCGTGTTATCCCTATTTTCTTCAGTTTACGAATTTATAAAATTGAGAGTTTAAATTTATCTTTGGTTCTTGAAAGAACTCTTTGAACCTATTGGTTATTCCATGACGTTCATCAAGAATTATCAATTGGATCTCCATCACTGATTGTAGCGTCCTCCTATACCAAGATTCTTGCTTTCCTATAAGCAACAGGTCGGGGTCATCAATCCAAGTTGAATATTAGAACGGTTCTTCCGAGCTTAATTCGATCACAGGTCTCCTCACAAGTTGTCGGGGTTCGTATCATTTGGTATCAGAGCTAGTTCTCGTCAGGTTTGCTTATCTTTTAAAGTTTTATTTTTCAAAAAAAGAAAAATTCAAATTTTCAAAAAAAAAAAAAAATCCATTTTAGGTTAATGAAGATTTGGGGACAAATCTTTTTTCTCAAGAGAAGAAGAATGATTCAAAGTCAAGGCATGACTGCTAAGGTTGCAATTAAAGTTCCAAAAAGGCAGGTTTTGAGAGCAGAAGGAAAGAAGATCAAGGATGCACTCAATATGCTAATTCAAGTTTTAGAAGAATCTAGACGTATTTGAGATGTTTTATATATTAGATTGTATGGCTTGCATGCCAAATTATTTACTTTCCTTTTAGTTTATTTATTTTCCTTAGTTTATTTTTATTTAGATTTGTTTCATTTTCTTGTTTTGTTAATTTAAAATTACAAGTAGAGTATTTTGTTCTTATTTCCATTTCTAGTTTGTAGCCTATATAAAAGCATACTCAATGTAATTATACAAGAAGGCACTCAAAATTGTGAGTCTTCCTCTCTTTGGTTCTCCAAAAAACTTTTAAACTTATCGGATTTTTCTGTGGCGTTCATCCTATCGACTTATCAATCAACTCTTTCATAGTTGATTGTGGCTTCTTCATTCCATCGACTTATCAATTAGCCTTTCCAGATTTGATTGTGGCGTCTTCACTATTCCCGACTTATCAATCAACCTTTTCATAGTTGATTATGGCGTCTTCATCCCATCGACTTATCAATCAACCCATCCAAAGTTGATTGTGGTGTCTTCATCCCATCGACTTATCAATCAATTATTCTATAATTGATTGTGGTGTCTTCACTTTTCCCCTTCGAACCTAATTGTAGAACGATCCGAGATAGTATCTTGTTGCGAGTGGCGTCAGTCCGCGATGACCTTGCATCAAATTGGTATTAGAGCAATATGTTATATTTTCTGATTTGCCTATCTTTTACTATTTTCGTTGTCCGAACCCAACTTAGTCACCACTTTCATCCGTTCCTACTCAATTTCATTCAACCCCCAATTTCATTCACAACCTATTATCTACTCCATCCTAAGTCTGATTTTCCTCATTCTTGACCGAATATAAATTTTGTTTGTCTTCATTTATATTGAACTATCCATCCCAAGTTACAAAATAAAAATAAATAAAATAAATAAAAAAGGAAAGGAAAAGGATCCGATCTGAAAAAAAAAAAAAAAGTCTAAAGGCCAAGAAAAAAAAAAATTCTTATAAGTTTATCATCATTCTAATTGCTGGAAATCAAGTCACCACCATAGTATTAAAAAAAAAAGTCGGTAACAAACTAAGAAATTTTTTGTGTCCTTTTTGTTAGTGGCCTTAACCTTTGTTGCTTTAAGTAAGACTTGAATATTGGTTAATGTCACCAACCTATCCTTTGATTGAATTTCGATTGAATTTTGCAGAAAAAAACTTGATTTGTTTGATTAGTTCCAAAAGAACCGAAAGAGAGATTATGAGTGGAAAAATGCAAGAGTGGTAAGAACATCAGAGTGAGAAAAAGCCAAAGAAATTGTGTGAAAACACGAGTGAACTGAATGAATCATTCTTTGAGTGAAAACACGTGAGGAAGTGATTTGTGAGGTCCTTTTTTTTTTTTTTGCTAACTTTGTTTTTACAACAATATGTCAAACAACGGTGCATCCGAATGAATGACAAGAGGAATTAACATGAAGTTCATTATGGAGGCCTTAACTAGCGAAGTATAGAGAATGTTTAAGGCTAAATTGGAACAATTCCATGAGAGGGTAGAGCAAAGCTTGGAGCAGCCACGAAACCCTCCAACAGGGCATAGACGAGAGAGGCTACCAAGAAGAGGGGTGCGGGTGGAAGAGGAAGAGTATGAAGGGGATGGTTTTGAGGATGAGATTGATCATGATTCGGTTGTTAGTGACAGGAGGTATGGGGGGAGACTTAGAGAAGCTATGAATGGGAAGATAATAATTTGGGTAGCATTAAGATGAAGATTCCATCCTTCCAAGGAAAGAATGAGCGTGAGGTATATCTTGAGTGGGAGAGAAAGGTTGAGATGGTTTTTGATTGTCACAATTATTCTAAAAATAAGAAGGCGAAGCTTGATGTCATAGAGTTCTCGGATTATGCCATAGTGTGGTGGGACCAACTAGTGCTAAATAAGAAAGGGAATAGGGAGCCAACAGTGGAAACATGGGAAGAGATGAAGAGGGTGATGTGGAAGAGATTTGTCCCAACTTACTACTATTGAGAGTTGTACAACAAGTTGCAAAACCTAAGGCAAGGCAATCGTATTGTGGATGAGTATTATAAGGAGATGGAGGTTGTAATGGTTAGAGCAAATATTGAAGAAGATTAAGAGGCTACAATGGCGGGTTTAAACCGGGAGATTCAAAATGTGGTGGAATTGCAACATTATGTGGAGTTGGAGGATTTGGTGCATATGGCTATCAAGATTGAGAAGCAAGTCAAGAGGAGGGGCAGTAGCAACACATGTTCTGCACCTAGTCCAAGTTCATCCACTTGGAAGTCGAATCAATGGAGGAAGGAAGAGGAGCAACCTAATGCCAAGCCTAAAACAAAACAAAAACAATAGGTGACTAGCCAGGGAAATCAAGGTAAATCTTATTCTTAATTTTTTCGAATCAAGGAGTCTTGTTTAAATGCCAAGGTTGTGGGTTATATAGCAAGCCAATGTCCGAACAAAATAATTATGGTAATATGAGACAATGGTGAGATTGAAACGAACAATGAGTCGGATTGTGATTCTATGCCATCCTTAGAGGATGCCGATGATGAGGAGTACACTATCCAAGGAGACTTGTCGCGACATGGAGCCTAAGTGTGCACCTAAGGAAGAAGACGGTAACAGAGAACATTTTTCACACTAGGTGCCACGTCCAAAACAAGGTATGTAGTGTGATCATTGATGGTGGAAGTTGCACAAATGTCGTTAGCACAACCCTGGTGGAGAAACTAGGGATGCCAACAAGTAAGCACCTCGACCTTATAAATTGCAATGGTCAATGATGTTTTCGGGAGGCAGGTGAATAAACAAGGCACCTTTCTCGCATTGGAAAGTATAAAGATGAAGTTTTGTGTGATGTAGTTCGATGCAAGTCAGATGACTTTTTACTAGGAAGACCAAGGGCACGATAGGAAAGTTAAGCACACATCACCAATAAGTACCGTGGCATTATCCAATGGATGTCACTTGTTCCTTTGACACCATGTCGTCATAACATCAAGTGAGGTTGCAAAAATAGATGTAACAAAAGAAAAATGGTGAAAAAAAAAGTGAACAAAAGAAAAAGAGTGTAAAAGAGAGTGAGCAAAAGAAAAAGATTGACAAAAAGAAAGTAACTTAAAATTTAAGAGAAAAAAAAAAAGACCGAGATAAATGAGAGAGAGAAAAAAAGGGCAGAATTGAATTATGGGAGAAAAATAGAGAGAAACCAATATCTATGCAAAGGCAAGTAAGGTTAAGAGAGCATTGTTCTAAACGCTTCATGATTGTACTCTGTACAAAGCATTTACTTTGAACCAACTTGACACTTTGCCTATCTCAATTGTTTCCTCTTTTATGTGAATTTGAAGATGCCTTTCCGAGGAAATTCCAAAAGGGTTACCTCTCATATCTCGAAGGATCGAGGCCAGGCTGATTTTGTGCCCTAGTGTTACGATTTTGAACGACCGCTTATAGGAGTAATCTCGGGGAGACAAAGGAACTCCAAAAGCAAGTTAGTGTTGATGGAAAAAGGGATATGTGAGGGAAAGCAGGAGTCCATGCGTCGTTCTGGTGATTTTGGTTCCTAAGAAGGATGGAACATGGAGGATGTGTGTTGCTTGCCGAGCCATCAATAACATAACTGTAAAGTATCGTCATCTCATTCCTTGGTTAGATGATATGTTTGATAAGTTGCATAGTTCTTGTATCTTTTCCAAAATTGATTTGAATAGTGCGTACCATCAAATTAGAATGAAAGAAGGTGATGCATGGAAAACTGCTTTCAAAACAAAATATGGTTTATATGAGTGGTTAGTTTTTGTTTTCAAGTTAACTAATCTAATCTAGCACTTTCATGAGACTAATGAATCATGTTTTGGCGCGGTTTTCAATGAAAATTCAGGGTTGTCTATTACAATATCCTCATTTATAGTAAGAACTTGGATGATCATTTGATTCATTTAAAAACCGGATGTGCTTCGAAAAGAAAGATTGTTTGCTAACCTTAAGAAATGCACATTTTGCACCAATAAGCTTGCGTTTCTTCGTTTTGTTATTAGTGCACAAGGAATACAGGTTGATGAAGATAAGGTTTGAGTGATTCAAGACTGGCTAAGTCTGAAAAGTGTAAGTAAAGTTCGAAGTTTTCATGAACTTGCTAGTTTTACCGAAGGTTTTTGAAGGACTTTAGTAGCATAGCCACATCGATAATCGAAGTCATCAAGAAGGATGTTGGGTTTAAGTGGGTTGAAGAGCAAGAAAAAGCATTCCAAATGATCAAGGAAAAACTAACTCATGCTCCTTTACTTGCTTTACCTAACTTTGCAAAAACTTTTAAGGTTGAATGTGATGCTTCAGATTTATGTATTGGCGCAGTTCTTATGCGAGAAGGACAACCCATTGCATATTTTAACGAAAATCTAAGTGGGGCTGCCCTAAAATACCCTATTTATGACAAAGAGTTGTATGCATTGGTTCAAGCCTTGGAAACTTGGCCACATTATCTTTGGCTTAAGGAATTTGTGATTCACACCGACCATGAGTCGTTGAAGCATTTGAAGGGTCAACACAAGTTGAATAAGAGACATGCATGATGGATGGAGTTCGTAGAAACCTTTCCATATGTTATCCACTACAAACAAGGTAAGGAAAACATCGTTGCCGATGCACTATCACGAAGGTATGTCCTAATCTCTATTCTTTATGCTAAATTGCTTGGTTTTGAACACATTAAAGAATTATTACCTTTGGACCAAGATTTTAGTGAAGAATATGCTTTTGTGAAAAAGCATACCATGGCAAGTTCTTTAGACATGAGGGGTTCTTGTTTCGGGAAAATAAGTTGTGCATTCCTAATTGTTCCATTCAAGATTTGTTAGTGAGTGAGTCTTATGGTGGAGGATTGATGGGACATTTTGGGGTAGCCAAGACTTTAGGGGTTTTGAAAGAACATTTTTATTGGCCTCACATGAAGCGGGATGTTGAGATAATTTGTGGGAGGTGTATCACATGTAGGCAAGCTATAAATCTCGAAAAGCAACCCCATGCTTTATATTACCACTTCATATTCCTAGTGAACCTTAGGTTGGATATTTCAATGACTTCAGGTTAGGTCTACTCTAGACTAGAAGTGGCAGACTTATTTTTTGAGATTGTGGATAGGTTTTCAAAGATGGCTCATTTTATCCCATGCCACAAAATGGATGATGCTTCTCATGTGGCCAAACTGTTCTTTAGAGAGGCTATGAAATTGCATGATATGCCTAAGACGATTGTTTCATCTAGGGATGCAAATTTCTTGAGTTACTTTTGGAAGACTGTTGAGACCAATTTATATAGATATATATATATATACGAATTAATAACACTATTACCAAAGGACTATTAGCTAATCCCTGGCAAAGGCGCCAAAAACTTATTGAGACCAGTTTATATAGATATATATACAAATTAATGATACTATTACCAAAGGACTATTAGCTAATCCTCGGCAACGATGCCAAAAACTTGTTCGACCAAATCTGTATATATACAAATTTATGACATTGTTAGTAAGGAATATTATCTATTCCCAAGCAACGACGCTAAAAACTTGTTGACAAGATTTCTTGTGTAGATGAAAGATTGATTTACTCTTTTTGTAAAATGGATTCATTAAAATTTGAGATGGTCTTGATCACCGCAAAGTGCAATGCATCGTACAAGTACAAAAGTGGATATTTAGTGTCCGCATATCGTTCTACGAGGACCGATGATAAATCTAAAGACTAACTACCCCAACTACTCAAGATCATTACTATTTGAAATCTATTGTTATGATGAGGAAATGACTAAATAGAATTTTAACTCTAGATTCCATTCCTTAATATATATATATATATATATATATATATATATATATATATGAAAATAAATTTAAATAAAAATGGGTTTGAGACTTCACTAAGTGAGACACAGCTGGATATAGATCAATGAGTGATAATCAATTTTTGCATCCTATCAATTCATAGCTCAGCCATAAATTGGAAAACTGAGTTTGTCAAAGATACATAGTAGTATAGTTTGGATTTCTCCCTTAACCATACTTTTCACTGATTAAAGGTTCATATTCATTTCTAAGACATGATTTTAATTAGTTACTTGTAATTTGTAACCTTCTTTCTAAGATTTTAGTATTTTTCATTTTCAATACTTCATACCCAGATCTTAGGACTGGAGAATTTTTGCCCCTATAGACAGAATATTGCAAGCCTTCTCCAATTTGATTGACACCTCATCCTTCATTTCTTATGAAAATTTCCATCTCCTTGATTAGATCTTTGCTAACATGGGATCAGAATCAATTCAGCAGAAAGAGAAGAGACCTATGAGTGGTTAAACTTATACTTCATTCAACTATCCTCAATTACGAGTAAGTTGGTGATCTATTTGAGTAACCCATCAGAGTTCATTAGCTCCTTCGTATTAGTCTACCATACCCACAAAGAACATATCTATACTCTCAGGATTCTCCATCTTGTGTCACGCAGAGGGCCTCCTGGAAATCAGAGTAAGATAGAGGACCTTGCTTGGGTACACAGTACTAGTACTAGGAACAAATAAATTCAAAAACAATATCAATCAAATAAATTCAAGAATTCTAATTAAGGCATTTTTCCTCTTTGTGCATAAAAATGACTATCATCATTGACCCATTTCCAGAGAGCTCAACTTTTCAAAAACTGTCTACCTACATCTGACTAACCTGTCAGAAAAATCATATTGAAATCATAAACGAACTGAAATAAATGAACTCCGGAAACCTTCCATCCTCTATTTAAATCAGACAATAATGAGAAAGATGATTTTAATAATAAATTCCAACTTGAAGCTACACTTTAGTTCAATACCCAAATCCAGAAATCTAAAAGAATACCAATTAAAATCTACATTGAAACTCTATTGAAACTAACTCTACTAAAAAGAAAATAAAAGAAAAATAAAATATACAAGAGTCTTCAACTACCCGTGACGTCCCGGGTTAAGAAGCCATAAGCATTTAAAGGCCCTAGGATGCGTCTTATTTGCGATCAATGTCAGCCACACTTCATTAATCAGGTTGTGCATCCCAAAATTTTAGCCCAAATTGGTCACTATGTCGTGACATAGTAAGTTCTATCGCGACAAAGTTTTCGCCTTTTGTCAGAGGCCTCGTCAGACATGTAGTCTTTATCGCGACTGCTCTTCCGAGCTCTTTGAATCCCCGTTGCTGCGCACTTTGATAATGTCCCAAAATTTTTTCGTGTAGTACTTGACTTGGCTGTACGTAAATGTATTGTTTACGACATTCAAATCGCTTGCAACCAGCTTCTCATGACCTCTTGCTTCTGGAGTCTATCGCTACATTCTTTTCCTTGTCACGACAAACATTTTTCTCTTTAGCCTATCAACTCTGTCGCGACCGAGTTTTCTCTGTCGCGATAGGATTTCTTTGAGTCCTTAGCATTTTCTGTCACGATAGGAAACCCTTGGTTTCAACATACTTTTCTTTTCTAATTCTTATCGCTTGCTGAGTTGGGTGTTGTAACATAGAAATCTTTGTTGCGACACATTTGCCTTGGCTAATCTCAGTTCTTCTTTAATTTCTGTCACGGCCTAATTTTACTCTGTCGCGATAGAATTCTATTATCACATAGCTTTTATTGTCGCGACAGAAAGTTTCTTTGTCGCGGCGGAGATCTGCTTTCAATTCTTTACTATGTCACAACATGAATTTCTTTGTCGCCACTCCTCTTGTTTTGCTCTTCAACTTCTTGTCTCGATAGAGAATTCACCTCCTTCATGTTTTGTTTGTCGCGATAGAAATAATCTTTGTCACAACAAAGATTTTGATACTCTTAGTTGTGAATTTTGAATGTTATGTCGCGACATAATTTTCTTTTGTTATGGCGTAAATTCTCCTTGAGTCAGCTTGTCTTCAAAATTTTGTCTCAACATAAAAACACTTGTCTTAGTTGACTTGTGTCAGCTTCAGTATTTTTCTGTCAGAATAATGGTCTTTGCCGCACAAAGTTTATCTCGTTAGTCTCAGCCTTTATGTTGTGACAAAGGAAATATTGTCGCAACACAGCTCCTTTGCTCTCTACCTTGATCATTGTCACGACAGAGTCAAGGATTGTCACGACAATTTTCTTCACAATCTTCTTCAATAATGTAGCAACAAAACTGCTCTTTTAGACTTTCATTCTACCTAAGCTTTATTGCGACATTTAGTTGCTACCTGCGACATAGTTCCTTTGTCCCACTTGAATATGTGTCGCGACATACAAAAACTATGTCGCGACAAAGACTACTGCATTTTCCACTTTTTTTTGCTTCTTTTCTATTTGTTTTCTCTCCTTTTTCAATTAACACCTGCAAAACACAAAGTTGGTGAATATTCTATTATTTGGCATAAAAATAGATCTAAAACTATCAAAAACATGCCAGAAAAATGGATTAAAAATAGATGAGTTTAAAACTCATCAAATTCCCCCAAACTTAAAGTTTTGCTTGTCCCTAAGTAAAGAAAAAAGTAAAATTTATCATTCCTTAGCTTTGATTTTAAGGACATTTTTCTCGTTTAAAGCTCAATCAAGGTGAAACATGTTTCGCTTGGAAATTACTTTAAAATATGTTTCCAAGCATAGATTCAGGAAGATTTTAAATTAGTTCCACTGACCAAATAATTCATATGGTGTAAACAATTTAATCATTAACCCCGATTTTTGTGTGTGTGTCTGCATTTTCTCTTTCCTGGCGCATCAAGCCACTTTCCTGGATAATACTCATTGCATACTCTCTTCATTTTAAAGTCTCATATGCTTGTTCACTATTACTAATATCCACTAATGTAGGCATAATAATTAATTTTCAATCAAATAGGTCTTTTAGGCTTGTAATGTGTGGTTTGGGTAATTAGGTAGATAAATGGATAATTTAGGCTCAATTTTACCTGTGTATTTCACTCGACAACTTCATACTCTTGCCTTATTGATACATCCTTGATTTCTCTTGATTGTAAGTTTCTAACCTTCCCATCAGGGTTGTGCATCTTTCTGCATATTCTTCATTGTGGTATCTTTTTCTCTTTCCTTTTTCACACACAAAAGATAACTTCTTTTCCTTATTTTAGAAACTTTTTCACTTTTTATCTCTTACCAAGTTTTATGGAATGGTGCAATGTTGGTCTTTTTAAGCTTTCTACCACCTTTAAAGAACTTTGGGTTAGTAACTCCCATACCAGATGGCATTAGGGTATTAGGTGTTGAACAACTTAATTGTTCAAGGGAGGAAGGCTACAAGACCAAACTCATTCCTCCTTGATGTTTTCTTTTTCACATCATTCTTTCATAATTCTCTTAATCTCTTCTTATCCCTTTGCATTGTCTTTCTCAACCCTTTTCATCCTTTTCTACAACTTGAAATCAAATTCCCCCAAACTTTTCCTTTTCTGTCATTGATGTATTTTGTCTAATAATCTGGGCAAATAAGGGTTTTACTGCAGGGTTATGTTTAGGGAAGGAAATTAGCTTCTCAATTTCTGGTTGATGATGAGATTAGCTATAGGCTCAAATAAGGAACTAGTGTATATGCCTATGCATATCATAGGGTAGGTTTGAAAGGCTCAAACTTCCAAGGATGGCCTAAATCATTTCCTGTTAGTGGTATTGCCTAGGATTTCAATAATTAACAATCTAACAAGTTCTAGACACGGAGTGTTTCAATCGCGGACGGGATCCCGAAAGATGTTCCTAATCAATAGCACACTTTGTTTGCAGTCATTTTTACCATGTGCAAAGTTTATTAGGATCTTTTATAACCAACCGTTTGCATACAAAACAGACTATAGTCCCTTGTCTGTTCTATCAATTTATTAAAGTCTTCCTTCTTCTTGAAGTTCAACACATTTATTCATACTCTTACAACTTTCCCTTTTCCTTCATTTCATCTTACCCCAATGCATCTATCAGATTTTTGTTTGGTTATGAGATTTGTTGTTGTGTTGTTTAACAAGTCAAGAGGTTCATTTTAATCTTGCTTTCAGCTCCAAACAACCACAATTTCATTCTTTAATCAATTCCAATCAACCAAACATGCTGCAACAATTTGACAATTAGATCCTGGTAACTGGTTTCTCAATTATTCAGCTAATTATTCCTTGGAACTTCATCAATTCTAATTCATTCAAAAGTAAACATAAAGAAAGAAAGAGCACATACACAAAACACACAAAATATTTTACAAACAGGGTGAACACCAATTTCCGCACAAATATGCACACTTTATATTTCATTAACTTTCAAGGGTGGACATTAGGTACAGAGAGGGTGAAGATATGGAAGAGAAGGGTGAGCTATTTTCTTTTTCTTTCATGCCTATGGGAGGATGGTAGGTTAACTGGATCTAATTTTTGCACTCCAAATACAGTAAGGTGAGAACTCGTGGATTCGACTTTATAAACATTTCGACCTACTACCTTCTCCACTTTTGTTTAGCATGCATCACTCCATGGTTAGGGTTATTTTCTGATCATTTCATCTTGTCTCACCCAATAGGAGTCTCGTAGTTCCCCAAACTCGCCCCGGCGCAGTACATCTGACCATGTTTTGCCGATCATATCCAAAATTCAAGATAAGACTTCCCTCAGAAGCTCAAGGTGCCTCCCGCCTTTGTCCTTATTTCACTAGCTTTTATTCCTTCGATGTTCCTTCTTATAGATAAATCAAGGCATCTACCTTCTGCATCAAGTTCTTCTCCATATCATCCTCATTTTCTTTCATTATCTCGGGAAAGACTTCACTGCCTTCTCTGAAATATCCGAGAAAAGCTTCTTCTCTTACTCTCAGTTCTTCACTTAGCTCTTGTTCTCTTATTTCCCATCTACTCTTCCATTCCTCATCTCTCTGCTTTAAACCTTCTTCCAAATTATGGTCCCTTCTTTTCAACTCAGCCTTCATGTACTCATCCCTGAGTTGTAGTTGGAGCTTCAACTTGTTGTCCCTCTCTTCCATTTCTTGCCTCATAGCTCTAAGTATCTCTAAGACTGCAGAGATGTTACTTGGAGGTTCTGAGCCTTCAACATGCTCTGGTTGGACTTGTCTCACCTCGTGGAGAAGGCGCATTGTGGCTCAAACTTCGCCGGCTCAGGGTGTTTCCAAGGCTTCACCTTGGGACCGTGGTCAGCCAGATTCGCCGGTCTCTCCTCTTCCCTTACAACCGATCCGTCTTCCCTCGCTTCTCGCTTTGTGCCCCTGGTGATTCCCACGTTATGGGCGATGTTTTGGGGCAGTTCTCTTCTTCTTCCTAGTCTCCTTGGACACCCCCCAAGATGCAGAGTCTTGAAATCAATGCTGAGTGAGGTATCAACCCTTTGTATCATCCTCTATAATAACTTAGGATTGAGTTTTCTATTATTTTGCCCACATTGAATTTATGGCCCTTGAGGATGGCATATAATAAGACTGCCTCTTTCTCCCTAACTGTGCATAGATGTTTGGAAGGTAGCATGACTGAACATAAAAAATAAAACCAAACCTTTGTTGGTTCAGTCAATGCTCCTCTAGCGATGGACTCGTGTGGGTTCTTCCTGGTGGCATTCCACTTCCCTCGTCACGCAAGCAAGTCTACAATCTTCGGGGTAGTTAGTGCTTCCACTAGTCTTTGAATTTCAGATCTATTCTTCATTTCAAGATTGTAAGTTCGGTCAATGAACAGAATGATCACATCACTCTCACTCATCCAGTAGTTTCACATCAATAACGCGATCGTCGCGAGCAAGACTCGTCATCAACGGAACGAGAATCATCGGCTCACGAAGTCCATCGATCCGCGGTCGACATTATCACCACCGCGAGATCCCCGATCCTCATCCATTGTTACGATCGCTACGATCGATTATTGCAGCGCGCTACACGCGGATTTATCGCCGGCGGCAATTGTTATCACGCGCGGTTCCGCATTTGCCAGGTTCAACTGTGTTTCATTTGTATTATCGCAGAGATAAAACATGATCCATTTGAATGATGAGGTGAGAGATTAGTGGGGGACTATATCTGAATATTACAGATATATAACTGAATCACGACGATGGCAGAACAGGCTTATTTATTCATTTACTATTGCGGCTCTTTGTTTCACTCATGTCACCTAATATTAGAGAAACAATTGTCATGACACAAATTTTCACTGAATTTTTAATTAGGGCAATTCTTTGTCGCGATTGGGAAAAAACTGTCGCAACACAATTTTATCTATACTCCAATTGAATTATGTCGCGAAATATTGAAATCTAGTTGCGACATGTTTTCTAAGGCCCAAGTTTGTTGTTTGTTGCGACATAGAGAAAATATGTCACGACAATTTTATCTATGCTCCAATTGAATTATGTCGCAACACAACAATCTCTGTTGCGATAGGATTCTATTCTCCCTCAAAATCTTTGCATGTTTTCTTACTTTCAACCATTCAAACCAAATGAAATTATGCAATAAAGTCTTCCACTTAGTTCATAC
Organism: Tetrastigma voinierianum; assembly: GCA_016808115.1. Classification (NCBI taxonomy): domain Eukaryota; kingdom Viridiplantae; phylum Streptophyta; class Magnoliopsida; order Vitales; family Vitaceae; genus Tetrastigma; species Tetrastigma voinierianum. Next base: position 345,459 of record JAEQBH010000234.1, on the reverse strand, counting down.
TTGTGAAAACACATACTTCTTTAAACAATCCCCATTCAAGTATAAACAACAAATCTCTTTCTTCACTCAATATCATTCCTCAAGATATTCAACAAGGCATTCAAGCAGTTGGCACAAGAAAGTTGTCTAACAATTTATACTCCAAAAATCTTTATATTCCCCCAAACTTCAACTATGCATTATTATTAAAAAAAACAAATGGAGGGAAATAGAAATACTCCCCCTTGTAGTTCTTTTTCTGCACATTTTAGTTGAGAAAGTGTGTTTTCTAATAATATCTCTTTCCAGTTGATCTTCCCTGTTCCTAAAAAATCAACAACAACTAAAAATAAAACTTCTAACATAATTAAAACTAAACTTCAAACTCATAAAAGTAATCAACATTAATCAAACTATCAAAATGAAAATTCTGCTTGGGTTGTCTCCCAAAAAGCTGCTCAGCTTAATGTCCTTAGCCAGACACTTGTTACAGGATGTCTTCATTTCAGCTTAACTTTCTTCCCTTTTCAAAATTTGGACCTACTTCATTTATGCTTTCTCCAAGTTAATGCTTCAGTCTCTAACCATTTACTTTAAATTCACTTCTAGATTCATCTTTTAATGTTACTGCTCCAAAGGGTGTACTTGTTATCATCAGGTAAGGATCACTCCATTCACTTTAATTTCCCCGGAAATAGCCTGAGCCCTGAGTCGTATAAGAGGACTTTTTCTCCCGCCTCAATTCTCCTCATAATCTTTCGATCATGCCACCTCTTGTCGCTTCTTTATAGATTATGGCATCACATAAGCTTCATTTCTCAACTCTTCCAATTCATTCATCGGAGTAGTCTCTTCCTTAGAAGCTCGAGTCACACCACCCTCACTACCACATAGCCTCAGATTCCGCCTAAGGAGATGACAAGGTTTTCCAAAGATGACTATAAAGGACATTCCAATGGAGTTTGTAGCGCCTTATAAGCCCACAATGCACCATCTAGCTTTACTGCACTAACTTTTTGGCTTCAGATTACTATTTTCTCTAGAATTTTCTTTACCTCCTCAAGCAAAATTTGCCCATTTGACCGAGGGTGATAAGCCAAACCTATCACATATCCGATTCCATATTTGCTCAGAGTTGCGAAAATTTTATTTGCAAATGGCTTCCCCATCACCGATGATTGTTCCGTGCTCCAAATATGCTCAATATTTTCAGATAAACCCAACCACTGTGATGGCATCATTTCTGAGATAAGCTGATGCTTCAACCCATTTGGATACATAATCCACAGCTAAGAGAATGTATATATTACCAAATGAGGATGGAAAATGTCCCATTAAATCTATTCCCCAAACATCAAAAATCTGCACCATCAGTATTCCTTGCAGGGGCATTTCATTTCTTCTGCTGATGTTACCCATTCTTTAACAAGCATCACAATGTTTCACCCATTCAAAACAAGCAATAGAGTAGCCAACAAAAACCTTATCGAGAATTTTCTAGGTTGTTCGTCTCAAAAGTGTCCTCCAGGATGCACATGACATTTCTCCAAAATACCACCTTTGCTCCCGTTTCCGAACACATCTCCCATGATCATATATGCTCCTCTTCTATGAAGTAGTGAGTCATCCCAATATAGAATTCGCAACTGGGCTTCAATTTTCTTCTCTATCGGGTAGTCGAATTCATGGCAATAAATCTACGTGCTAAGTAGTTGACAATATCAAAGATACTGTATGCTTCAACTCGACAACAAAAAACAACTCGCTTCATCAAGAAAATTTTCTATTATTTCAGTTTCTTTTTCTTTTCCAACATTCATTTCCAATCTAGACAAGTGATATGCTATCACATTGTCACTACCCTTCTTATCTTTTATCTCAAGATCAAACTCCTGTAGCGCATATGCATCTATCCTCGATCGGGCCTTGGTCGGCCTCCTTTGCCATTAGGTACGACCGCGCATGACTGTATTATAACATGGGACCCTAATATGTGAGGCCTGAATTTTTCACAAGCAAACACCATTGCCAACATCTCCTTTTCTATGGTGGAGTAGTTCTCTTGTGCCTCATTAAATGTTTTGTTATCATAGTATATGGCCTTGAATATCTTTTCAGTTCTTTGTCCTAATACAGCTCCCATTGCATAATCACTAGAATCACACATAATTTCAAAATCATTGTTTCAGTCAAGTGTCAACATGATAGGGGCTATCACTAATCTGGATTTGATTTCTTCAAATGCAGATCCGCATGATTCATCAAAACTGAAATCGTATCTTTTCCAGCCAGCTTCACATAATGGTCTCGAGATTTTTAAGTCCTTATGAATCTTCAGAAAATCATAATGTCCAAGGAAGCTTTATCCCCTTGACTGTCAGAGGTGGCATGAGAGTTTCTATAACTACAACTTTTTGCTAGCCTACTTCCAATCCAGCTAAGAAATCTGTGGTCCCAAGACAATACCTTCTGTCACCATAAAATGGCATTTCTCCCAATTCAGAGCTAGATTTTTGTCTTGACACCTCTGAAGTACTGTTTCTAAATTTTCCACACAATGCTCAAAACTAGATCCATATATTGAGAAGTCATCCATAAAGATCTCCATAGCCTCTTCCACCAAATCAGAAAACATAGACATCATACATTTTGAAAGGTGGCAGGAGCTTTACATAATCCAAAAGGCATCCTTCTTGGGGTGCCAAAGGTGCTTGTAAGGACATGTAAATGCAGTTTTCTCCCTGACCCCTCACATTGTAACTGTTATAACTGTAATATCCATAGAAAACAAGAATGGAGTGCCCTACTAACTCCGTCTAACATTTTGGGTAATGAAAGGTGTAGGATAATTATCCTTTCTCGTAGTAGTGTTTAGTTTCGTAATCTATACACACTTCTCCATCCTCGTCAATAGCTTCGTAGGAATCAATTCATTCTTCTCATTCATGATCACAATGAATCCTCCTTTTTAGAACCACATGAACTGGGCTAACCCAAGCGGACCTGGCCCGAGACGGCATATATGAACACATTTAGCCATTTCAAGACTTCTTCGATCACTTCTTTCATTACTGGATTCAGCCTTCTCTGATGTTCTATAAAGGTTTTAACATTCTCCTCCAACAAGATCTTGTGCATACAGATAGAAGGGCTGATTCCTTTCATATCTTCTATAGACCAAGCTATTGCTTCCTTATATTTTATGAGAATCTCCAGCAGTTTTTGTTCTTCAAGCTCAGTCAGTCCAACTGCAATGATGACTGGTTTTCCTTTTTCTAGTTGCAAGAAAGCATACTTCAAATGTCCAGGTAATTCTTTTAGAATTAAACCCTTTGAACTTTTGTTTACTCAAAGATTCTACTTTTCATAACTCGTCAGATTTTCTCAGATATTTCTTCAACACTAAGTATTGCCTTTTCCAATTTAACATTGGAGTCCAGAAATTCAACTTCAAGATGCTCAAGATACTAGAAATTCATCTCATTCTCATTCCTTGAACTCTAAAAAATACAATTATTAGTCAGTTCATAACTTATGGGAATTTTTGTTTCTATAATCTCACAATCAGCATTACTTAGTTCAGGCTATTTCAAACTATGATTGAGATTGAAGTGCACTGCCTCATCTCCAACCCTGAGAGTTAATTCTTCTTTCTTCACATCGATCAAAGTTGCTCATGTTGCTAAAAAAGGTCTTCCTAACAGCAGTGAGACTTGCTTGTCTTCCTCTACATCAATGACTACAAAGTCCACAGGGAAAATGAATTTCCCACTTTGATCAGCACATATTCTAAAATACCCGTGATTTAGCGCTAGTGTTCTATCCGCCATTCAAGGTCATGGTCAGAGGGAGTAAGTTCCCCCAAACTTAGTCTTTTAGCAACAGACAAGGGCATCAAGTCAGATGCAGCCTGTAATCACACAGCTAAGCCTCTCCCATATCAGCGATGCCCACTCTGTGTGGCATAGTGAAGCCGCCTCGATCCCACAGATCTCTCCGGTCAAGAATTCACCATCGTGACCGTTGTGTCATTGCCAGCCTACTATTCCTTCTTCAGCAATTTTATTTTCTCGCTCTCAATATCTCCTTCATAAATTTTGCATAATGAGGCATTTGAGTCAATGCTTTTGAGAAAGGAATGTTGATCTCTATCTTCTTAAAAATGTTTAAGAATCTAGAGAATTACTCTTCTAGCTTTGCCTTCTGCAGCCTTTGAGGGAATGGAACTTGAGGTTCATAAGCCTTAACCTCTTCATTTTTCCCTAGATTTGCCTTTTTTATTTGATGCTCTGGCTGCATCTTTGTTGTTTTCTCTTCCTCTGTAGTTTCTGAACTGTGATGTTTAAATTCTTCTATAAATTTCTGCATAATTTTCTTCCTCAATGTCCTTCATTTCAACTCTTCTCTCCTCCAATTCTCCGCCACTTCTTAGAGTTACTGCTATACAGTCCCTTGGATCTTTCTTTATGTCACTTGGAAATGAATTATTGATTGATTTCGCATAAGTTAGAGCCACCGCTCTACCCGACTCCAAATCTTTCCAAAGAGGCATCAGGTTGCCCCGAACACAAACTTGTGTTTACTGAATGCTACTAAATTTCAAGCAAGATTTGTCTATGTATATTAGTGCCTTTGTTTTCCCCCATAAACAAGCACTGTCTTTAAAGGAATTAGACTCTTTGCCCCCTAGATTATCTCCACTGGCCGGTGCTTCGAGGTCAAGTGTTGTTGTTTCTGTAACTGTGAGACATGATATTGTCGTATATTTCGGTCTGTGTCCCTCACCTTTGCCGCGTGTGTTTCTCCACCATATGAGAAATTCTCATGATTCCTAAGTGCTGGTGTGTAATAAGTGGGCAGGTTGGGGTTAAGCTTAAAAGTGTAGCTCCTGTTAGCATTCAAGTACTATGCCTCCTCAACCTGGTAAGAACCTTCATGGTTTGGTCCTTCTTCAAGACTCTTCTTCTTCCTTCATCTCCCCGCTCCCACTTCACGCGGCGTGATGATTCTTCTTTCATTGCTTCCTAATTTGTTCATTACTGCATCCAGCTTTACTTCGATGGCAGTCATACAGTTAAGCTCAATCAAACCACTTCCCCGCTCCGTCGGCCGCCTCCTACAAACTTTAGATTTAGAGCCTTGTAATTGCATTCGGGCAAGGTCTTCAATCAATCGCCTCGCCTCCTCTCGCACTTCTTCTTAAAGGCCCTTCACAAGAGGATGCATCAATTACACCCTGGGGAGGGTATAATTTATAGCATGATAATATATCCATTCCGAGTGGTCGATCTATTCCATGCATGTGGCATCTTTTTAATAATTCGAATCTCCCATGTATCAGAGACTCTCATCTTCCTCACTAAGACAATTATTTCTCCTCTTCTCGTAAGCGAACTAGTGAAAAACTGGGCCATATGCCCAACAATCCTTCCCGCCTATTTACCGATCCCACGGCAATGAATCAAACCATGTCGCAAACTACACTTCAATGAAAAAAGGGGAAGAGCCGCGTACTGACATTTTTATTTCACCTCATTCAAATCTTTGATTTGCAGTTAGGCCATCCTTTCATGAATCTTCCCATATGCCTGAAGGATGACCCGGTGTTGGTACTATTGTACCATAGTAATCAATGCTGGCTTCAGCTCAAAATTGTTGGCTTCAATTGTAGGTTGTCTCACAGCAAAGTACTCCTCTTGGATAATGGGCCTCCAAAAAACCTCCATAGTATTAAGCCTCTAATGTCTCTCTGCTTCTTCTTCTTCTTTTGGAATAGCCTGCAGTCTTTCTCTTTGATTTCCCATATTTTTGGATTCTTCACTTTTGTGATCTTCCTCAAATTCTTCACTGTTCTCTCAATTTCAGTGTCTAATGGCAACAAATCTGCTTCTGGTTTTTTTATGCATTTAAAATCTTCCTAAAATAGAAACACACTAAGATCAAATGAATTCTATGGGAGACAGTTATCTATATTTCAGTAGCTTCTTCAGCCACTGCCATTAAAACTGTTTTTGTGATTTTCTGAAATTTATAATAATAAAAAAAAATGTCCAAATTAGTAAATCCCTTTTTGGTTAGAATATTGATCTTTAAATTCATCATTCGATCCCCAGCAACAACGCAAAAAACTTGTTGAGACCAGTTTATATAGATATATATACAAATTATTAACACTATTACCAAAGGACTATTAGCTAATCTCCGGCAACAAGGCCAAAAACTTGTTGAGACCAGTTTATATAGACATATATACAAATTAATGACACTATTACCAAAGGACTATTAGTTAATCCCCGGCAACAGTGCCAAAAACTTGTTCGACCAAATCTGTATATATACAAATTTATGACACCGTTACTAAGAAATATTATCTATTCCCCGGCAACGACGCCAAAAACTTGTTGACCAGATTTCTTGTGTAGATGAAAGATTGATTTGCTCTTTTTGTAAAATGGATTCATTAAAATTTGAGCTGGTCTTGATCACCGCAAGTGCATAGATCGTACAAGTAATAAAAGTGACTATTTAAAGTCCAGATATTGTTCCTACGAGGACCGATGATAAATCTAAAGACTAATACTGACTACTCAAGATCATTACTATTTGAACTTCTTTGTTATGATGAGAGATTACTAAATAGAATTTTAACTCTAGATTCCATTCCTTAATATATATATATATATATATATATATATATATATATATATATATATATATATATATATATATATATATATATATATATATAAATTTAAATAAAAATGGGTCTGAGACTTCAGTGAAACCTGGCCCCGGATATAGATCAATGGTGATAATCAATTTCTGCATCCTATCGATTCATAGCTCGGCCATAGAATTGGAAGCGGGTTTGTCAAAGATGCATGGTAGTATATGATTTAGTTTCTCCTTAACCATACCTTTCATTGATTAAAGGTTCATATTCATTTCTAAGACATGATTCTAATCAGTTACTTGTAATTTGTTATCCTCTTTCTAAGATTTTAGTATTTTTCCTTTTCAGTACTTCATACCCAGATCTTAGGACTGGAGAATTCTTGCCCTCATAGACAGAATATTGCAAGCCTTCTCCAATTTGATTGACACCTCATCCTTCTTTTCTGATGAAAATTTCCATCTCCTTGATTAGATCTTTGCTAACACGAGATCAAAATCAATTCGTGAGAAAGAAGAGGGCCGCTGAGTTGTTAAACTTGCTGCTATTCCAACTGTACTCAGTGCAGGTAAGTTGGTGATATATTTGAGTAACCCATCAGAGTTCATTAGTTCCTTTGTATTAGTCTACCATACCCATAAAGAATATATCTATACTCTCAGGATTCTCCCTCTCTGTGCCACGTAGAGGGCCTCCTGGAAATCAGAGTAAGATACAGGACCTTGCTTGGGTACACGATACTAGTACTATGAACAAATAAATTCAAAAACAATACCAATCAAATAAATTCAAGAATTAATTAAAAATTTTCCGCAAATTTATTGCATAAAATGACTATCATCATTGACCATTCAGGAGAGAACTGACTTTCAAAGCTGGTTCACTCATATCGATGACTAAGCGATCGGAAAATTCACTTCAATCATAAACGAGGCGAAATAAATGAACTCTGAGGCAGCCCATCACTATTTAAATCGGGCAGTATTAAGAAAGATGGTTTAATAATAAATTCCGACGTAAGGCGCACTTGATTCAATACCCAAATCCATAAATCTAAAGAATACCGATTAAATCTACATTGAAACTCTGTGGAAACTAACTCTACTAAAGAAAATAAAGAAATTAAAGAAAAATAAAATGTAAGAGTGCTGACTACCAGGAACGTCCCCAGAGTTGTGGAAGCTGCATGATTGCCCTAGATGAGTCTATTTATAGACTTTGATATTGGGCCACACTTCATTAATTATTGTGTGGATCCCCAAAATTCACAGCCCAAATTGGTCACTATGTCGCGTATAGTAAGTTCTCCTTGACGAGTTTCGGTCTTTATGCGTGGGCCTCTGTCGTATCATGCAATCTTCTGTCACGACCTGTTCTCTGAGCTCTTTCTTGAATCATGTTGCGACTGACTTCGATAATGTCGTGACAAAATTTTGGTGTAGCAGTCTTGTTCTTATCGCAACAGGAATGTATTGTGTCACAACGCAAATCCCATTTTGCAACTTGGCTTCTCATGACCTCCTGTAGTGCATGCGACATTCTTTTCCTTGTCGCGATAAACATTTTCCTCTTTAGCTTGTCAACTCTGTCGCGGCCGAGTTTTCTCTATCGCAACAAGATATCTTTGAGTCCTTAGCATTTTCCGTCGTGACAGGAAACCCTTGGTCGCAACAGACTTTTCTTCTCTAATTCTTGTCGCTTACTGAGCTGTGTGTTGCAACATAGAAATCTTTGTTGCGACACATTTGCCTTGGCTAATCTCAATTCGTCTTTAATTTATGTCGTGACCTAATTTTACTCTGTCATGATAGAATTCTATTATTCCATTTCTTTTATTGTCGCGATAGAAAGTTTCTTTGTGTAAGACCAGAGAAAAAGCTAAAAATTTTAAATTTAGCTAGGAATGGCAAAATGGTAATTTTATTGGAATGGGTCATGATAAAACCTGTAATTTTTCTAGATCTCGGATAACGAAATGGACTTCACCGTTGAAATCGTCTCGCGAAATCTAGTCACCTAGAATAATTTTGTTGAATTCCGCGGCCTTCAAATTTTTCCCAAATTTCGAGGCAACTAGCGTCGAGTGGACCCCAAAAACGGGATTTTTAGAAAAATCCCGAAAAATATCAAATATTTAAAGAATGTCCATTTACGATAGATTGAATTTAGATCGGGACAAAATAAATTGTTTCGGGGCGAAATCGGACTGGGGAAGCGTGACACATGGCGCGATGTGAGCCACGTGTCTCATGTATAAATATCAAGAAAATATTTAAAATAAAAAATATCTCACAATTTGGTCTAGAACTAAACCTTAGAGAGAGAGAGAGAGAGGAGGGAGAAAAAAAAAAGAAACCTTCTTCGGCGGTTTTACGAGGTTTTGCCGGTCGGAACTCGGCAGGCCGAGAGTTAAAACGCTCTGTGGCGACTCTGACGTGGGTCTAAGATCGTAGATTTCACAAAGGTCCAAGGTTCGGATTTTCATGAAAACTTAAAAAAGAGGGTGTCCCGGGAAATCACGCTATTTGAGGTAGGGCTTTTCTCCTACTCAATTTAATTTCTGTCTAAGGGCATGTGTGTGTGTGTCCAAGGGAGGTGCTGTCCAGTTTTCCCCTTCGACCCCATGACTGTGTTTTGGCCATAACTTGGTCATCACTCATCCAAATTGAGTTATTTAAATTTAAGGTAAAAGCCCAGACTTATAGAGAGAATATATCTCCTTGAAATGGGGTATATCAAATTCCTACCCCCTTTGGACTCGAAATTCATTCAAAGTGAGCGACACGCTATGGTTGTGCGGTAGGGAATTCGGGTGGGACCTGATTGTCATTTTTCGATTGTTGGCCTCTGACCGGACTGACCATAACTAACTTTGTTAAGACTACATTTGTGGGTGTTCTTAGACTCTATGGAAAGCCCATTTAGTCAAGATTTCATCCATATTCCTGTGGAGGATAGTGGGTGATCATAACTTTGCTGAAATATATGTTTTGCACCAAGTGTGCAGGTTGCTTGGTTGTGTCGATGTGAATAGCCAGGTTTTGATATGACCATTGCATGGCATGTTATAGGCTATTGTATTGGATAGGAATTTCCATGAGTTATCCTAAGGAAGGCTGTATGACATTATTTGTTTAGTCATGGATTGATGGATGCTAATATGCTTGATACGATATCTATATATATATTGGCATGAAATATATGGAACTTATATGCTTACGATATATGTTTGCATGGTAATTGACATGAAGTACAACTGATGAGAATGGTTCATGTAGTGTGCATCATACATGTAACATGAGAAATTGCAATGACATTAGTATTGCATATACATAGGGACATCAGCATATTGGTGTGTGTACATGGGTGTGGTCATCGTCATCGGTGTTTGATGAATGGGTAGTGAGCGCTCGTACTTTGGATGGCGTCCGATAAATGACTCAACTGTTCAAAGCATAAAGTGAAATATAATTAATGTGTGTTAGTGGAACCAGAAGGGGGTCATTAATCCACTCCAGGTGGCTTTGGAACATTGGGTGTAAGGGCCAGCGGTGTGATCGAAAAGATTAGTTGCCCAAGCCAGACCTGCGGGTTATCCACGTAGACTTGAGTTGTGTGATAAGAGTTGGGATGACTGAGTTGATTGCCCATTAGCACTTGCATTAGATGCTGGTGAGCAGTGCAGGGCTCGGTATATGTCATTGGTATTATACTAATTGGTTGTCACACTTGGCATAAGCATGTGTGAGGTGGATGGTGACTCAGATGGGCATGAAGACATTCCATGCATGACATACAACATTCATATAGACATTTTCACTTGGATGTGTATGGGTTGGTTTGACCATTGTATGAGCACTTAGGTGGGGAGTAACCCTTGTAGAAGATTATCACTACTGGGCTTTGCTCACCCCATCGAGGTACCCCCCTTTCAGGTGCAAGCCAGGTGCAGGCATCTGACCCACATTCGGGACCTCACATATGAAAAAAGTCGGATGTGGCTTTGGACCATATTTTGTATATGTATATTAGAACGATCAATTTTAATATATCATTTTGTATAAGAGTGTATAATTGAACTCTTGTAAACATATCACTACATAGTTGCATGTATAAATAATGGGGTATGGTTGAATGAGGCCAGTGGTCGCTGTGACTCCTGATGACCCCAGTGGTATATTAGTGGATGGGTCATGTGATGTATTGTTATACGGGTTGTATTTTGGATAGAGCTTCCGTGCGAGGAAGACTACGTCCGATTTTTTAAATTATGGATCTCGATAAATGGGACATGATGGTTTGAGTCGGATTACGTTTGCCTTAGTTAGGAGTTAACGGGTTATAGCGGGACCCAGGGATAGAGTGTCACACTGTCCACGACTAAGATTCTGCTTTCAATTCTTTACTATGTCACAACATGAATTTCTTTGTCGCCACTCCTCTTATTTTTCTCTTCAACTTCTTGTCACAATAGAAATAATCTTTCTCACGACAAAGATTTTGTTGCTCTTAGTTGTGAATTCTGAATGTTATGTCGCGACATAACATTCTTTGTTGCGACAGGAATTCCTCCTTGAGCTGGCTTGGTTCTAAAAACTTTGTCGCAACATAAAAACACTTGTCTCAGTTGACTTATGTTGCGGTCTGCTTGATACTAAATCGCTGGCGAATTGTCTTTAATCGCGGCCGAGTTTATTTGTTAGTCTTGACTTTTTATGTTGTGACCAGAGGAAATATTGTCGCGACCACCGACTCAGTTGCTCTCTACGCCCGATTGTCGCGGCGAGTCGAGGATTGTCGTGAGTTTTCTTCGCGAATCTTCTTCAATAATGTCAGCGACCTAAAAACTCTTTGTCGCATTCATTGCTCTTCGGTTTCATTACGCTTAAGCTTTATTGCGACATTTAGTTGATGGTTGCAACATAGTTCCTTTTTCCCACTTGAATTTGTGTCGCGATATACAAAAATTATGTCGCGACAAAGACCGTTGCATTTTCCACTTTTTTTTTGCTTCTTTTCTACTTGTTTTCTCTCCTTTTTCAATTAACACCTGCAAAACACAAAGTTGGTGAATATTCTATAATTTGACATAAAAATAGATCCAAAACTGTCAAAAACATGCCAGAAAAATGAATTAAAAATATATGAGTTTAAGATTCATCAAAAACCTTCTGGTGTAAGTTAGGAATCAAGTTATTGTTTTCTACTACTTGTCATCCACAAACTGATGGTCAGACCGAGGTAGTGAATAGAACCTTGTCTACTTTGTTGAGGGCTATCATTAAAAAGAATATTAAAACATAGGAAGACTGTTTGCTAGATGTTGAGTTTGCTTCTAAATATACTATACATTCTGCCACTAAATTTTCACCTTTTAAGATTGTATATGGTTTTAATCCATTCACCCCTTTGGATTTATCTTCTTTACCTATGTCTGAACATGTTAATCTAGATGGCGAAAAGAAAGTCGAATTTGTTAAGCAGATTCATGAGAAGGCAAGACTCAACATTGAGTGAAGGACGGAACAATATGCCAAAACAAGCCAACAAAGGGGCGTCGCCAAGTTGTCTTTGAACCCGGAGATTGGGTTTGGGTGCACATTCACAAGGAAAGATTTCCCACACAAAGGCATTCCAAGTTGCTCCCTGTGGGCGATGATCCTTTTTAAGTCCTCGAGCGCATCAATGACAATGCCTACAAGCTATATTTACCCGGTGAGTATAATGTAAGTGCTACTTTTAATGTCACTAACTTGAGTCCTTTTGGTGTAAGGTGACAATTTGAGGACAAATCCTTTTCACGAGGAGGGGAATGATGGAGGCATAGCTAAGGAATGGAGTGTGGACCCACTTGAAATCCTGCGCCGGATGACACGAAATTTGGCCAAAGATTGAGAGAAGCGCAATGTTTTAATTCGAGATGCCCAAGTGGAAGAAGCTTACGTGTTCAACTCCAAAGAGGAAACAAAGATGGTCCACGTCATCAAAGTAAATCTAGATTTGGACCAAGAGCTAAGGCAGTTTTGACTTGTTGATTTGTTGCTATTTTGGATCTGATTTGGTGCTAATTTGTTGCTAAATTATTCCTGATTTGCTACTAATTTGTTCTTTATTTACGGCTGATTTGAAAACTAAGTCTTATCCTAAACTATCTAGTTTCATTTCCTTATGGACGTTTTTGGGTGTGCGTAATTTAGGAAAATAAGTTAGTTTCCTTTCTAGTTTTTGGCCTAATATTTAGTTTCCTTTATGGCCGAATTTTGTTTTGTTCTTCATATTTTTTAGGCCTATTTATACGCATGTTGTCCCTATTTTCTTCATTTTACGAATTTATAAAATTGAGAGTTTAAATTTCTCTTTGGTACTTAAAAAAACTTTTTGAACTTATTGGTTATTCTGTGGCGTTCATCAAGACTTATCAATCGGTTCATCAGGTGTGGTGATATCTATACCAGGTTCTTGCTTTCCTTACTAAACTAGCAGGTGGGAGTCATTCATCGAGTTTATTACTAGAATGATTCTTCGAGCTTAATTGATGAGTCTGCAAGTTGGCGAGTTCGTATCAAGCCTCGACCCCTAAAGATCCTCATAAAATGAGAAAAGGGGAAAAATCATATGGTTTCTAGAAACCTAGTTGAAAAAAGTCTTAAGTAGAATCTCAAAGCCCTAAAGTTGGCCAAAATATCCCTACTCCAAGACCACCCTAAAATTCGGGAGTATAGTTTGTTTAATAATAGTTTTTAGAACTTCTTTTTAAAAATTATTTTCAAAATAGATAATAATATTTTTTATTTTTTATTTAAAACACAAAACAGAAAACTTAGTTCGATGAATTATATTGTTTTTAAAAACAATGTTTTATTTTATTTTTAAAATTAATTCATGTTAATATGAAATAAAATTCAAGTATTATTAAAAACAAATGAATTTGTAACTATGTATGAGTTTTTTTTTATAATTATAACTATGCATGAGTTTTTTTTTTTTTTTTTTGAAAAGAACTATGTATGAGTTAAAAGAAAAAAAAAACTCATGCATAGTTATAATTAAAAAAAAAAAAACTCATACATAGTTACAAATTCATGCATAGTTATAATTATAAAACTTACTACAAGAGAAAAATAGTTTTAGTATTCAATTTTCTTATAAATAATTCAGATATCATTTTTTAAAATTTCTCATTAGGTAATGATTTTTATGTTTGTTTTCAAAAAATATTTTTAAATTAAAGAAAAAATTTTTTTTTTAGTATTTTAGAAAAACAAAGGAATTAGGCAACATGTTTTTTTTTTTGAAGAAAACTTATTTTTAAAATATAAGTATATGAAAAAAAGAAAAGTAATATAAACCAATTTTTATCCATAAGCTTATTATGTTAACAAGTTTATTATTTGAATTTCAAATTATTTTTCAGTCAACCCAAAGTCTTATTTAATTTGGAATTCATTTAACTAGTGAAAAAAATGAGAAAAAAATGATTTTATGTTGAAGAGAAATAGAGTTGGTGTAAATCAATATTTGTTCATAAATTTCTAGTGCGAATAACTTTATTCGTTTGAGTTTTAAATTATTTTCCAAAAAATAATTAAATACATTAATGTATTTAATATATTAAGCCTTGTTTATTTTAAAATTTATTTACCCACTAAAAACCCATAGAAAATAATAATATGTAAAGAGAAATAATTGTTATTTTCTTGCCTAAAAAAAGTGAAAAAAATCATTTACATTTGAAATAAAAATTTTATTTAAAAAAAAAATCCCAAAACATGCCCAAGTTAATAGATCTATGGAACCATAAACAACAAAGATTAAAAATTATGGTTTCAAAAAAATAGGATAATTTACTACATTATAATTAAAGTGTTTAACTCATATGATAGAATGTTCAACGTTTCAAAAAGATAAGATAATTTACTACATTATTACAATTAAATTAAAGTGTTTAGCTAAAAAGAATTCCAGGTGGTTGATTTTTAAATGTTGAATGATAGAACTTAAAAGACATTCATTTGAATTTTGGATTAAAATACTATTTTTCAAAAAAAAAAATACAAAATTAGTTTTGATTTCAAGCTATTGCTCAATCTAATGCGTTTGGACCATGTAGGCAGCAGTAGGATAATGTTCTTTGTGCGTGGACAACGAGCTTCATCAAATTTTTAAGCCATTGCCGTTGTATGCTTGAGCAATCGGTTTCGCGTCTATAGAAACCAATTACATTGTGAACAACGGCTTCCTGTACAAAATTTCAATTGTCGTTATCGAGGCAATGACATTATCAGTATTAAAATTTTGCAAAACCTTCTTCCTTCCTCATTTCTCCCATTTCTCTCATGTTCTTCACCTGCTCCTTTGCTGCCAACGACTGATTAGGGCTTGGAGATGAAGTGATTTATGCTTCATATTTTCTCTTCTAGTACTCCATTCAACTTCGCAGCAGGTAACCCTCCTACATTAGATTGTTATTTGTTGAAAATTTCTTCCATTACTACTTTTGTTGGTGTGTTTTGTTGATAATGTGGTGATAAATTGATGGGTTTAATTCCCATTTTAATCTGTGGTGATAATTTTTTGTTGGTGTGGTGTGTTTTGTTGATAATGTGATGATTAAATGTGTATTTTCTTGATAAACAAACATATGGAAGCTAAGGCCTTATTTGGTAGCTGTTTTTTAGGTCACTTTTTTTTTTTTTTAATTTCTAGGTTGTACTATTTGGAATTTTATCCCCTCTGGATATTGATCATAAGGTTTTATATGAGTAGAAAAAAAAGCATAAATTAAAGGTTTTATATGGTGTGTTTCTTGATTGTATTCTTGGGTATTGATTGTTCTGATTTTAAGCCTCTGCAATTTCATATTTGCATAGAGCATCAAATAAAGACCTTATCAAGCCTACCACCAGCTTTCCCAAACACACTCTACAATATCTTGATTGTCTACGAGATTACATATTATTTTGAGCATAGAAATTTTACCTGTTCATTAATACTCCCCTTAAGTTGATTTAATAGATTCCAATCTGCTAGTGCTTGATGTTTCCCAGCCTTTGAAGTTGTCTGAAAGATGCAAGCAATTTGAGTTTGTTATGCATATAGCTCTAGTCCTACCTTGTATTCAGTTTTACACGCTATATTAATTTGGCTCTACCTCAACCGTTTTGAAATTTGTTTTTTATTTTGAAAAACAAGGAGAACACTTTTGATTCCTTTTCCTTTTTGGTTTGAAAAACATGTGGTTCTTTTTTCTTTTTGTAATATGTCGCATAGGTATAAAAAAGCTTTTATATAATTAAAATAGGATATCTTCATAAATAAATAAATTTATTAAAAAATATATAAATACATATAAAAAATTTATATTAGTAAAACCTAAAATAACTATTTTTATGATTATACAAAATTAAAAAATATTTATTGAAATTTGAATACATGAATAAACATATATAAATATTTATATTTATAAAAATATTAATAATTATTTTTACGGATATAAAAATATTAAATCTTAAGTGTTCTGGATTTTCTAGTAGTTAACCTTTTACGGTTTTGGATAATTATAACATAATTATCATAATATTATTTAATGGTTAATGAAATAATTAGATTTTGGGCTAGTTTAACAGTGCTTCTTAGAAGTGTTTCGAGACCTAAAAACACTTTTAAGTGTTTTTAAGACAAAAAAAAAGGCATCTGGTAATATTTTCAAAAGCGCTTTTGAAAGTTCAAAAAAACAGTTGGAGTGTTTTTTTAGAAGAACTTGTGAGGTGTTCTATTAAAAAAACACTTTAATAAACGGTTGTATTCCTAAACTATTGACCAGAATCTATAGAGTTTGAGCAAACAAATTATTTCTTGGGTTGTGTTTTACTTTACCACAAACCCACATGGCCTAATCTCCAAGTATATATAATATTTGGTGGTCAGTGGAATGTTTCTGAAGGCACACCAAGTGATTCAATCAATTAATCAATTGTTATTGTATTTGTATATCTACTGTATGCCTTCCCATATTCACCTTAGCATCCATAAATGTAGTTTAAATGATAAGGATAATGACCTCTCATATTATTTAACTTATTGAGACCATTTTGTATAGGTCAATTATGTCTGTTTTCACTATTCTCGTGATATGTTATTACAATGGAAATATAGTGAGGACTAAAACATATGTCAAATATGTCAGGAACAAAGCTGTCATTATGCCTTTGGATGTACCGGTTAATTGCACGTTTGAACAGTTGGGTGATATGATATACTCAAGGACAACCATTGACAAACAAAGGTTCAAATTAGTCCTCAATTGTAAGTATCCCCTAATCAGTGGAAATAGGTTCCTCCCTTTTTCTAATATGGGATGATAGTAGTGTTTACCGAATGTTGAACTTGGTTAACACAACTGGCATGGAGAAAATTGAATTGTATATTGAGGTTATTCGAGTCAAGCCACAAGTGAATCAATCTATGAGTGGCTATGTAGATTTATTGGTTCGAGAAAATGATAATGTTGTAAAATTTGACTATGGTTGTTGGCCTAATAGCCGTCCAGCACTAGATACTGACAGATGTGGAGTTTATGGAGATGATAAAGACTATGAAGATGAAGAAGCTAATAATTAATCTGATGAAGATGTTGATGATGAATCTAATGGAGACTTAGATGTTCAAGCTAATGGACATGTATCATCCTTCCATACTTTGAACCAAATTTTAGAGAATGAGCAAGGGATATATGTCTCTACACATACAACATCTTGTGATGTATCAAATAACTCAAATGCTAAAGGAAGCTTGGATGAGTCATCACTTGTTAGGTATAAACACCACCACATCACCTCAATTTGAACATGTTGAAAACTTTGGTAAATGTTATTTCAAGTGGAGTGGACTCCATGGATTTGGAAGCATACTACGGATACTTTCGAGTGAAGAATTTGTAGCTATTTAAGTTTTTCCATTTAAAATACGTTTCTTGAGTTTGTAAAGATTTACTCAATTAAAGCACACTAAGAGTTTGTGGTTGTTGGATCCTACAAAAAATTGTTAGTTTTAAGATGTAAGAAGACAGAAGAATGTCAACGTCCATGAAAGCTTTGTACCATGCTTGTGAAAGATACTTGTTTATTTGTTATCAACAAATATAAAGGGCCACATACTTGTGTCAATCCTTGCTTGAATCGAGACCATCATCAATTGGACTCAAACTTGGTTGTTGCTGATATATCAAGGCAATTATTAAGGCACAATTCACTTTGTTTGTAGTTGCTATTCAAGCAAGTGTGATAGAGAAATGGGCATATGACATTTCATACAAAAAGGCGTCGAATGGAAAGCCTAAAGCACTTAGACATTTATTTGGTGACTTTTCTTAATCATATACAGAGCTACCACATTTGTTCTTAGCCTTAGAGCAAGCAAATCCTGAATGTGTTGTAATTTGGAAAACATTTGATAATTGTCACGCCCCGATCGGCCCGACCAGGTGGATCCGAGTAGAAGTCGAGGCGCAGTCATATCTATACTATCTTTGTCTTTATCTTTGTCTTTTGGGACTCTTGTGTTTATTCTTTCTCGGAAATTTGTACTGTACTTGTGGGTATACAAATAATTTACATGAAAAATCATTTATATACAAGAACTACCACCGAAATTGGTGTCCATCACAATCTATACACATATACACAAGAGTCCCTTTACTTGTACTATTACAATTTGCCTGTTACAAAACTTCGAGGAAGTGCGGGCGGCAACGTGAGCACACTATCTGCGAGTCGGCTTGCTTTCTTGTGTGGAATGTCACATCCTCTATCCTTGTCTTCGGCCTCACACGGATTGAACACCGTGCTAAACTGCAGCAGGTGAGACATAAGCATGGAATGACCACCAATGGCGTATCCTGAAGCTTATGTATCATTATATATGTCAACATATTTCGTAATTCTTATCATCTTTTATATTCCTATTGCATGTCAGTCTTTTTTCTATTACATGTTCTATGTCTTTGCTTTATCCTTTATTTATACTTTTTTAAATATTCTATTTGATTACTTTACATATTCCTATACTTATCATGTCTCTAGTCTATATCTTTTCATCTTTGGATTTATAGTTTAATTACATTCTTCACTTTCATACTTGTACTATTGTATACTTTCCTGTTATATGTGTTCATCTTGTACTTTTCCTATCCTGTTATCCTGTACTATTCCTATACTTCATATACATTTGTACTATTGTATTCCTTATCTATCACAATACTTTGCTTATTTTTTGTCACTTGCTTATATCGTATACTTGATCTATTTCATCTTATTTCTTGTATCATGTTCTTTGCAAGTTTCACAATAACTCATGTCTCGTATACTTTCATATAACCTATCTTATACTATCACATGCGTTTATCTACATTCTTATACTTTTCATATCTTTGTTCTTTCATATGTCTTTTACTGTCTCTAGTCTTTTCATTGTAAGTCATGTCTCTATTCTATGTCTTTGGCATATGTTATATCTATACTTTTCATACATACATATTCATACTTGTACTATAATGCATTCATATTCTATCTATCATCTACTTTGTGCTTTCATATACTTTCATTTACTTTTCTTGAGTTCATATACTTATTTTCATATCAAGTTATCTTTGTATTTCTTGTTCTTATGCTTTATCTATACTTTCATCATATAGCGGTGTTGTACTTCCACATATCATGTCATTTCCTTTTAGGATTCATGTACTGCGATTACCTTAGAGAGACGGATCGGGGAAACTATGTGTACAGAAGGTACTATCCTTTTATGCGAGGCGGTGATCTCTGTCGGAATTAATTCGAAGGGGCATCATCTTTGTGCGAGACGTGACCTATGTCATATGCTATCGGTACCCGAAGGTACTATCCTTTGTATGAGGGCGGTGATCTGCATCTGATAATGGCCTTGAGGCCACGATCAAACGGGATCTATGTCATCGACTGAAGCGGGGCCTCGATATGCAAATACATGAATATCTTTGCGACAAGCTGTATCTTCCCACTATAGGCATGCCTATCTATCCCTCTACCAGGTCCTAAACGGACAATCGACTTTATTACATTTCTATACATATTTCATAAGCATGAATAACTATTGTTATCATAATTGTATATATATATCTTATCATTACTTTTCTGTATTAATTCTCATATACGTAGTTTTTCATATTACAGTTCTGTATATCTATATGTACATATAGCCATATCTCTTTATATCATTATACATTTCTATCATGAGTTAGTATTCTTGTACTACATATTCTATCATGTAGGCACATAATTCCACATTTTATATATGTACTTATCATTTATGAAAATGTTCTCGACCTCTACGCTTTGTCATCTTTTACTTATCTCCATTGTTCTTATCATTTATGCCTTTTTCTACCATGTGTTCCTAGCATGTTCCATCTTATTCCTTCCGGTATGTCTATCTTATCATTCTATCATTTACGTATTCCTGTCATGTCTTTATCTATTCATATACTTTCTATATATTTCTATCATGTTCCATCTATTCGTTCATGTATGACAATCATATGTTCACAACATATAATCTTATATTCATATGTGCCTATCATTCGTGTACTTTAGACTATCATATCTTATGACATGTTCTATCCTATCTTATCATATCTTATGACTTATACCTATCATATTTTCATGTTTTCTTCCAGACACATCTATCATGTGCATTTTCTTTATTTTCCTTGTTTCATGGCTATTACATATAGAACTTCATATTTTATATAATTATGATGTGTATGAAATCACCTCATTCATATATTCTTATTCCTCTATGTAATCTATTTTACTTAGGAATTGGAATCAATCGATCGGATCATCATGAGCCAAAGTTATAGCATTTCCTTGCCAACTAGTCATTCTGGAAGATTTTCTAGTGACAGTTTGGACCTCATTTTACAGGGTCTTAACTTCATATTTTGACACTATGTCATATACTCATTTAAAGCTAAGGTGCTAGGGTTCTATTCCAAATGGAATCACCCAATTGAACAGGAACTCAGGGTTACGATCGAAACAGCCGGGTTTCTCTATGTTCAACACTTTGAAACCAGAATTTGGTTTGCACATGGTCCCTTCGAGTGGATTTTGAGCAACTTAGAGTCATAATTTGACGATGTCTATTTCCTATGGATGGTTCTCCTTGAAGTCTATTTTAATTGGCCACTTGAATTACTCAAATCAGATGAAATACGTGCAGTTGCTGGCCCGAAATAAGAAAACTGGTCAAAATTGGAAAGCGAGTGAGGGGGTGTACCGGGTACATGTTGACTTGTACCGGTATCGATTACGGAAGGGTGTATGCAGTACATGTTCAGTTGTACCAGTACATGTGACGCCAGAAAATGCCCGGTGTGTGTATTTTTGTTCCATATTTCCATATTTTCTTGCAGATCAACGCATACTCATAAACACCTCCAGAAGCCGTTCAAATTCATCTTATAACCTCAATTTCTTAACTCCTTTAACAATACTTCTCTTATTTAAAATCCTTCATGAATTACTCTCAACCCACTCTAATATGGGTTATAGTCTATATACATAACCCTAACATGTAAATTAGTTAGGGTTTGTTCTAAACCCTAACTCATTACTTGCCATTGAACTATGAATCGACCTCGAAAGGAGGATTTCATGTGCTCTGTCCTATTCAAGGTTTTACGAGATTACTTTTAAGAATTCTAGGGTTAAGGAAGAATCTGGCAACAAAACCACAGTTTTAGGGCCCGACTAACCACAATTGTATGGAAAACAATTCCAAGCTTTAAAAGCCCATGTAGTTCCATACCTTAATTTGGCTTTGCTTGCTCTTACCTCTTCCTCTTCTTCTTCTTCTCTCCTTTTGCTCTTCCCCTCTCTCTACGTTTTCTCTCCCACTCAATTAGGACAGAATTTGGTCTTAAATCAGTGTTTAGTTAGGCCATGTTTGGCGCTGGAAATAAAACACTAATTTCAACTTAAGTTTTCGCCAATTGCGTTTGGTCCCCATTTCTCTTTTATCTCTATTACCATAACTTTCTATATTTAAATCTAATTATCTCTTCGTCTTATAGTAACTTGAAGTTACCAGTGGTAAAATTCGTATTTACCCTTGGCTTTATTATAAATTAGGGTCTTTGTTTTATTTTAGAAATTCATATTTAAAACTTAATATCACACTGCTTGAAGTCGAAAGCATTAGGGTATATTTCGAGAATATTACAATAATAATATGGCTTATTTGAGATATTCAGCGAGTGATTACGGTCATTCAAGTCATCTATTGAAGGTTCGAGCGTTGTCATCATCTTAAACCAGTGATGGTCTGGCGTTTGTATAGGAAGTATAAAGGCAAGTTATTGATTGTTATGGGGTGTAATGGAAATAATCAATGGTTTCCATTAGCATTTGCTATTAAAGAAGGTGAGAATATTGATAGTTGGGGATGGTTTTAACACCCCAAAGTTAACCCTAGTAGTTTAATGCATGATTAAAGGATTATTAATGCAAAAAAAAAAAAGGCATAAATGGAATTAATTTCAAAGACCAAGGGTAGAATGATAATTTTGTCAAGTGAGGACATAGTGGGATAGATTATTAAGAATGTGGGTGAAGGTTGAGATAGACAAATGAATTATATGTTATGGGGGACGAATAAGAAAATGGGAGTGAACCAATGGGAATGGGACACTTGCCCCATTCTAGAACACTTTAGAAATATTAAGTTAATTGGAGAAACCTTATTCCCATGGGCATGGCTTGATAGAGGAAAAAATGGAGGAAAAAAGAAAAAGAGAAAAGAGAAAAATGAAGAAAATGGGGAAGAAAAACTGGTCCTTGCTAGGGTTGGTTTACCATGGCGTTTCAGCACAACGTTCGAGTTTGCGAGGAGCGAGAGGAGGAGTGAAGAAGGAAATGAGAGTTAGAACTGAGGTGTGGCAAAGAAATAGGTACAGGACTCACTTAAAAGATGTCGGTCATTGTGGTTTGTGTTGTTGGTAATTGTTCTTTGGTTGTGAGTCGCTTAATTGAGGGTTTAGTATAAAAGGAAATGTTGGGGTTTAGGAGAGATCTTTGTCAATTCACTTCGCCTAAGTGAATTGACAGGCGCATGCTTGGCTAAAGTACTCGATTTAGGAAATTCTAGTTTGAGAGAAGCACCCAAGACATGTGACTACATTTTCGAAGAGCATAAGCGGAAAGTGCAATTTTAGAAAAATGGTAAATGGTAATTTCGTCAAATCCGAAATTTTAGATACCGGATGTGAAACGAACTATTTATTGGAATCGTGCCGCGGAAATCCTAGCCCCACTGCGTCGAATTTTGTCGGGTCACGAGATAGTGGAATTCGCGTTTTATTGCGGGTGTCAGTGCGTATGACGGTTTTGTGTGAGAGACGTGTGTGTGACAAAAGTCGCTTATTACGTATGCTATCTTGTGCTATGTTGCGTGATTAGTGAGAGAATGGAGATGAATAGGCTTGGGTGGCCAGAGTGTCAATCTTGCTAAGTCAAATAGTTAAATGAAGGGACAATGAGGGAATTAAATTAAAAGATTAAAATAAAGACAAAAAGGGACTTCATCTTCTCCATTTGGAGAAAACGTGCAATAGAGGGTGAGAACCAATTTTAGAAAGAAAATCACGACTTACTACAGGTTCTGGCGATTCGGACCGTCGGTTCTCTTGGACGAGAAGCAAAGTTGTTCTGCTGACAAGGGCCTACGCATAGGCCGCAGATTTGTGGAGTTCAACAACTCAAAGAGGTAGGGGATCTTTTCACCTTGCTTTGTGCTGGTAGAGCCATTTTAATGGATGAGGATTTGTTGGCTGAATGGCCTTGATTTGTCTGAATGTTGGCCCAGTGAAGGAAATCCCTAAGTGTGGCCGTGAACAGTGCCGACCCTAAGGTTTCACTGTTCAAGTGATTTGTTGTGTGATCTTTGTGTTGTTAGGTGATTCAAAATGAATTGCTTGGATTGTTATTAGCCCATGTGAGCTAATTTTGGTGTTATTGATTGTAAATTGAATAACATGAATTGTGTGAATGAATTTTGTTAACATATACATGTAAAATATATTAGCATGGATATTTTGGAAATGGCATAATGCGTCGTATGCGCGGCGTACTAGAGAGCGATAGGTGTGAGTGCAAGACATGAAAATGAAAGAAAAATTAGCGGTTGTGAAAGGAATTTAGGAAGATTTTCGAAGAATTGCCTTAGAAATTAGTCAACCAGTTCATCTCGGAGGCGGGCCCGGCGTTGAAAAATGATCCAGCAATTCGCCTCGGAGGTGGTCAAATATATTTCTGAAACTAGAGTAGTGTGTTTCGAGAACAAAAAAGCTTTTGTTTTGAAAACTTTATTTTAACTCACACATTTGGCTTAGGCATGTGAAGTCGGTGAGGACACGTCGTAGGATTAGGCGTGTAGACATTAGTAGGATCATGTATTTGTTTGAGTGTGATTGGTTGTCATGACATGTGCACTTATGTGGGGAGTAACCCATGTAGGAGATTATCACTCTTTGGGCTTTGCTCTGCAATGAGGATCATTATTTAATTCACGGGAGACCTGAAGGGCCTTTCACCTAGAGGCGTTTTAGAAAGAAAGAAAACGGATTGTGGCTTTGGTATTCATTTTGTATGACATGTATTAAAACTCTAAATTTTGATATTTGTTTTGGTTAAGAGTAATGTAATAACTCTTGAACTATTGTTATATAGTTGATGTATTCTTGATGAGTATTGATGTGTGGGGCCAAGTGGTCGTTTTTACTCATGTACATGTCTCATGATATGAGACACAGATATTCCGCAGGTTGACGGGTGGTCAACGAGACACCCCGGGATTGGGGCGTCACAAGCCTAAATTATTAATATGACTTAAGGACCCTTAAATTTAGGTCTAAAGACCAGTTACTGGTTTTGTTTTAAAAACATAGTAGTCCCGATTGTTTAGGACATATCTTGAGTTTTGGTGCTCCAAATTAGATTATTCCAACTTGAGACGAACCGTTAGCACCGTAGCTTCAAATGACTAGAAGGAACCAGTGTCAAATTATGGAGTTAAGACCCTTGAAATCGAGTCTCACAGTCTGGTTACCAGTGTAAACTAGGCAAACAGACCAGTTTGGAATTAAAATGTCATAACTTAAGTTTGGATTATTCAACTGGAATGATTCCAATTTCTGAGTAAAATAGATTCATAGAGAAACAATGTGTATGAAGGAAGCGTGTTGAGATTTCGAACTTATTGTACCTAGAAAATAAGTAAAGTCGAACCTTGTTTTGGGAAATGATTTTCATGTCCTTTCCTATAGGATTTTAAGACATCCAAATGTCTCTTATATACTCCTAAAGTATTAGTGGAGATGGTATTGTATGAAAATAAGTCAATATAACTTAGCTAAGTGAGATAAAGAAATTGACCTAAAAGTTATATGATTAAATAATATGGAATAAATAGAATGGAATAATAAAGGACATGAATTCTAGCCATGTGAAGAAAAGATAATACATGTATAGTTGCTATATAAAGAAGCATAGAATACATTTATATGATAATAAGAGATATGTGAAAGTACTCTTTATGAAGATGAGAATAATGGATAGTGAATATTTCATATGCATACATGATAACAATAGTTATTCATGTATATGAGATATGTACTAAAAACGTAATAAAATTGATTGTTTACTTATGGCCAGATAGATGGATAGATGGGCATGCCTATTAGGGATACAGTTGCTGCAGCATACAAATATAGTTGGCCTTATTTGGGTTGATGACATGGACCTCGTTTGGGTCATTACAGCGGGCCCATTCAAGTCATACAGTAAAGCACATATAGAGATCACTATCTCATACAGTGATAGTACCATCGGGTACATATAGTTCTTTCCCATATCCACTTCTTTGGAATATGCATGCATGAAATATGTAAAAAGAGATAAAGCAATATTGATAAATGAAACATGTAAAAAGAGATAAAGCGATATTGATAAATGAAATATGAATCATAAACATATGAAGTAATTTGTAAAATATAATGGAAATATAAAATACATAAATAGTCATTAATACTATGACCAAAATGATATGGGGTCGATAGATAAAACACAGGGAAGTTAGCATAGCACATTAGATTAACATAAACAATTAAATTATTTAGTTGTAGTAAGTTCATGAATTATTGTAACTTATAAGTTTATATGATTATATATATATATATATATATATATATATATATATATATATATATATATATATATATATATATATATATATATATATATATATATATATATATATATAATCATATAAACTTGTAAGTTCTAATAATTCATAGCATAACAAATTGCATGAGTATTAGAATGTGATGATCATGGTTGAGTGATATAATCTATGCGTGAGATCCTCACTAAGCTTTATGCTTATACGGGTGTTTATCTAGTGTAGGTACGAGGCGGCTAGAGAACAGGACATTCCACATCAACATCAAGGGTCATCTCAGCGATAGGTGCTCACTTGCAGTGTTTCTATTTAACGTGTTACTATGAGCAATATGTTGTATATAAACTTTTGGGTATAACGAAAAGGATTTGTAAATAATATGTAAGTGATATTTTGAATGTCTCAAATAGTGGGGTATGATAGTATGGTTTTGTAATATATGTTAAATTATATGATTATATTTTAAGGAATGTTTTAGAACTGTTCAGTTAATCAGGTTTAAAGTCTACAATTTTGTGACACCCTTTCCTAACACATAGGTGCCAGGTTAGGGTGTTACAATGGACCTAACATCATGTCGGAGAAAGCGAGTAACTTCGACGGACGGGGACTTGTGTTATCGCGCCCCAAATCGGGTGTCGTTGACAACTGTCAACACCCGAATACCATGTCTCATATTATGAGACCTATACATGAGTAAAAATGGCCACTTGGGCCCATACATCAATACTCATAAAAAATACATTAACTATATTACAATAGTTCAAGAGTTATTACATTACTCTTAATCAAAACATATATCAAAAGTTAGAGTTCTAATACATGTTTTACAAGGAAAATGCCAAAGCCAATAATCCCGCTTCTTCTAAACGCGTCTCTGGGCTGAGCGCCCGGCCATCCCGTACACTCCCTATACCCAAAATAGTCGATCCCTCTCGACTGCAGGCAATGCCCAAAGAGTGATAATCTCCTACATGGGTTACTCCCCACCTAAGTGCACATGTTATGGCAAACAAACACACTCAAGCAAATACATGATCCTACTTGAATGTCTACATGCCCAATCCCGTGTCTCGAGTCCTCACCGACTCCCTCACACATGCCTAAGCCAAATGCGAGAAAAACATCGTTTTCAAAACAAAAGTTTTTGTGGTTCTTGAAACACACCACCGGTTCAGAAATATACCGATCAACCTTCCGAGGCGCAATTGCCGGATCATTTTTCCGAACAAATACGGGTCCGCCCGAGATGAACCGTTGACTACTTCAAGGCAATTCTCTAAAAATCTTCCTTGAAATTCCTTTCACAACCATTTCACTTTTCTTTTCATTTTCTCGTGTCATGCACTCACACCTATCATTCTGTGAGCGCCTCAAGATAATAATGCATTATACCATTTCCAAAACAATTGATGCTAATATATTTTACATGTATATTAACAAAATTAATTCACATACTAATCACATAATTCATGTTGTCTAATTCTACAATCACTAACACCAAAATTAGCTCGCATTGGTTAATAACAACTAAACAATTCATTTTGAATCACCCAACAACACAAAATCAAACAACAAATCACGTGAACATTTGAACCTTGTGCCTCAGACTGCTCACGCCTACGCAATGTGGATTTTCTCTTTACTCTGCTCAAAGATTTTGAAACCGAAAAACACCTGGCCATCCGCCAACAAACTTCATCCATTAAAATGGCTCTTAACCTAAAGAATGCCAGCAGAAAAGATCCCTACCTCGAGTCGTTTAACTCCACAAACCCAAGTGTCACACGTACTCACAAGGCAGGAATAACTTCGCTTTCGTCAAGAGAACCACTATCCAACGCCGGAAATCTACAGGTGTTCACTCTTTCTCCCTAAAACCGGGTTCGCCCTCACCCGCACGCTTCAAAGAGTCCATCGAGAAGAAGACTTTTCTTCTTTCGCCTTATTCACTTACTCTTTAACTTAATTCCCATTGTTTTTACTGATACATATACTTAACGCAAGCCTATTCATCTCCATCATTCACTAATCACGCAACACGCACATGCATATGTGAGTGCTACTTTTATCACATCAGCACGCCTTTCATTAAAGTTATACTAAGACTGACAACTGGTGTCTCAAACGTGAAATTCGACCGGCCTCTAATTCACGAAATTGGCTGATACCTAGATTTTACGAGACGATTCCAACTATAGTTCGCTTTGTCATCCGATATCTTAAAAAATTCGCATTAATCGAAATTATTTATTTTATTTTTTCGTAAAATTAGAATTTTCTTGGGTTTTACAAGTGATCCTCATCTTAGTTGGGTTGTATCATCTGCCTATCACAGGATTTGCATGCATCGTCTTGCAAGCAATTTTATGACCCACTTCAAAGATAAACTCTCAAGAATTCGCATGCAGAATAACTTAGCGAATTACACAATGCAAATTCACTGTGACATATTACAATCGAGAATTAATTGGCACAACAATGGTTAGAGGCAATCCCTCTTGAGTTATGGGAACTTTCACATGATGGAGGTCAAAGATATGGGATAATGACTACCAACATGTCCGAGGTATTTAATAGTGTTCTTATAGGAGCTCGTAACTTACCAATCACTGCATTAGTTCAGTTAACATTTTTCCGCCTTAATAGTTGCTTTGTTGCAAGAAGGGAACAAGGTCATAATAGATTGGCATCTGATGAGCAGTACACTCCTTGTGTTGATGCTCAGATTAAGGCCCATGTGGTTAAGGCTGGAACAATGGAAATTGTTCTTTACGATCACATCGAGGGACAATTTCATGTCAAGTCAAGAAGTAGTTGAACATAGCACCTCAACTTACATCGATGTGTTGATTTTCGATTATTTGTTCAAGGCTACTACACTACGCAATCGTACTATGATACTTGGGCAAACTTGTTTCATCCCATATTTAATGAAGATGAGTGGCCTCTTTATGATAGTCCTACGATCAGACTCTCCCGAAGCATGAAACGCATAGCGTGGGACGCCCTAAATCAACCCAAGGTTTGCATACCGAACGGACGCGAGAGGGAAACTACTATCGGCATGTGGGTCAGGTAAACAACTGGTCACAATCGTCATTTCGTAAGAGTAGAAATCAAGTTCGTTGAAAGATGCGGCAACTCATGTTCTTTTTTTTTTTTTTTGTAAGGCAATTCGGGCCTTCCGTCATGTTCGTATCGCTTAGATAAGACTTATGTACGAATGTGTATTTCTTAGATTATAAAAGACTTGTGTACCTTATATAACCTTGTTCATTGCCCTAGTAATTAGTAATTGCATTCATGACTATGATACTAATAACTCAATGTTTTTTGTTAATAATTTTACTATCTTCGTGTTATCTGTTACGTATGCATGCCTGTAGGGCTTCTATGATGCAAACTCTTCAAATCCATCCGTCTCGGGTATCAGAGGACAAACATGTACACTTAGTAGATACAGAGCAGATATGTATTTCATTAAATATCAAATACTATTACATATTGTAACATGTAATTTATATATAATCAATTATAAAATAAACGACTTCTTTACTTGTAGTTCCAGGAAGTACTCCACCCTCACCAACAGATGAAAGCCTTCATCAGTATGTGGAGGATGGATCTACGTATTGGTCCATACGTGATCCGCGCGGGATTCTATGGTATATACCGCTTAGGCCACATCATGATCAATTGGCCACTTATCACTAGTCTCGTTGAGAGATGGCGCCGAGATGACATTAATGCTTGGCGTACCCGTAAGAGAGACGACGAGCACATTACGATGTTGTTATCATCCTCGGGTCTCGTGATCCACCTGACCGCCAGCTGGTCAGGACATGTGTGTTCACGCATGAGTCAGGTGGAGTTGCTCGCGGTCACCCCACCCGCTGATGCTCTCAAAGGATCCGCTATCTCCATATGGTGGTTATGTGACTAGTTATCCACCCCAGCACCTAAAGCTTATGAGGTCACTTTAAAGCAGAGTGCGCGTGGTTTCATCTTAGCACTGATGAGATCCTTCTTGTTTACGGACAAAAAGGGAGTGCATGTGCATCTGCGCTTTCTCCCACTGCTATGAGATTTGAAGCAGACTGCGGCTAATAGTTGGGGTGGTGCAATACTAGCACAGTTATATCAAGAGTTATGTCGAGCCAGCTTGGATCGTAGACGAGGTATTAACGGTTGTATTACATTGTTACAAGTATCCATAACTTTATTTTATTACACACACATTCATATACACAACACATCATTAGTTTGCTTACTTGTTGTTAATTTTGTATTCAGCTATGGTCTTGGGAGACTTTACTGGGCGACCCATTTTAGGAGACCAACAAAGATATCCAAGACCCTAGTCGCTTCTCATGCCTTTTACATGATGATGACGTCGATGTCGCCGATGGAGACAAATGAATGAGGTCGCCCACAATGGATTACTCCGCTGAGCTCACACTCCAGCCGAGCCGTGCTTCCATTAAAGGTAGGTGAAGAGTACTCCTCGACATAAGTGCATAACCCATCCGATGTACTCCTTCTATACCGAGATCGCCTAGATGCAATAAACTCTTAATCGTGCAATGGGTATATGTAAAAGTATATGGTCTTATAGTAATTTCATTCATATTCACATAAACATTTTCATCGATGTCGGGTTAATGTTTAGGTCTTGCGGGCAAACATAAGTCGAAGAGTTGGTACCTTCAAATTTTTACCGATATCTCGCCGTTTTATCTGATCAGTGATGATCCGCTTACAAATGTCACCGCTTATATGTTTTAGACCGCTGAAAGTGGCATCGTCGAGATAGTCTTACTCGCTTTTGATACAAAGAAGAGATACCCATCTGCTTCCATGATAACAACTCTGACAGTAGTGGATGCACGGACGACTCGTAGAGATCACGTATGTATCATGCCCATACATTGCCTTATGAATGGTATGGGAAGATCATCACCGCACTCTCACGCGGTACATGGACTTCCATGATCCACATATGCAGCGGGTATTGTCAGATATTAATGACGCTTTATGACACCACCACTCCATAGGGATGATATGAGGTTCCATACTGCAGCCAATACTACTCAGGTTTTGGTAAGTTAGAGTCCTGTGTTTCTAAAGTGTTTTTCAAATATGAATCAATAGATTATGTATTTATAATTGTTTGGTTGGTTCTTTTAGATATTTGTCATGGTTGACATTAGGGGTGTTCATAAATTGTAAAAAATCGTCCAAACCGCCTAAACCGAACCGAAATCGCGGTTTTCAAAATTCATACGTTTGGATTGGTTTGAAATTTTTGAAAAGCGGAAGCACATCGGACCGAGTTTGCAGTTTAAATTGGCCCGTGGAGCCGGCAGGTGAGCCGTTATTTAATATATATATTCAGCAATCTGCATATAGATAAGCAATAGATATATTCTGGCCGACCACGTATTTTCTCCATTAGGCTATTATTGACCCGTATTGTATTATATTGATATTGACTCATGCTGTTTTATTAAAAACTTTTAAGCTGGGATTCTTACATTATATATATATATATATATATATATATATATATATATATATATATATATATATATATATATATATATATATATATATATATATATCTTCTTTAAGTCTGCTTTATTTTTTGTCATCTTCACGCACGGCTAGAAGCTCACCACAGCAATGATCCAGCATCAAAATCAATCTCCAACTGTCCCACTCATCTGCAAATCTCCTATAACCCAGCCATCTACATTCTTCTCTTAAACCTCCATTGTTCCCTGCATTTATAATCTCACCTCTTGTAAGTGAAACTTCTGTGTTATTTTTTAAATTATGTTTTTTTTTTCATTTTTCTTGTAGATTTGTATTTGAACTAGGTAATGAAAGAATTCATCGCCTCTTATGGGTCCTTAAATTCGATTTCCTAATTTATTTTAATTCCTGTCTTTGTGGGTCGTGTAAACTCATGTTGAAAAAAATTACATACAACATGCTACTCTTTTCAGTCAAGTTTGGAATTTATTGACTTTTTTTCAGCGTCGAATTTATTGACTTTTTTCCACATCTCGCGAAATTCAAATTAAATGTATATAAGGAAAATAAAATTTTATTTTATTTTTATGTCATCTAAAAAATATTATTTAGAGTTATTCTCGGAGAAGCTAAATGTGGATGTTACCATATAGACCATAAATATTAATTCAAAGTCTAAAGTATTAAACTTAATAAAAAAATTCGCCTTAAATAAATTTTTAATTCTATTTATGATATAGTACTTTCTATATTTACCTTAATAATATAGCTTTTACAATGCCTATCAATTGTGATGATAGAAATAAATTGAATTAAAGTGTTTAGCTATAAAAAAAAATTGAATTAATTTCATAATTGTTACAAATAGAATTTAGTGACAGATCATACATAGTAAATTTCAAGAAATTTAATTTCTTTAAGTCTTATTTTTTCCTTATGATATTTATACTAATTTCAACCCTTATACAACATGTAAATAATGTTTTAGATAATCCTTATCAATTACCTCATGTTGAAATTAGTAGCTTAATATAGAAAGTGAACTAATATTTTTTTTAAACCATATTAAATTGTAGGTATTGAAGACTTTAGAAGAGAATAAAAAGTAGACATTTAGTCACACACTAAAAGAGTATTATACCTTTTATTGATATCAAACCATGAGTTTGATACTTTTAGATGCTAAAATAGTTAAATAAAAAAATGGAATTTTGTTATGAAGATGCATATAAAAATAGAAATGTTTTTGTTACTCATATCAATCCTCTATGGTCACTTATGTCCATTTTCATTATTTTAAAGCATTATTTTATTTATGAAAAACAAGTTTATATTTCAATTTCAATTTCCTAATGTAAATTATATCTTATTAATTGTTGTAGATGGATGAGGATGTGCCATTAAATGTTGAAGGTTACATTGAAGAAGGAATAATATCAAAAAATGAAGGAGAAGAAAGAAAAATGGATAAATTGGAAAACAATGGCGTTGAAATGACAAAGAAAGATGAAGATAAATAACCATCAATTCCACAAAATTCCGATTTATCGATTCCGAAATAGTCGGAATTTGCACGTTTTTCGAGGTAACGAGTGTAGTGTGGGACACTTGGCACATTTTGAGTGGCTCACAGTGTGCCACATGTCAGGTGAAGAATGAGTCAACTTGAGCTCAAGTATGGGGCCCATGTGGACATGTGGCATCTCCTAATTTGAGGAAAATCAAAGGTTGGTGGATAAAGTGGATAAAGTGTCCTGTCAGCCGATGACGGTGGGCGTGTGGTAATAAGAGACGAGGAAATAAATGGAAAGAGAAAAGAACAATTCTCTGGATTTTTGGTTGGTGTACGTGCAGTGAAGGGAGAAATCAAATTCTAGAGAGAGAAGTTCCAACTTCTCTTTAGAATTCCTGGCGATCGGACCGTCGGTTCTCGTCGGGCCAAGAAAACGAGTTGCTCTTGACTGCCGAGGCCCTGCGTAGACAGGTTTATGAAGTTCGTGACTCAGGGAGGTAGGGGTTTTCTCTACTTGATTTAATCCATTTTAAGAGCTTTGTTAATGCTTTGGTTGATATAAGGCCGTGAGTGGCCATTTGAGTGATCAGAAAATTTGGGGTAAAATCTTGGAATTGCAAAACATGTTTTAGATGATCCGGAAGCTATTTGTGGCTTGTGCTATAATTTATGCATTAAATTGTGGTTTGGGTGTTGTTGGGCCGGAAATGGCCATGGATTTCGATTCCACAAAGTGGAACCGATGCTTGGTGAGAGGGCTACCCACGGACAGCTCACTGCATGGAGGTGGGACTGTTAAAAATAGTCTCGGTTTGCTTGTTGGACCGAAAATGGTCCATGTGTGTTGTAAACAAAATCTTGCTTAAAAATGAATGACTTGAATTGTGTGAAAATTAATATGTTAATGCATGAATTTAATGTGTCAACATGATGTCACAATTGTATGAAATATAATTGTGTGTGAGCCATTGGAATTGGATTATTGATTAGCCCACGTGAGATAATTTTGATGTTATTGATATGAATAAATAACATGTGGTTGGTATGTAAATTTTGTTAATATATGCATAATTGATATATTGGCATGTGTGGTTTGGAAATAGCGTAATGCATTATATCTTATTTCAGGGCGCCTAGATTGGTAGGTGTGAGTACATGACATGAAAAAAAAAAGAAATTAAAAGGAAAATGGTTGTGAAAGGAATTTGATAGGAAGATTTTCAGGAGAGTGGGTTGGGAGATTGTCCAACAATTCACGTCGGAGGAGCCCATGAATTGTTTCGGAGGGTTATCCAACAAATTCGTCTCGAGAGGAGTAGTCGATATATTTCTGCGAAACTTCGGTATGATGTTTTGAGAACAAACGCTTTGGTTTTGAAAAGCGCTATTTTCTCTACATTTGAAACTGAGTGTATGCCACGATCAGAATAGTGTATAATACATTTAAGCTGTGAGGCGTACCCAGAACATCCTCACCTTGTGGTATTTTGGAGAGGAATTATGAAATCATAATTTATGGAACCAAATTGAGGTACTAGTGTCGGGAGTAAAGTGGCAAAATTCCAAAAAGGATATAAAGGGCATAATTTGAGAGAAGATAGTATCTTACGAAAATGAAAATAAAATAAGTTGATTTGCGATATGAAGTGTTTGAGAATTAAATTGTAATTCTTAAGGATATGAAAGTCAAAATCAAAGTAGAGATGGCATGTAAGTAAAAACAAAAGTTAAAGTGCGATATTAAAGAGATGGGGAATGAATGTTAATTAAAGGAAAGTTGAGGCCAAATAGGAGATGAGACAAAGCAACATTTCATTTTTTGGTCTCTCAAGCTAGAAGGCTTCGCGGTTGGAGGAGAAAAGGGAGAAGAAGGGAGGAAGAAGAGGAAGAAGAAGGAAGGAGAAGAAGGGGGAGAAAGAACAAGAGTATGTTTTATTTTAAATCGGCGTATTTTGGATTCCTAAGGTTTGGTATGGAGATTAGTGCTCCTTTGGTCTAGGGTTTTGTGGAGAAATGCGTAACCTAAATTCTTGAGGTTATGAGGTAAAACCCAATTAGTGTAAAATAAATGTGGAATCGTCGTAATTATATGGTTTTATATAGAGGTGGTGGAACTTGGGTTAAATTCATATAGATTCTTGGATTTTCACTGAGGGTTTTGTTGTATGGAGTTGAAACCATGAAACCGAGTGTTATGGAGTGGTTTTGAATGACTTTCATGTTGATTATTGAGGTATTACGGTTTTGAGGATTGGTTGTAAAAAAAAAAACAAAGGAGAATGTTGGGTTGTTTAAAGGAATTGCTGTCAAAATTTATGTAAAACCCCTGTTTTTGTTTTGGCTATAAACTAAGTTAGAATCATCCAAATGAATTGATTCCAATTGATAAAGAATATAAGATATAGAATTTCTGAAATGTATAGAAGGACCAAGAGCAAATTGTAGCTCTAAGGCTCCCAAATACGGACTGAAAGGTGAGGCTCGTGTAGCTCAGCAGTTATATACTCTGTTTTGGGTATTGCTGTATGTTTTGGTGTAAAGTGGGTTTCACTCATCCAAATTTAGTGATTCAAAATTCTGGGTAAATAAACTTCTAGAATAGTTAGCTGAAGAGTGCAAGCAAATTGTAACCCCAAAGTGCCCAGAAATAAATTCCAAATTAGACTATGTGCGAGATTCTATTACGCGTTGGAAGTAATCTAGATATAAATACAATAACTTGAGTTTTATTGATCAAAGGTGGGTGATTGGTGGAGAAAACCTTAGAACCATAGCTTCAAATGAGTGAAGAAACAATTTCCAATTTATGGAGATAAGACCCCATAAATCAAGGATAACAGTGGGTGATTCAGTGAACTAAACAATTTGGCATCAAAAACATGCTGTGACTTGTGTTATGTGGTTGAGGCGCCCAGAAAAGAATTTCAATTGAAATTTAAAGAGATGTCATTGGATATATAAAGGACTGATCTGGAGGTTTCATAATTTTTGAAGACGTTTGAATAATTTTTTGGGTAATAAAGTGTGCAGTATTGTTGGAAAAAGGTTGCCAAAATGAATTAGTTTTTTTGTTAAGGGGTTTTTAGTGCTCAAGGGTAAATTGTTAATTTGAGCATATGAATGTTGTGTGACCGCCGAGTGACTGCGTGTGAAGTCACGTTAAGTTTTTCGCAGTATCACCTTGACCGATTAATCGTTCTGTATTCGTTGAGTGTGTAGGCTAAAAGCAAAGACGGGAAGCAAGCGGGATTGAGCGGTGAACGGTGAGTGTAAAAATGATAGTTTGACAATTGAGTTTTAAAAGTGAATGGTTTTAATGCTAAACTGAAAAATTTAATGGAAATGTTTATATAAATGTTAATGCATATGGAAGTTTATGTTAAGGCGTATGGAAATGTTTTATCTTGCATCAAAATATATATTTATATTAACTTATATATGTATGCATGTGTTAAGGCATTATGGAAGTTTAAAAATGTGTAAAGAATGCATCAATGTATAAATAATAAAGTAAAGTGTTTAAATGGATTTAGAAATGTATTTTGAAGAAAGGTTTTGCGATGGTTACCTAACCTATATATTTATTATGTTGTCTCCGGCCGAGAGTTACCTTAAAGCGTGTAAGGATTTAGGGTAAAGTTATGGAGTTACTAAGCGGGAGGGAAATAGGTGTTTAGAGTGATATCTTCTGGCATTGAAAATGTGCTATATTGGAACCCTATGCAAGCGTGAGTTTCTCCCTTGGCCCGTGAGTAGTTATGGCTTGGAATAGAGTATCCTCACCAAGTCAATTACCCGGAGCGACCGGTGTGTTTATCACTGGGTTCCATCGAAAGAAGAAATAAAGAAATAAATAAATAAGAAAAGAAATAAATAAAGAAAGAAAGAAAGAAAGAAAAGAAAAGTTTAAGGCATAAATTGATTTTAATTGTATAAGTATTTATTACTTTGATATATACTGAAAATGTTGTCTTAATGAAAATGTACACTCATTGGGCTCCTTTAGCTCATTCTTTTTCGTATGTTTCAAAACCATTTTCAGGAACCGAGACAGGTGTGTCGGTAGGGCATCCCCCTGCGCGGTGAGTCGAGCCATCGAGGAGACGACGCATGTGACTGCATTGTAAAATATTTTGCATATTGTATATGTGAATATTTTGTCATGTATATAATGTATATATGTATATATTTTGTAGAAAATGAAGCCCTACGTGGGCTTTGATCCTCGATTAGACCCAGTGCGTAGGCGATCGGCTTAAGCCAGGCTCAAGCCCATTTTTGATAAAAATGTGCATGGAATTGAAGAAGGTTTGAATGTTTTGATGATTTGAAGTAAATAAATGTATATGTATGTATATTGTGTTTGATTGGGTTGTGGACGAGGAGTCCTAATATGGAAGTTGAAAATTTGAATTTTAGAAGTGTTTTTAAATGCTTTCATCAGGTTTTGAAAATTTGGGAAAGTCCGAAAAACAGAGGAAACTCTGGCCGATTTTTCTGAAAAATCTATGTGTTCGAAAAAAAAAGAAAAGAGAAAAATAAATAAATTTAGCACTTCGCTTCCGCCTTATTTTCCAAATATATGTTAAGGACTGTAAAGGGGTTCGCTCCACAGATTTTAATTGATGGTTTTAAGGAAAAGTTTCTACATCCGTTGGAGTGTCGGGAGGTCCCCTCGAGTTCATGAGGTTAATCCAGGTCGGGATCCTTCATTAGGCATGTGTGAGGGAGTTAGTGAGGGCTCGAGAAGTGGGAAAGGGTGAGTCGCATTCTCATCCATATCATGTGAGCGTTGAATAGGATCGTGTATTTGGCTTGAGTGTGTTTAGTTGTCATTACATGTGCACTTAGGTGGGGAGTAACCCATGTAGGATAATTCCCTCTTGGGAATTGCTCGCCTGTCGAGAGAACATTATTTGGTGTGCGAGGAGTGTTCGGAAGGCGACAACTACGTTAGAGGCGACTGAAGAAAGTCGGATTGTGGCTTTTGATATGAAATTTGTAAAAGCGTGTTAAATTCTAAATTTTAATATATGTTTGTGTTAAGTGATGTAATAACTCTCTTGAACTATTATAATAATATAGTTGGTTAAATTTTGGTGAGTATTGATTGTATGGGCTGAGTGGCGGGTTTTTCTTCGTGTATGGTGCTCATGGCGTGAGACATGGTTTTCATGGGTTGTGGGTTGTCAAGGACCACCGGAGATTTGGGGCGTCACAGTATTTGTTAGATAATCTTGAAAAGTTGGGATCTTTTGATATTTTGTATTGGTGGAAGTTGAATGCTTCTAATTATCCGATTCTCTCCAAGATGACAAGAGATATATTTGCAATTCATATTTCAACCGTCTCTCCCCGAATCCGCTTTTAATTTTCTCTCTTTCTCTTCACTTCTTCTTCCCTACTTCTTCCTTCTTTCTTCTCTTCTGCCTTTTGCGCACCTTCTTCATAAGTGGGTACTTGATGCATTTAAGAGTTCATTATCTCTTAAAACAGTGGAGGCACTTGTTTGTTCTAAAATTGATTGAGAGAAAGATCCACTGACCAATTTGCAAGAAATTTTAGAGGAGGTTGAAAAGTATGAAGACATTACACAAGGTATTATACATAAATCTTTTGGTTTGGTAATTTATATTTTTGTGATATATAAAATGACAACTCTTCTTTTTTCTATGTATTGCTAGAAATTGGAGAATCAAGTAAAATTGTGGAGGAAGATCCAAAGGAAGAGGATATGTAAAGCTTTGAAATGTGAAGCTTTTTTCTATGTTTGTTAGGTTGTGTAAAATTTAGATTTTATTGGATAATTAGTCTCAATGTTTAAGAAAATTTATAGTACTTAATTTTATTATGTATTTTAAACTATTGCTATCACATGTTTAATTGAATATTTTATTGTAGAATTTTCATTTCAAGTTTATGAAAAAAATTGTTGACTATTTTATTTATAATTATTCCTTTACATACATAAATCGAGTTCAAACAGCAAATCGAACCGAACCGCAACATTAGGTTTGGTTGGTGTGAGTATTTTGAACGGTTTGGATTAGATTGCAATTTTTTTAGACCGATGTTATAGGTTTGGATTGAATATGATGCTCAAACCGATCCATGAACACCCCTAGTTGACATAGCTAGTCGCTCGCGTGGGGCTACAATCGGTTTAGTACACGACTTATATCATATTGCTAGATCCAGTGTTACACCAAATCGAAGAGGAGCATCGCATTGCCGACTACAATCAGGAGGTATCTACTTCACATAGACCATCCATTAGACCTCGTTATGCGTCGCTCTGGATTCGTATCTGCTAAGTCGAGGTAGAGAGGATAAGGAGTTGATCGTAGTGCGTGAAGGTGGGACGATTGGGGCGAGTCGTGATCGAGATGGTGAGGGAGGTCGTAGTACACCTGAGCCGAGATTGCCTACTTCTATAGCCCCCATACCCATCGTCCGATAACCCAATGCTTCACATATACCCGTCACCCGATACTTTTATACCCCCATAGACATACACATCACAGCTTCGTACTCGCACTTACATCTTCACCATCTCGATTAATACGCGAAGCGAAACATGATGGTAGATATCGCTTATCATCCCACCCTTTATCATCCCTACATTGCCTCCCATCGATGAGACGTGGTTGTAGTATCGAGGAGATGGTGCACTCCGGCTAAATGACCTCGGGCTTCATGTATACGTCAAGTATTTCATCCATCAGCTCCTCGACTCCATCAGCTTCCTCGGCTCCATCAGCTCCATTTGAGATTGCATAGGACCCTACAAATCAACTAGTTGTGTATTCTAGGTACCATCCTAAGAGAAATATAAATACTCCATCTTGTGGGACTCATTGATATATGTTGATATTTGTATATATTGATATTTGTATACAATTTTTTATATATTTATATGATTTGGTTTATATATGAAATCAAAGTTTCTTGTTTACTATATTGGTTATAATTTGGATGCATGTGGGTGATGATTTATATATACTCTTGTTCTCGGTGCAAACTTGCAGGTATAATCGAGCTTTATGCAAAAATCCATTGAACATTTCACGATTCTGTATTTTAAAATGATAATATACACAATTGTATGCAACTTGTGAAATAAAAAATAAAACTTACAAATATTTTAAAATAAAACTTGCATGTTTATTTGGGATTTAAAAATTTACGTGGATGTCTTATTTGTGAGGTAAATATTTAAAAATATATTTGAATTAATATATACCTTATGTAAAACCCGGGAAAATTCTAATTTTCTGAAAAATGGTAAAATAATAATTTCGATAAAAATCTGGAATTTTTCTAGATCTCGGATGATGAAACGGACTTCACCGTTGGAATCGTCTCGCGAAATCTAGCTATCACGTCGAATTTCGTTGAATTCCAGGCGGTCAATTTCACGTTTTGAGAACCTTAGGGTGTCGGGTCTTTATCAGCGACTTGTGAGAGACATGTGATGTGACAAAGAGTCGCATCTTGTAATATCTTTATGTGATACGTGTTGCATGATTAGCGAGAGGATGAGATGAATGACTTAGATTAAGTCGTGTAGTAATCGGCTCAGGGACGTAGATGAAGAATTATTGAAAGTTAAATAATTGTAAGGCGAAAGGAATGATGCTACCGAGATGAAAGAACAAGCGGACGGTGAGGGCTAGATTCGATTTTAGAGAGAGAGTGTGACTTATAGATTTTGCCGTTCGGATAGTCCGGTTCTTGTCGA
The DNA here is from genome assembly GCA_016808115.1 of Tetrastigma voinierianum. Classification (NCBI taxonomy): domain Eukaryota; kingdom Viridiplantae; phylum Streptophyta; class Magnoliopsida; order Vitales; family Vitaceae; genus Tetrastigma; species Tetrastigma voinierianum. The sequence continues at coordinate 304,740 of JAEQBH010000234.1, read as the reverse complement.
ACAAAAACAAAGTTAATTCGTGCGGCGGGGCTATAGAGTGGACAGATTTGGTGGAGTTCGAGTGACTCCGAGGTAGAGTCTTCCTCTACTTGTGTTATTCTTTGGCTAAGAGCGTGAGATAGTTAAGGATACGAGGAGCTTGACTTGGCCAGTGATTTAGTCTCAAAACATTTGAGCCAAGGTGGAGAATTCCTATTGTGTGGCGTGAGCAGTCTTAGGCCAAGTTTCATTGTTAAGCAATTTTGTTGTGTGATTTTATTGTGTGGTTTGGGTGATTAAAGTGGGTGTGATTGGTTAATTACTTTATGTGAGTTAATTTTGGTGTTATTATTGTAATTTGAATGACATGGTGTGAATTTATTTATGTTAATATATACGTAGAAAATATCTTAGCGTAGATATTTTGGAATTGACATGTCGTTAAAGTATGCGGTGGGGCAGCACAGAATATTAGGTGTGAGTGCATGACATGAAGAAACAAAAGCGAAAATGTTTGTGAAAGGAATTTCGAATTTTCCGGAGGAATTGTGTTGGGACATTGTCGACAATTCCGCGTCGGAGGGCCCTTCAGATTGTTTCGGTTATCAATGATTCGCTGGAGGTTAGTCAAATAAATTTTCACCAAGCTGATGGTAAGTTTTCGAGCAAAGCTTTTGTTTAGCGTATTTTACTCGCATTTGACTTAGGCGTGTGTGAAGTCGGTGAGGACTTGAGGCGTGAGATTAGGCGTAGGCGTTCAAGAGCTATGATCGTGTATTTCTTTGAGTGTGTTTTTTTTGCCATGATATGTGCACTTATATGGAGGAGTAGCCCATGTAAGTACTCGCTGCAGGCATTGCTCATCTTGTCGGTCCGTTATTTAGTCACATGGGTATACGGAGACGACGCTCACTAGATGCAGCGTTTTAGAAGAAAGCCGGGTTGTAGCTTTTGTATTCGTTTTGTAGAACATGTATTAAAACTTTAAATTTTGATATATGTTTTGGTAAAGAGTATTGTAATAACTCTTGAACTATTGGTATATAGTTGATGTAATTTTGTAAGTATTAATGCGTGGCCAGTGGTAATTTCTTCGCGCATGGACTGGTGTGGTCGTTATTAATTGTTGGGGACGAGTTTTGTACCTTGGGTAGAACTCACTTGTCTGAAAATTTCTCTTTCGATTTTAACTACAGTGGTGTCGGGTTCACCCGACATCCGCGAGTGATAAATCAGGTTGGGTTGTCAGCCGAGCGGAAATGGCGTCGCGCATATGTGCTAATTTGTATTGATAAATAAAATTATTTTTAATATCAAATAATAAATATATATTTTTAAAATTTTAATTTATCAAATTTGTGTTTGAATCCATTAATTAATGTAATTTATCAAATAGTAAATATTATTGTTTCAATAATTTTTAAATAAGTTAGATGCAAAAAATAATAATAATACTTTTAAAATAAATTTTTATTTTAAATATTTTACATATTTTAGATATGAAACATAATCTTTAAAATAAATATTTATAATTTTAGATATCATCCGTATGCTTAGTTTGTTCATAACCGGCGGTAATGACGTAAAATTGATGAAAATGCATTATTCGTAATGATGACGTTATCACAAATGAATTTACTTGGTTTAAACGCACTTAGATTGAATACTAATTTAAAATCAAAACTATTTTTATAATTATTTAAAAAAAATAATATTTTAATCCAAACTCCGATAATTTCATCCGAAAGGGGCAAAAAAAAAAAAAAAAGATTCCAACCACCCATATTCGGATTCCTCTAATAGACAAACAGTAGACTGTAGAGTTCGTCTAATATGCCGCGAATACTTTCTGTATATATAAACAATTATTTCGTCAATTAGTTTAATAAATAAATAAATAAACAAACCAAACAGCGGCAACGGCCAAGGAGGAAGACGCGCTGCCACTCTGCCGGCGGTCCGGAGCACTATTTTTAAAATCCCTACCTACTTGTACACTTTTGTTTTCTTCTCTCCCAGTACTTTCATCGACTCATTTCAACCTAGCATTTCCCCTTCAATGGCTTCTCTCTCTCTGAGTTTAAGCCTCTGCCAGCCTCGCCGGAAGAGGGAGAACATCAGAGAGCAATCGCAAATTCATTCTGTTCGGGTTCTATCTGGAATAAGAAATTCAGTGAAGAGTTGTTCTCTTGGCCGATGCTCTGTAGTCGAACCTGTTCCTGCGGCCACGGATGTCGTGGTTGATGATGCGGTTATTCGAGAGGAGGGGAAAGAGAAGGATAGGGTTCTGAGAGTGGGCGTAATTTGCGGTGGTCCCTCGGCGGAGCGTGGGATATCGCTCAACTCCGCCAGGTCGGTTATTGATCATATCCAGGTGAGTTCTAACCGACTCTGGTTTTATTTTCACTTCGTTTGGTTTATGAGAAAATCGTTTCTCGAAAAACTTTAGAACTGAACTGAGTATACTAACAAATCGAACAAATTTTAAATTACTCTCCTTAAATTTACGTTCTGCAATATTCATTTTCCGAACATTTGTTAATATAGAATTCAAATGATAAAAAATAAAATAGAAACTGTATCTCCAGAAAGATAAATTTAATTTGGATTAAAAATTAATTTAAGTTTTGTTTCATTCACTCATCATATTTAAAATTTAAAGTTTATTAATATTTAGTAATAATATTAATTTTTGGGTAAATTAATATTATGATAATTTAATTTTGAGTTTTGATTTTTTTTTTTTTAAATTTTGAGACTTAATTAGAAATATATTAAATTATTATATTAGATTATATCATATTTAATTATTCACCTTATGAGAATTTATATTCAATTACTAGCTTAATAATATTATATAGTATTATAGCCTATAAAAAAAAAATATTATGTAGTATTATAATTACAGCATGAGAACGGAAAACCCTAACCACCCCTCATTTTCTCTCATATTTTCCTCTGTTAGCCCTTTTTTCTTAAGCAAAATGGGTTTTTTTTTGTCATTCCTGCCATGAAATTACCCATTGACGTCTCTTTCTATCATTTTTTTTCTCAATAAAATGGTTCTTTCACACACATATGGTTTTTAATTTGTTTTTTGTATTTTCGTCGTCGTATTGTTGTGGCATATGGTTTGTGTCGTTTTGGTATGACAGTTTATTTTTTGTTGTTTTGCTGTGTCACTTGTATGTGGACGATTCAAACTTCAAAGCATATTCGATTAGACATAGTCAATAAATCAAATCTTGGTTTATTTTATTATCAAATATGTAGCCTTTGAACTCAAGCTGCGGAGTTGATAATATTTATCCTTACCGTAATAATATGACAATACGTCTGTGATAAGGCGGCGATGAAAATACGAAAAAAAACAAGTTAAAACCCCGATTTGTATGGAATGACCACCTTATTGAAAAAGAAAATGATTACAAGAGGTTTAAAGGGTGATTTCGGTAGAATGTGAAAAATCACCCCCTCTATCTTAGGAAAAGGACCCCAGGAGAAAATGATTTAGGATTTCACGATGGGCGGGATTAGGGAAAAAAATTTATTACTTCCTATTTATTTACACTTAATCTTGTTTGGTAATAATTTCTTAAAATATTTTTTATTTATAATAAAAAAACAGGAAAACATATAATTTTTTTTAATTGCTTTTACTTTTGTTCCTAGAATTGTTTTCAAGAATAAATTATTATTTATAAAAGCTATTTCTAATATAAAACAGAGGAAACAAGGGAAGAATATTTTATAATCCAAAAATAGATTTTTTTTCTACAACATTTAGGGGAATAATTTTTAAAGATTAATTTTGAAAACAATTTCTAGAAAAAATTTTAGTTGTAAAAAAAAAAAAAATTTACTAGAAAAATTATTGAATTTTGAAAAATTTTAAATTGTTTTGCTACGAGAATTGAGAAAATTATTAAAAATTTTAAGTCACATTCTCACTATTTCTTATGGTTTTTAAAAATTCCATTGAGTTCTTATCTATTATCATACAAGTCTCTCTGCCCCTTTAGCCATAGTCTTTGGCTCCCCCTTGGTCATTGGTGTCAGGATAAGTCCAAAATCATTTATGTTATTTTGCATGTTGAAGTCGGCCACAAGAGTTCTTGTAAATCATGAAAAATAAACACTCTTAAAACAACAATTATAACATGGTGAACATTTCTTAAGGATCAATTTTTGGCTCACACGTTCACCAGCTTATACAAAACCACTTTAGTATTGTTGGAGGATAGGTCAACCTTTTATGATAATTCATATTTTTTTCATTTCTTTTGATCATACTAATTCTTTGTTAGGGCTTTCATCATCTATCTAAAAACTAACAGGCATTCAGTAAGATCGACCAAACCTTTATAACATTTGACATCATTATCATTTGGGTAACTCATCCTTTAGCTTAAAAATGACATTGTTGCACCCAACATTATTCATTATCTTTTTGTGTTTTTTGATTATGCAAGAGAGTTCATACATTCAAATATTTATTAGTTAGGCAAGAAAGGAATTTGCTTGACAGAATATTGTATCTGGAGGTTGGATTTTCCTACAGAGATCATAATATTCAATTTTGAGGATTATCTTGTCCTTGGTTTAACAGTCTTTGTTGAAGTTCTTTGATGTTTCTTTCTCTGGTTTTGGGATCTTCTACTAGGGTAAATCCAGCTCTCTCTGGGGCTGGTTATTTTTAGGTGGTAGGTGTTTGCTTTTTTATTTCTCTTGCTTGCTTGATGGCCTGAATTGTATGTGTTGTGTGTACTCTGTTGTGCCATTTTGCAAGCACCTCTAATACATTCTCCTTTTTTACCTTTGAAAAGAAAAAAAGTTCTTTGAGGCTTCCATCAAAGGAAGAAACTACAAAAATCATGCTGAGTATCAGCTCAAGCAGAGTCCTTAAGGAACCAAAAGTCTAATATCAAGCTAAACTATCAGTTGGTTGAAAAACGTAGGTTTTCAGCAAAAGAGCCAATAATGTAAAACAATATAATAACATCTTTTTGACTGTTTCGGTAGATGGATTAGCAGGGAACTCACTCTTTTCGTTCTTTTTGTTCCTTACCAGGGGGATGATTTGCTAGTGAGCTGCTATTACATTGATTGCAATCTGAATGCATATGCCATATCCCCTGCTCAGGTTTGTAATTGTGCAATGTTTTTTTAATTATCTCACATGCTTTATTGCTCAGGAAGAAAAGGCTTTTAATTGGGCATTGAGATGACATACAGTATATAGTTGAAATAACTGGTTTCTGCTGGAGTATGGTAGATATGGATTTTCTTTTTTCCCCTCCCCATACATATAATAGGTTTGGCTTATTGACATTTTAGTGCATGCTGCACAAAGGCTTGGGCCTATTTAGTGGATGATGTAATAGAGCTTGGAGAAGTAGAGTGTAAGCTTAGGTGCTTATCATGGAAGAACAACATGAGGCAAACTCTAGGGGTGCTGAAAATTCCATATTCGAGATAGTTTCCAGGTCTTATTTTCAAGAGATCTTCTGGTCCTTGGCATGGTTTTAAAAAGTGCAAAAACCTCCTACAGCTTATGCACAAGGTGTGCTGCTTAGTGGAATGAAATGTAACCTTCAATGCATATTAATTTTATAAAATATGATCCAAAATCTAATTCAATTAATAAAAAATTGAAGATTCCTAACATTTAAAAGAAATCATTAATAGAAAAATAATAAAATTATATAAATTTCAATATATTATTAGAAATTTCAAGAATAGAAGTATTTAAAAAGGAAAGTAAAATTTACAAGGCATGCCTCTTCAATAAAGTGCATGATTTGGCAAGTGAGCTGTTACAACTAGGGAGTGGTTGTGCCTTGGAGCACCTTTCAAAACTATCGTCCTTGGTGTATTTATTTTTTATTATTTTATTATTTTTGAGTTTTTTCAATAAATATTTTGATTACTTCATTACCATATTTTGTTTTTAGATTATTTAGTTTGATAGCTATTTTGCATATTTTCTACTTTTGATAACATCCAGTAGTTGAAGTTCATTATTAAGATATGGGCTTTTTCTTTGCTCTTTCTTAGCTTTCATGGTGGTCCCTTATGTTAGGATAGGGTTAGTATCTCCTGAGACTTAGAAACTTTGTTAACCTTTCTTGATTTCATATGTTACAAAGATGGGCATTATACACTTGAAACCATTCAAACCTGCCAAAAGAGGAACTTAAATAAATCTAGAGACAGAAACTGATAGTGAGTATTATATATGCTTGGATAATTTATAGGTTTTTGTTTAATTTTTACCTATGGTTGTGTATGCTTGAATCATTTACTACAAGTAACCTTTTTAGTGCATGATTTTCCACATTGTTTCTATGTTAAGATGTCCAATTTGGTAAAAGAGGATGCTCTGGGAGATTAGTTTCATTTTGATTTGGCATTCATGGGTTTTGATCCTTGATCTCCAACTTTTTCACTGCTCCAGCTACACCTTATATTCTTTGAGAATGAATTTCTTTGCTATTGTTTATGAATTTTTGAGTTTATTCTCACTTACAGGTGTATTCGAACACTCCCGCAGATTTTGATTTCAAACTTGAAAGGTAATCTACAAACTTTTGATATATTCTACAGCATCTTAATTAAAAGGTTTGAGTTGGTTTATTGTCTGCTTATGCAGCCTTGCCCAAGGTTTCCAGTCTTTATCTGACTTTGCAGAACATCTTGCTGCTTCTGTGGACATAGTGTTTCCTGTTATACATGGTCGCTTTGGGGAGGATGGTGGCATTCAGGTGTGGCATAGATAGAGCCCATAAGCATCATACTCAACTACATAGTTTTGGAATTTTTCACATTGATAGGACTTTACAGGAAATTTATTTGTAATGACCCTTTCAGGAGCTATTGGAAAAGTCCAATATTCCATTTGTTGGCACACGATCAAATGAATGTCGCCAAGCATTTGACAAGGTAAAGGGACTCTCTTTTTTCCTTTTAGAAGTTAGTTATGCTCCTATGTAGAGGTACAAAGGCGACACTGACCTTTGACCCTCTGAATTGAGTTATAGGTCCTGGAGCAACATACATAAAGATTGATCAAATACTTCTTGTTAAATGACCACTGATTCTCAACATTTCTCAAGTACTTCACCGTATATTCCAATATCTATAAGCATGATATAATCTTAATGTCCAGGTTAGATTGTGTTGAGAATCATAGGATATTCCTAGGATATTCTCTGGTTTATATCATTTCTTTCTTGTACATTATTTTCCTTCATCTTTGTACTTTATTTGTTTCCTTTTTGTGTCTTCCTGATGTATATAAATAGGTGGGACCTATACTGTATTTTACACATCCATTCAATAAGAAAAATATTCTTTTCTTCTATCCTTTCATAGTATCAGGCCATGTTTGGGAGTAAGTTTCCACGATGTTTCACACTGTGACCCGTCGGGGTTGTGTTCCATGACCCTTTGCTCTCTTCTGGCTGGACCCTCTGCCACTATCGAGGAATCTTCTCACTTGGCTGAAAATATTTTCTGCTCTTTGCTCCATCTCGTGAACAGCCCACCACGGTCTTGCCCGGGACTAATCTACCGATCGGAGGAACTCCAACATTAACTAGTGATCGACAGCGCCTCACAGGCGCGATCTTCTAACCGGTGTCACCTCCGCCTTGGCCGACGTGGCGGGCGGCAGGCCACTTTCGACGATGCGCGGCTTCCCACCTACAGGACTCGAGATCTCGGCGGCAAGGCTTTTATGCCCCCATGGTTCTTCCATTTTGACACACTGTAGCTATGAGTTTACTCTCTTTTTGTCCTTGTGACCACGCCAGGAATTCTGCTCATTTTGCGCATTTCCACGTCATTGAATCAGCATCTTTGTAATTTATTTTTGCATAGATGTGGTCACTCCACAGTATTTTGTTGATTGAGATTTGTTGGGTGCTTTTATCGCATGAGAAACATCGAAGGGGCTCATCCCCACCTCCGGAAGTTATTCTTACGCCTAATGAATATAAAATTACATCCACCTCTGACAAATTTGCATCCATTTAGTGTTGGTGAATTATACGCTTGCCTTTCACATTCATCCAGTCCATGGATTCTCGATTATGGAGCTTGACCATCTCTCTGGTAATAAAGATCTTTTTTCTTCCCTTACTATTACATCACCTCTACCCATGATTACTTTAGCTAAAGGGATCGGTTCGGCATGTCCTCTTCCTTCCATACCCTTTACTTTTGTCCTTTATGTTCCTGATTCTCCTTTTAATTTGATTTCTATTAGTAAGTTTACTCGGGACCTTGTTGTTGGTACCTTTTATGATAATTAATGCATTGCGGGGCCAAGATGCGGGAGATAGATTGGCACTTGGGCGTGAGTTTAGGGAGCCTCTTTCATCTCAGCTCGGCTTCATCTTCCACTGCTTGCACTTCCATGGATATTCCTTTCCTTATTCACAGCCGTCTTGATCATCCAAATATATTTCCAAGTTTCGGAAAATGGTTCCTCGTTTTTCTAGTTTGTCCTTAATTGAGTGTGAGTCATGTTAGCTTCGGAAACATACTCTTAATTGAGTTTGTCCTTAATTGAGTGTGAGTCATGTCCCTAAGTGCCTAGATCAACGGACAAAGTCTCATTTCGAGCTTGACCACGATATTTGGGTCCGATACGGGTGAGTGCAGGGGTTGATAACATCGGCTTTTATAGATGATTCTATTCTCTTTGTACTTGGTTATTTTATTTGAAAGCCAGTGAGTTAATTCTCTATTTTCGGAGAAGTTCCATGCTAAAGTTAGAACTCAATTTTAATACCGTCGTATTCTCAAGTGATAATTCCAAGGAATAACTTTCTGGACCATTCTCCTCCTTTATGTCCTCACATGAGATTCTTCATCAGTTCTCTTGTGCTTACACTTCTCAACAGAATGAAGTGGTTACGTGCAAGAACCATCATTTAGTTGAAACCGCTTGCACTCTTCTACTACAACATAAGGTTCGTCAACGTTTTTGGGGGGGATGCTACCTTAGCCGCTTGTTATTTGATTAATCGTATGCCATCATCCATCTTACCTGATCAAATCCCCCATTCCATCATTTTTCCAAACCAACCCCTATTTTGCCTTCCCCTTAGTGTCTTTGGTTGTGTTTATTTAGTCTATATTCTTACTCCTGGACAAGACAAGCTCTTAGCCAAAACCACGAAGTGTGTCTTCCTTGGTTATTCCCTACTTCAACGAGAATATCGCTACTACTCTCCTGATACACATCGATACTTTGTCTCTGCCGATGTCACCTTTTATAAAGAACTTTCTTCTATGTTCACCACCCCGCCTCGATTCGATGTATATCACCCTGCTTTATCTCTGCTCAGAAGAACTCATTTTGTATTAGAAGCTACTCTCCCACCTCGACATTGCGGGGTTTATACTCGTCGGCTTATTGTATTGACGCAAACGTGACTAACTCATCTTCTATGGCGTCCTCCTACAAGTAGTTGATCACTTCTTGGGTCTCGATCTTCCATTGCCCCTTTGGAAGAATTATTCCCAGTTCCTCTCGTAACTTTTATCTTATTTATAATTTCCTGACTTATCATTGCTTATCTTCACCATATTTTGCTTTTATTTACACTTTGTCTTCTGTTTCTCTTCCTAAAACTTTGCATGAGGCCCTCTCTCATCCGGGCTGAAAATAGGCAATGGTTGAAGAAATGGCTGCTCTGCATTCTATTGGCACATGGTACCTAGTCACCTTCCCTACTGGAAAGTTTCCTATTGGTTGTTGTTGGGTTTATATTGTTAAGATTGGTTTGGATGGCAGAGTGGATAGTCTTAAGGCTCGTGTAATTGCCAAGGGGCATACTCAGTGTTGCAAGATACCAATTTAGAGAACATTGTACCAAAAATAGAATTATTAGGATTGATTATGATTGACTATGATTTGATTTATTTTCCATTAGCTTTTATTTCCTAGGATAGTTTCCTAAATTAATTACTTGCACAACTATTTATTTGTACAATTGTATTCTAATGAACTATACAATCCACAGTATTCATCTTCATGGTATCAGAGCCTAAATTCCTTTAAACCCTATTGTTTTTCTGCTCTTCTCTTACCGGCAGAACATCTAGTCATTCTCCTCCATCATGTCTAATCTTTATTTAAGTCTACAAACATCCTTGAACGCTTTCGGAATGCTCTAGGCACGCTGACATTTGCTATTCTTCTTTTCCTAAAACGCTAATACACCACGGAGTCCACTTCATTTAGATCGGCTATAATTAAACTTGTTGTAGTGTTAGATAGAAACTAGTTGGGAAAAGGAAACATGTATTCATGTAGAAGTTGAGAAACTTTATATTTATTTTAACATATATCTTTATAACAGAGTTTGTAATTATTAGGAAACTTGTCTATATAAGGATTTGTAATTTACTAGGGAAATTAGTTGGCTTTTGTATATATTCACAATGGATGTTGAAAAACTTTCATGGTAGTAAAGCCCACAGAGCTTCTGGGTTTGGCAAAATTGGAACAAATTTAGGAAAGAGAAAGAGGGCCGTGGGGGTGTTCTTTTAAGCAGCCCATCTAGAGAAGAGAGTGGGATGACCGCAGCCCGCCCGGGGAAGGGCGCCGGCCCGGCCGGCGGCTTCGGGGCCGCGAGTAGGTGGCGGACCGGGTGGCGCGTGAGGCTCACGCACATATCACAGATTTTTGGCTTGTTCCCACGCGTCGGTGCGTGAGGGCGCATGGGGCCTCCGACGACGACGCACCTCCTCCACCCTAGGTCGCCGATCGCCGACAAGCCTTCTCAGCCACCTGCCTTCCCTGTTCGACCACTGGAAAAGGGTCTTTCAACGTTTTCTCAGCAAGAGCATCTGTAGAGGTTTCTTCGTGTATCTGGGTTGCAAACCTAGGGTTTTTAGGGAAATATTTGTACTCTTGATCTCTGGAGGTATACTTTGTCCTAGCTACGTCATGGCTTTCTAGTAGTACTTGAGGAAGATAAAAAGCCTGTTTCAGCGCTTGAAGTGTTCTCGATGATGTCTAAAATCACGGAGGACAAACTAATTGGTCCTAATTACTCGGATTGGAGTAAAAAAATCCGCCTCTACTTGAGGAGTATTCGTATGGCCAACCATCTTGATGAGGACCCTTCTACGGATGATTCGAAAGACCGATGTCAGGAGGATGATGGTCGTCTATTCCTTCAAATTTGTAATTCTATTGACGGTAAAGTACTCACTCTCATTAATCACTGTGAATATGTTAAGGAACTAATGAATTATTTGGAATTTGTGTGTCCGTGAAGGGTATTTCGCATGTTTGATATGTGAGCCTTTCGCGAGAAACAAGATCAGTCCCTCATAGAACTCTTCATGGACTATAAAAGGACATATGAGGAACTGAATACACTACTACCATTTAGTCGGATGTTAAGGTTAAAGCCGGAACCCGATGGGAAAGATAGCGGTGATGGGTTTTTAGCCACACTCGCCGGGGTGTGATCTGTTAAGGCACGGATCTGTCAAATGTCTTGTCTTTCCAAGAAACATTCAGTAGGCTAATGTGTATAGAGACCTCCTCATCTATTCCTCCATTTGCCCAGATGAGCAGTACCCTTGTTGGTCGGAACGTTGGTGAGTTAGAAAAGCAACATTACATAAATAGTGGTCCAAGCGGTAACTCTAGAGGGACAAGCTCTGGAGGAGTTGTTGTTATTATTATAAGCTGGACATGTGTCTGAGGTACGTAAGAGCTGGCGGTCGAAGTCGAGACTTTAGTGCCTCATACGACTTACATGAATGAGGCATCGGATCGGTCGATTCGGGTTCACGACGAGAAGAATTAATCAGGTTCTACTTGTACCAGGAATCATTGAAGTCTCCATCCACTTCAATTCTTTGTTATTGAGAATTTAGCGTCTGGTAATCGACCACTCTTGTCTTAAGGGAACTCCAGTTTAGGTATCATTTTGTTGGTAGTGTATGTGGATGATATTGTTATCATTGGGAGTGACTCTAAAGGTATCTCATCTCTTAAGTCCTTTATTCAGAGCCAATTCCATACAAAGAACTTAGGGATGCTAAGATACTTCTTGGGCATTGAAATTATACGAAGCAAACATGGAATCTTCTTATCTCAAAGGAAATATGTGCTTGATCTATTATCTAAGATTGGAAAGTTGGGGGTAAAACCATGCAGTTCTTCTATGGTTCTAAGCGTACACCTTACTAAAGAAGGCAAAATATTTGAGGATCCTGAGAGATATATAAGACTATTTGGGAAGCTGAATTACCTTACGGTCACTCATCTTGATATTGCACTCGATGTGTGTAAGCCAATACATGTCTTCTCAATGATTGATCATTAGACGGTTGTGAAACAAGTCTATGTTACTTGAAAACCTCGAGGACATTGGTATTTTATATAGTAATCATGGGCATAGCAGGGAGTAGGTGCTTTCCGAGCATAGATTGGCGATTTGGGAGGACTGGTCAGCTTTGGGGGTCTGATGTGTTTGTTGGAGAAATCTAGTCGTGGAAGAGTAAAGCGGTATTGTCTCTCGATCTAATGTAAAATTTGAATATATAGCGATGTGATGACACGGTCAGGTGTGTGAGATCAATATAGTTTATCAACTCTTGATGGAAGTCGGCATTGAACGCAGTCCAGCAAAACTTTGGTGTAACCAGCCCTTCATATTACTTCTAATTACGTGTTCCATGAATGACCCAACCTCCAATGAGATAAATTTGTCATTTGATTCGTGAGAAAATACAACTCGACTTGATTTCCATAGAATATGTGGAGACAGGAGAACAATTGAGTGATATCTTCACAAAGGCTAAGTGGGGATTGGGTTGGTTTATCTATGTAACAACTTGGGCATGATTAATATGTACTCTGACTTAGGGGGGAGTGACTGCAGCATATATCTAACACATATGGGGGTTGTAATCATTGAGGAAACTTGTGCTTATAGGTTGTAATCTATTAGGAAGGTTCAGATTGAAAGCTTTGTATATATCGTTAGAGTAAGGGTATTAAAACACGAGGAATTCTTTCATAATTTAACCTTCTTTACTTTACAATATTACTTTTTCCCTATTTGGTTTAAAATTGTCTTGTATATAGTGGTTTTTCTTGATATTGAAAAAACACATTCTTCCTTCATTATCTTTTGGGGTGCCTATTGCAGGCTTGGAGTTTTAGTGCATCAAACATGTTGCAGGGTTTAGAGAATCAGGAGAGGTAGTGGTGTTATTTGAGTACAACTTGGCTTTGTGGGTGACCTTATTACTTGCAGGGAGGGTGGCCAGCCTCAGAGAAGCGAGCCACAATCCTGAGATGCGGTGGTTGGAAACCAGCCGCGTGGTACCGCAGCGCCGATCATGTTTCTGTTTCACATCACTGACTGCGATTGGGGGGCGCATGGATGCTCCGATCGATCAGGCGATTCCGATGTCTTAGATGTGGGGAGTTCATCTATCTGGTTTATGGTGCCAAAATCCAATTGTTTTTGGTGTTAAGTGAAAACTTGTTGCGGGACTAGGGTTTCCTCTAGGAATTGTTGTTTCTTGTCTCTAGGGTACTCTTTTAGTTATTCCAATGAGTGATCAGACGATAAAACTGCTGCTTGATCTTGGAAGTGTTTTGATGATGTCGAATCGCGTACTAGTGAATGGACTTTCGGTGTTGGGCAAGAACCAGTCGCTCAATGCAAGGCATTCTGGTATGGTACGCTCATCTCACTAAGGAACCACCAGCGATGATTGAAAGAACAATGGATGGGAGATGCCGCTATCACCAGGTAATGAATTCATTAAATGATAGTGTCAGTTTGATGTCAGTGTGATTTTGTTAAGAATTAGCCAATAGTTAGATTTTGTTCTGAAGAATGTCTCGCGATCTATTTGAGGTATGCAGGGCTTTCATCGACACGAAAAACGAGACAGATCACCCTTGTAGTGATGAAAAAAAATTTCTATCTATCTTTGGTCTCATTAAGCAAAAAAGTGTGTATGTTAAGTGGAAGGAAGCGAGATTGGCTCTTGATTGAGTCTGAAGGAGCTTCAGGCTAATGATGCAAGCTATGCCCAATTTGAATGCCGGGAACATTGGTGTTGACTTGGTTGGTGAACTCTATGGAGGACATGGCTGAACTATATATGTTATCGCTGGCGAATGAGCTTTGGATGGCATTGATAAGTATGCTAGCTTGGGAGAGTGTCAAGGTATGCGAGTTAACCACGAAACACAGGAAATCATCCGGGGTGAATCACATTTTCAGTATTTTAATTCTTAAACTGGCGATTGAACCCTATAATAATGAAATTATTGAGTGAAATCTCGGGATGATTGTAATCCCTTATAGAATACAGTGGAGGATAACTCCATATTTTTCAATTTCTGTCCCAGTCTTGCCGTGAGGTTTGATGAGGTTAAGGTAGGATTATTGAAATTCAACCATTTCACTTTGTTGGAGTGTTTTACGAGTTTGTGTGAGGAGGTGATGTCTTGTTGGTAGCAGCAAGAATCCTCGCATGAGTGAAACAGCCTTGTTGTTGGTATCAATGCTATCAGAAATAAAAACGATGAAAAGTCTAGCATCTGGTGCGATCATTGCAATAGACCCACTGTTTATCTGCGAGAGACTTGCTGGAAGATTCATGGGAAGCCGACAAGGTGGAAAAAACATGAAGCGGGTTCAACCACTTACTTCTGCACATGAGGCTTAATGCAGTCACTTTATGGTGAGATGGATCAACTTTACGATTATTTGAGGAAATCTATTTCGGTTGTTAAAGAAAGTACTCCTATTATGCCATTTAACTCAAGATGTTTGGCATATCAAGGCCTATCTTGTCATTTCTCAGAGTTAATTCCTCTTGTTTTATAGATTAGGAACTCGATCTTAACAAAATTTTTCTCACTTGTTCTGCACTTACAATCATATTAATTAAACGAAAAAATTTGGCATAGTGAGTGGCTCCATCTTCCCACTCCTCATTTGGCAGGTTTGATGAAATCCGTAAACATCTCTCTTAAAAATGTTCATGTTTACAAACTTGCTTGTGTCTATAGATTTATTCAATTATCAGAGACTCTAGCGTCTTATCCATTTTTCCAAAATCTGGTGTATCTTTAGGGGGCGAGCTAAAGATGATTGTTGGTACTAAAGTGATAGATAAGCCTCCATTTTTTAGAAGATGAAGATCACAGAATAAAGTGAGATTTAAACGTGTTTCCTACCCGGGTTAAGGACCAATATTCTTGGCACCATAGACTAGGGCATCCTAGTTTTCCTTATCTTAAAAAATTATTTCCTAGTTTATTTAAAGGTTTAAATTGTTCTGAATTATATTGTGAAAGCTGCATTTTATCGAAAAGTCATAGAACTATTTATCCTTCAAGGCTATGTCAAGCCTCAAAGCCTTTTTATTTAATTCATAATGATATTTGGGGTCCTTCAAGGATAAATACTAATTCAGGAAAAAAATGGTTTGTAACTTTTATCAATGACCATACTCGTTTATGTTGGGTTTATTTGATAAAGGAAAAATTTGAGGTTGAAAGCTTAATTAAAATATTTTACTCAATGATTGAAAACCTCTTTCAAACTAAAATCGGAATTCTTCATACCGATAATGGAACCGAATATTTTATGGATGTCCTTGGAATTTTTTTCAAAGAAAAAGGTATTCACCATCAAACTACTTGTGTAGTAGATACACCTCAACAAAATGGTATTGCTAAACATAAAAATAAACATTTACTTGAAGTTTCTCGTGCCATTATGTTTTCTATAAATGTTCCTAAATATCTTTGGGGTGAAGCAGTTTTAACATAATCAGTTAATAAGATTACCATCGTGTTCTAAACTACATTGCCGCCGAATGTTTTCAAAAATATTTTCGAATCCGCGAATTCCAATCTATTCGCCGAAAATATTTGGATACCTCAGTTTATGTTCATATACCTAGTAAAACGAGGTCTAAACTTGATCAAGGGCTGAAAAATATATTTTTGTGGTTATGCACCTAAGAAAAGGATACAATCCAAGCAAGCATTATTTCAATGGATATTTTTGGAAAAACAACCGCTACTTTGAAAATTTCGGGAGAACATAGGAGAAGAAGGAAATTTTTGGGATGTTATTTTGAACCCCCTACCTAAAACCATTGATTGCATTCCTAACCCTATACCTCAAAATTTATTTTTGAATAAAATAAAAACTGCTATTCCTAATATTGCTTGTGAAACTAGTGATCCTAAGATTATTTTGCCAAACACTTCTGAGTCCTCGATAGGGGTAGAAATACCTATTGTTTCCAAGAAACAAAATACAGAACTTCTCACTTATTTGAGAAAAAATCATAAAAAAGGTGAGAGGTCTACTATCCCTTTAGCATAAGCCCAATTAGACACTTAGAGTGATGAATCTAAAAGAAACACAAGTACGATAGGTAATTCCTTACAAAAATTTTATTCCTACCTGATGAAATATATAAACTTGCTATTGATCCTTTGCCTAATTCTATGACCAATGACAATTCTATTGATCTTGATATTCTAATAGCTGCTCCAGTGAGAAAGCGGCTCTGTACCTCTCATACATACATGTCTAAATGTTGTCTATGGTAAGCTCTGAAAATGCAATGCCTTTATCGTTTCTAACTTGCATGTGCCAAGAGCATTCAAGAAGCATAATGATCTGCGATTCAAATCAACGGTGATGGAAGAGATGAATGCTCTGAGGAAAAATAGAACATGGGAAGTTGTCGACCTACCCATAGATCAAAAAATAGTTGGGTGCAAATGGGTGTTCACAGTGAAGTGCAAGGCAGATGGAAGTGTAGAGAGATTTAAAGCCAGACTCATGGCTAAGGGGTTCACTCAAACATATGAGGTTGATTACGAAAGCTGGCCTGGCTCCCGGGTTGAAATAAATTCTATTCGAGATGCTTATCCTTGGCAACAAACTATAATTGGCCGCTGGTAGATATCAAGAATGCTCACACGAATGGATTTAGAAGAAAATGATGGCGGCCACGGGGATTTGAAGAGAAGGTGTTAGGTCACCACAAGTCTATGAATAAAATCTTTGTATGGCCTTAAACAATCTCAGGTCTTAGTTTGACGTTTTGAAAGGCGTTGAAGAGTTATAGCTATCATTAAAGCCAAGTGATCATACAATGTTCTCTGAGCACTCGGAGAAGTACAAGATATCCATATTAATTGTCTATGTGGATGATATAATTCTAACAGGAGATGATCTTGAAGAGTTGGCAGATCTAAAAAGGAGAATGGCATAAGACTTTGAGATCAAAGACATGTTGGAATATTTCCTTGGAATGGAATTCGCTGGGTAAGAGGTGTTTGTAGAAGCGGGAGGAAGTAATTCTTGATCTTCTCAAAGAGGCAGGTCTTTTTGGTCGTAAAGCTGCTGAGACTCCCATTGAAGCCAACTTAAAACTTTATCCCACTAAAATTGAAAATGTGATTGATAGGGAGAGGTTTAAAAAATTGATGGGGAAATTGATCAACTTATCACATACTCGTCTTGATATAGCCTTTGTTTATGAGCATAAGTAAACCAGTTCATTACCGCTCCCACCGGGATAAGAACATTTTGATGCGGCCTATAGGATACTAAGATATCTAAAGGGAACTCATGGAAAGGATCTTATGTTTCGAAAACAAGACAACCTTCAAATTGAAGTCTATACATATGCAGATTAGGCTGGTAGCTCCACTGATAGGTGATCAACTTCAAGTTATTGTACCTTTATAAGAGGAAATCTCGTTACATGGCGAAGCAAGAAACAAAGTGTTGTGGCTCGGGTAGTCGACCCGTTAGGTCTTGCACATGGAATTTGTGAGGCATTATGGATCGAAATTATTTGAAGATTTAAAGATTTTAGTGTCTCAACTTTATGAAAATTCTTGTGATAACAAATGCCCTCTCAATTGCCACAATTTAGTTTCTGTATTAGAGACTAAAGCATGTGAGGTTGACCAAGCATTTCATCAAAGAGAAGATCGAAGAGGGCTAATGAGTTCCTTGGGCCTGCTTGGAACCACACTCACCAAAGGGGACTATGTTAACATGTATGGGAGTTGTAACTAGTTAGGAAACTTAACATATGGGTTTGTAGCTTAGTTGGGAATCTAACATGTGGGGTGTGTGATTAGAAAAATATAGACTATCTCCTTCTGTGTATAGCCACAGTATTGAATTGATAGAAAAACACAAGGGGTGTTTATAATTCTCTCTTAAGTTGTTTCACACATGGTGTGAGCCTGGTTTCCAAGTTTGAGGAATTTTTGGAGGAGATTTTTAAAATAATCTAGGGTTGTCGGAGGGGTGACTTTTGAGAGCACCCACCCTAGAGGGGCGTGAGTCTCACCATCGGCATAAGGGGTTCCCGTAGCCGTGGCGGGTTGCAAAATCCGATGGTCGGATTCAACGATGGCGGCTCGCAGCGCCTCCCGCAAACTTCTGGCCGGTGGGTGAGTGAATTGTCTTTGTTTAGACCAGAATCACCTCTCGAGGGTTGTCCATCGCCGACCAGACCTCCGTACCTTGGTTCCATGTTTGGTTCAGTTTGTAGTTTTAAATTTTTTATTCAGCTACGAGCGACCCTTTTTCTAGGGTTTTCTGCTTGGGTTTTCAAGGGTCTCTGCTCTTGATCTTCTTCACATTCCAGTATATAATAGTGATTAGAGGGAGGAAGAAAGGCTGCCGGCTTCGAAGTAGTCCGGAGTGATGTCGAAGTCACTTGGAAGACAAACTAATTGGTCCCAACTATTTGGAATGGAGCAAAACGATTTGAATATACGCCAGGAGCGTACGTATGGGCGATCACCTCACTAAGGATCTGCTAGCTGATGATTCGAAAGAGCAATGGATGGAGGAGGATGCTCGTCTGTTCATCCAAATCCGTAATTCATCGACGACAAGGTGCTTTGGTGTACCGTTAATCAGCGTGGATTTGTTAAAGGCTAATGGATTGTTGGGTTTGTGTTTTTGGAAGGAATATTTCTCGTATATTTGATGTGTAAAACATTATCGAACGAGGATCGGTCACTCACGTAATTTTTATGGCTTCACAGATACATTTAAGAGCTTATTATAGCATGCCCTTTAGTCTAGATGCCAGTTGACAAAGTCAACGAGAACAGATGACAGTTTTGGGATTTCTTGCCGCTTTTCCTTCTGAGTACTTCGTCGAGTTGAGAGGCTGGGGATTACATCAGTCTTGAGATATCATCTCTCCAGGAGACCTTTAGCGGGGATTCTTATGGCGAGGGTATCATCCTCTTCTTCACTACCCTTGTATCACGCGAATGACGGTTGCTCTTATTGAATAGGAACCATTGGTCGAAGGAGGCAGTAACCTTGATGTGGTCAGGCGATAAGTGGGGGCACGTTACGGTGTTGTTATTGGCTGCATGCTAATATGTGATACTAGATTACGAGCTGACGGAATCGCATCGAATTCGGTTTGCTCTGCAAATAGCTTCTACTATCGAGGCATCGATCTCAAGTGCGATTCAGTTCTGCGCCGAGTACGAGTTCCCACTTTAGGTCTCAGCCTACCCGTTACTCTGTGTGTTGAGTTAAGTGCTTGAATAAATGTCTTATATCTTCTTTCATGTCATTGACTGCAGACCACGATCCATGACCAAGTAACAATCTTTTCTCTACCCTTCCGATTCTATTCAGGCTGCAATCCCAGTGGCACGTGTTTTGTTTAGTGAAGCCCGGTAGCACCTAAGCAGGGCTAGTAGGGCGAATAGCCTTTTGAAGAAGCGAAAAATTAGGCCCGGAGTCGAACATTTTTAGGCCATCACCCAGGGGCTGGGAGCCTGTCAGGCCGAGAGCCAAATTGCTTTGGTTTTTCGAGCCAACCAATTTAATAGCTGGCAGGTCATTCGAGGTGGCAGACTGGCACGGTCGAACGATTTTGCCACCTCTAGTCTAGCCTTCACCGCTGCTGTCATTACGCGAGATGGATCACATTCATGTGTTCTTGGTTCGGGTGGTGTACTTTGCAATCTATTTCTTTGACATCGGTCTTGAACACTAAATTTCTTTTAATTTGATATACATTATGAGTTAACTCGTCACTTAAGTGTTTTTATCTCATTCTTTCCCCTATTTTGTCTCTTTGTTATCTTATGTGAAGCGAGGTTATTATTTAGAATCCCGAGTACGAGGGGTTTCTCCATCACTTGATCTATGGTCCCAGAACCTGGCCCGCGTTAGGTCACTACACCATTTGAGACACATTGTCGGTTGGAGGTGTCTTTTGCTTCCATTATTGAAATTGTGTCTCTCGGTTTGGGTTTTACTATCTTAGATTATGAGTGCTGTGATTTGCAAAGGCCATCATCGCCTTAGTTATAGTCCTAGAGTCAATAAATGAGCTAGTGCTCCTTTTGAGTTAGTCCATTCAGATGTGTGGGATACGTGCCCAGTTGTGTCCCCAACTGGGTTTCGATACTTTGTCACTTTTGTTGATGATTATCCACGAACCACTTGGTTATATTTTATGAAAAACCGCTCTGAGTTGTTTTCTCATTTCCGTGCCTTTTGTGCTGAGATTCATACTCAATTTCATGTTTATGTTCAAAGAGTAAGAAGAATGTCACGAAAGAATATGTTTCAGAACAATTTCAATCCTTTATGCTTCAATATGGCATCCTTCATCAGACTTCTTGTGTTGACACTCCTACTCAAAATGGAGTTGCTGAGAGGAAGAATAGTCATCTCCTTGAAATTGCGAGCTATTGGCTGATTCATGCGCGAAGCATTTGGGTGATGTTTGTTTCCATAGCTTGCTCGGTCTTCGGATACGCTTTAAGTAGTCTTGGTGGGACACTTCAAAGTATCACATCCCTTTCCCACGATAAGCCTCATTCCTATTGAGCCTCGGATATTTGGATGTACTGTTTTGTTGAGATATTTAGTCCATAAGTATCTAAACGACCATAAATCTTTAAAAATGTATCTTTTCTTGGTTACATTCTCGGGTTCGAGGAAAATTTGTCGGTAGTCTTAAGTAGGTAATTTGGTTTACCCACTTTGAATGTCAGGGTGCACGAGAATGTCCACTTCTCTTCACCCCAGGGCCCACTAGTCAAGGGAGGCGACGATTTGCTAGTGTATACTGGCCGCCGAAATGGCCCCTCCACGTTTCTGCTCGGTAAAGCCTCTATCACTCAGTGCGGGCTTCGATGCGAACCCACAGTTTAGTCCTCCATCGGTTATGACATGGATCAGTTCTGATGATCTCCCTATTGCTCTTCGTAAAGGTAGACGTCAGTGTGTTCATCAAATTTCCTCATTTTGCACCTATAACCAGTTGTCTTCTCAGTCATGTTCCTTTATTGCTTCTTTGGACTCTATTTCGTTGCTTAACACTTTTCAGGAAGCCTTGTCTCACCCTGGTTGGCGTAGTGCTATGATAGAGGAGATGGATGCTTTGGATGAATAATTGCCGAGCTTTAGGCTGGCCCCTCAGGAAAACCGTGGATGTCATTGGAACTGCGGAGTCAAGAAATTGTCGAATGGTTGATTGCTAGATTGAAAGCACGACTTATGGCGAAGGGTATACTTAGACCCATAATGGTGTGGACTCTTCTAATACCTTTTCCCAGTTGCTAGATGACATATGTTTTGACTTTTATTTCCACAGAACACCGCCATAATTGGGATCTTCATCGACACGATATTAAGAGCGCCTTTCTTCGCTGTGGCGATCCCCGAGGAGGAGGTATATATGGGCAACCTCCAGGTGTTTTCTTCGCTCGAGGGTGAAGGTTTGTCGTCTTAGAAATCGTTATATGGCTTGAAGCGAGTCAGTGTGATTCGGTAAATTAAATGGCTTGAGTTGAAATTTGGTTTTTGCGGAAAGTAAATCGATTGTGTCTTCTCTGAAACTCTAGTTCGGGTATCATTTTGTTTATTGGTTTATGTGGATGATATTGTTATCATGGCGGTATTTCCACCAAGAATCTGTCATACAGTCTTTTCTTCTTTGCCGGGTTCTCAGGACAGGGATGCTTAGATATTTCTTGAGTGTTGAAGTTATGCGGAGGTAACGGGAATGCTTCTTATCTCGAAATATGTGCTTGATTTATTGTCTAAGGCCCGGAAAATTGGGAGCAGCATGTGATTCCCACATGGCTCCGAGGGCGTACACCTTATAGAAGGCGGGTTGTTAATCATCTTGAGAGATATAGAAGACTAGTTAGGAAATTGAGAATTTACCTTCTGAGTAACTCGTCTCGATGTTGCACATTCAGTCAATGTTGTAAATCAATACATATCTTCCCAAAACATTGACAATTGGGGCATTGTACAACATATTTGCATGTACTTGAAAGGATCGAGGAGCGAGGTATTCTATATAGTAATCATGGGCATAATAAGGGTTGAGTCTTCACAGATCTTTGATTAGGTCGAGGAATGGGAGATCCACATGGGTTCTATGTTTTGTTGTTAAATAAATCAAGTGGAAGAGTAAGAAGCGAGGTTGTTTCATTCAAGTGCAGTGGGAATATAGAGCAATGACATAGTTTGTGTGTGAAATCATGTGGCTTCATCAACTCTTGATGGAAGTCGGCATTAGGACTGTGGTCCCAACAAAACTTTGGTGTGATAACTAAGCTGTCCTTCATATTGCCTCGAATCTTGTATTCCATGAACGAACTAAGCATATTGAGATTATTGTAGCCGATGAAACGAAAGGCTGGCTGGTTTTGATTTCCTACGAGGATATGTGAAGACGTGAGAAAAGTTGGGTGATATTTTCACAAAGGTTCTAAGTGGGGCCAGTTGTATTTATGTAATAAGTTGGGCGTGATTGACGTGTGTTTCCAGATTTGAGGGGTATTTAACGCCTGTGGGTTCAGCAACCTAGTTAGAAAACTTGACATATAGGTTGTAGCTAGTTAGGAATCTAACGTGTAGAGTTGTAGCAGTTGGAAATATGAGACTATCCCACTCGCATTATCATATACACAGCTGTTGAGTGATAGAGAAAAACCTGAGAATTTTTTCCTCCCCGGCTCTCTGGTTGTTTACCAGACTGATGGATGATTAGAACTCCCAGTCAGGCAGAAGCTAGGTATGGGGGACTACTAGCTAGCTTGAGGGGGAGGTGTGTTGCAAGGTACCAATTTAGAGAATATTTAGCCTGCAAAAATAGAGTTATTAGGATTGATTATGATTAGTATGGTACATTTATTTTCTTAGAATAGTTTCTTGAATAGTAGTCAATTATCTTACTTTTACTCTAAGTAATTCCTTATGACTATTTATTTGTGGGTGTATTCTAATGAAATATACTATACATGGTATTCATCTTCACTTAGATATATGGCTTCGACTACTATAACATTTTTTCTCCTGTTACCAAGATGACTTCCATTCGTCTTCTCTTATCAATGGCTTCTATGAGATCTTGGCCCCTATATCAATTGGACATCAAGAATGCATTTCTCCATGGCGAAGTCGCCGAGGAGATGTATATGGAGCAACCACTTGGATTTGTTTCTTAGGGGGAGTATGGTTTGGTATGCAGGCTATGTCGTTCCTTATATGGCCTAAAGCAGCCCCCTTGAGCTTGGTTTGGCCTCTTTAGCTCCGTGGTACATGAGTTTGGTATGACACGAAGTACATCAAACCACTTTGTCTTCTATCATCATACATCCTCAGGATAATGCATCTATCTAATTGTTTATCTTGGGCGAACATTATTATGAGCTGATGATCATGATGGTATTGAAAACTTAAACATCTCTTAGTGTTTTGGACCACAGACTTTGAAACTCAGCATTTACGTTTGCCCATTCCTGTTTGGAGTGTTGCCTGTTTGCACTTTGGACTTCTACCGTTCTGTTCGCGGCTAACTCAGCACTCATTGCGGTTTGGGTTCTACCGAATCTGACCAACTACTCTTCATGTTTCACCTTGTTCGCCTTAATGATTGGACTTAAATCAAATAATGGGAATAAGTGAGGTGGCTGAACACAGTCTCAAACTATAACCATTTTATGTTAAGGATGCTTCCACAAAGCATCAAGACTTGGCAGATTTGGAGTTTAATATGAATATCATGCCTTTAGCAGTTCGAATGTCAAGTTGTGCGGACGGGAGGTGCCCTTTGAGATCCGAGGAGATATCGGCGACTAGTGGAGGGCGGAACTACCTCACCATACCTGAGCGAACATTTCCTTTCTGTGGCGTGGTGATCAATTCCTGCAGTCATCTTGTGATAGTCACTGGGATGCTATGATCCGTATACGTATATCAAAGGAACACTGGGCCAAGGGGTGTTATATGAAAATAGAGGTCACACTGGGTGTTGGATATTGTGATCTGTTGAA
Source organism: Tetrastigma voinierianum (assembly GCA_016808115.1). Taxonomy (NCBI): domain Eukaryota; kingdom Viridiplantae; phylum Streptophyta; class Magnoliopsida; order Vitales; family Vitaceae; genus Tetrastigma; species Tetrastigma voinierianum. Next base: position 280,373 of record JAEQBH010000234.1, on the reverse strand, counting down.
TGAGCTCCCTAAGCGGAAAATCCTTTTTAGGATGTGTGTAATTATTGAGGCAACGTAATGCAGGTAAAAGCGATATAGTGGCGGGTCTGAATGCGAAACTAAGTATCGAGCTATGGCTTTGTGACAATGAACTCATGGCTCAAAACCAACTTCTTTAGAAGCTGGCGTGAATTTAGGAAGGGAGGAACAATGAAGCTTGTGTTTGATAACTGAGCATCCCTACTCACATTGCATCGACGATCTTTGCAAAGAGGAATTAACATATTGAAGTGGGTGACCACTTCATTCGAGACTGGGATGCATGACTGGATTTAATGCAACTCGGTGACCAACTAGCGGAGACATTTTACCTAAGTCTCTTAAAATTCCAGAGGGATTTAGTACATTGTAACAAGCTTGGTGCATATGTTGGCCTATGCCATGCTCCCGACGAGGGGAGATGTTGAGAATCATAGGATAGGATATTCTCTGGTTTATCTCCTTTCTTTCTTGTACATTATTTTCCTTCCTTTTTGTACTTTATTTGTTTCTTTTTGTGTCTTCTTGATATATATAAATAGGTAGGACCTATAATGTATTTTATACATCCATTCAATAAGAAAAGTATTCTTTTCTTCTATCCTTTCACAGAGTGATTTATCTGTTGGGTACCAGGATTTAGCTTCAAGCAGCCTTTACCTGAAAAAAAAAAGATGCTTGTTGAGGTTTGAGAGCCAAAATAATCAAAGTGTCACATGTTCTTGTTGTTTCCCTTATTTAAACTTCTAGACACAAGCTGTCTTTTGACCCAAGTGTATCTATACATTGACGGAAGGATACCATTTCTTGCATCACATTTCATACTTTTGAAGAAAGATGGCACTGTGAAAAAGTTTGGATAGTTTGCTTACTCAGCCCACAACACTGTGTATTATATAAGATGTTGTCAACCAGTTATATTGATTCCCCATTTTATCTGTGCATCTCAGAGTGCAAACGCTGCTGTATGATCGCCTTAGCATATGAAAGTGAAATTCATTATATTGGAGTTTATATTTCTAGAACTGGCACAAGATTCCACAAAATGGGTTTCCTTGTTTTGGATCCCTTATTCCTGAAATAAATAGATATGTTAAAATCAATTGTCTGAATATCATTACCTATCACACTGGCCATATGCTAGAATAACATACCCACGATTCTCTGACCATCTTACCATTGCACCCAGCAAGCCATCGACGCTTGGCTTCCTACAGTTTCGCGGCATCTCAGAAATTTGATCTACTTGCTACCAGAACCAGAGACATGTTTTGCTTGATGGCATGCAGCCTTGGCCCTTGTACCATGACAACTGCATACATATGTTCCTATTTGCATTTTCCAAGGGAACGATCAAAACCTTAATTCTATTTTCAGTCTTGCTAAATATATATGATCTGGAGCTATCGTCAACGGTTCATAGAAAAGAGGAGCTTCAGTTTTCTATATCAGATTTTGTTATCTGTTTTAATATACTGATGTTGACCATTCTTTTTCTCTGTTATATTTTTGGCAGTATGACTCTTCCTTGGAGCTGGATAGACAAGGATTTATAACAGTGCCTAATTTTTTAGTACAGGTATCCTTCTCAACTGACTTTTGGTTTTTAATATTTGTGTGCATCTTCTTCCCTTTTCTTAGCAGTTCTTTCCAATTTGATAATTCATATTTCTCATATGTATTCAGTTTTAACTTATCTTACAGTTTCCAAGATTATCTGCTATAAGTTTGCCAACTAATTCAAGGCATTCAAACTCATTATTGAAATTAACCATTAGGATTATCCTCTTGACCTTTTATTAACAGCCAGATGAACAATAAAACCTTTTTTGTTACTTATTTAAGATCATATTTATTTTATAGCTTTTAAAAGTTTTGTTTCATGACAATTCTTTGGTTTGGGATGAAATGTTCTAAGTTTACCCCATTTACTGGCAGCGGTTTACGCACTGAGTCTTTCCCTCATATAAATTTTATTATGCTTTTGAGATTCATTTGATTTAACATGTGTAATTTGTGATCAATTTGTAATTACTAAATAGTTTATAGCTTTGGTCTCTGGACATTATAAACTTAGTGTGATTGTCTGTTGTTATGAAGAAATAAAAACTTAAAAATCTGATTACAGTTTAATCATTCTGTGCTGATTATATTTTCTTAAATTCAATGTTACTAACACTCTTGGACCAACATTTAGGGAAGTCATTCAACTGAATCTGAACTATCCAAGTGGTTTGCAAAGAACCATTTGGACACCAACTCGGGGAAAGTTGTGGTAAGGAAAATTTTCTTGTATTGGATTGATGGTCTATTAAACTTATGGTGAGATAGTTCATTAGGCTTTGTTTAGGGTCACATTCTTATTCCATCTATTTATTGTAGGTAAAACCAGCAAGAGCAGGATCAAGTATTGGTGTTACTGTTGCTTATGGTGTTGCTGATTCTCTTAAAAAGGCAAATGAAATTATTATTGGGGTAATTTCTTTTTGTACTTCAACTTTGAAGCATGACTTTAAAGCTTCTTTAAATGTTAAAATATGTGGATTTGGTCAAAGGATATACAAACCATTCTAAATTTAAGTTCGCACAGAAATATTTATCACGGAAAGGGAAAGTGCATAAAGCTAAGCTCTCTAGGAATTCTACTTTCAAAATGGTTGGTAACTGAACTTGGCTGAAATTTTAAATAGGTTACGGGAAATGGAGTGGGAAAATCAGATTCACCATAAATTAATAAATGCTGGGTGCATAAAACATAAGAGAACTTTACAAGTCGGGTTACAGACTTCATTTACAAGAGGAGCCATTAATGTTGTTTTATGGTCTTTGGTTTTATTTTCAGGGAATTGATGATAGGGTCCTTGTTGAAATCTTTCTTGAAGGTGGGAGTGAGTTTACAGCGATTGTCCTTGACATTGGATCTGGCCATGATGGTCATCCTGTTGCACTGCTACCAACTGAGGTATGTTCACTATCACACAATATTTATATTAAAGTGTCTTTCATAAGTTTTTTTTTATCAGTTAGCAAGATAATTGTGCTGTATGAGCAGGCCCCTGATGTTTAAAGGGGGAGGGGGGGGGGGGAGAGGGGGGGGGGGGGGGGGGGGGGGGGGGGGGGGGGGGGGGGGAGAGGGGGGGGGGGAGAGAGAGAGTGTGGAGCTTTCAAGAGTATACAGCGGCTTTAAAAAAAAAGCAAAAAAAAACACAAAACAAAGAAGAGCAGGGCTGCAAACCACACACAGCTTTGCTTCTTTATTTAAAATAGAAAAGCTAACACATTAAGTCACCAAAAAATAATTACAGAACTTCAAATCAATCTAAAGCACTTTGTCAGGACCACAAATTGTAAATAAAGGTTTAAACTTTGAGTTGTCTTTCCTTATGTTATTGTGTTACATTACATTTGGTTCAGTGCCCAATTTTCCATTTAATGTAACTTATAAAGGAAGCCAGGCTTCTATTATTTCAACATATTTATAAAGCTCAAACTAGATTCTGCAGCCGAAAGAAGAAATCAAACACCAAGATGTACATGACATACAGTATGTTGTACGGCCAAAAAACGGGATTTTGCCATTATCTTATACAAACACCCCATTTGACAAGGAAGAAGAGGAGGTAAAGGAGGAAATTTCAAATTCCCTTGATTTTAGTCCCTTGGTTTTATGAGTGAGGGAAAATTCTTCTTGACCCAAGCATGTTTTCTGGTTTTTATCATTTGGTCAGAAAATTTTAAAAAGATATCTGGTACAATATTTTAGCACATGGAACAAATATTTTACATAAGAAAGGCCTGAAATCTCTTCCTCTCCTTTTTTTTTTGATGATGGCGGGCAATATATTTAGAAACAAGGGGCTAGTATATAGTGGACACTAGGCTTGTACAAAAAGAAAGGGAAGAAACAAAAACCTACCACCCACAAAAAACAATGGCCCTTAAAGAATACACAAAAGAAACGCCCACGGCCAATTAACCTTGCGAGAGATTGGAGCAGCCGACCAAAGGCTTTAGCCTATTGAGAGAAAATATCCCATCTTCCAGGCTGGCTTTGTTTTCCTGCTCCTTCCACTTCCTAAGATTAGGCTCAAGGGCTTTGACCACAACTTTAGGCCCTCTTATTGGGAGAAAACGGGTTACATCTCCTGCCTACTCTTTTATCAATCTTTTTCCTTTTTCTTCTCTTGAGCAGACGAATGGAAGGTATATGAAATACGACCCATAGCATATATCCTACTTTACATATAGAGTTATAATCTATTGAAACTTGTTTTATAAGAGTTACCAATCTATTGAAAAGATTTAATTGACTTTGTATATATATATATTCATAATGGGTCGTGAAAAACCCCAAATTCATTTACTCGATTCTTTGTCTTGTTTGTGTGTAGATGAGGGTTTTTGAATTTGCCTAGACGAGGCAATTTTGAAGAATTTTCGGAAGAACAAAGAAGGGGGAGAGATCGAGACATGTCTGTAGGAATTAGCGGGAAGAGGCTATGAACAAAAATTGAAGATTCGATATGTTTCAAAATAAATAAAAATCTCTTATTAAATCTAGCCTGTAATTACACTGTGAGATAAGATTAAAGATTCAACATAATTTTATTTTCTCTTCCTCCATGGGTCATTAAACTTTTGGGCCTGTGTAATGGAATTCCATTCAGGTTATTTACTATGTTTTGGTGCATCAACTACCACCTCTCTTTGTTGCCCTTGCAGGATGGGTCAACATCTTGTGTCATGGATGTGGATGATATAATCATTTGACTACATTGCTTGGTTTTACCACAAATTCTCTTAATTTAGGCTATTGGTAAATAGCTGTTACACTTAATTTGTAATCTTATCTCATTTAACTTTTTCCTGATCATTGTTTGATTTAGGATCTTTTGGCCGGATTAGCTGGTGATGGCATGATGCGAGGTCCACATCCTTTGAAGCTTGAAGTGCATCATTGCTTGTTAAGGGTTGTTTATTGAGATACATTATCGCTGGGTCATCTTTTCTCCTTTGTTAAAGAGCTATATTCTGGGTTTTCTAGCTATCCTCATTGGATTACGGCAATTAAAATTCGATATGCTAAACTATGAAGTACATTGAGTCCCGAATTCAATAAGCGATCTTTAAGCTCCTCTTCAGTTGGTTCATTCGCGATGTTTGGGGTCGCCCATCGATTTTGTCTCATTTGGGTTTTCAAATATTCCGTTTACGCGCTTTGGCGGATTGATTTTCTGATGCGGCATCGGTGAAAAGCCATTCTGAGCTTTTCTTGTTTTAAGGTACGCGCATGCTTTGAAATTGATGTTGATGTCTTTTTAAACATTGAAGTGATAATGCCGTGAAATATTTGTCGGAACCTTTTCAATCCTTCATGCTGCAACATGGGTTCTCCCCATCAAGCATTAAAACAATGGTATCTGCATACGAATCAGTGGATTAAGAAAAATGGGCATCACATGACTTTTTTGGGTGCCTTTGTTCCAAATGAATGTCTTTAAACATTTTTGGGTCGACGTAGTCTCCCTAAATGTTGTTTTTGATTAACGGGGATGCCCTCATTGATTTCTTAGACTACTCGCACCGTAACTCTTAAATAATTAGGTGTTCTTCATTAATCCCAAGGTATTTGGATGCACATACTTTATTGAGATTGTTAAGTCTCCAGTGCTCTAAACTGTTCAAAGTCATAGGGTATCATGGATATTCTATACAGTACAAAAGATTTTATTGCCCCTTTATTTCCCTCCAACGTTACTGCTGTCCTATTGATATTGCATTCTTTGAGACTCCCCCTTTTCCCTTCCTTCTACTAATGGGTTAGGAGAGGAAGGAACTTGCTTGTTTATACTCTTGCTCACCCGTTTGTCTCTCTGAACTTTTATGATTTCCTTCTGGGTGAACTCTGTCCTTAGAATTTAGGTGTCGTGCTGACACCGGGTCTCGAAACTCTCACTACAATTTTAGTGACCATGATCAGGTTCATAAGTGATGATCTTTCCTGTTATACGCAGGTGGCGATGGGTTGTCACTCATCCATTTCCTGTTTTGCTCGCCCGGACCACTTGTCATCATGTTCTTGTTCTTTTATTACATCCTTGGACTCTATTTCGTTGCCTAATAAGGTTTCTGAAGCCCTCTCTCACCTTGGTTGGCGTAGTGCTATGATAGAGGAGATGGATGCTTTGATTATTTCTTGTTGCCCCGGACTTGGATTAGTTTACTTGTTGGGAAGAAAACCATTGGTTGTCGTTGGTGTTCGTGAAGGATTAATCCGATGGATCGTATTTGCCAGTTAAGCGCTGCCTTGTTACTTCCAAAGGAGTATCTTGGACCTATAAATGATGGACTATTCCGACCACTTTTCCCTTTTTGTTACCTCAAGATAGCTGTATTGGCCTTTTATTTCATGATTTACCGCCTGGTGGGTTTTCCACCGAAGCGATGGCAAAATGTCTTTCCTTCCGCTGCGGTGACGCCAGGAGGTATGTGGGCAACTGGGTTTACGTAATACCAGAAACGGAGGGGTTTTATCATGCAGATTGTATGGTTTGAAGCCGAAGTCAGTGATAGTTGGTATTCATCATTGTTGAAGAATTTGGCATGTGATGCATCCGACCACTCGAATCTTCTCTAGGAACTCAGAGTTTGGTATCATTATGTAGGTAGTGTATGTGGATGATATTGTTATTACTATGAGTGACTTTAAAGGTATCTCATCTCTTAAGTCTTTTCTTTAGAGCCAATTCCACAAAGGACTTAGGGATGCTAAGATACTTCTTTGGAATTGAAGTTATGCGAAGCAAACATGGAATTTTCTTATCTTAAAGAAATATCGCGCATTACAGGACCCAGAAGGGGCAAAACCATGCAGTTCTCCTATGGTTCCAGGCATACACCTTACTAGAGAAGGTGAAACATTTGATGATCCTGAGAGATATAGAAGACTAGTTGGGAAGTTGAATTACCTTACAGTCACTCGTCCTGATATTGCCCACTTAGTCAGTATTGTAAGCGGTATATGTGTACTCAATGATTGATCATTGGCGGTGTGGAAACGATTCTATGTTGCCCCGAAAGGTCTGAGGCGTGGTATTTTATACGATAATCGCGGGCATAATAGACTTGAGTGTTTCCACGGATCTTGATTGGGTAGAATCTACGAAGACGGGAGGTCCACTACGAGGTTAGGTATGCTGTTGGAGGGAATCTGATGCTTGGAAAGAGTAAGCAGTGTTGTCTCTCTCGATCTAGTGTAGAGTCTTAATATAGAGCGATGACACAGTCCGTATGTGAGATTATGTAACTTTATCAACTCTTCATGGGAAATTAGGCATTAAGGCGCAGTCCTGCTTAAAGCTGTGGTGGCTGACAACGAGGTTGTCACTTGTATTAGCTTGTCAGGGTATTCCGTGAGCAGACTACTTTTATATTGAAGTGAATTATCATTTAGTTGTGAAAAGCTCTAACCAGCTTGATTTCTGAGATATGTGAAGATTGGAGAACAATTGTGTGATATCTTCAAAAAAGCTCTAAATGGGGACCGGGTTAGTTCTCTATGTAACAAGCTAGGCACGCCCAGTTAATATATCTTTCGGCTTGAAGTGTTATAGCATATATCTACTTTACATATAGAGTTGTAATCCTATTGAGGAAACTTGTCTTATAGGAGTTGTAATATATTAGGAAGGTTAAAATTGGCTTTATATATATATATCCTATTCACGTGGATCAATGGAAAACACACGAAATTCATTCCTCAATTCTGCTTTTGTCTTGCTATCTAATCCAAGTACTCAGAAGACCAACAAAATGTGGATAATTGAAATGCAGTTATATGGTCACCTATTAGACATTGGGAATTGAGGACGCAGTGCTCAGTTTTGAGTAAGAAACTAAGAATTTCCTTAAGTTTGAGTTGTAATTGGCCTTTCAAGTTCTTATGCAGGATAAGAATTTTCATCTGCTCCTGTATCATGATTGTGGTATTAATATAGAAGTGGTAGGTCCTAATTCAACCTCAATCTCACCCATTCACTAAATGTTATCCAACCTGATCTATTTTTAGGTTGAATTTATAAATTATTTTGGAATTTGAGAAATTTTCACTTACTAGTAGTAAGACCAGTGAAAATTTTTTTGACTAGTTTCTGGCTTTGAATTGAGTAAGCTTTTAATATATGGGATTTTGTGTTGCTTATCTAAGCTTTTCATGTGACATCCTTCTTTGGTGGAAAAAATAACAAGAAAATACTTGAATTAACCTATTAGTAGTGACATAAAGGGAAAAATATAAGATACATTGTCACTTGCTGTAATATCCAATTTAAGTAGCATAATAAGTTCCCAAATGGGTTAGACAGATTAGGTCTGATTGAATTTAAGTGGTTTATCCATCCTAAACACGATCCAATCCAATACAACCCATTACCATTGTTTCTAGAAGTGTATAAGGAACACAAAAATATACATATGTGAGTGGAAGGCCATAATGAACACGGATAGTATTCATGAGAAGTTATTTTGTCAATGATGATACAAACATGGGCATGTGATGATGGCATAGCAGACAAAGTTCAAATTGAAGACCTCATAAGATGGAATTATGAATAAGCTATTGCTTATAATTTGGGATTAAGAGGAGAATGCAGCAGCTAGTTATGGAAGATGATAAAGTGTTAACCATAAAAATGAATACAGGAGGAAATAGACTTAAATTCTCTGAGTACAATGGTTTAAATGCAATTCCAAAATTGATGGACTTGAGTTAAATTTAGTTTCTTTGGGACTGACTCAGATGTGAATATAGAGAAACATTATCTAGACCAGTGTGTACCACTGGAAGGAGGATGAAGAATAAGAACATCATAACTGTTGAGTGCTTCTTTATTACAGTGGATATTAGGATAAGATCTATTGGTAGATACTTCAAACTAATGAGTATTTTGGATTTAATTCTATGGCATCAAAAACCAGGTGGAGATTCAATTGCACGGCAATGCTGACATGTGGGAGAAGGATGCAATATTTAATTACCGAAGGAAGTATCTTCCAACACAGCAGGTATGCAAAGTGTGTTGGTACATATGTCATTTGGACCACTGGTTTTACAATTGTTATCACCATTTAGCTATTTCTACTAATTTTGTTGTTTTTTTGTTTCCTCTTCTAAAGCTGGGAGGATCTAAGGTTAGTTAATTATGAAGCTCTATTGATTCAGAATTGGCATAATGTAGTATATTTTTTAATGTGTGCACCTTATTTCATTTTTCCTATACCGAAGGGTTGCTCACTTCCATAGGTTCACCATCCTCACCTCAGTTCTATGAGGAGTGTGCTGAGTACTGGGAGGGCATCTCTAGTCTTCCAACGGCTGGGCCTATGTGATTTTGCTCGAATTGATGGTTGGCTTTTGCCTTCTTCTGTTCATATATCCCCAGCTTCAGAGAAAAAGCTTGGAAGGACTCAATCGGGTACCATTATCTTTACTGATATCAACCTGGTAAGATGGCTGTTTTATTTGTCATGCATCTGATCGTTAGCAATGATTCTTCTTTCGTGATCCATTATTAATTTTTACATATATATTTAGATAAGTGGAATGGAGCAGACCAGTTTTTTGTTTCAGCAAGCTTCAAAGGTACTTCTGATTCAAATTACATCATAGTGAAAAGTTGTAGATATTTTCATTTTCTTAACTTGAAGTTGATGGAAGTGGCATGACAGATTGTTAAAAGATTTAGTCAAACAACAGCCTGATCTCTCTTTTACAGATGAAAACTGATGAAACCTACTCTTTATCACTAATAAGACATCCTGTTGTAAGCTATGGCCATTAATGAGAGTTGATTCCTATTTCATAGCATTTGTCAATTTTCAGTTTGTTTCATGTTGTGACACTCCAATGCCACATTGTTGAGAGTGATTTTTAGTTCCTGAAGTTTCTTCATTAAAGTGGCAAATCTAAAATAAGATGCTTCTTGCAGGTGCAGTACAATGCTTTTCCTCTCACCACATTCCATTAATTGAAATAGGAAAATTCCAGTACCATGGTACTCTGATTTAAAAAAAAGTGTGCATGAAATGATTAACAATATGAGAATGTAACGCATATGTTCAGAAAACCACATAATTTTCTTCTTTCAGTTCATTTATTCTGAAAATTATTTTAGGAAGTTTTGCAGAATTTCTGGCATTATTCATCAAGTCCGGACAAGATAATTCTTGTGATATCTTGATGGTTCTCCCATATGCTTTTCCTGAAGCTGACAATGGCATTTCAAAAAGTTTATATATTAAGAATGTTCTTTTTCTTTTTTATGTTTTAAATATTTTTAATTTTCTTAGATTTTGCAAACCTTACTTTTTATGCCACAGTTACACCTCAAAATGATATTATTTGCAGGTTGGATTTTCACATTCAAACATCCTCCGGAGTATTATTCAACATGCTTGCTTGCGATTTCCAAGTCTTGCATCGTACACTAGTCTATCAAGTTTTGCCAGAGATCAAGTCTAAACAGCTTATTTGGTATTTCAGCGAGAATGTTCATAAAGTTTTTGCTGATTTTGAGTGATCACTAGGCGCCCAGTGTCTCTTATGAAGCGGAACAAATGTTTGGCTCAGTGCAAGCATTGTGATGTAGAGATTGATAAAGGCCAGAATACATAGTTGAAGTAATTTCCAGCTTGTTAAAAAAGGCTCAATAATACTATTCTCTAACTGCTTTTAGTATCTGTATGCTCTGATGTTTATGTGTGCAAGATGACATTTTTAGAGGTCTGTCTACTGAAATAAATTGTGATTTTCATGAAAAATCTAAAACTGCGCATTCATATAGGGATTAAGTGAGTTAGCAATGCTGAGTTTTGTATGCAAGATGTATGATATTGATGCCATATGTATCGTTTATACAAGCTTTTTAGTGTTTGTGTATTGTGAAGAAATATAAGAAAATTATTCTTTTCTTATTGATTAAGATGAATGAAACGATACTATGTCTCTCTTATAATACGTGGGAGAGAGCGTAAAGGAAGCAATGGTGTACAAAAAGGAAGGAAAAATATTGCCTGAGAAGGAAGGGGCAAAATGGAGGATATTCAAGAATATCCCTGAGTTTCAACACTCCCCCTCAAGTTGGAGCATATAGATCATATGCACCAAACTTGTTACAAATGAACCGAATCCTTGGACCTCAGAGAGATTTAGTGAAAATGTTTGCTAGTTGGTCGCTCGAGTTGACGAAACTAGTACTGATGCATCCTGAGGCAATCTTCTCTCGAATGAAGTGACAGTCCACTTCAATATGTTTGGTCCTCATGAAGGCTTGGGTTGGGCTGCAGCGTGTAGAGATTAAACGTTATCACCACTGGCGTCATTTTATCTCATCCTTCCCAAATCTTAGCTCTTGAAGAAGCTGCTTGAGCCTTATGAGTTCTGATGGCTGAACCATAACAGATACCCGGCTAACTGAGACGCCACCACATTTAAACTTTGCCTCCCCGAGACCTCGTTTGCTTCCAGTGCCCCATTCATGAAGTGGAGCGTCACGTGCAGCGAGGCACACCGATTATCCCTGATATACATGTTTAGGTGTGACTCTGCCTTCCTCACCGCTTTTTCTTAGTAGGTGTTGCTTTGATGCGGAGGGATACGGATCGACATCCCAATGATTATCACGCATGGTGGCGCAGGAATTGACTAACTTCTGATGCGGGGAAGGAAATGTCCGATCGAGATTGGCTGATGAGGTGGTTTGTGCCCAGCTGTGGTATTCGTCGATATCTCCACTGGATCTGTAGAGAGCTTCCACTGTCTAGGTGCGGTTGGTATTGGGATCTATGCAGGTATGTATGGGTTTGTTGCACACGGTTTCCTCAATATATCTGAACATACCCTGAGACACCTTTGTTTTCAATTGGTATTTATCTCAATCGAAGACCCGAGTTTCCAGTCTTTATAAGAAGTGGTGAGATCTTCATTTAGTTCAGAATACCCTCCCGATCCCTTATCTGTTATAACGATATCATCCCTTATAAACGATCAAATGGTACATTGTCTTGGCGATGTCTGATGATAGAATGCAGTGGTGATCCTCCAGTCATATGAGGCTGCCCGCCACCAGGCTGGCATTCTAGAGCGGGAAGCAGAGGGGACTGTACACCAGGCCGCCTGGGGCCTTCTTACACCAGGCTGAACTCCTGACCATCAGTCAGGTGGTTTCACTTCTTCCCTGAGTCGTGTGGAGGAAATGTTTCTTAGTGCTCCCGACTTATACAGGGCCGGAAACCCTTGCCGCTGCCTGTTCAGAAAAGCCGGGTGGTGGGGCTATACTGCAATGGAGGAAAGTGCTCCATATCAGCTGGGCTATTCCATTTGTGCAGCTTGCCTTTAAGGCAGTCCACTGTGTCGAAGACAATGACTAGCAGTATAAAGCCCGACAATGACCCTGACAGAGGGGACTTACCGACGGGTAAGGGGCCAGGTCTATGTGCCAGATGAATCTGAGAGCATTGTTCTTTGTGTTTGTGTTTATGCCCGGATAGAGAGGGACTCATGGACCGTGTGGGAGGAAAGCAGACGAGGTGGAGATAAGGCTGAGTCTGTTGAAAGATGTGCATTGGCCTGAAGCCAGGCCTGTTGGTTCTAGTGAGGCTGTTTGCCCACCATATCAGGGATGGGAGGGATCGCGAGGCGACAAGACACATCGATGGAGGTGGGCCATAGAATGGAGTCATTGGAGGCTCGGTGTTGGTATCGAGGCGGCGGTATAAACACATGCAGTCTGGGTAGATGCTTGGGAGCTCGGATGGGTGTCAGGAATGGGAAGATGAGAGGTGGGGAATAGAATCTTGGTTGGAAGGAGTGGGGGTAGAGATGAAGAATGTTAAAGGTGACATATGTGGAAATGAAGTATCGATGTGTATCAGGAGAATAGCATCGATAACCTCGTTGAAGGCGGGAATAACTTAGGAAGATGCACTTTGTGGCCTTAGCGGAAAGCTTAATTTTGGCCAGGAGTGAGTATGTGGACAAAACAAGTGCACCCGAAAACACGTGGAGGGAGACAAAAAAGAGGTTGCTTAGGAAAGAGAAGAGAATGAGAAACCTGATCACCCAGTACAGAAGAGGGCATGCGATTGATCAAATAGCGGCGGTTAAGATATCCACAAAAACGTTGAAGGCTATGTTGGAGGAGAAGAGTGCGGCTGTCTCAGCTAAGTAGGCATTCTTGCGTCCCGACCACCCTATTTTGTTGTGGAGTGTAAGCCTGAAGGCGATGAAGTCCATGGGAATATAAAAAGCAGGAGAAGAGGCGAGTGGTATTCCAGGCATTATCTTAGCATGTAAGAATGGAGTGGGGGAGCAATGTTAAATTGATTACGGATCTCGGTAGATTTTTGGAATACGAAAAATAGCTTAGCTTGACTCTTCATTAAAAATAGCCAAGTATAACGGGAAAAATTATCAATAAATGTAACATAGAAACCTAAAGTGGAGCCTTGATTCGGGACGAACCCCGAACATCAATGGCGGATGAACTCAAGGGGCAGTCAGGGACTCCGCGGCAGAGGAACGAAACAGAGTATGTTTCCCAAGCTGACACAACTCACACTCTCGTGAAGATAAGCTGGAAAAGCGGGAAACCATCTTCCAGAGCTTGAAATCATTCAAATGACTGAAGCGATGGTGGGATGAAGAGTTCATGGTTGAAACGACCCAGGTGGAGAGATGAGGTCGAGTGGGATGATAAGGGCGCTGACTCATATCCTATGGCAATCGTCCTCCCCGTACTCCGATCCTGCTAGGTAACAGAAGAGTGAAAAAAGGTAATCGAACAATTAAGGTCATGGATTAATTTGCCGATAGAGATAAGATTAAATGGAGAATCAGGGACATATATAGAGGGGAGATCTGAAGGTAGGAATGGAAGGGACAGTAGACTGGTTCCTTTAGCCATGGTTTGAGTGTTAGCTAAGTAATCTTAGGTAAAAGATTGAGTGATAACCAGAGAGAGATCCTTATTGCACAATGATGATGGACACGATAGAGAATCCATGGACTAAGAGAGTGTGTAAGATAGGGAGAGGCATTATCGGTCTCGGCAACAGAAGCAATGGAGGCGGATTTGGAGGCATGAGTGAGGCGAAGAAACTCCTCATGAAGCCACCGGAGTTGCTTCAGAGTCACTCCCATGAGATGGAGGGGCAGGCTAAACTCGGTTGGAGGTGGAGGCGGGTTGAGAAGGCTAGAACCACGTAGGTAGTGCTAGGCGGACGATCCATGTAGCCGTAACACCCGAGTCTCAGCCATTACATCAAATTCTGATGGAATTTCAATAAGGTCGTTGGCCTCTGCATTGGTGGCCACCATGAATACTTCGGGAATCACCACAAGGGTGAGATGGAGCAAGCATCACCGAAGTGTCTATGGAAGCCTCAGAGTGTTGAGATCGAGTCGCAGTGGATGAATGGTGCAGTAACCGAGCAAAAATGTCATCAAAGGTTGAGATAATGGAGCTAGTGAGGGATGTTCTCGGATATTTGTCAAACTACGTGTAGGATTTAATAAGAGTAAGGATCGTAAGATTTGATCCATGTTGGACAAGTGGGTCTTGGCATCAGTAGCTTTAGGTAGAACAAATAAGAGCTCATTTTTAATGGGCGATAATATTGACGAGGAAGATGATTTCATACTGGTGCTCTGAGCTACCAGCGGAGAATGGCGTGTTGGCGTTGAATATCATTGGTATACAAGTTCTTTAGCCAGGTCAGAGGTTGCCGAGTCGATAATCCCAAAGTTGTTGGTGTTTTGGATACATGGATTATAGAGAATGTTACACAATAAAGTATGTTTTGATGTATATGTATGCAAGAAGACATTCCTAAAGTGCATCTCTTGTTATAAAATTTTGGGTTTCTTGAAATCTAAGCGGCACATTCATGGCATAGTGATTAAGTGAGTTGTATGGGTTGTATACTCTTTGTCAAAGGCATGCATACAGAGCTTTGTTACTTATAGAAGTGTATGTGCAATTTTAATTGTTTGCTTTTCCCCTGTGAAAAGCCTACATTCATACGAGGGGATGGGAAAATTTTTCGAGTTGAGGGTTGAGTGACTTCGAGGCTTGTTTATATATATGTTAGGACTCTAAGTAAGATTATTATTTGGCAGAGATCTATCCGTGATGCAGATTGTTAGCTTAGAAAAATTTAAAACTTCATATTCATATAGCTATAGAAAACTCATAGCTTTCAAGTTGGGATTAACTAGTTGATTCTTTTTAGTGGAACATTTAATAGAAGCTTGCATGAAGAATCTAAGATGGCAAATATAGTTGCATGCATGTTACTTCTCATAGATCATTGAGTATTCATTTCTAGTTATGGTAATGGGGCAATAAATTTAAATTCATCAATCACTTTTGCAAGTCAGATGCACATTTGAGCTTGGTAGCATCTGTAATCATACTGCTACAAATTGCTAGTTTGTTTAAGTGCTTGTGGAGTCAGTGGAAGAGTTTGATGAAATGGTCCTCAACATTGACTTCAATGGCTTTTTTTCTTTCTTTTCCCCCATACTTTTCACATAGTAACCATTTAAAATCTATATTGATCACCTCTTTGTTGATTGCAAAAGGCTTAATACCTTATTTGACTAGCCTAATATTTATTTTAGAAGTCCCTTTAGCTAATTTTAGGTCTTTTAAATAGTTTTTTTTGGCTTCACTTTTATTTTCTTGGAAATAACTTTTTTACATCTTGCATGAATTAATGACTGTTCTTTGACATTCAAGGCAATTTTTGGAGAAACTTGAATAGTAAAAGATAAAAATAATAGGCAAAAGTCTCCCTTTACTTTAGAGATCTTACAAGTTTCCCTCTTACCAAGTATTTTGTCTTTTACTGTTTGTATTTTATTTTTATATTTGTAAAACATTCTGTTAATTTTGAAATTTAGCAGTTGAATCTATAAACTCTATTGGTTAAACTTTGGTTCTTCAGCTTTATTGGTTTGCAAATGTGTAAATTCAGGCATAAGTTTCATTTTGACTTGAAGTGGATGTTGGGCTGACTTCTGAGTTTGACAATTTTGATCATTGCAGCTTGAAGTAGTCCCTTGTTTGCTAGCCCCAACTAGTGGTTATTCATCTAAAACCAACATGGATGAAAAGGAACTTGATGTGAAGATGAAATCAATTTGGACATTACCGTAAGTATTATTTCACTTTTGCTTTCACTATACCTGTATGCTGCTCTTTTAAATATATATGCAATGGTTTCTTTATATAATCTTGCACACTGTTTCTTTTTCTTCAGAATCTCATTTGTGTAGTTACTTGAAAATTCATTATATTTTCTAATGTGGCTATTAAACAATGAAACTCAAATATTTCAGATAAATTTTCTGAAAGTTGCACTTAATGGACCAGCTGGCCTGTGAAATTGGGACCGGGCAATCATCTGCCTCATCTTGACACCTTTCTTGCAAGGATTCTACTTGTCTATTCTTTTCAAAAAATTGGATTTTCAAGTTAATATTTCCTAATCTATTATTTTTTTCATAGTGTTAAATGACCAACTTTCCTAAAAGCTCAAGCTTGTAAGATTTGAGTTTAATATGAATATCATGCCTTTAATACCCTTCATCACATGCAGCCCCATACCCGCACGTGGAGGGTCAAACAAACCAAATAGAATCCTTCATGGACTTTTAAATCAACAATTGGGGAATAAATTACAGTGAGGTGGTTTGAACCCATGACCTCCTGCCAAACCAGGCTTTGATACCATGTTAAATTACCAACTTTCCTAAAAGCTCAAGCTTGTAGGATTTGGATTTGGTATGAATAATATTGCCTTCGCTGCGATGTTAATGATATCTCCGATCTAATTATAGTTTGTGTAATATGATGCCACATTCAAATCTCCATAATAATGGTTTGGTAATTAATGAGGATTCCATCTTGGGAATTTATTTATTTACACCGTAAGTAATGTGGGGGAACTATGACATGATAGCAGAGATTAATTTTAACCCTGTGGATGGACTCATTTATCTTTAGGAGGTGCACTTTTAAACCTTGTTGTTATATGATATGATATTTTCTTCCAGCAAAGTTTTCTGTTTGCAAAATGTGGTTTAAACTCATGCTCCAATGCTGGGCCATTTTAGAGAGTGTGTAAATGTACCCAATGTTTAAGACATAAGTCCAACTAGATAATAAAATTTTCAAATGATAGTAAGGAGAATGTGAGCTTATGTGGTGGTGAAATTCTGTTGGATAATTTGTACTGCCCCAAGTGGTGATGCTATGATGATACTAAGGCTGAATTTTAATGATTATTTACAATTACTAAGGAGATGATATCACATAGAGGCAAATCTGCAAACTTAAGCATTAAGTGGATTTGTTTGACATGGAATTTGGTAAGATGATCTTCCTTAAGATTTTAGTTATAAATCTGCTGAGTGGGTTTCATTCTTACACTGTTTTCCTCAGGATCAACTGAGTCTATTGACATGTCTCACTGTTACCCATTGTTGTTGTATGTTATTTACAATCTTACCTC
This sequence comes from Tetrastigma voinierianum, assembly GCA_016808115.1. NCBI lineage: Eukaryota > Viridiplantae > Streptophyta > Magnoliopsida > Vitales > Vitaceae > Tetrastigma > Tetrastigma voinierianum. The sequence continues at coordinate 262,781 of JAEQBH010000234.1, read as the reverse complement.
TTTTTATGAAACTTGAACAGCACACATGTTTATTGTGTATTAGAGCCTTATGACATGGAAGGGCCATTACAGTTCACTTCAGCAAGGTGAAGGCACAGGGCTTTGTATATGGTTCCCAGGACTGGGACAGGTGACCATTGTTACCACCCATGGCCTTTGAGTCAGCTGTCTGTTATGAGATTAATGATTCTGCGTTGGGGCTGTTTCAGTTGATGTTTCAATTTGTCAGTATCATTATTTAATTTGATATATTTATTCGCATTACTCTGCCAGCAATAGTTTAATAATTTCATTGTAATTGATAACTAATAGATAATATGAACTAACCAGTCTTGCACTTAGTGCAGTTACTAACCTCTTTCATTTTTGTGTTTCTAATTATCTTGCTGGGAGAATTTTTACGGTGTCATGTGTTGAGTTATGGTTTCTGTACTTATTCCCGAATTATCATTTCTGTGTACCCTAGATATTTTATTATACCAGTATGATTGCTACTAATTGGAGTCTTAAAATTCTCATATTGACTAAATGTAACGTTTCAAGTGGTGCATAGAGATGAATATAAATGACTTGCTGGGAGCAGAGTACCCATCAGCTTTTGCACTATTAGGAATTAACTACCAAATTGCCCGATTAAACCATGTTGATCAGGAGGTTTGATCCTTCTTTGCGTTCCATATTTTCAGTTCATCCAATATGTTCTTTTTATTTTTGGTACCACAGTTGTTTACTCTTGTGTGCTGAGACGCTACTACAGAGGAAGTTCTTTGTGATGAGACAATTCGACTAATGGGCACACAGTGACATCTAGTTCACGGAACTATTAGTGGAGCCAAATCATGGAAACTTCAAACAAAGTTGGTTCTGGGGTTTAGTTGCTGTTAGACTCTACAAAATATTCCAGTGGAACAGTGGGTCAAGCTAGCCAAGGAAGTTCAGGCAACAGTTTTTATTGCAGGTACCATTTTTCATCCATGTACTTGCTAGTGATTTAGTACCCATGTTCAATTTCATTTTCTGCATAATGAACCTATGAAAGTTTGTGTTTTCATTTTCTATTTTATGTAGAGGCACAGCTTGCATGTCTGAAATCATCCTTCCTCGTCCTTTATAATTTTGTCTATGAATGCTGCAAAGATGGATACACATTGTATCTGCACTGAGAAGAAACCTTTCAAGAGCAATTCATATCTCTAAACAGGAAACTGAGGAGGCCACCACTCACTTGGGATATTTGAAGATTGGTGTCTTAAATTCAACTAGTTCTATTGCAACTGTTATAGCATATATCTACTTTACATATAGATTGACAATAGTTAGGAAACTTGTCTTATAGAGTTGTAACCTATTAGGAGACTTGTATTATAGAGTTGTAACCTATTAGGAAGGTTAGATTGGCTTTTGTATATATATATTTAGAATGGATCAATGAAAAAAACACAAGGAATTCTTTCCTCCAATTCTCCCTTCTTGTTCTTTACATGGTATCAGAGCCTAGGGCTTAGATTGAGAAGAGTCTTAGATATTTTCTAGATTATTCTCAGAATACATAGTAGAAGGCATGAGAAGGCGTGAGGGGTGTTTTTGAAACACCTAGTTCGAGGGCGAGTGAATTGACACCGCTGACAGTGGAAGAAGCGCCGACCGCCGACCGCCGACCGCCGACCGCCGACAAGTCAAGCCACAAAGTTTGGTGGCCGTAACCCTAGCGCATGACGCTCACATTCCCATATGGTAGTTCTGCCCTGTGCATGTAGTGTGTGTGAGGGCGTGTGGAGAACCTGATCTTCTTCTGACAACCATTGTGTGGTGCGTCTCTCTCAGAATCGATCGTGGTCTCAGGGTGCTAGACTCAACCATTTCCTGGGAGATTTCGAGACTTTGTTGCGGGATTCAGGTTTTGAGGGGAATCTTGTACATTTGGTTTCATGGCGTGTCCTTCCGCTATGATCTCTCGTTTTGACTTCATAATGAGTAGTTCGCATTCTTCTTAAGATAAGAAGCCTATTTCCTAAGACCCGACGCAGGTCCCAATGATGTCTACTAATTACGAGGACAAACCGGGACGTCCCAATTACTCGGATTGGAGTAAAACAATCCACCTCTACTTACAGAGTATTTGTATGGCCAGTCATCTTGATAAGGACCCCTCCTATTGATGATTCGAAAGAACGATGGCTGGAGGATGATGCTTGTCTCTTCCTACAAATTCATAATTCCATTGACGATAAAGTACTCACCCTTATTTATTTGTTTTTTTATCGATAAAAAGCAAATATATTAATAAAGAAACCCAAGAACGAAGGTTTCAAAACATACACAGGAAGTATACAAAAAGGAACCCAAAAGGAGAACAAAAAATACAAAGGACAAAAACCACCACCCGAAGGCCAGGCAGCCCAAAGAAGAGAAACTAAACAAAACATTTTACCTAATAATCCCAACCGCACTAACAAATCCACCCAAAGAATTCAGACATCGACACTATGAATACTTGCTGTCAATTACAATCCTGCTCAAAAAGATAAATTTTAGTCCTCTCGATCCTAAGTACTCTATTTTCAAACCAACATGTTCCCTATTATGCCACACAAATCTGCATTAAACATAAAGGGGCTGCAATCCATGTTTTTATGTTTTTTACCCAACGAGCACCTCAAGAAAGCGATGCTTGAATGACCGACCTAGAAAAACCTAACTTGTCTAACCATCGACAGAAAAGGTCCTGCAGCACTCGCCGCAGTTGAAGCAATGTGTGATTTGGTGTCCTCCATCCTCTTCACAAAGGAACAACGTTAATGTGAGCTCTCCACGCTCGAGTCGGGTCTAATGTAAGCACTTTTCCTCGTGAAGCCTCCTAAGCGGCTAGCCCATTCGGGCGATGACCTGATTCCATATTGCGGCGAAACGGAAACCACTGGAGGAGAGCAATCTAGCACCCAGATATACTTTTACGTAAAATGCATCATTCCCTGAACCTTTGAAGAGGATTTTTGTCCTCCATGAGAGGTCCGACTGCTTATACAGACTCAAAGCCATCCACCTCCTCCATTCCCAATCATTAAAAGAACGAAGAAAGATCTGATTCCAACCCCCATCCCATCGGTCCCAAATTCCAAATCCACACTCAGCATTTTTTCAATCAACCTTAATTAATTGGGAAACACAAGACTCGACGCCTCCTCACCACACCAAACATCCTTCCAAAAGCTAATCCTTTTCCCATTTCCAAGGGCAAGAGAGGTATTTTGGATAAGCTGGGGCCATTCTTTTCTGATTTCCTTCCACAAACCAACCCCAAAACCACCACTGATATTGCCAAAACACCAACCTTAGTCTTCAATCGAACTTGCACAATGACCTTCTCCAAAGAGAATCCTCCAAGAAGCAAAACGCCAACACCATTCGTGACAACAATGCTTGTCGAGAATGGAAAATCTACGCAAGCCAAGACCCCCTTTCTTTTCTTTTCAGACAAACAGCCTCTCCACTTACAAGATGAGTCTTTTTCTCAAGACTACCCCACCTACAAAAACACTTTCGATCTTCCAAACTTAGAAACAAATCGAACCGCATTCCTCGAATAAAGATAAGCAATAGATGGGAAGGCATGATAGTGTACTTTGAATCAACGTGAGCCTACCTCCCTTAGAAATATACTGTGATTTCCAAGAAGCTAACCTTTTCCTGAACCTGTCTTCCACTGTGTCCCACACCCCCATCGCTTTATGATTAGCCCCAAGGGGGAGACCTAGGTATGAAGAGGGCAAGGAGCCAATCCCACATCCAAGTTCAGCTGCTAACTCCTGCACGTTGTCAACCGAACCAACAGGTAAAATCTCACTCTTATTTAGATTGATCCTCAAACCTGACAATGCCTCAAACCACATCAGGATCCAACTCAGAAATTTCAGCTGATCTTTATTGGCTCTACAGAACAACAAAGTATCATCGGCATAGAGCAAGTGAGAAATACAAGTTCTGACCCCATCCCTATTTGCAATTTTCCTCCCAGAGAGATAATTACCATCCATTGCACGATTCAATAATCGGCTCAACGCCTCCATACCTATCACAAAAAGATAAGGGGAAAGGGGGTCCCCCTGTCTTAGAACCCTCGAGTTTTGGAAGAAACCCGCTGGAGAACCATTGACAAGGATAGAGAAAGACGTCGTGGATACACACCACTTCACCCAGCTCACCCAACGCTTGCCAAAACCCATCATTTCCAAACCCGAAATTAAACCCCAACTTAAATGATCATAGGCTTTTTCAATGTCCAACTTGCACACTATGCCACTCTCCTTCCTTCTAATAATAGTGTCCACCGCTCCTGGGCCAAGCTATCATCACAAAAGATCCAAAAATTTGTCTCGCCTCCACAGCGCCGATTGAACCGGAGAAATGACCTGGCCCAAAACACTTTTGATCCTATTAGCTAGCACTTTTGCCAAAATCTTATATAAACCTCCCACTAAACTAATCGGTCTTAGGTCCTTGAGATCCTCAACATTCTGTTTTTTAGGAACCAACACAAGGAAGGTGGCATTAAGACTTCTAACAAATTTGCCTTGTTCATGAAATTCCTTAAAAAAACCTAGCACCTCGGCCTTAACAAAATCCCAGCTAAAGGACCAAAAAGCAAGGGGAAAACCATATGGCCTAGGAGCTTTGTCCCCATTGAGCCCTGAAATAGCCATCCAAATTTCCTCCACTGAGAAAACTTCTTCCAACTTCGCCAGCCTCTCCAAACCAATTCCCATTAAACGCAGGCCATGGAAGGACGCCATTCTCAAGCGGTCAAAGGAGGTTTTGAAAGCATCTATCAACCCAACCTTAATCTCAGCCTCCTTTTCAAGCATTTTGCCATTGATACTGATTTTTCTAAGACAATTTCTCCTCCTATGAGCGTTAGCCATTTTGTGGAAGTAACCCGTATTTCTATCTCCATCTTTCGGCCACAACTCCCTGGATTTCTGTCTCCAGGAAATCTCCTCCAAAACAGCCCAACTCTTGAACTCTTCTTTAGCCATACTTCTTTCCTCCCTTCCCTCTAAAACCAACTCCCTTTGCTTCTCCAGGTCATCCCAGAACGAGACCCTTTGCAGGGCCTCCTTCTTCTTGACTTCAACTTTGCCAAACACTTCCATGTTCCAAGACTTTAAAATACCTTTAGGCTTTCTGCTTATGCCTTAATGTAACTCGAACGATCCATGAAACTTGCCACCAGCCAAGCTCTCTAAACCCCGAATTTTTAACCATGAGCCAAACGAAAAGGGCCTAATTTAACCCCATCACTATCCAACAGTAAAGGAAAGTGATCAGAAATAGGTCTAGGAAGACTCCTCTGAGCTACATTGCAAAACTGGCTCTCCCAATCAGAAGAAACTAGAAATCTATCCAATCGCGACATGGACCTACCATTTCGTCCCCCACTCCAAGTAAACAGACCCCCTTGGAGAGGCAGGTCTCTGAGACCCAATTCATTTACAATCTCAAAGAAACGCCTCATCAAGGGAGAAATTACTAATCTCTCTAGCTCTTTCGGGAGAGGGGGGAGAGAATCTCATTAAAATCCCCACCCAGACACCAAGGACCTTCCCCCCAACCCCTGATGCTACCCAACTCCTCCCAAAACTCTCGAGCCTCCCGACCGGACCCCATAAACTCCCGAAACGTCCAAAGAAAGCCTCCACCATTTTAAACGTATTGACTCCAGATGTAGAAAGTCCGAATTCAGTCTACTAACTCCATAATTCCTTTATCCTGCAACGTTAATTCTTCGCACTTTCTCGCATTTGGGGAGCTCCCCAACCGTAAAGTCTCGCCCACTCCTAAGCCGCGAGCCACCCGCTACTTCATCTCTTGAATTCGCCCTTAAAGACAAACCAAGTCCACTCTCTGATACCTGATAAAGTTCCTGATGATCTTCCTTTTATCAGGTTCATTCACCCCACGAACATTCCAAGTCATTATTTTTACCTTCTTTATAACCTTAGCATTAGACTCCCCCTTTCTTTGTCTCCTCCCTTAATTTGATTTCCCATCAGAATTTGATGGTAGTACACCCGCCTTTTTTAATTCCCGTTCACATCTGGACATTGTAATGGCCCCCTTATTTTCCACCTGATGCTGCCTTGCCACTATCTTGCTGAGTAAACCCAAAATCTCACTCTCGAATCCCACAGTTGGAAACCCCAGAAATTCGCTGAACTTGATCAGACAACTGTCTTCCCATTTCTCATAACCTGAAACTTCTGAATCCACAGAGACTGACTCCTCTACCTGCTGCCCCTCACCCACCGAACCCTCTTCAATAGCCACCAAAGCACCCGAGGATTCCAAACCCCACTCCCTCCCATCCACCTAAGTCATCCACTTCATTCGGCTTTAGAGAACCCACCTGGCCTGAAAAACCCCCCAAAAGAAGGGGCCGACCAAAAACAGAAATCAGGGATGAAGGGGAGTCTTCAGGATTAGACTCTACATACCTGAAATCGTCATCCACCACTGAGGCCAAGTGACTGCCTCCCGCTCCTTCCCTCCCAAATCTTAAAAGGAGCCGCTCCTCTAAACTGCTTCATCGGTATCCTAGCTGACGAACAGAACCGTTGGGCTTCTCACTTTTAACTCCGCCTTTATCGGGCTATTTCTCAGCCCCTTGAATGGCTTAAATTCTTCCTATCAAGGCTCCAAGAGATGGAGCTGCTTCCATCGCTTTGTTGTACCACGCTGGCTAGAACTCCGCCGCTCCTCCTCCATTCCTCACACGACTCCATCTTTCCACCCTGTGCCCGCTCAAACTCGGGACCATACCGGTGGGACCCAAACTGCACCTACAACTAGTCTCCTGTACAGAATCAGCCCCTTCCATCTGCACCTCCACTAACAAGAGCTTCCTTTCTTCACAAGACAAAGCCCCTTCAGTCTGCATCTCCACTGACGAGAACTTCCTTTCTTCACAAGGCAAAGCCCCTTTTGTCTCTTCAGTCATTTTCAATCTGCCATGTACCAACAACTCCACGCTCTCTCTTGCGCGTGAACTCACTTCTCCTTCTTCCCTGGTATCACCTCCACTTTTCGGCTTCATCGTTAGACTTTCCAACTTCATCTGAGGCTGAAACTCCCACCATAACTGGATCACGAAGCTTCTATCTCCTTTGGACACTACCACCGACGGCGGATTTGATCTTCCGTCCCATTTAACCCGGATCATGGCCCAGCGTAGATCGGACAAAAATGCTGTGTTTTCATCCACTGCATCAAATCCGCCACATTTATCGCCGATACGTTTTAAAATTGGACGGCTCCAGAGATGCAGCGGCAACCCTAACAGTCTTACCCACACTGTTCTACATGTATCTCTGCCAACCATGCATCCAACATCTTTTCCCCATTCCCTGAGGGATATCGGGAGACCCCCAAATCTTTCTGTACCCTCCCTAAGAATTCTTCTCGCTTCATTTGGACTCTTAAAACCAAACAACCATAATCCTCTTCTCAGCTCTTCCACTTTCAAACTCCCTGTGACCTTCCAAGAAGACCAAGCCCTATGCTTCAGGGATTTGAGGTCTGGAATCGGAGAGGTACCGCCTCCCCACCAACCCACCAAGCATGAATCTAGTTGCCCTAATATTTCCACGATCTCTTCTTTCCCCACTCTCACCCTGACCACTTCCTCTGATGTTCGAACCCTGTTCGCACTCATGTTTCAAGAAAGACTCTTAGGGGTAGCCGTTGCCAACCTCTTTTCCGGGACCTTTATTTCCTTCCTGACGTTGTTTCTCTGCCGTTCTGAAACCTTAGGACCCACTCTAAGAGAACGGAGTTTCTCTGCCATAATTTTCCAGCCCCTCACCAAGCCTTTTCCTTCCGGGATACATATGCCGAACCTTTTCCATCCTGCATCGCGAACTGAACAGTATAAGAAATTACCTGCATTATTCGATCGTCAGCTTCCAGCTTATAGCCTTTCCTTCTTCCTCCCACCCGCAAACCCGCCTTGGTCAGGAGAAATCTTGTCATAGTCCTCAATCCCCAAAAGTAAGCGTTGAAGACTTGACTCTCCGAACCTCACCCATGAAGTCGCCCCCTTGCATCTCTCCCAAATACATCCTCTCAATTTCTTACTCTTCTCCTCGATTGAAATCTCAAAAGCTTTGGCCTCAACGGCGAACCACGTTTTCCCCATCAGAACTATCCTTGAAATATATTTGGCTTTTTCTAAAGTACTCACCCTTATTAATCACTGTAGTTTGTTAAAGAGCTAATGGAATATTTGGAATTTGTGTATTATGGAAAAGGGAATATTTCTTACATATTTGATGTATGTAGAGCCTTTTATCGCATTGAGAAACAAGATCCGTCCCTCACAAAACTCTTCATGAACTATAAAAAGACATAGGAGGAACTGAATACACTACTACCATTTAGTCCAGATGTTAAGGTTCAACAAGCTCAAAGGGAAAAGATGGCAGTGATGGGTTTCCTAGCCGCACTCCCTGAGATAGATTCTCGTTTAAGGCGCCATGATTCTTATCCCAACCCCCGAGATCTCATCTTTCCAAGAAACATTAAGCAGGATACTCTACACATGGACCTCCTCATCTTACCCTTTTTCAAATTTCGTATGAGCAAAGGCCCTTGTCAAGGTCGAACATCGTGAGTCGGTGCCAACAATACAGAAATAGTGGTCCAGGCGGTAACTCTAGAGGGACAAGGTTTGGAGGAGTTGTTTGTTATTATTGTCATAAGCCTGGACATGTGATACGAGACTATAAGAAGCGGTAGAGTCGGAATCAGAGATTTCCGTCTGCTCATGTAGCTTCCACTAATGAGGCATCAGATCAGTCAGTTTAGTTCACAGTAAAAGAATTAGCCAAGTTCCACTTGTATTAGGAATCATTAAAGTCTCCATCTACTCCAATTACTGCTATTGCTGAGTCAGGTAACCCGAATAAATACCTTGTCTCTTCTTCGTCCTCTGAATGAGTCATTGATTTAGGAGCCACATATCACATGACAGGTAATTATAGCCTATTCTCTACCTTTCAATCATAACCTTCAACTTCTACTGTCACTCTGGCAGATGGGTCACAGTCATGTCTTCTTGGGTCAAACACAATTTTTCCCACTCCATTTCTCTCTTTGTCATTTGTCTTGAGTTTACCTAATTTCTCTTTTAATTTAATGTCTGTGAGCAAATTAACTCGAGCACTTAAATGTTATATCTCATTCTTCCCTAATTTTTGTCTCTTCTAGGATCTTATGACAAAGCAAATTATTGGTAGAGTACGTGAGTTTGGGGGCCTCTACATTCTTGATCATGCAGTACCGAGACCCGTCGCTTGTTCTGGAGTTACTACACCATTTAAGATGCATCATTGACGCCATCCCTTCCCTTTTTGCCGAAAAAGTCAAACTACGCCTCAAGTCCGTCATTGGGACAGGAGTCATGTCACTACAAGCATCATCAGTTTCATTCTAGTCCTCGAAGTCAATACAAAGAAGCACGCCTCCATTTGAATTAGTCCATCTGCATGCGCGTGGTCCATGACTAAATGCGGTCCCCAACTAGGTTTCGATATTTTGTTACTTTGTTGATGATTATTCATGAACCACTTGGTTATGTTCCAATGAAAAACCGCTCGGAAGTTATTTCATCACTGCGTCTTTTATGCCGAGACACACACTCAATTTCATGTTTCCTCGTCCAAAGTCTAAGAAGCATAATGCTAAAGAATATGTTTGCACAGCTTCACTATTCATGTCAAATGACATCCTTATCGACCTCCCGTGTTGATACTCTTCGCACGGGAGTGGTTGAGAGGAAGAATAAACATCTCCTTGAAATTGCAAGAGCTCTATTTTTTCAAATGCAGGTGCCCAACCATTTCTAGGCTGACATTGTTTCCACCGCTTGTTTTTTGATTTACTAGATGCCTTCCTCAATCTTGAATTAGGACACTCCGTATCACATCCTTTTTCCAAATAAACCTTTGTTTCCCATCGTCCGCATGTGTCTAAACTCGATCCTAAGTCATTGAAGAGTATCTTCCTTGGTTACTCTTGGGTTCAAAAGGGGTATAGGTATTATTGTCCTAGTTTTCTTAGTTACCTAGTTTTTGCCGATGTCACCTTTCTTGAGAATGCTTCTTTTTCTCAAGACCCAATCCATACTAGTTAGGGGGAGGATGACAATTTGCTCGTTTATACTCTTGCTTCGCCAGCTCTTACTTTTGTGCCTCCTCTGACAAAGCCTCCTATCACTCAAGTCTACACTCGGTGCCAATACCCCTTAGTCTCGAGCCCTCTACTAGCTGCTTTGACATCAAATCCAGTTCTAAGTGATGATCTTCCTATTTCTCTCCCAGAAGGTAAACGCTGTACTCATCCACTTCTCCTCCTCGCTTCTTATGACCACTCATTACCTAATACATTCTTGTCTTCTTTTTTATTGCATCCTTGGACTCTCTATTTGCTGTTTAAGGTTTCTTGATCGCCCTCACTCATCTTGCTGCGTAGTGCTATGATGTATTTGAGATGGATAAGCTTGATTGACAATGGTACTTGAGACTTGGTTTGTTTACCTGCTAGGATTAAAGCCATTGGTTGTCGTTGGGTGTTTACAGTGAAGGTTAATCCCGATGGATCAATTGCATGGTTGAAAGCCTGTCTTGTTGCTAAAGGGTATGCCTAGACTTATGGGGTGGATTATTCTGATACCTTCTCCCCGGTTGCTAAGTTGACTTCTATTCAGTTGTTTATATCTTTGGCAGCAACTCATGGATAAGACTTCCACCAACTTGATATTAAAAATGCTTTTCTCATGGGGATCTTGCAAAAGATGTTTATATGGAGCAACCTCCCGGGTTTGTTGCTCAGGGGGAGATTGGTAAAGTTTATCGTCTCCGAAAATCATTATATGGCTAAAAACAAAGTCCACAAGCATGGTTTGGCAAATTCATTGAAGTGATTAAGAAATTTGGCCTACAGAAGAGCAAATCTTATCACTCTATCTTTTACAGAAATTCTCAAGCAGATATCATTTTGTTAGTTGTGTATGTTGATGATATTGTCATCATTGGAAATGATATGGTAGGAATATCTTCACTTAAGTATTTTCTTCATGGCCAATTCCACACAAAGGACTTAGGGATGCTAAAATACTTTTTGTGTTGAAGTTATGAGAAGCAAACGTGGAATCTTCTTATCTCAAATGAAATATGTACTGGATCTATTGTTTGAAACAGGAAAATTGGTAGCAAAGCCATGTCATTCCCTATGGCACAAAGCCTACATCTTAGTTAGAGAAGTCGAATTGTTTGAAAACCTTGAGAAATAGAAGAATGGGTTAGGAAATGAACTACCTACTTTAACACACCTCGATATTCCATACTTAATATTTGTAAATTGCATACGCTCTCCTCCAACAAGCCGATCATCAAGTACCAGAGAACGATTCTATGTTACTTGAAAGCGAGTCCCGAGATGTGGTATTCGACATAGTAATCAAGGGCATAATGACTTAAGTGTTTCACGGATCCCGGACAAGGTGATCTAAGGAGACGTGAGGCCACTTCAGGTACCGTGTGTTCATGGAGTGGAATCTGGCCTCATGGTATAAGAAACAAAGTGTTGTCTCGATCTAGTGTAGAGTCCAATATAGAGCTGGCGACATAGTCTCAGATGTGAGATCACGCGGCTTTATCAACTCACGAATCTAGTGATTAAGACATCTGGTCCCAAAGAATACCTCACGACAACTGCGCTTACCCTTCATATCGCTTAATCCAGATTCACGAACGAACTAAGCACATTGAAATAGGCTGGCTATTTCGCTTGTAAGAAAATACAACTCGCCTTGATTTCTACCAAAGAATTGATGATTTCTTCATAAAAAAGCTCTAAGTCAACTGGTTTGTAATAATTCAGTTTTTCATAACACGCCGATTATGTCATAAAATTTTAATAATATAGATTGTCAGTTAATGATATGCTAGACTGAGAGAAATTTTGGAAAAGTTGGTCAAAAGTCAATAGTTTGAAAATATTGCCATGTCATAAGTAACAAATAGAAATTTCTAGAATTTAATTTATGTTAAAAATTGCATAAAATGATAGGTCAATTAAATACAAATATTATTATTCCAAAAAAAAAGAAAATTTATAATTATTACCAGAAGGTTGAAAGTGGTATTTCAAAAATAGTAAATAGTAAAACATTAAAAAAATAATAATTGATAATGTGAAATTGGTTATAATAGGTTGTGAGAATAATATATATATATATATATATATATTTTTTTTTTTTGTTTGTGTTAAGAAAACTTAGAGAAAATAAAATAGACTCAAAATTACATTAGATTGAAATTAAATTAAGATTATATAAAAAAAATTTAAATAAGTAGATATGAAAGGGATAAAATAGTTAAATGTTGTTGCTTCTATTATTATTATTATAAAAAAAAGGAAAAAGAAAGAAAACAAAATTTATTATTGTTAAAATCAAAATCAAAATGGGGGTGAGGCCGGTGGGGAGGTTAAAAAAAAAAGAAAGGAAGCAAAGAGAGGGTCAAGGGCAAGGAGCCACAATCCCACAGGTTCGTGGATATCTTAGCCAAACTACCTTCTGAATGACTTAAAATTTTGGAGCTTATTCTATCTAATCTATGGTCAACCTTCCTGCAGACGGATCGGAGTTTTAAACTAAGTTAGATTTTCAGATTCGAGGTAGGTGGCTTTTAACTCTAAAACCTTATTTTTATTTTAGAAAATCATAGTGAATATACTTCTAGGGTTGATGTCATTTATAATGAACGTGCAACATCCTATTATAACTATTGAGATTTCCATTTGTTAGTATTATTGTTCTTACTCTTGGTGTTTTTTATTGTATATTTAATAAGAAATCTTGCCATATGAGATTATTGAGTACCGATAACAATAATAAAATTTTTTAATTTATTCTCTTTAGTGTCAGAATTGTAGTAGTCATTGGATGTTGATAACAAATACTTGGGACTTGATGATATCTATTAAGGTGTAAATAATGACTTTCAAAGATTGATGTGAGGTTATGGATGTTTCTTTAAATGATGAAAATTATTTGGTTTAGTGTAACCTGTCAGATTAATATCGAGGACTCAGATTATGTTTGATTTTGAAAATGTAGACTGATATTACTGTGAGATTTTGGTGATATCCTTTTAAAGTGCTAAAAAATTTATTAGTATCCTTGTTTATACACTATTTAGTGGACTTTAATATGTATTAATTAGTAAAAATACAACTATGAGATTGATGTAAGGATATAGAGATTCTTTTTAAGTGTCGGGACAAATTTATTTACCAAATACGAGTATTGATGTTAATCATTTAGGGACTTGTAATATATTTGAATTTGAATGTGAAGATTTATGACTTCGGGGTCTTGTCGAAAGTGGTTATGAAAACCACTGAAGTATTAAAATTGTCCTATTAACACGAATATCGACCGAATTGTCGGGGAACTCATGAGATATTTGAATTAGTACTAATGTGGAAATAATGGTTTTCGACATTGATATAAGGTTCTGGTATTCCCTTGAGGTGTTGGAATGCGTTGCACATGCATTGTATTTGTGAAAATGAAAAATGAGAAGAAATGTGATGATGAAATGAAAGGCCCATGAGAGACTAATTAAGAAGGGAGAGATATCCCTAGTGTGAAAGACACAAAACTTACCCCCTAAGACTTAATTAGGAGGTATTAGCTAATAGGTACGGACAATATTATCCTTCGCAAAAAGCCGAGAACAACAAAGATTGTATTGCATCTCTTGTGGATCTCATTCACAATATCTTTGTGATTTATGCGACTACTGGTTGAAATCAGAGGAATGATGTGAATGGTGTTGGTTATGGGTTGATGCTCGTGTTGTCTGTCCCTATGTGTATTCATTTGTCTATCTGGTTCTTTTACCTATTGAATTCAATTGTTTGATTAATTACTCAGATTTATACTCTTATTTTTATGATACTTAGTCATTCGGCCTCAATTCTCGGGTTAAGGCACCCTATCGAAAGAACGGAAATGCTCACCCATTCCTTCTTATGACTTGTAGATGCAGATATAACTTCTGAGGACTAGCAGACTATGCATGAAAGGTTTCAGGATATATTGGGTAGAGTGAGGGATTAGTGTATTGCCCTCACTTTACAGTTGAATTATGTTATCAAACTTATTGTATTAAGTATTTGTATTAGATGGTACGTGGATTATGTATTTTGAGGATTTTCTTGTTATTTCATACATGTGTTAGGACTTGGAAGATATTTCTAATTCCTATTAGATGATGTCATGTTCTTTACTTGTTAAAGTGACGTTGTAGCTAGAACAGAAATTATTTGTAGTTGAGTTTAGTTATTCAAAAAAAAAAAAAGAATTCCACATATTTAGTTTGATCACTACTGATTATAGAGGAACCTTAGGTCAAGCCTCGACTTAAGATCACATCTCTGCTCGATGTCTAGAACTTGTAATGACAAGTAAGTATATTTAGCGTGAATGCTAGACATCATTAATATTTATGCCTAACTTTATGAGAAATATATAGTATATATCTACTTTACATATAGATTGACAATAGTTAGGAAACTTGTCTTTTAAAGTTATAACCTATTAAGAAGGTTAGTTTGGCTTTTTTGTATATATATATATATATATATATATATATATATATATATATATATATATATATATATATTCACAATGGATCAATGAAAAAAACACAAGGAATTCTTTCCTCCAATCCTCCCTTTTCTTACAAAGAACGGTTCTCTCTCGCATAGATAGATCTCGCATAACATGGACTTCCAAGATCTTTAGTCAAGGCTTATATTGTAAATAAGAGGCCTTTATAGAATAGATTTAATATTAATCTTTGACGAATTATGTTGAAGCATTCAAGCATGTTGAACTAACCGCCATATTACAGTTCTAAAGAAAATAAAAGAAAATTCATGTTTTCATTTCTAAGATTATAACTTGCTATGTGAAAAAGTAGCCTGTACTGGTTCAGTACTTTCATGTGTCATCAGTAGTTAACATTTTTGATTTTTGATTTTATTTTTTTGAATCATATTGATATATGTTTTTTTTTCAACAGTATCTTACTATTTGATTCTCTAGTATTGTAAATTGTAAGTATTATATTGAACTTGTTGAGAATCATAGAATATTCTCTGATTTATCTCCTACCTTTTGTATACATTATCCTTCTTCCTTTTACACTTTATTTTGTTTCCTTTTTGTTCCATTCTTTTGTATATATATAGGTGTCTCTATACTATATAATAAAAACTCACTCGTTCAATAAAGAAAAACATTTTTTTCTTCTCTCATTTCACATAACTAAAACAAAATAATTAGGGTAACTAACTTGTTTTTTAGTGGTTTTGAGTCTACCATGTCAAACCAACTAGAACATTTTTGTACTTTGAATCATTAGATAAATAAAAGGTTAAAATGTTTTTTAGATCCTCTATTGTTGTGTGAGTGAATCTCCAATATCCCTTTGGCTTTCTGGTACTCATAAATGTAGTTCCATCTTTTAGTGTGCTATTTGGTGCAAGGATAGATTGATCGACATAGACAGTTATGAGTATTCTAGAATGGCTTATTCTTTATTCTTACGTTAAAGCTAATTCCAGTCAAACGTTGAGAATTAGATTTTGACATTTTCTTTTACTAGAACTAATGAGAAGGATAAGATTAATTCATAGATAGTTATATTTTTAATTGGCTACAGTTAATGGCTTTTGGTCTATTTGTGGTTGTTGATTCTAAGTCTTCCCCTTCTTGTCTTCATACATAGTTAGATACCGGGTACGTAGAATTTGACCCACATAATATTCTACTAAGGATTAGTTTCTTAATCCATTTAGGAATCCTTTCTTTCTTTCCTTTTCTCTTTAGTCTCCTAACTAGACTCTAATTTTGTTTCCTTTCTCTACTCTAACACTTAGAGTATAAATATGTATGTTCCCTCACTTTTTTAATTAATGAGAACAAGAGTATTCCTTCTCTTTCAACATGGTATCAGAGCCACTTTTTTGACCACTTCCCTCTTCTCCCGTGGACCTTCTTCGATGACCTTCTCCGACGGCCTTTCTCCCGCGGTCCTTCTCCCGCGATTCTTCTCCGATAGCCCTTCTCCAGTGGATCTTCTCCCGCGGACTTTCTCCTGCAGACCTTCTCCTGCGGACTTTCTCCGGTGGCCCTTCTCCTACAGACTTTCTCTTGTGGACCTTCTCCGGCGGATCTTCTCCGACGGCCCTTCTCCGTCTCCCGTAGACTTTCTCCAGCAGACCTTCTCCGATGGTCCTTCTCCTGCGAACCTTCTCCAGCGGACCTTTTCTCGTGGACCTTCTCCGACGAACCTTTTCTCGTGGACCTTCTTCGACGGACCTTCTCCGTTGGACTTTTTCCCAATGACTTTTTCGGTAGTATACTTGCAGACCCTCTTTAGGTCACATCAACTCGCCGTGCGGTCAATTCCAGCGACACATCTTATGGCCGTGTCTCACTCTGGTTACATCAACTTGCCATGTAGTCAATTCCGGCGACTTTTCCAACAACCCCAAATCTACCCATCGGATTAAGTACATGTCTATCAAGCTTAAAGCATTAGGATTAAGTACATATGTAACCCATTTGACTTATATGCTTTAACTTGAGGGGGAGTGTTAAGGATTAGTTTCCTAATCCATTTAGGAATCCATTCTTTCTTTCATTTTCTCTTTAGTCTTCTAATTAGACTCTAATTTTGTTTCCTTTCTTTGCTCTAACAGTTAGAGTATATATATGTATGTTCCCTCACTTTTTTAATTAATGAAAATCAAAAAGTTATTTTTCTCTCCACGTCTTCCAAAAAACATTTGGTTTAGTAGAAGAATCTAACTGAATTTCGTGCAGCTGAGATTAGCGTTTAACTGTAAAGTCAAGTTTGTTTGATGAATTTGCAGTGCATGGAGGCATAGGAGAAGATGGAACACTACAGTTTTTGCTTGAAGCTGAAGGAGTTCCTTATACAGGTTTCTTCTTACTGATACTTTGTTGACCCTAATCCCCCTACTGATACTTTGTTTGGTTGACTCTAATCCCTCATGTTGCACGTTATTTGCTTATATACCATTGCTTTTGAATTTTAGGTCCTGGTGTAAAGGCTTCCAAGATTTGTATGGACAAAGTTGCAACATCTCTTGCTCTCAATCATGTATGGTAATTGATTAATATGTATGATATCCCTAAACAAAGATGAGGCTTTCTTGATACTTCTATTATGATTGGTCTTGATGGTTGTATCATGAAAAATACGTTTAGAAGGTCTTAGTTATGGCTTATGGTTTTCTTTGGAGCTACTGCCAGTCATCTATTTCCCCATGGTAAATCATTAAAAATGTCTGGATTTGAACAGCTGGAAAAATTTGGAGTTCTCACTATAAATAAGAAAGTGCTGCGGAAAGAAGATCTGCTCAATACATCTGTGCATGATATATGGCCTGACTTGACCTCAAAGCTTCAGTCCAAAACGTTATGTGTTAAACCGGCTAGAGATGGATGCTCCACTGGGGTTGCAAGATTATGGTAGGGTTATGTCATTTGATTATTGCCATTCTCTTTATGCTATTGTATGAGAAATAATTATATCCACTGGGGTTGCAAGATTATGGTAGGGTTATGTCATTTGATTATTGCCATTCTCTTTATGCTATTGTATGAGAAATAATTATATCCACTGGGGTTGCAAGATTCTGGTATGTTTATATCTTTTCCTTATTGCCATCCAGAGCTGCTATTTTATGAGAAGTAAGTATGTTCTGTACTGAAGCTGCTTCACTGGTGTCACAAAGACATGGCAGGTCATGGCTAGTTCGTACTTGCTTGTTGCCACTTTGCTAACTCAGTGTTTCAATTTCTTAGCTGTCTTGTTTTGTGCTTGGGACCTATCTCACAGATGCCACTGCCTATTTTAGAAATTTGTTATTGTCTATATATTTCATGTATATTATGTATTTTAAGTTTCTTTTATTGTTGTTCATTCATATGGTAATGATCCTTTTTTTTCTTGATCAGCTGTCTGGAGGATCTTGCAGTATATGTAAAAGCATTGGAGGAGTGCTTTCTTCAGATCCCTTCCAACAGTTTCTCGAAGGTCCATAAGTTAATCTGCTTGCATGGATAAACTCTTCATAACATTTTATCTGGAAATAAATTTATAGACGTTCCCATCTTACAATATTTTATATAAAATATTTGTTTCTTTGACCTCTGTGAAGAGAGAAAAATAAAGAATCCCTAATATTATTATTTTCCACAGAAAAAATTATTCTCCTATCTACATTACATATTGAACTTATATATATAGGACTCACAATACAAGTAAAGACAACAAATAAAAGACCGGTATTAACATCTAACATTCTCAAGCTGGAGCATATATGTCATATGCACCAAGCTTGTTACAAATGTATTTAATTCTAGGACCTCTGAGAGATTTAGTAAAAATGTCTGCTAGTTGATCATTTGAATTGACAAAACTAGTAGCCATACATCCTGATGCGATCTTCTCTCTAATGAAGTGGCAAATAACTAATGTGTGTTTGGTCCTTTCATGGAAGACTGGATTGGATGCACTATGCAAAGCAGTCTAGTTATCACAGATGAACTTCATCTGTTCATCCTTTCCAAATCTCAACTCCTGGAGAAGGTGTCTCACCATGAGTCTTCACATACAAGGCCATAGCTCGACACTCATCAGCCGCTAGATCTAGCCACACTACATGTCAAGCTTTCTTGCCTTTCAGATATTAGGTTACCACCAATGAAAACACGCACCCTAAGTGGAACGCCTATCCGCGCGAGCACCCCAATCCGTGATCCGTGTAACCAATGACCTGGGTATGACCTCTATTCTCGCACAACACACCTCGACCGTGTACTTTTAATATATCGAAGAATGCTTGGACACAAAGATCCCAATGGCTATCACATGGTGATCAGAGGAATTGACTAACAACACTTACCGGAAAGGAAATGTCCTACAGTAATGTGAGATAATTCAGCCGCATCACTGCCGATATCTCCTGCGATTCAAAGACTCCCCGTCCCGGTAATAAGTTTGACATTAGGATCCATAGGAGTGTCAACCGGTTTACAATCTAACATACCGGTTTCTTCCAGCATGTCTAGCATACTTCCGCTGGGGAGAGGACTACACCGTAACCGATCGAAGCTATCTCACCTCGCAGAAGTACTGGAAGCCCCAAGTCTTTAGTTTGAAAGTGTTTAAAAGATGTTGCTTAGTTTCGAATACCATCCTCGATCACTCGTGAATGACGATGTCATCCACATAAACAACCGTGATAAATACACGCTCCGCCAAGAGTTATGATGATAAAACCGAATGGTCCGGCCAGATCGCAAGCATGCCAAATTTTTGAACAAACGTAACTAAACGCCAAACCATGCTCGAGGAGATCGCTTTCGCTTACATGTGAGCGGCGTAACTCCGCACACTAAACCGACTTCAGCAACAAAACCAGTGGTTGCTCCATATAAACTTCCGGCGATCACCACGAAGGAAGGCATTTTAATATCCAACCGAAAAAGCGCAGAACACATAGCAAACATGGAGAGAAGCAGATTTCCGACAGTAAGCAATCTGCAACTAGGAGTAAGGTGTCACCATAATCAGAACCATAAACTTGAGTATATCCTTTAGCAACCGGCCTTAAGGCGATCAACCTGACCATCATGACCAACCTTAACAAGCAGGGTAATTCAACGACAACCAATCGGAAACTTACCAACCGGCAAACAACAAGATCCCGCGCCGCTGAGTGCAGAGCGTACCATTTCATCTACCATCGTCGTCACAAATCCGATGGGAAAGTGCCTCATCGGGTGTTCTTAAAGAGAACGTTAAATAAGTAGAACAAATGCGTAGTGTGGAAGATAATCGATGGTAACTCAAAATTGTAAATGGGATGAGGGTTGCTATGAGCGACACCTTCAAGAGCAATGGGCAAGTCATCAGCAACAGGCAGAGCCGGGGTAGGAGAAGCTGAAGGGAGAGGAAGTGAGTCAACAGGGGCCTCAGCAGAAGGGAAAGGAACAACGGCACGGGGACGGCGATGATAAACCTGAAGGGGACGAGAAGATAGACGCCAACCCAGCGGCGGTGGCATGATAGGAAGCGGGCAAGACTTCGGGCAGAACGGAAGAGACCTCTGAGGGAGGAGAAGAAGAAGGAGGAGTCCTCAAGGTGACATCACGGAGAGAAAGTATCGATGAGTCTCGAGGAATAACAACGATAACCCTTCTCTCAAGCTCCAGGAGTAGCTCAGAAGATGCATTTCACGGCTCGGGCCGAAAGTCATTTTGTCCTCGAGTGAGAATTCGAACAAAGCAAGTACAACCAAAAACACGAGGAGGAAGGAACTAAAGAGGTCGGGTCGTGAAAAGAAGCGGAATGAGGAATCCGAGTACAGAATACGACGAGGGCATACGATTAATCAAATAACAGTCGTAGCGACGCCCCAAAACGAAAAGGAACATGATAGCAGAGAGGAGAGTACGAAACGCCTCAATAAGATGACGACTTACGCTCGCCTACCTCTATTTTGTCGGTGAGCATGAGCACAAGAAGATCGATGAAGGATCCTATGTTTGGGACATAAATGAAATAAAGTGGTGCGCAAAAATATTCTCGGGCATTATCACTACGTAACACACAACAGAAATATCAATCGGTAAGAATTTCAGCATAAAATTTCGAAAAATAGAAAATAACTCGCTCGAAGTCATTAAAATAACCAAGTAATGAGAATAGTCATCAATGAAAGTGACAACATCGAAAGCTTCCAAAGTAGACGCTAGCCCCGACAAGGACCCCAAACATCAAGGTGGATAAGGTCGCGTGAGATGTCGCTCGATTATTCAAACGCCATGAACGAGACACGAAAGTATGCTTCCTGCCGACAGGACTCACACGCAAGTGACGACAAAGTTGAAAAACGAGGAACCATCTTCTGGAACTTAGAAAGACTAGGGTGGCCCAGACGACTGTGGATAAGGAATGGAGCATCAGTGGAAACGCAAACTGCAGGAGATGATTAGCGCAGGTGAGGCGACAGAGGCCCCGTGACTCATCCGATGCCAATCGCCTTCCCCGTACTCCGGGTCCTCGCAAGGTCACAAATTTATCGTAAAAGATAATGGAACGCTTAAGAGTACGCAGTGATTTTTACCGGGAGAAATAAGATTAAAGGGACACTCGGGAGTATAGCGACGTAAGCGTGAGGTGGGGAAGGGAGTGGATGAGCTAAACCAATACCTTTAGCTACGCTTTGGAGAACCATTAGCTAAGGTACAAAGAGGTAAAGTAGGGGTAGTAGTAAGAGAAATAAAAGATCTTTATTACCGTGAATGTGACTAAAGCACCAGAGTCTAGAACTTAGGTCCAAGAGAAGATGTATGAGTAAGGCAAAGGGCAGGCACACGATCCGGGGCAACAGAGGCAACAAGCCGACTGGCCGCTGATAGCGAAGATGTGCATCATGCTCACTGCTACGGGGAACACCCCGAGATGCGCAGAGCCCGGGAGTTCAGGCTACTGAGAATCGTAACGAAGACCGGGCTATGTGTGCAAAGTGGCTGGAGGCCGCCTATGCAATCGATAACAACGATCACGGTGTGGCCAGCTTATCGCAATAGGGTGCAATGAGGACGCTGCCCTCGACCGTACCACCGGGCCCCTCCCGAAGGTTAGTACGAGAAACCAACACGTAAGAATTCCAAAGGGCCATCGATGGCAGTCCTGCGGTGGACGAGATACTTGGCGAGCGAAAGCAAACACATCATCCTGACCTGACCGATGGATCACAAGAACTGGACCCTGAGGGTCTCAAGATCCGGACGGAGGCCAATGAGAGTAAGGACCATGAAGAACTTGTCAACCTGCGTTTGTTGAGCCCCAACGTCACTAGTAAGAGGCATCAATGTCAGGAACTCCTCCTTAAGAGAGGCAATCTGGCCAATATAATTAGATAGATCCATGTCTTATATGATATTAACAATAGCGTAAGCAACCTTATAAAGACGCCGGATAATACCCGTGCATGAGCTTCATCGATTCCAAAACTTAACATGTCTTGTAAGCCCGAAGATGAAGCAAAATTCTTGGATCAACCGACCGCCATAATACGCTACATAGTTGCGGTATCTATTTTTCCAAATAGCCTTGTCAACACTAGGTATAGCATCCTCCTGTAATAAGATGATCCTCATAACCCCGTCTCCATGGAACCGTAGTTCCACAGGTTTCGATCAGAGAGATAATTCTCACTACCAATCAATTTTTCGATGTGATAGTAGGAGATCCAGAGATAACAAGAAAATAGAATTTTAGTCACATATCCACTTAACTCGGAGATCGAACCACGTTTGATTGAAGAGAGTCTTCTAATAAGAGGGCGACCGCTGGCCAAGGAGCTTGAAGATGAAGAAAAAGAGGATCCAAACTGTAGAGAGTAGACTGTTGGAGGGCAGCGAGAAGCAAAAAATTCCAGACAGAGGGCGGCGGAGGCCAAAAAGGTCAAAAGGTGGAGAAGGAGTGCTCGGGTTGGACCACCGGAGGGCTAGAACACCAGAGACGCGCGACGACTCGAAAAAAGGAGTCCCACACCGGAGAAGCGAGCTTACGCACTCACGCCGCCGGTGGGACAAAGAAGCCGCCGAGAAGAACCGTGATCTCGCGTGATGCCGGCTTCGCGGTACACCGGCGCAGATCGCCCCGCGCTCGGAATTGTGTTTTCAAATGGAAGAGTTTCCTAAAGTCGCCTACGGGCAAAGGATCGGGGCGGCGGCCGGGCGGCTCTCAAGGGCGTGAAGCGCATCCGACGCGGAGAAGTGAGATCGAATGAAAGTCACCTATCACCGAAAACAAAATTAGGCTTTCTGCCTCCGATACCATGTGAAGAGAGAAAATAAAGTAATCCCTACTATAATTATTTTCCACGTAAAAATTATTCTCCTATCTACATTACATATTGGACTTATATATATAGGACTCACAATACAGTAAGACAATAAAGGAAAAGACTGTACAATATCTAACAACCTCTATGTTCTGCACATGACTCACAATTCTTGTAGAATGGGAAACAACATAGGCATCAGTATGTACCCAAAACAAATTGGATACAAGTGCCACTAGGTTGGTGGAAAAAAAGTGATAAGTTTTGTGCATTTGAGCAAAACCTGCCATAAATGGAGGCATATACATGCACTTAACTTCCACCTTATAAATCATGACTGACCAAATCAGGCATGACAGGTTCATCTTCATTTCACTTTTAAGTAACCGATAATCGAGAAGGATTATTGTACTTTTTCCATGGAAGTTAAAGTTTTGAGCATAATTAGGAACATGAGATTCAGGAATCTGGTGTTCTCTGTGGAGAATGTGATTTCCATCCCTCTGAACACTAGGGAACTGCCATGTTAATGGAAAATTTGCTGCTTTTCCTTCAATCTGACTTACAGTAATCCTAACCAACTGCAAGCATAAGTGACTTTCATGTCATGTGCATCAAATGTCTGGGTGATACTAGAGTTTGTGGTGATTGCACTTCTATTCTGTTGAATTGTCTTTTCTGGGAATTTCCTTGGTGTTTATGTTAAACTGTGGACATGCATCCTCCATTAGTTTCATGGAACCAACATATCTACTTTTCCTAAAGTGCACTGGCGTAATAAACTAAACATATTAAAAGAAGATTTATCAAATTTAATGCGTTATGATCCACCTCGTCTTAGTGTTGTCCAATTCAACGCCGTATTTGTTAAGGTTTAGCTCCCTAATCCATTTGTGTGGATTCTTTTCCTTCTCTCTTTAGTCTTCTAATTAGACTCTAATCGTTTTCTTTTTCATAACACTAAGAGATAAATACGCATGCTTCCTTTGTAAATTAATGAGAATCAATATATTCCTTTTTCTCAACACAGATAGAGCCATAAAAGAGTTTGAGAATACTGGGGGTTAGTGGTTTTTACTCGTGTGGTCAATTTCGGCAACCCATCCAAAGACCGTGTCACAATCCGGTCGTATTACAGTCTTCACGAAGCCTCACGGAAGCCAAACCATCGTCTGAGAACCTTGCCGCCGGCAACTTTCACCGGCGATATTTTCCGGCGACCTCCATTCCGGCCGAAGAGCACACCAATAGGAGCATCTCCCTCCGATCTACCTTCCGGTGAAATCCTCGCCGGAAAATAGCATCGCACGCGCCCACACGCGCCCATACCCTCCGATCTACAGTCCGACGCGTGATTTCATGTGCTGGCGCGTGACGGCACGTGTAACACTGTTTTTACACGTGCCTCCTCCAGCAGGTGCGTCTGTCGCCGACAAGCCCTTCCATCCACTCCATGCTCCTCGCCGTCACCGGAAAAACCCTTCTTTTTCAGTTTTTTTCTCTAGCCACTGTTACTGAGTCCACCTGTCGCTTGAATCTCCTTTGTTTTTGTGTTTTCTGGAGCTCTACGACATTTTAAGGACCTTGGGAGTTGATTCCTACTAATTTCTCATCCCTATGGCTGAAAAGACTCATGGCTGGAAAAAAGGCCCGACTTTTTAATTCTTTTGTATCCGAACTCCTATGATTACTCTCGATAAAACTCACAAGTGAAATAAAATTATACACAAGGCGTATTCTCTTAAGTAGACTCGTTTATTGGTAATGGACGGAGGATTATCTACTAATGCGACACAAGTATTCCCGAAGATAAACGCATCAAGTGGAAAAAACTGATGCTTTTACTTCTCGCAATATTCTTCGTCGACTATTGGATGCCAAGACTCTATATAATATCGGGGCCTATAAACTTGCTACACTCTTCGAATCGTGTAAAGAAACTGTACACTAACGATATTCGTTTCACGGTATCCCATCGCCAATTTGAAATGTACCAAGATGGGATATATCTTCTTATGGTGGACGAATGTCTGCCCTTAAGGATGAACTTATCTCTATTTTGCCAAAGTCTACTAATATTGAGACTTCCCTATCCAAGATGGATCGAGTCTTTATGATCATTCTTTTGCTTAACCTCGGGGCCATTTTGGAGAACATTCAAGAATGTATACTCATCGAGCGCTTATTCCGTACTTCTGGATGAGGCTCTCGTCTGCTACTACACACCTCCACCGCCACTCAATCCATGCGATCCGAGATTACACCGACACTTCGTGATGGTTTCTCACTCCTTCAGGTGATTCCGTAGGTGGACAGTAGTAACCGAGGTAGATAATGTCCTCAAATAGGCTCGACACACCCGTGATCGACATGCTATTAGTTACATGGCCGACCAGATCGCTTCATTTGGCCTAATCTTCGATCATTCACATAAATTCAAGTTCTGTCGCCTCCCAGAGCTCATCCACACCTAAGGGGGTCATTCTTACTCCAAAGGAAGGTGAGGAGTACCTCTGCCTCACTCGCGCCTATATCTTCCTCAATTGCTTCGTCGCTCGTGACCGGTACGCTCCCCGTCACTTACACATTCATCAACACCTTGGATCCTTGATACTGGAGCCTCTGATCATATCTTTGGTAATAAAGACCTTTTTTCTTCTCTTACTTTTCCGTCTCCTTTACTTACAATTACCTTAGCTAATGGTTCTCAAACCATAGCTAAAGGCATCGTCTTCTGGGCTTGTCCCTCCCTTCCGTCTTTACCTTTGTATTTAATGTTCCTAATTTTCTTTAATCTTATTTCCATTAGTGTTGACTCGTGATCTTCATTGTATACTTATTTTTCCCAACTCAGAATCTTAGGACCGACGCATGTGAAGATGATTTGCATCGACATGAGTCACGCGCCTCTTCACCTCGCTTGGCCTTTTGTTCCACTGCCAGATTCTCCCACTAAGCCTCTCCTCCTTCATAGTCATCTTCATTATTCAAGCTCACCAAGTTTCGAAGCCGGTTCTCATTTTTCTAGTTTATTCAGCTGAGTGTGAGTCCCGCCGCCTGGGGAAACATACTGTCTTGTTCCCAAAGCGTTTAGATCCTCGGACAAAGTCTCTTTTCGAGCTTGTTCACACTGATATTTGGGGTCCTTTCTCGCCACTACTTTAGGATTTCGTTACTTTGTTACTTTTATAGATGATTATTTTCGATGTACTTGGTTATTTTTAATGAAAACTCGAGTTTAGTCATTTTCTATCTTTCAAAAATTTCATGCTGAAATTCGCACTCAATTCAATACTTCTATTTGTATTCTAAGAAGTGATAATGCAAAAGAATATTTCTCTACACCATTCTCTTCTTTTATGTCTTCCCATGGGATTCTTCACCAATCATCTGCGGCTTACACCTCAACAAATGGAGTGTAATGAGCGTAGAATCACATTTAGTCAGAGACACTGCACTCTCCTCCTCCTCCATCATAAGGTCCTCAACGTTTCGTGATGCTATCTTAATACTGCTATTTGATTAATCGTATGCCCTCCTCTCAAGCTACATGATTAGATCCTTCATTCTATCTTACTACCTAATCAACCTCTCTTTATCTCCTCCTCGTCTTTATTGTATTTGTTTTGCTCATATTCACTCCCGGGCAAGACAAACTCTTCGCCAAAGCCATCATGTGTCTTCGTTATTCTCGCCTCTGTATGCTACATTGGCTGTTATTCTCCGATACTAATCGCTACTTTATCTCGGGGCCGATGTCACCTTCCTCAAGATTCCTCCTTCTTCTCCTCTCAGAGCGCCCTCATTCCGCATGTCTTATCTATTCCTCTTGTTTTACCCTCTCCTGATTTCCCTTCTCCACCTTTGGATGTCGTGACTCGACCACTTCAAGTCTATACTCGCCGTCTTCATTCTCCTACAAGGCCTCGTGTTGACTCATCTCTTATGCCGTAGTCATCTCCTACTCTGGTTCCGCAACCGTCTGATGATCTAACACCGACCGCTATCTCAGTTGCACCCGCCTACTTCTAACCCACATCTTGTTTATAATTTTCTTAGCTTTCATCGTTGCTTATCTACCCTACTTTGCCTGTTTCCACTCTGCCTTCGTTTCTACCCCTAAAAGCATTAGTGAGGCTCTCTCATTCGGGCTGAAACAAGCAATGGCCGAGGAAATGGATGTTTTACCCAATGACACGTGGGAACTTTGTCAGCTTCTTCCCTCCCGGCAAGCTCCCCCGCCTGGCCATTGCTGGTTTATACTGCGGAGGACCTGATGGTCATCATCGTTTAAGGCCCGCTTGGTCAGCAAAGGGTACACTCAGCAATATGACTCAGACTATTATGATACATTTTCTTAGGTGGCCAAGATTGCTTATGTTCGCTTGCTTCTTTCTATGCCTGCTATGCGTTCATGGCCTTTTTTTCAGTTGGATATCAAGAATACCTTTCTTCATGGTGATCTCGCCAAGGAGGTTTATATGGAGCAACCACCTGGTTTTGTTGCTCAGGGGGAGTCCGGTTTGGTATGCAAATTACGTCGTTCCTTATATGGTATGAAACAATCTCCTCGAGCTCGTTTAGCCTGGGCTTAGCCTGGTTCGTGAGCTCGCATGATTCAAGCGCAGCACACCCGTTTATCATCATTCATCTAACTGAAAGCCGTATTTACTGATTACATGCGATGATATTGTTATTACAAAGACCGACTGCATTTAGACTGTGAACTCAAACAACACCTCTTCAAATAATTTCAGACAAAAGACTCGGGGAAACTCAAGTATTTTCTGTGCATCGAGGTAACTCCAGTCCACCCGAGTGGTTATTTCTGAGGAAGCATACTGATATATCGACGCACACCGGTATATCAACTCCGTAGTTCGTAGACACCCTATGGATCCGAATGTCAAACCAGACTAGTCGCGGAGAACTTCTACGAGATCCGTGGAGATATCGACGACTTGTGATAACCGAACCATCTCACTATCACCACCGACATCTCGCTTCTCCTGTGAGCGCAGTTAGCCGCTCCTACAATCACCTCGCGGATAGCCACCGGATGCCGTAGAAACTCGCATTCTCCATTATATCAAAGCGAACACCAAGTCAAGCGGCCAGATGGCAACGTGCTCACACCTGTGTTATCGGATACGTTGATGCGTGATCGGGTAGGCTCACCCATAGATAGACGTTCTACATTAGGGTATTGTGTGTTCATTGAAGGTAACTTAATGTCCTGGAAGAGCAAGAAACAAAATGTAGTAGCCGGATCCAGTGCTGAAGCCGAGTACCGAGCTATGACCTTAGCAACATGTGAACTCATATGGTTGAAGCATCTTCTCCAAGAGCTAAGATTTGGGAAGGATGAACAAATGAAGCTTATATGTGATAATCAAGCCGCATTGCATATTTCATCTAACCCGATTTTCCATGAGAGGACCAAACACATCGAAGTGGATTGCCACTTTATCAGAGAAAAGATTGCATCGGGATGCATATCTACTAGTTTTGTCAACTCTAATGACCAACTAGAAGATATCTTCACTCGTTCTAGGAGGTCCTAGAATAAAGTATATATGTGACAAGCTTGGTGCTTTTGACCTATATGCTCTAGCTTGAGGGGGAGTGTTAAGGTTTAGTCTCCTAATCCATTTAGGATTCTTTTCCTTCTCTCTTTAGTCTCCTAATTAGACTCTAACTCTGTTTCCTTTTTTCATAACATTAGAGTATAAATATGTATGTTTCCTCCTTTTGTAAATTAATGAGAATCAATGTATTCCTTTTCTCTCAACAGCATTTATATACACATGCTCTCTCTCTCTGTCTCTCTCTCTCTCTAGCACATTGTCCACCCAAAATTTGATTTTCTTTGGACAATCTCTCTCTCCAGCCTGGCCTTAGGTTTTACCACTGATGGAGCATCAAATCTATCTAAGTTTGATTCTTCTGGAAAATCTCTCTCTAGCATATTGTCTACCAAAAAAATTTAACTTTTCCAAGGCAATTGAAGATTATAGATTATCCCTCTCAATTTGATTTTATAGACTTCTATCTTTCTCAAACCCTCCACCCACACCCACACCCCCTTTTTCTCTCAGACAAACACATGCTTAGTGATATTTTTATGTGAAACCACACATATGGCTTTTGATGTTTCCAAAGATAGATAGCATTTATATGGGAGAAGGCCAATCTTCCCCTTAATTTTTTATATGAAGAACACTGTTAAAAAATAATTGGTATATCAAAAACTCATTGCATGAACATGTCTATTGACAGCAGGCTTGCCCAAAATTGTCTGTACAACCCTGTATCTCCATTCATTACTAAGAGAACCCTGTATCTGCATTCATCACCAGTGTGATTTCTTAAAAAAATATCAACTTTCAGTCACTGGTCAAGCTTCGGTGTTACAAAATCTATTCCATGATTGTTATTTTTCATGTTTTTTCTATGTCTATAATTGCCCAAACACATTGATCAATGTGAATGCCTATATTTAAGAAAATTCACAGCCATATCCATGCTAAATACCCTATGTCTAGTTTTTAGGACCTTGAGAGTTTCTGATTAACTCTTGGGGTTGATGCTGAATGGTTGACTCGTTTCCATGGCTGTCAACTAATAGCTTGAATCATTCATCAGGAATTTGTTATAAAGTGTAAATCTGAAAAATATACATTGGATCATTACATGTATCAAATGCATCAATGAACTAAGTGTTGAATTCAAATAAAGCCTAGCCTTTACTGTTGGCTGACTAATATGGAACACTACAATTTGATTGGATGAGAAAAAAAAGAATTAGCAAGAAGGTTCTTATACTAGGTTATCTTTAAGTGTCATCTGTTAAAGTGTTTTCATTGACAATCTTCAAGTTAGTTCTGAGTTCAACTGATTCCTAGACATCCATCAGATAATTGGTTTTATTTATATTGATGTTTTCTTCGATTTATTGGAAATATTAGATCATATTCTTATACTATTCTTCTCCTTCTGAATCATGTAAGTGTTCTTGTCATTTAATCGTTGCCAAAAAGATGTTGAAGTATTGGACTCGTTTAGCCTTTATGCAGTAATTATTGAGTTTCTGTATTTTTTTTTATTTGATGTTCTTCCTATTTATAATCTATTTTTCAATTATAGGCCCATGGGGTGATTGAGATGCCAAGCCCTCCCCCAGAACTCTTAATCTTTGAACCTTTTATCGAGACAGATGAGATAATTGTCTCATCCAATGCTGTGAATGGCAATGCAAATCGCCTCATCTGGGAAGGATGTAGTAGATGGGTTGAAGTAACTGTTGGTGTCATAGGAAAGTGCGGATCTATGCACTCATTGACTCCTAGTGTTACTGTGAAGGAAACTGGTGATATTTTATCACTTGAGGAGAAATTCCAAGGTATTCCACTTTGTTTTTGGTCATTGCTTGCATTTATAACAGCTTGATTTACCTATTTGGGATTTTTTTTTCTGGAAAATATAAGCAGAATATGGATTTTGTATCCTAAATAATATGTACTTGAACCCATGAAGGATTGCAATTTTCAAATTCTGAATTTCAATTCTACTGCCCCTACCAAATCTCCTATATGGTACAGTAAAATGACAACATTAACTTCTGACATATACTGGAGACGTGATTAGTTTCCTTGTTTCTGTATGACTAAGAGCACCATTTTTGTAAGTTTTTTCATTGTTCCTTCAGTTCAGGTGTTTGAATTGCTTACATTTTGTAGCTAAACATTTCCTATTATGGATTGTTATAGCATATATCTATTTTACATATAGAGTTGTAACCTATTAGGAAACTTGTCATATTGAGTTGTAATCTATTAAGAAGGTTAGATTGGCTTTTGTGTGTATATATATATTCATAATGGATCAATGAAAAATATAAGGAATTCTTTCCTCTAATTCTCCCTTCTTGTTCTTTACATGGTATCAGAGCCTAGGGCTTGAATTTGCAAGAAAAAGGCATAGTTTTTTGAAGGAATTTCGGAGGAACCTATGGGTAGAAGGTGTGTTTTTTGAAACATAGAGTTTGGGAGAGCGTGGGACAACACTGCCCCCCAAGGAAGGTGCGCCGGTCTCTGGCGACCCCAGCCACCAAGTTCGGTGGCCAGAAGAGGCACGTATGAGTCACACACGCTGACTGCGTAGATCAGCCTCGTTGCCCACGTGCCGGCAACTAGATTCCTCCACCAGCATCGTCGGCCGCCGACCAAGCTCCCCAGCCACCCACCTCCCTTGTATGGATGCCGGAATAGTGGTTTTCAGAGAATTTTGTGTCTAGCAACCCTAGTTTTCTAGGGTTTCTTCCTTTTTTTTTTTTTTCTTGATTTCTTCAAAATTTAGTGACATGAAGAGGTGATTTAAGGTTTTGGGAGCCAAAATCCATTATATTGTGGTGTTTTTTCGTCGAAAAGTGGTTCTTTTTCTTTGCAAGATCCTATTTTTCTGGTACTTTTCGGATTTTCAGCGGCTTGTTTGAATTAGATATGCTTCTATGACTAACAATAATCCATCAGGAGGAGTTGTGTGTCATTATTGCCATAATCCAGGACATGTACGCAGGAATTGTAGGAAGTTGCAAAATAAAAATCGAAGATTTCAGTCTGTTCATTATAAAAAATCACTTAAGTCTGCATCTACTTCTTCACTACACTCGCCGAGTCAGGTAAAACCAACACATGTTTTGTTTTATCTTCCTCCACATGGGTCATTGACTTTGGAGCCACCGACCACATGACAAGGAATTCCATTTTATATACTACCAGTCCCACCCTTCTACCTCTATTGTTATCCTTGTAGATGGGTCAATATTCTGACTTCTCTAATCACTTTGACCTCTGTTCTGAGTTTACCAAAATTCTCTTTTAATTTAATTTATGCGAGTAAACTCGCTCGTACGCTTAATTGCAGTATCTCATTTTTTCTTGATTATTGTCCGATTCAGGATTTTTCGATGAAGCGTGTTATTGGTAGAAGACACGAGTCTGAGGGTCTCTACATCCTTGAAATAGAGGTGTCAAAGTCTGTTGCTTGTTCTGGAGTTGTTACCCCATTCAAATTACATTGTCACTTGGGTCATTCTTCTCACTCTCTGTTGAAGAACCTATATCCTTAGTTTTCTAGCCCATCCTCATTAAACTGTGAGTTGTGTCAATATGTTAGGCTTCATCGTGTGCATTTGAGTCCTAGAGTCAATAACCGAGCTTCCGCTCCTTTTGAGTTGGTCCATTCGGATGTGTGGGGTCCATATATAATTGTGTCCTCAACTGGGTTTCGATATTTTGTTACATTTGTCAATCATTATTCGCGAACAACTTGGTTATATTTAATGAAAAACCGTTCAGAGTTATTTTCTCACTTTCATGCCTTCTGTGCTGAAATTCACACTCAATTTCATGTTTATGTTCAAAATTTAAGAAGTGATAATGCCAAAGAATATCTCTCTGAACAATTTCAGTCATTCATGCTTCAAAATGACATCCTTCATCAGACATCTTGTGTTGATACTCCTTCTCAAAACGGAGTTGCTGAAGAAAAAATATACACCTTGAAACCGCTCGGGTTCTATTGTTTCAAATGCACGTGCCCAATCATTTTTGGGCCAATGCTGTTTCCACAACTTTTTTTTTTTTTATTAATCGGATGCCTTCCTTTGTCTTAAATTGGGCCACTTCGTTTCAAACCCTCTTTCCCATAAATCTTTGTTTCCCATTAAGCCTCTGGTATTTGGGTGTACTTGTTTTATTCAGAATTGTAGAAACTATAGAAACCAAGAGGACAATCGTTGGAGGATAGAATTCCCTTATATTTTCCATTGAGTCATCATACATATATATACAAGAAGGTTAGACTATACATTAGGTAAGATAATCTACTCTTCCTAAATGGTTATGACCCTATAAGAAAAATATCCAAATAAGATACAAACCAATATGTTAACGTATGATAGATACTATAACACTCCCCCTGAAGTTGGAGTATAGATGTTACTCATGCCTAACTTGTTACATAGGTAACTAACTCAGTCTCCACTTAGGGCTTTTATGAAGATATCACCTAATTGTTCTCTGGTCTTCACATATCTGGAGAAATCAAACCGAGTTATATTTTCTCACAAACGAAATGACAGTTTATCTCTATGTGTTTAGTTCATTCATGGAAAACAGAATTAGAGCCAAATATGAAGGGCAACCTGGTTGTCACACCAAAGCTTTGCTGGGATTGAGGTTTTGATACCGACTTCCGCCAAAAGTTGATGGAGCCACATCATCTCGCATGCAGACTGTCATTGCTCTATACTTAGATTCTGCACTAGATGGAGAGACAACGCTCTGTTTCTTACTTTTCCATGAGACTAAATTCCCTCCAACAAACACATAGTAATCCGGCGGACCTTCCTGCCTTCCTTCGACATCCCGCTAATCTCGCATCCGTGAAACACCAAATCTATTATGCCTATGATTACCGTGATAAAAATACCACGTCCCTGGCTCCTTCAAGCAACATAGAATCTATTCCTACAACCGCGCACTATCAAATCGCTGAGAAGACATGTACAAGCCACAACACTAACAAAGTATGGAATATTGTAAAGTACATAAGGTAGTTTAGCTTCCCAACCAAATTTCTTCTATATCTCTCGTGGTTTTTAAACAATCTCGACTTCTAGTAAGATGTATGCTTTCAGGCCTTTGTGTGGGAATGACATGGCTTTCATACCAATTTTCCCAAGCTAAACAATAGATCCAAAGACATATTTCAGCCTGGAGATAAGAAGATTCCACGTTTGCTTCTCATAACTTCAACACCCAAAAAGTACTTTAGCATCCCTAAGTCCTTTGTGTGGAATTGGTCATGAAGAAAATACTTGAGTGAAGATATTCCTACCATATCATTTCCAGTGATGACAATATCATCAACATACACAACAAACAAAATGATATCTGCTTGAGAATTTCTGTAAAAAACAGAGTGATAAGATTTTCTCTTTTGCTGGCCAAATTTCTTAATCACTTCACTGAATTTGCCAAATCATGCTCGTGGACTTTGTTTTTAGTCATATAATGATTTGCGGAGACGACAAACTCTACCAATCTCCCCCTTAGCAACAAACCCGAGAAGTTGCTCCATATAAACCTCTTTTGCAAGATCCCTATGAAGAAAGACATTTTTAATATCAAGTCGATGGAGGTCTCAGCCATGAGTGGCTACCATAGATATAAACAGTCGAATAAAGGTCAGCTTGGCAACCGGGGAAAAAGTATCTGAATAATCCACCCCATAGGTCTGGGCATACCCTTTAGCAACAAGATGGGCCTTCAGCCTAACAATCGACCCATTGGGATTATAAATACCCATCGGCAACCAATGGCTTTCTTCCTAGCAGGTAAACGCACCAAGTCCCAAGTACGATTATTAGTCAAGGCATCCATCTCCTCTATCATAGCACTATGCCAACCAGATGAGCTAGGGCTTCGTAAACTTTGTTAGCGTAATGTAAATGTGAGTCCAAGCGATGCAATAAAACGAACAAAGAATTTACGAAAAAATTGTTATAAGAGCAAAAGGAGGAGATTGGACGAGTACATTGACGTTTACCTTTATGGAGAGCAATAAGAAGGTCATCACTAAGAACTGGATCCAATGTCGAAGCAGCCAGTGGAGGGCTCGAGAGTGGGGGGTGTAGGCGTCGAGCATAGACCTGAGTGATAGGAGGCTTTGTCAAAGGTGGAACAGAAACTGGAGCTGCGAGGCAAGAGTATAAAAAGGCAAATCATCATCCTCCCCTTGACTAGTGTGGATCGGGTCTGGAGAAAAATGAGTATTCTCAAAAAAGGTGACATTAACAAAAACCATGTACTTGCAAAGACTAGGACAATAACACCTATACCCCTTCTGAACTTGAGAGTAACCAAAGAAGATGCATTTCAATGACTTAGGATCGAGTTTAGACACATGCGGACGAACATCCCAAACAAAACAATTGCACCCAAATACTCGAGGCTCAATAGGAAACAAAGATTTATGGGGAAAGAGGGTTTGAAACGGAGTGGCCCAATCCAAGACAGAGGAAGGCATCCGATTAATAAAAAAACAAGCGGTGGAAACAACATCGGCCAAAAAATGGTTAAGGACGTGCATTTGAAACAATAGAGCCCAAGCGGTTTCAAGAAGATGTCTATTTTTTCTTTCAGCAACTCCATTTTGAGGAGTATCAACACAAGATGTTTGATGAAGGATGTCATTCTGAAGCATGATTGACTGAAATTGTTCATAAATATATTCTTTGGCATTATCACTTCTTAGATTTTGAACAAAAATATGAAACTGAGTGTGAATTTCAGCACAGAAGGCACGAAAGTGAGAAAATAACTCCGAACGGTTTTTCATTAAATATAACCAAGTTGTTTGCGAATAATCATTGACAAACGTAACAAAATATTGAAGCCCAGTTGGGGACACAATTGGACTGACAAAAATGAAAGAGAATTTATGAAATATTTTTCCTGCTCAATTCACTAAGAGAATTACAATATATAGACATCAAGAATGATCAAATCCCTTAATTCTATCCTTATTTTAGGAAGAAATACAGCATTACAATAGTAAATACAGTAAGAATGAAAATCTTAGAGAGGTAATCAAGGGATATACAGCTATAAAGAAGACTAAATAAGGAGAGGTATCAAGGGATATATAGCTATAAAGAAGACTAAATAAGGAGAGGTAATCAAGGGATATACAATTAGGATATACAGTTGTAATGAAGACTAAATATGGAAAACGGAAGATATTGACATCCCCCCTCAAATTGATGCGGGTAAGTCTATCAGCATCAATTTGCTAACAGAAACTCTCAGGTCGCTGGCGGTCAAAGCTTCATAAAAACACGCCTATTTGGAAGATCAATAAGAAGATAAGGAAGAGTAATAACACCTTCCGAAAGTAAAGGCCTCCCTAATGTAATGACAGTCCACCTCTATGTGCTTTGTCCGTTCATGATATACTGGATTTGCAGCTATTTGAATGGCGCTTGTATTATCACCATGAAGTAGAGTAGGATTCGTTGGAGGAAATCCAAGTTCAGAAAGAAGACCATGTAACCACACAATTTCAGAACAAGCTACAGACATGGCCCTATACTCAGCCTCTGTGGAAGACTTAGAGACACAATCTTGCTTCTTACACTTTGAGGAAATTAAGGCATCTCCAAGGAAAACACACTAGCCCGTTGCAGACTTTCGAGTACCTGGGCAGCTAGCTTAATTTGCATCACTATATGCAGTCAAATGAAGAGCAGATTTTGTAGGAAACAACAACCCACGAGTAGGTGACCCAATTAAGTACCGAATAATGCGATGAACTGCAGCAAGATGAAGATGACGAGGTGAGTGCATAAATTTGCTAACTATATGGACAACATATGAGATATCGGGCCTTGTAATTGTTAGGTAGATAAGACTACCAACAAGTTACCTATATAAAAAAGGATCAGGCAAAAGCTCGCCTTCATCTTTTCGGTATTTCACATTCACCTCCATTGGCATATCAACAACAATAGCATCCTTTAAACCAGCTAATTCAATAAGATCTTGGATATATTTATTTTGATTTAAGAACAAACCATGAGCTCGAGAGTGAACTTCCAGCCCCAAAAAACATGTGAGATGCCCAAGATCTTTCATTCGAAATGTACTATGCAACATATTTGGAAGCTTAGAGATCAGCCCACTGTCATTACCAGTGATGATAATATCATCAACATAGACTAAGGTGGCGTTTGTTTTTTTTACTTAACGCCAATGTAACTTTTTCGTGCCTTAATATCGACAGTACTTAATAGCATTAAGTATTAAATCGTTTTTTTTTTTTAACATTTTATCTCTATTATGATTGCTTGTTTTTTACAAACTAAAATTAACATCTTAACAAATTTAATATATTAAGAAATTTTAATTATATATTTTCAAATATCTAAAGATATCACATTTGATATCAATATTTAATATCTCATTTCATTCCATGATAAATGCTAAAATCACAAACTGAATTAAATTAAAATATAATAATTTAAATGCATATTCATATATATCTAAAGAAAAACATGAAAATTTTAGCACAAATTTTCAAATAATTAAAGCCATCATATTTGATACTAATATTTAACATCACATTTCACACCATGATAAAAGCTAAAACGACAAACATTTAATAATTAGTATTTGATATCTCTATTTTATACAATGATAAAAGTTAAAATGACAAGCTAACACAGGACTGAAAACACAGAGGACTCCGAGTATCAAAGTTCTAACAAAACAAATTCACATTCAATAAACTTTTTGTGAAAAATTAACAGCAATGTTCTGTTCTTTTCAATTAGGAAGGGAAAATCTACACCAAAATAAATCTTTAACTAAAATGGTGGATTGATACTAACAAAGTAATCATTGATCCATAGTTAGGTGTTCTGATCATTAGATTACAATAATTTGATGAATGCAAACCTAATTTTCTGCCCCAAGGAGATCCAAATTTTGAGTTAAAAATACAAAAATAAATTAAAAACAAGAAATCGAACTCTCCATACATTTGTGCAACACCAAATTCCAGAAACCAAAAGAATTCGATACCATTGCTTAAAAACAAGAACAAAAACCCCTGGATTCCCGACTAAACTTCTTCCAGTGGTAATCTCCAAATAGCATTTTCTTTACAACAATAATTATAATTAAAAATAATATTAAAAATATTATAATTCGCCCATGAAAAACAATCATCAGAGAATTCCAGAAAACCAAAGAGTTTAACAACATTGCCAAGCAGGAGAACAAAAATAAATAGTTCTCGTAAATCAAAACTCTCATTTACCCTTCGTGATAGAGATCTTCAATACGAATAAATTCCCGCCAAGAAACAATCAAACAAGAATCTCCAGAAATCAAGGAATTCAATAACATCAGAGACGCCGATCCGAAAGCTCCCATTTCCGAGCACCTCCGCCGCTCTCATCAAATCCACCATCCCGGTAAAAATACCCTTCTCCCCTCATTCACCACAACCATGTCCTTCATAATGCTTCGCCACAGCGCCCGGTCCGACTCCCCGCCGGCCGATCCGACCGCTCCGGCATCGGGCCGTTGCTCGATCCTTCTTTTTCTCGCCGGATCCTGAATCGATATTCGAACCTCCACCGATTCGTCACCGGATGTTGAACCGCCTCGATAATTTTTTCTCTCCTTTTTTTTTCTTTTTTCTCATCAGAAGACGATGACGTAAGAGGGAGATGAGGAGGAGAAAAAGTGAAGTGGTGAAAATGTGGAGGTTTTCGAACGGGAAGGGAGCTTCGAAGAATTTTCAAACCAAAAGGGATAAGAGGAGACGCGTATGGCTTTTTCTGAATGGAAAAAGCCAATTTTTTTTGCTTTTTTGTTTCAGCCATTTTTTAAAAAATCTGTAATATGAGTAAAAATTGTAATAATGGTCATCGTCAAAGCAATTTGCTTTCAAAGATTCAAATTAAAAAACAAACACGCCTCTAAAGAGAAAGACCATACTAGTGGTCAGTTTTGTGAAAGAAGAGGATGAACTCATATTGACTTTGTGTGAAAGAGAAGTGAGAAGAGTGCTGCGAAACTTCTCAAACCAGGCTCTAGGTGCATGCTTCAACCCATACAAAGAGCGTCTTAGCTTGCAAACTTCATGAGAAGCCGTCATTGACATACCGGTTGGAAGTTTCATGTAAATCTCTTCCTTAAGGGCCCCATGCAAGAAGACATTTTTTACACCAATTTGATGTAAAGGCCAAGATTTAGAAGATGCAATAGCAAGAATGGTTCTCACTGTGGTCATCTTAGCAACTGGTGCAAATGTTTTTTCATAATCGAGACCATATTCTTGTTTATTACCAAGAGCAACCAATCGAGCCAGATTCATCTAAAGAGCCATTAGACTCGAAATTTCACAAAGAGCGACCACTTACTACCAATGGGCTTAACATTTGGAGGACAAGAAACAATGTCCTAAGTATGATTTTCCTCAAGTGCTTGAAGTTCTGCTTCCATTGCTTTTTGCCAACACTCATGTTCCATAGCCTGTGTGTAACAAGTGGGAATGAAAATAGAAGACAAAGTAGTAGACATAGCCATAGGGGTTGAAAGCCATACCTTTCAGGAGGTTTGTGAGGTCTAGAGCTTCTATGAAGAGGAGTTGGATAATTGGAAATGGGTAGAACAAAATCAGATGCCACAAGAAGATGTGGAGGAACCTCAGTGAGACCTATAGGAGGATCAGATGTAGGAGGAGTGTGTCTACGATAAACATAACTAGGTTTAAACCTTTGTACTAATGTTGGCGACTCAGGAAAATGTGGTAAATCAGATAAAGAAGGGAATTCTAAAGGTTGTTGTGTGCTAAAGAAGGGCTGATTTTAAAAAATATGATATTCCTAGAGACACGAGTTCGACGAGCATGAGGATCATAGCAAGGAAATCCTTTTTAGGTTCCAGCATATCCTAAGAAAGCACACTTCTGGATGTATCAAGCAGTTAGTTTATTTCTCTCATAAAAGTGTGAAGGTGAACAAACAACACATCCAAAAAATATGAAGATTGAATAATTTGGTGTACATGCCCAAACAAACGGAAATAAGAGAATCACTATTCAAGTTGGGAGATGGTAATCTATTAATCAAATAAACAATGTGAGACAAAGCTTTCACACCAAAAATGAGAAGGAACACAAGACTCAATTAGAAAGAGGTGAACAACATCAAGAAAGATGATGATTCTTTTCTTTCGTGCCCACACCGCTTTTGGTCGTGGAGTGAAAGGACAAGAACTGGCCAGGATATGATCCCACGACCTTGAAGAAAAATTGAAATTCATTCCGACATATTCACCACCTGAATTAAATCGCAAGATTTTGATTTTGGTAGAAAATTGTGTTTCAATTAAAGCAAGAAAGACTTTAAACACAAAGAAAACCTCACTTTTAGACCGAAGAAAATACACCCAAGTAAAGCGAGTGAAATCATCGATAAATGTAACAAAGTATTTGTAATGTTCATGAGAAATTACAGGTGCAATACCTTACATCGTATAGTACGAGTTCAAAGGCTCGTGGTGGGTTGTGGCGTAATGAAAAGGAAGCCATTTGCTTACCAAGCTCTCAAGTAAGATGCACAATCAACAATATCAATTTTAGAAGAAGTCGAATTTTTATTTCCAAGTGAACTAGATTTAAGCAAGACTCGAAGTACATGAGAGTTAGGGTGTCCTAAACGTCCATGCCACACCTGATTATCACTTTGAATAGCATTATAAGCAACATAATTCGACATGGGAGAGGAAGATAGAAGCAAAGGAAAGAGACATCCCACTTTAGGTCCCTTCGCGATCATCTTCCCTATTACCTCTGATCTCGCACAAGACAACCAGAAATTTGAAAATTGCATTGACAATTGTTGTCAACTAATCAGTTGATAGATATAAGATTGTATGGACAGCTTAGAGACACAAAAACAATATTTAAATGGGCTGAAACATCACCAATGCTTCGTGATAGTAAGGAATTACCATCAGCGTATGAATCAAGATCTCGCTTTATATTTTTGAACATTATTTAGAGGTAAGGAAGGTAGGTCATGTGACTGGCTAGAGCTGAAATTATATTTATCGATATAATTTTGTTGACTGAAGTTCTAGTGTAGGTGGCTGCAGTGATCATTTATTGAACCAAACAGGAGAGTGATAGAAGACGACCAAGAGTGTGGTCATTCAAGGGACCAACCGAGGCATTGTAAATGCTTTGCATTTCTTCGAGGTCATTGGAACAATCTGATGATGCCCTGCTTACAATAATAATTGCAGAATTTTTTAGTACAATTAGTGGCAATGCCCAAAATCCTTATAACTATACATTGACATTAAGGTCATATCTCTACCACCTTAGACTTCCATCGAGCAGCACATAAACAATAGAAATTAGAGAATTTCGAGCTCGTCCAAGACAAATTCTCGTGTATGAAGCCGCTGTTCTTCCCTTGTAGCTTCTCCTACAATAAAGTATCCAACAAGGGAACTAGTTCTCCGCTCATCAGGCTGTAATCCGATCGCTTCCAAACTCCCCCTTAATTTCATTACAAAATTGATCACGCTATATAGTCTCATGCATACTTTGGATAGGAATGAGTTCTTCAGGAGGTACACTTGCATACACAATATTACTGTAATCAACCCAAAGATTTCCAAAGGAAGAATAAAACTCTTGGATTGACATACTCCCTCGATCGAGCCGACCCAACTCCAAGTTCCAATTGAGACCTTCATGCTGTATTGCTTTGGTTATACATTTTCTTCAAGTACTCCCACATTTCTCTAGAGGTCTTATAAGGCTCGAGATTAAGAAGTATGGAGGGTTCCACACTTCAAAGGATCCAAGACATAATCTGAGCATCCTTCACCTCCCATTTCACATATTTCTCCTTCTCCTTCTCGTTGTTAGGTGCAAGATTTGTCCCATCAATATGGCCCCATAATTCCTTTCCTTTAACAAAAATCTGAAATTGGAATGCCCAAGCAGAATAGTTCTTGCCATTAAATCGAACAAGAAAATGTTCAGATTGTTCCAAAGACATGACTCAACCAGAAACAAGAACTAAGAGATTAGGTCCAAGAAAAAAATAGAACAAAAAAAAAAATCAAGAACAAAACACTAAGATCTTGGAGCAAGGCAAGGAACCAAACACAAGATGAAGTGATCTCAGAGTTTGGGTTCACACCATGACAAAATGGAAAGAGAATTTTTGAATATTTTTCTCGCTTTCAATCTACTCTAGAGAATTACAATATATAGACATCAAGAATGACCAAATCCCTTAATTGTACTCCCTCTAGTTTAGAAGAAATACAAGAAGACAATAGTAAATACAGTAAGAATGAAAATCTTAGAGAGGTAATCAACGGATATACAACTATAAAGAAGACGAAATAAGGAGAGGTATCAAGGGATATACAACTATAAAGAAGACTAAATAAGGAGAGGTAATCAAGGGATATACAACTAGGATATACAGATGTAATGAAGACTAAATAAGGAAAACGGAAGATATTGACATGGACATGGATCCCTCACATCCGAATGGACCAACTCAAAAGGAGTGGATGCTCGGTTATTAACTCTAGGACTCAAATGCACACGATGAAGCTTAGCTTATTGACATAACTCACAGTTCAATGAAGATAGACTAGAAAACTGAGGATATAGCTTCTTCAATAAAGAGAGAGAAGGATGACCCAAGCGACAATGTAATTCGAATCTCGCAGAACAACTCGCAACAAAGAAAAGACTTCTGGGCACCTATGTTTCAAGGATGTAGAGACTCGCACTGGGCCCTTCTATCAATAATCTCGCTTCACAAAAGATCCCCGAATCAAACACAATTATGAAAGAATGAGATACTGCAATTAAGTGTATGAATGAGTTTACTCACGGAAATTAAATTAAAAGAGAATTGTGGTAAATTCAGAGCAGAGATTAAAGTGATTAGAGGAGTAGGATGAATTGTCCCTGATCCAAAGACATAAGATGTTAACCCATCTGTAAGGGTAACAGTAGAGGTAGAAGGTGTGGTTGAAATGTAGTAAATAAACTGAATTACTCAATATGTGATCCGCGGGTTCGAATGAATGACCCATTTTAGAGGAGTT
Organism: Tetrastigma voinierianum; assembly: GCA_016808115.1. Classification (NCBI taxonomy): domain Eukaryota; kingdom Viridiplantae; phylum Streptophyta; class Magnoliopsida; order Vitales; family Vitaceae; genus Tetrastigma; species Tetrastigma voinierianum. The sequence goes on along the minus strand of JAEQBH010000234.1, from coordinate 220,035 downwards.
AAGAAATAAGACACGTGGTTAGGCTTATCTGACTTTGACAAGCATAGTAAGCCGAGCAGAGACACCCTTCAATGATTCATGAACATACGGAAACCTTCGATTTATGTTCTGCAACTTCCTACAATCCCGGCGTACATGCCTGGATTATGGCAATAATGACACACAACTCCACCTAAGGGTTTCTTGTCAGTCATAAGGGCAGATCTAACTCAAACAAGTCTTTGAGAATCCGAAAATACCAGAAAGATAGGATTCTTGCACAAAAAGTGACCACAATTCCATGGAAAGCACCACACCCGAATGGAATTTGGCCCTACAAACCTCAAAACACTTGTTGATGCCACTGAATCACAAAACAATCACTGAAAAATCACGAAACCCTAGGAACAAAGGGCAGACGAACACAAAAATGGTCAAAATGCACTATTGCAGGCCTTGGACAAGGAGGACAGATAGTTGAGGAAGGTCGTCGATGGTTGGCGACGCCAGAGGAAGAAGCTCGTATTCGACTAAGGTCCCACGCGCTGGCACGTGGGAAACATGCCAAATTTTCAGATTTGAGTGTATAGCTCACACGCGCACTCCTCCTTTCCGAATTTACTGACAGATGGCTCTACTGCCGACAACCGACTGGGCCACTCCCATGTGGGTGGTGACACCTCAATTTCCTCCTCTGTGACGGGTGTTGCAAAAGAACACCTCCACGACCCTCTTTCTTCTTCGTGAAATTCCTCCCAATTTCCCTCAAATCCAAGCCCTAGGCTCTAATACCATGTAGAAACTGTAGAAACCAAGAGGAGAATAGTTGGAGGAAAGAATTCCCTTATATTTTCCATTGAGTAATCATACATATATATACAAGAAGGTTAGGCTATACATTAGGTAAGATAATCTACTCTTCCTAAATGGTTACAACCCTATAAGAAAAATATCCTAATAAGATACAAACCAATATGTTAACGTATGATACATACTATAACAGATATGTTTGTCCGCATGTGTCTAAACTTGATCCTAAGTCATTGAACTGTATCTTCCTTAGTTACTCTCGAGTTCAGAAGGGGTATAGGTGTTATTGTACTAGTCTTCGCATGTACCTGGTTTCTGCTGATGTCACCTTTCTTGAGATTACTTCTTTTTCTCAAGATTTGATCCGCTCTAGTCAAGGGGTGGATGATGATTTGCTCGGTTATACTCTTGCATCACCAGCTCTTGCTTTTGTTCCTCCTTTGACAAAGCCTCCCATTACTCAGGTATACTCTCGACGTCAAAACCCCTCAGTCTCGAGTCCAACACGAGTTGCTTTGACATTAGATCCAATCTCGATGATGATCTTTCTATTGCTCTTCATAAAGGTAAAAGTCAGTGTGTTCACCCAATTTCCTCATTTTGTTCTTATAACCATTTGTCATCACATTCCTATTCTTTTATTGCATCCTTAGACTCTATCTCCCTACCTAACACTGTCCATGAGGCTTTATCTCACCTTGGTTGGTCTAGTGCTATGGTGGAAGAAATGCAGGCTTTAGATGACAATGGTACTTGGAACTTGGTATAGTTACCTGCTGAGAAGAAAGCCATTAGATGTCGCTAGGTTTTTGTAGTTAAAGTTAATCTTGATGGTTCAGTTGTTCGTTTGAAAGCACGACTTCAGGCGGCGGGGCAGTTTCCGCACCCATGGCGTTGACCATTTTGGACACTTTTTTCCCCGTTAAGTTAAGATGACATCTATTTTGTCTTTTTGTTTCCTCGTTGCCACTTATAATCGGACTTCCACCAGCCTTGATATTAATGTGCTCTTTTTCTTCATAATGACTTCGTGAAGATAGGTATATGGAGCAACCTCCAAGGTTTGTTGCTCAAGGGGAGATAGGGAAGGTTTATTGTCTTCTGAAGTCTTTGTATGGTTTGAAACAGAGTCCCCATACTGGGTAAATTCAAATGTCGTTGAAGAATCGGGCATGCAAAAGAGTAAATTGACACTTGCTTTCTCTATAAGAACTCCGGTTCAGTATCATTATGTCAGAGCGTATTTGAGATATCATATCACCTACAGCCGACTCTAAAGGTATCTCTAATCTCTAAGTCCTTTCTTTGAGCCAATTCCATACAAAGGACTTGTGGATGCTAAGATACTTCAAGCATCGAAGTTATGCGAAGCAAACATGCAATCTTCTTATCTCAATGGAAATATTTACTCAGATCTATCAGTTCGAGACTCGGAGTTGTGGGTAGCTCACGCAATTCCTCTATATTCCGTGCTTACACCTTACTAGAGAAGGTGAAACATTTGAGGATCTCGAGAGATATAGAAGACTAGCCGGTAGCTTAATTTCACTTACAAAGGATTCATCCCGATATCATTTACCTGGCCAATGTTGTAAGTTAGTACATGTCCGCTCCAACGGTCGACCATTAGGCAACTGTAGAACAGATTCTATGTTACTTGAAAGGAGCCCCGGGATGTGGTATTTTATACAGTAATCAATGGGCATAACATACTGAAAGGTCGACGCAGATTGGTAGATCTAAGGAAGACACGGTGTCCACTTCGGGGTACCGCAGATTGCTGGCGAATCTAAATTTCACGTGTCAATTGATCAATACCTCATTGTGAGAGTTCCTCTCATTATATAGAAGGTGATAGAGTATAACAAGCCTGAATTCCAGCAATTACAACAATTAAGTCTAGCTAAACAAGGAAGCTACAACACGTGATATATACAGCTACTCTAGCTAAATAAGGAAGCTATAATATAGTTGCTACAACACAGCTGTACTATTAATTACAATATATACATAGCTAGAATACAAGAATCTTGCACCAATTTCTGGCTTGATATATATATGGTAGCACATATCTAACTGACATCCCCCCTCAAATTGATGTTGATCGATCAAGAAGCATCAATTTGCCTATAAGGAACTGATGACGTTGTCGTGTCATGGCTTTTGTAAACACATCAGCTATTTGGAGGGTAGTAGAAATATAGGGAAGAGAAATAATATGAGAGTTGAAGGCTTCCCGAATAGAATGACAGTCCACCTCAATATGCTTTCATACAAGGCCATGATAAAATGTGGATTAAAAATAATCCGAATAGCACTAGTGTTGTCGCATAGAGAGGAGTAGGAATCAGCCGGTGTCTCAAGCTCGATAGAATTCCACAGCCGCATAATCTCAAAACATGCAAAGAACATTGCACAAGATTGGATCAGAGAAGATTTAGAGACTCGAGCCTGCTTCTTACTTTTCCAGGAAATCAAAGAATCACCAAGAAACATACACCAACCTGAGACGTAATCAAGCCAGCATCGTGACATCCAAATTTCAATTAGCATCACTGTAAGTGACAAGACGAAGAGGAGAACCAGTTAGGAAGAATAATCCACGGCTAGGTGTCCCACGAAGATACTTAATAATACGACGAACAACAACTAAGTGAAGATGACGGGGAGTGTGCATAAATTGACTAACCTGTTGAACTGCAAAGGAAATATCAGGGTGAGTAATAGTCAAATAGTTCAAGCTACCCTTCCTATTGCTTCTAATCCTGTGTTCCATGAACGAATTAAGCGTATTGAGATAGATTGTCATTTTGTTCGTGAGAAAATACAACTCAGCTTGATTTCTACTGAATATGTGAAAACTGGAGAACAATCAGGTGATATCTTCACAAAGGCCCTAAGTGGAGATCGGGTTAGTTATATATGTAACAAGTTGGGCATGATTAATATCTATGCTCCAACTTGAGGGGAGCAAGATAAAGATATATCTACTTTTGCTATATGAGTTGTAAACTTATTAGGAAACTTGTCTTAGAGTTGTAATCTATTAGGAAGGTTAGATTGGTTTTTGTATGTATATAAATATATATATATATATATATTCATAATGGATCGATTAAAAAGATAAGGAATTCTTTCCTCCACTTCTCCCTTCTTGTTCTTTACATGGATATTACAATTGCTTGACAGGTGGAACTGGCATCAATCTGACTCCACCCCCATCATCAATAATCAGGTCTGTTCAGAATCCTTACTTCATGAATTTAAGCCCTTGTATGATAAATAGCACTCTGTTTGTAATATCATATGCTTCCAACACGGTGATTCTTTCACTTTATCTTTCCAAAGGCCTCAGTTGGTTGACAAAGTCAAGAATCCTTTCTTTTTGTGTTTTTAAGATAAAAAAGGACCTACATTTTTCTGCTGTTAATGTCTTTTGGATCATTACATACATTTTGGAAATAGTAATTTCTTGAGTCTTATGGTTTATTGTTGTAGATTGCAATAAATTGAAAATGAAAAATGAATTCCTCAAATTAATTTCATTGAGTGCCTATTAGAGAAAACTTATTACGGATGTTTGCAGTCATTGATTACATATTAATCTGGTTTTTTCCCTTTAGTATGATATTTTTTCAGTTTCCATTTAACTGGATATGTATTGAAAGTATATAACCCAGTAGGGTCTGTAATTATGGTTCAAAGTGTCAGCCAAGTTGTATCAAACCCAGCTATGGCGGCACTATCCAATATCTGAGTTGGTATGACAGTCCAGCAATAATCTGGCTGCAACTTGACTCGGTCAATTCGTGGGACAATTCAGAATCACAACACAATGATTTGGATCCATTGAAAAAGGAAAAAGAAAATCTAAATTTCTCCAAGATTCCCTAATCAATTGAGAAAATATATCTCAATATGTGAGATAGAACTTGTTATAGCATATATCTTCTTTACATATAGAGTTGTAATCTATTAGGAATGTTAGAGTGTCTTTTGTAAATATATATATTCACAATGAATCAATGAAAAAAAGATAAGGAATTCCTTCCTCCAACTCTTCCTTCTTGGTTTTTTTCATGGTATCGGAGCTCTAGGACTCGGATTGAGTAGAGCTTTTCAGAATACACAGTAGGAGTGGGGTGTTTTTTGAAACACCCAGTTTGAGGGCATGTGAATCGACATCGCCGGCAGGAGAAGAAACACCGACCGCCGAAGAGTCAGGCAACCAAGTCTAGTGGCTGGAACCTTAGCGCGGTCACGCTCACGCGCCCATCCGCACCGCCTACGGGCGCATGCGCAACGCATGGAGGGCCCCGCCTCTCGAAACCATCGCGGTGCGTCTCTCGTGGATCGACGTGGTTTGTGGTGCTAATTCCATCTGCTTTTAGATTTCAGACTTTTATTGGGTGTGGATCCGTGTTTTTCAAAGGAATCCTATCCAATTTGGTTTCTGAAGGTGTCCTTCTGCCTTATTTTCTTGTCATTGACTTCATAATGAGTAGTTCCGATTCTTCAAAAGATAAGAAGCCTGTTTCGGCACCTAAAGTGGTCCCGATGATATCTAAAATCACGGAGGACAAACTGATTGGTACCACTATCGGACGGAAGAAACATTCCCGCCTACTTACTGAGTATCTGCATTAGTCATCTCATAAGGACCTCCTACCGATGATTCAAAAGACCGTATGGTCGGGAGGATGATTTCCTATTCTTCTACAAATTCATAATTCCATTGATGGTAAAGTACTCACTCTCATTAATCATTGTGAATTTGGCTGAGGAACCAATGGAACATTTGAGCTCAGGTATTTCGAAAAGGATTCTCGTACGCTCGATGTATGCAGCCTTTATCGCACTTAGAAACAAGATCGGTCCCTCACAGAACTCTTCATGGACTATAAAAAGACATATGAGGAACTGAATACACTACTACCATTTAGTCACGATGTTAAGGTTCAACAAACTCAATGGGAAAAGATGGCAGTGATGGGTTTCCTAGCCGCACTCCCTTCGGAGTATGATTCTGTTAAAGGGTAGATTCTGTCCATCTGTGAGATCTTGTCCTTCCAAGAAACATTTAGCTGGATGCTTAGCACAAAGACCTCTTCATCTACTCCTCCTTCTACCCAGATGAGCAGTGCCCTTGTTGGTAGGAATAGTGGTGAGTCTGCTCAATCTGCTCATGTAACTTCCACTAATGAAGCACCAGATTAGCCAGTTCAGTTCACAGCAAAAGAATTAGCTAGATTCCATTTGTACCAAGAATCATTGAAGTCTCCATCTACTCCAATTACTGCTATTGTTGAATCAGGTAACCTGAATGAATGTCTTATCTCTTCTTCGTCCTCTGAATGGGTCATTGATTCTGGAGCCACATATCACATGACAGGTAATTCTAGCCTATTCTCTACCTTTCTACCTTCCACTTCTACTGTCACTTTGGCAGATGGGTCACAGTCATGTGTTCTTGGGTTAGGCACAATTTTTCCCACTCTATCTCTCCCTTTGTCATCCGTCTTGAGTTTACCTAATTTCTCTTTTAATTTGATGCGCGTGAGCAAATTAACTTGAGCACTTAAATGTTATATCTCATTCTTCCCTGATTTTTGTCTCTTTCAAGATCTTATGGCAAAGCAGATTATTGGTAGAGGACGTGAGTCTGAGGGTCTCTACATTCTTGATCATGCAGTACCGAGACCTGTCGCTTGTTCTGGAGTTATTGCACCATTTGAGACGCATTGTTCATTGGGCTACCTTCCCTTGTTAAAAAAGTTGTGACCACGGTTTTCAAGTTTGTCGTCATTAGATTGTGAGTCTTGTGAATTTGTGAAGCATCATTGTCTTCCTTCTAGTCCTAGACTCAATAAACGAGCTAGTACGCCATTTGAATTGTCCATTCAGATGTGTGGGGTCCATGTCCAGTTGTGTCCCTAACTGGGTTTTGATACTCTGTCACTTTTGTTGATGATTATTCACGAACCACTTGGTTATATCTAATGAAAATCCGTTCTGAGTTATTTTCTCATTTCCGTGCCTTTTATGCTAAGATACACACTCAATTTCATGTTTTTGTTCAAAGTCTAAGAAGTGATAATGCTAAAGAATATGTTTCACAACAGTTTCAGTCATTCATGCTTCAAAACGGCATCCTTCATCAGACCTCCTGCGTTGATACTCTTTCCCAAAATGGAGTGACTGAGAGAAAGAATAGACACCTCTTTGAAACTGCTTGAGCTCTATTATTTCAAATGCATGTGCCTAAGCATTTATGGGCCGATGTTGTTTCCACCGCTTGTTTTTTGATTAACCAAATGCCTTCCTCAATCTCGACCGGGACACTCAGATCACACATCTCTTTTTCCAACAAACCCCGCTTTATCGAGCCTCGATATTCGGGGTATACATGCTGTCTCGGCATGCTCGTCCGAATGTGTCTAAACTCGATCCTAAGTCATTAAAGTGTATCTTCCTTGGTTATTTTCGAGTTCAAGAGGGCTATCGATGTTATTGCCCTAGTCTTCGTAGGTATTTGGTTTCGATTGATGTCACATTTCTTGAGAATGTACCTTTCTCTTTACCTCCGACCCACACGAGTCAGAGGGAGGAAGACGAATTACTTGTTTATACTCTTGCCTCACCTATTGTCTCTCTCGAACCTGGTCCGATAAAACCTCCTATCACTTAGGTCTACACTCGACGCCAACACCCCCCAGTCTCGAGCCCTCCATCAACTGTTTTGACATCGGATCTAGTTTTCAGTGATGATCTTCCTATTGCTCTCCGTAAAGGTAAATGTCAGTGTGCTCATCAAATTTCCTCCTTTTTGCTCTTATGACCACTTGTCATCACATTCTTGTTCTTTTTATTGCATCCTTGGACTCTATTTCATTGCCTAACAACTTTTCTGAAGCCCTCGCTCACCCTGGTTGACGTAGTGCTATGATAAAGAAGATGAATGCTTTTACCTACTAGAAAAAAAGCCATTGGTTGCCCTTTGGTGTTTACAGTGAAGGTTAATCTTGATGGATCCATTGCTCGATTGAAAGCCCGCCTTGTTGCTAAAGGGTATGCCCAAACGTATGGCATGGACTATTCCGACACTTTTCCCCTTATTGCTAAGATGACATCTGTTCGACTTTTTATTTCCCTGACTGTCACTTATAATTGGGATCTCCACTAGCTTGATATTAAGAATGTCTTTTTCCATGACGACCTTTAGGAGGAGGTGTATATGGAGTAACCTCCAGGGTTTGTTGCTTAGGGGGGAGATAGGGAGGGTTTGTCGTCTTTGGAAGTCTTTATATGGTTTGAAATAGAGTCCACGTGCGTGGTTTGGTAAATTCAGTCAAGTCGTTGAGGAATTTGGCATGCAGAAGAGTAAATCTGACCGCTCCGTATTCTATTGGAACTCCAGTTCAGGTATCATTATGTTGGTAGTGTATGTGGATGGTATTGTTATTATTGAGAGTGACTCTAAAAGTATCTCATCTCTTAACTCCTTTCTTTAGAGCCAATTCCATACAAAGGACTTAGGGATGATAAAATACTTCTTAGGCATTGAAGTTATGCTAAACAAACATGACATCTTCTTATCTCAAAGGAAATATGTGCTTGATCTATTGTCTAAGACTGGAAAGTTAGGGGTAAAACCATGTTGTTCTCCTATGGTTCCAAGCGTACACCTTACTAGAGAAGGTGAAACATTAAAGGATCTCGAGAGATATAGAAAACTAGTTGGGAAGCTGAATTACTTTACAGTCACTCGTCCTGATATTGCACACTTAGTTAGTGTTGTAAGCTAGTACATGTCTTCTCCAACAGTTGATCATTGGGCAACTATAGAACGGATTCTATGTTACTTGAAAGGAGTCCTGGGATGTGGTATTTTATATAGTAATCATGGGCATAATAGACTTGAGTGTTTCACAGATACTGATTGGGTAGGATCTAAGGAGGACAGGAGGTCCACTTTGAGGTACTGTGTATTTGTTGGAGGGAATCTAGTCTCATGGAAGAGTAAGAAACAGATTGTTGTCTCTCGATCTAGTGCAAAGTTTGAATGTAGAGCGATGACACAGTCTGTATATGAGATCATGTGGTTTCATCAACTCTTGATGGAAGGAAGCATTAAGACACTAGTCCCAGCAAAACTCTAATGTGACAACCAGACTGCCCTTCATATTGCTTCTAATTTGGTATTCCATGAACGGACTAAGCATATTGAAATAAATTGTCATTTCTATCGTGAGAAAATATAGCTCGACTTGATTTATACAGAATATGTGAAGATTGAAGAATAATTGGGTGATATCTTCATAAAGGCCCTAAGTGGGGATCAGGTTAGTTATCTATGTAACAAGTTGGGCATAATTAATATCTATGCTCCAACTTGAAGGGGAGTGTTATAGCATATATCTACTTTACATATAGAGTTGTAATCTATTAAGAATCTTAGATTGTCTTTTGTTCACAATGAATCAATGAAAAAAAGATAAGAAATTCTTTCCTCCAACTCTTCCTTGTTCTTTTCAGAACCAAAGATTCAACTTGCCCTTTAGGTGGCTCAAGTAGTAAAAAGGTGGGATGGGATTGTGGGAGGTCAGAGGCTCGCTTCCCTATAAGAATAAAGCACTACAATGCAATTATACAAAGTGAATAGAAGTTAAAAAAAACCAAAGATTCAAATTGATTTTTTATTTTATTTTTATCAATCACATTCCTATCATTTTTATTTTTTATTTTTTAAGATATGGCAGCTATCAAAAATTAGTATGAGATATAAAATGGGTTATAATAATGTGTTAAGAATTTTAATTCCTAACACCATCATAGACCAATTTAGATAGTGTCTGATATGAGCAATGTTCTATTTGTCAATTTGTTGAGTCAATCTAATTTTAAATATTTTTCTTAAACTTTTGTTCTTTAAAGATTTTTTCGAGATTTAACCAGCGAATTATGTATATCAACCATACTGCAACCGATGCTTACATTACCTGCCAGATCAGCAATACCACAACATTGAGCCATAGCTGTATTTCATTGAATGACTTGTCAATCTTCCTGTTACATTTGAGTCTGAGGTCATATAAGTTGGACATATAAGTTGCATGTTCCCACACATGGTAATTAAGAGTAAAACTAGAGTTGCTTTTAATAGAACTTTTGAACAGAAAATTTATTAGTTACAGTGTTTCAAAATGCATGAGTCTTCACATCGGGTCTTCCTTATACAATATTTATTCCTTTGCTCTATGTTTTTGTTAATTTATTTTTTATTTTTTCTTTTTCCCTTTTCCTGAATCAGTGAGGCAGCCTTGGAAAGTTGTAAGCAACGAATTGAACTGATAGCCAACACTCTGCAGTTAGAAGGATTTTCGCGTATTGATGCATTTGTTAATGTTGACAGTGGAGAGGTGCGAGCCTTCTTCATATTCACATTCTCCTTTTCTTTTGTTAGATCACTTACAAGAGCAACAAAAAACGTATTTACTATTTTTAATGATGCCAAGCATTTGGATGGATGGATGCATTTCTTCAATCTTCCATATACATGTACTTGTTTTGATTTTAGAAGTTAAATAATGTGTTTTAGAGACTTCATTGAGATGTAGGTAAAAACTATCAGCTTTTCGTGTCTGGAAATCTCCATTCAAACACAGGATGCTGGCTGATTTGATGTTGATGCCAGTATTCTTGTTTGGTTAAATCTGATTTTCAGATGCATCCTTTGTTCTAATAGGCTCCTTTCGGAACTCAGAAAGCACTAGTAAAGAGAAAATTAATGCTAAAACGATTTTCTCATTTTATTCTCATCATGGAAGATATAAAAATAAATAAAATATAATCAAAATTTTACATATTTTTAAGTTTCTTAATTCTTATATAATAGAGAAAAACATATAAAATGAGTTTGAATAAACATATAGAATTAATTTACTAAGTTTAAACCTACTTTTTATTTTTTCTCCAAATCTTATTTCCTTTCACTTTTCCTCGTTATTTTCTTTCTTTAGTACTTTCCGAATTGCCTTAGGTGTAGCTATTGTGATTAATCTTTTGAAAACGATATCTGGGTGTCGTGATTGATTTGATTATTATTTTCAGGTTCTGATTATTGAGGTTAATACCGTGCCTGGAATGACACCTTCCACTGTTTTGATTCATCAGGTAATGACTGATATCTCAAAATCCCCAAAATGGTTTTTGAATGAGTCTTATGGAAACACACTCTATAAAGTACTAGTTTCTAGTGACTCCTAACCTGCTTCATATTTGCTCTATACAATCACAGGCACTGGAAGAGGAACCTCCCATGTATCCACATCGCTTCTTCCGTACCCTGCTTGATCTGGGTTCAGAGAGGTTCAATAAAAATATTTGAAGGGTATCACTGTCTTGTTTTTATTTTTTTATTTGAGTGAAATTGTGAAAGTATCACTGTCTTGTTAAATTAACATTAATGTGGTTTGGTTTATTAAAAAAAAAAAAAAAACATTATGTGGTTTGGAACATCTTGTTGGGCTTCCAATATTTACTTTAACCAATAAATCAAAAGTTGTTATGCAGCCTCCTGTCCAAAGTTTATATGCACAAAATGCATATATCAATTAAACTCAAAATCAGAAAGGAACAAAGGGGGTTGGGACACCCATAACCCATGATCAGACCCAGAACCAGCTGCTCGAGTTAGCTAATGAGCAGCCTGATTCGTTGATCTTCTACTAAAAGTAACGGAACTTGATAAGCTAGCTAATAAATCCTTAGTCTCAAGTAACCAAATAGAAGAGTAGGATGGTGGATTTCAGAAAGGCTACGCATGGAAGCATTCATGACCTTTAGGCTTAGACCACTCACTCATCAGCCATAAGGCTGCCAAGCAGGCCTACCGCTATTCGCATAATGAGTTCGCCCAAGACGGCCTACCATATTAAAATCATGTGGGAAGTAACTAGACAATAGAGTCCTAAACCCTGTCTGGGATCCTGAGTCCCCACCACCAAATTCCATCCTATCGCATACAAGCCATATGATTAAATATATTAATGGCGAAATACGCGACACGATATTTATCCACGGATCTCCTGGAATCCAAATCTAATATGTCTCAAAAACATAAATCCTTAATAAGGGAGAATTAGTCTTTGGTAAGGAAAGAGATAATTTATTACCAAAATCACAAGATTATCTTTCCTATAATTAAGGAGAAATTTGAGTATAAAACAGAAAGACTCCTCACGAGGGAAAAGTATGCAATTCCAATTGTGCGAACTCCTGTCGTTGGATCCTTTATTTTTTTGCAGGTTTACATCGCGTCGTTGATGCTCTAGAGGTCAGACGATCTAGGTAACAACAATTAGCTTCATCTGTGGGAATTAAACAAAAAGTCTCATCAACGACTCGCAAGAGCTTATCCCTAACGGCTTTCCAATAGCCCTTCGCCACTAATAGCTCCGACGGTTCCCCTTTCAACATCTGATTCGTTTGACATAGTTGCAATGTCAAGCAACCCGATGATTTAGTAGCCCAAAGATCAATTCCTTCATTAAGGCTACATTACGGAGAAGAAATAGAGGAGCAAGGTACGAGGGAATCAGGATCGTGGCAACATCTCGCAAAGATGAAAACGATCGCTTGCGTGCCCGTAGAAAAATGCTCGATCTTGGCGAAAGAGACGTGCAAGATAGCGGTCTAGCAAGGCACTCAATCGCTCGTGATAAAGGAAAGAAGCCCATCATCCCTGACGATGTAGATAACCCGAATGGCGACGAGTTATCCTCAGGCAGCTGGCCAAACCTCTCCCCAGCAAAAAGTAGCAGGGCTAGGTCGTGCCAGAGACACTCGCATTGCCCCGTATTCAGCAACGTCGATAATGGCACATTCCGTCGGGCAAGAAGAGAAACAAGTTAAGGGTAGGACCAGCTAAACGAAGTGCCCAGGAACGCACTACATTACCCACGAGCGTAATACTACCCATGTTGCCAGTATACCCCGCCTTCAGTACAAGACCTACGCTCTACATACTACCTGTAGCAACGATTCGGAGTCCCAACAACATGCTCTCCTCGCCCTTAGGGAGACACATTCTCGACTACGAACCGCCCTGCGGGTTTGTCATACCGACTTTCACTATGTTTGAAGGCTCTACTGACCCTTACGATCACATGCTCTATTACAATCAAGCGATGACTCTGAATGCCGAAAGGGACCTTCTACTATGCAAAGTTTTCCCGACTAGTTTGCGAGGCCCTGCACTAGCCTGGTTTCACAAGCTTCCGTGAAGTACAATAAATAATGCGACGAACTCGGGGAGCGCTTATCTCAAGTACTGACCTATGCTCGCAAGGCCGTAAAATGAATATTAGTTCCTTACAAACTATTTTGAAACATGATGAAGAGTCCATGCCGGGACTTCATGCGAGGTTCGCTTAGCCGTCTAACAAATAGAATTTTACAAAGATGAATGGGCCCTTCATAACTTTAGAGAAGCTGGCCGTTGACTCCTCTTCCACTCGCTATCTCTAGATCAGCCAAAGAACAATGGAAGAGTTATATAGGCGGCTGAGGCGCATGATACTCAACGCCGGAGGACAACATCCAAGCAAAAGAACCCGTACAAATTATGATCACAAACATTGATTCGAGAACTAGTAGGTATGCCTGAATCAACAAATTTATAAACTCATTCCTTCTACTTCCGTGAGCAATGCTATCGCAGATAGTTGACTGTGGTTAAACACAAAGGATGGCTTTTCTTCATGTCAATTACTCAGGAACGTCAAAGGTGAATTTCAATTTGGATTAAGGGTTTTGTAAAAACAGTGAGGGTTGGTGATTTGAAAACTGGAAATAAACTAAAGTAAAATATGAAAATGAACTTCTTGAAGCATGAGGCTACTAGGTTTGGGGTCCTAAGGTAACTGAGAGGTCCTCGGGTCCTTTTCCTCGCATTGGGGAGGATGACCTATAGTCATTTCCCGATCCGGATCTTCATTTTACACTAAAAATTGAACCCTAATAATTTCCCTTTTGAAAAATAGCATTTATTGAACATAAATGTTCCTGGTAGTGAAAATTTATCTCCTTGATCTACCCTACAGTAACAAATAAATGTCAACTAACTGAATCTCAGTGGATCTAGCACTAAGCATCCACTGAACCTTAAAAGATTGCCAAGTACTGGGTTAATCAAAGCGCATCAAAGGGATTTAAACCTAGAGTGAGAGATAGAAACATAAATGACAATAAATGCCTGCGTTAGAAACATGAAGACCAACAGTTTACCTTAGAACCGTAGCCCAGTAGCCCTCCTCTTCAAGGATAAAGGGGGTTTAGCAAACCATCCCTTAAGTTGTCATACTCAAGGGGTGTTTGGCAGTCGAGAAAGTGAAAGAAAAGAAGAGAAAATGATAGAAAAGAAAACAAGCGAAAAACTCTCGCCGCCTCTATTAAATGCGTAAAACGGAAGATCCTTTTTACAAAAGCTTAACTCCAGCTTATATGTTCCACAAGCAAAATTACAAAAATATCTCAAATGCCCACTATACATGAAGGGTATTTAAGGAAAAATTACAAAAAATGGTCACATAGGGGACAATCGGGTCAAAAGCTAGAGAGCAAGTTATAAAATTTCAGAACCCGCGAAATTTTGCGCTTGCCCACCTCAAGCCGCTCCTTCCTCCGGGTTTCTAATTTGCACATCGAGTTTAACTTGATTCTTCTGCTTGAGTCGACTCAATAATTTTGGCGAGTTTCACTTGCAAAACTAAGCAAAGCCACAAATGCGATCGTAGTATACTGGACCCAATGTGCAAATCGGGTTAATTGAGTTGATTAATACACAAAAAGTGCTCAAAACCCTAATAACCGTGTTCAAACAACACTATTTCCGGAAAGACTAATCAACGTGACGGCCGAAAGATAAGCCGGGCAGGAAAAAGGTCCGTGATCCAAGGAAGGTCGAGCGAGACCGAAGTGACCTCGAGACTAGTCTCATGTGCCGAGAGAGCCCCGCACCACCCCGACAAGACGAAAGGCCGCTGCTTCATTCACGACCTACCAGATTTCAAATGGCCTGCACCCATATAGACGGATCCTGCTAAGAGAAACAAATCCTTGTGGTGCGATTATAATAGGGACCATGGACATGAAATCGATCGGTGTCGAAGTCTAAAGTTCCTAGTAGAAAAGCTGATCAAGGCAGGACACCACAAGAGGTACCTCAGGGAAGTAGATAAGGGGGTGGAGTCGGGGCAGCCCACATGTAGAATTATAGCCCAGCCGAGTCCGGAGATGACCCTGCAAGAAACCTGGATAGCCATAAATTATATCTTGGGCGACCCGATGGCCAGTGCCAATCAAAGCGTCGATAGAAGAGAGCTTCGTCCCGAGGCGGCTACGGTTAAGGCCCCGAGGTGGTGAGTTCACCGACGACGGGGCGGCCGATAGATGGCTATATCCTTTCCTTCGGTTAATAACCATCAGTAATATCAGGCCTTCAATTATGATGCCCCGGTACTCCACCCGCGTATTAATGGTTTTACGTGCATAGGTATCGGATCCGAGCAAAGGCAAAACATTTACTACAATTTCCAGCCTTCATACAAATGAAGTTTTCTTCTAACATGCTAAATTCAGACGGACGAATCCTCTATGGTTTTAACGGAGCAACTACAACGACGCTAGGAGATGTCACACTTTTGTGGAAAGTCGCGCCACTTAACAGTTTCGTTTCTCAATCGCCGAGGACTGGGGTTTTACACGCCATAAATGGGCCGCACTGCCACACTCCATGAAGGTTATGCCTCAACGCACTCACCAAATGGTAAGCTATCCGACAAACGTCATGTGTCGACATTTTAAGTAGCCAATCGGCCGCACGATAAAGGTTATCAATCATTCATGTAGGAGTGGCAGGAAGTGCGATTCCGAACAACCCTCCTCGACAATCAAACCCGCATAGCACTACGTATGTCGCCTGCATCGTGGCGAAAGAAAAGGACCTCGGGCTTACCGTGGATCCATTGGAAGAAGTGGAGTTGGACAGATAAAAGAAGTTCACCTATGTTAGCTCCCTTCTGTCTAATGAAGAAAGGGAGCAGTTACGACTCACGCTGCTGCTCAACATAGATGTATTTGCCTGGAGACACTCTGATATGGTTGGGATAAATCTGATGGGGGCTTCTCACAAACTGAACGTCCTCCCCACTGCCAAGCCAATAAGGCAAAAGGTGAGGCGATTCCATCCGACCGACACGATTATCTCGCATTTAAAGTAGACAATCTTCTAGCAGCAGATTTTATAAGGGAGGTAAAGTGCCCCGAATGGTTGGCCAATGTGGTGGTGGTAAATAAGAAGGGTGGTAAGTGGCATGTATGTATAGACTACACTGACCTCAATGAAGCATGTCCTCCAAGATAGCTTCACCGCCAGATAGATCAAATTGTGGGATGCAAATACCGGCATGGTATTCTCATTACTGACGCCTCTCGGATACCATCAGATTCCTATGCATCCGCCAGACGTGGAGAAAATAGCCTTCATTACACCACACGGATTGTACTGCTACAACATAATGTCGTTTGGTTTGAAAAACACAGGGGCAACTTATCAAAGGATGGTGACCAAGATATTCCGACCACTGATAGGTAAATCCATGGAGGTTTATATCGATGATATGCTCGTCAAATCCAAAGAACTCCCCGATCATAAAAGGCATCTACAAGAAACCTTTGAGTTGTTGCGAAGACATAACATGAAACTTAACCCTTTCAAGTGCGTGTTCGGTGTCAGCTCAAGCAAATTCCTGGCTTTATGGTAACGTAGAGGGAGATAGAGGCTAATCCCATCCAGCTCAAGGCCATAATAGACTCTCAAACTCCCACCTATAAAAAAGGGGTACAACAACTAACTGGCCGACTGGCGGCCCTTTGGCGGTTCATATCTCGTTTCATAGATCGTTTGAAGCCGTTCTTTGCCACCTTAAAGGGAGCCTAACAAGCCAGCTGGAATCGAGAATGCGACCAGGCACTTACAGCAATCAAACAATATATCACCGAACCACTAGTTCTTTCTAGCCCTAAAGCCGGTGACATATTCTATCTTTACTTATCAGTCTTAGAAATCTCGATGAGTGCAGCAATTTGTTGTTGAAGATGGCGAGCGAGCCATATATTCTTGGTAAGCGAAGCCCATGCGGTAGAAACCCGATATACTGCGTCTCGAGCAGCGGCAGCTCTCTAGGTATTTGCTAAAACTTTGTCCCTGGCTGGAAGCACCCTATCATTGTACTCACCAACCTCCTTCTAAGAAGCACTATACATAAGCTTGATCTGTCAGGGAGGATGGCTAGGTGGGCGATTGAGTTGAATGAGTTTGGTATTCAATATAAACCTACTTTGGCGATTAAAGAGCGAATCTTGGCCGACTTTTTGCGAGAAATTCCTTGACGAAGCGAAATCAACGCTCATTGGTGGACCTTTGAATGTATGTAGCCGCGACCAGTGAGAGCAGGCTGGGACTGCAACTTAAAGCCCCGACTGGAGAAATAATAAAGTAGGCCATACATTTAGATTTCCCCACTTCCAATAACGAGGCCAAATACAAATCAATCATAGCCGAGATCGACCTCGAAATCTCCGTATCCTCAAAAAGCGACTCTCAATTAGGGTAGGTAAATGGAGAATATGAAACAAAAGACAAGCACATGACCAAGTATGTAAGTGTGGTCAACTTATGACTGGGAAGCTTCATAACTTGGCAACTGGAGCATGTCCCAAGAGATTCAAACAAAAAGGTAAACGATTTGGCAGCTATGGTCGCGTCCCTACCAATAAAAGAAATGGTGCTCCTCCTCGTCTACTACCAGCCAGAGTTGTCGATTACTACCAACCGGGTAAACGAAATAGACGAAGTGTGTCCTTGGATGACTCCAATAGTCCGCTATTTGAGATCGGGAGAACTGCTGGATAAAAGAGCTGAAGCCCACAAGATCCAGGTCCAGGCGGTTCGGTTCTCCCTCGTGAATGGTTAGCTATATAAGGTCACTGTGGGCCAGACCTATAAGTGCCTCATCTTGAGGATAGTATGTATTGGCGAAAACTCCTTGGTGGGTATGTGGAAGCATCAAGCGACGGACGTTGGCCCGTAGAGCTGGGCCAAGTACTATTGTGGCCAGATGCGCCTGAGGATCACGGTCGCCTATCCATGAAGTGTGGCCCATTTCCAGTGATAGGCCCGTTTCAAAGGTGACGACCAGACCTAACGGCATATGCAATTTTGGCTTGTCGCACGGTGGGGAATGGACATCAAAGGGTCATTGCCTACCGCCCCGGCTCAGAAGAACCTATTACTAGTTGCCACCGACTATTTCAGCAAATGGATAGAAGTCGAAGCCTTCGCATCTATCAAAGATAAAGAAGTTGTTCAATTTGTATGGAAGAATATTGTGTGTAGGTTAAATGCAAGATCAATTATGTGACAATGGAGCACAATTAAATATTAGGTATATAGGAAATTTTCAACGGTCAAATAAAAAACATGCTCAACCCATGGTACCCATAGAGCAACGATCAGGCAAAAACATCTAATAATACTCTCCTATCATATACGAAAAAAGCATGCATTCAGAAAAGTGAGTAGATGAAGCTATAGTTTTATGAAATTCTCTGAGCAACTAGCTTGGCCATTTGGAGTTATCACCGTTCGCCCTTGTGTATGGGATGGAAGCCATCAGCCCATAAATCGGGATACCCGCGCCAGGCGAGAAATTCACAGAAAGCAATGCAAAACCATAGCTAAAGACTGGAGCTCATTGTGAACTGCAGGAAGTAGCGGTGTGCGTATAGCGTTATACCGGCGGCAAACTTGCACAAGCAGACGTGGCAAGTGGTGTGATCCTAGTCGGAGAATTAATCTTAAGAAGGGTCTTTAAAAACACGGCCAACCCAACAGACGGGAAGTTCTAGCCCAATTGGAAGACATTCCACGATAAGTTCGAGTAAGGGACAATGGGGTCTTATCGCACGTTAAGCAAGCTAGGCGGGACTATTGCGAGATGTAGAATGCCATGCACCTTAAGAAGTATAACTCGGTAGTGTTTTCTTTGAGATATATCATGATAAAGATTATCTTTAGACATTTCATCCCGAAAGCATATAATTGCTTCTCTTCAAGCCCGTATGGTTGTTGTCTTGGCATTTTAAAAAGTCAAACATGGTTGACATCTGTGCTGTTTAAAAAAAAAAAAAAAAAAGCCCAAATATGGTTGTTGTCCTACTAGAATTTTTAAAAGCCCAGATATAGTTGTTGTATTGCTGGCACTTAAAAAAAAAAATCCGGATATGGTTGTTGTCCTACTAGCATTTTAAAAAAAGCCCATATATAGTTGTTGTCTTGCTAACACTTTTAAAATAAAAAATCCAAACATGGTTGTTGTCCTGCTATAATTTTTATCAAACATGACTCATGTCCCGTTGGCATCTTCATATTTCATTAAAATGTGCTAAAAAGAGCCAAGGATTATAAAAAATAATACGCATACTGGAGGAAGTGGATCGGCATAGTCAAGCATGCCATTCGGAATCTCTGGTTAGTCTTCGCAGATGCTGTGTTTGAACACATAGCATCCGTAACCATAAGCAAAAATCAGCTATAGGGCTTTCTGGTAGTCTTCCTCCATGCCTTCCTTGTCCTTGCCCGCTTAGGAATGAAGGGAGGACACCTCATCTTTAGTTGCCTCGAGCTTTAGTAAAAGCGACGTTCGCTCAACCTCTGACCTGGGCCTGTCTTCCTCCGTAGCTGCCAAGGCATCTAAGACCCTAGCCAGGTCATCCTCTGCCCTTGCCTTGGCATCACCTGTTGTTGCGGCCAATTTGGAAACAAGCCACCTTGAACCTCATGCTTGCTCTCCCTTTCTTTCTCCCGTTTAATCTTTGCGGCTTTGGCCTCTCCTCCCGATACTTCAGCCTAGATTTTGCCTTGGCGAAGCGTCCAGGCTGGTGATGCTTGAAACGGGCGATTGGGCGTAAGCTGCCAAATTTCTGAAATTCGTCTGGCCCAGGTTGGAACTCCTTGTGCTAACGGGCCATATTTCGAATGGCCATCACGGCCTGTAAAAGAGAAGTTAGAAGAAAATTACTACACAAAACTAGTAATCAAGTCTTTAAAAATTGGCACATACCCATTTCGGTACGTCGGTGAAAGTCATGAAGCGGATAGGCATCCGTCTTCATTCACCTTTGGAAGGCGCATCCATGCATAAAGCGGGAGAAAGGGATGGTAAACTACTCTGCACAAGCCGCCACAGGTACTTGGAAATAATTGGGATGGAGGTCGAGCATGTGCGTAACCGGAGACTCCGCCTGGTTGAAGGGGCTCTAGCGGTGAATGATTTCCAGAGCACCCTCACGGTTCAGAAATTTCCATGCCATCGGGGATGGATCCTCTCTACAATAGAGCCTCGTGCTCCGGTACTTGATCGGTCATGCGGCCTTTCTGTTGGCTGAGTGTCTGCGAGGCCTAGGTAGAGCACTCAGACGAGCTGCATGTGGGCCTTCTCTCTCCAATTTTGTGACATTTAGGCCCCCAGTTAAGGATCCTTCTCCCGGAGATGCCGCAGGCCTCGACTGGGGGAACCTTTGGCGGTGGTGTGGGGTTCGATCGGGGAGTCGAAATTGTGCCCGATCCTTCCCAGGCCTCTTGACTGAAGATTGCCTCAATCGTTTCATATCTAGGGTGGTCTCACCTTTGAGCCTGACCGCTTAGCCATTCATATGTGGCCGTGGCAAGGCTAGACATTTTCTCTCCTCGGCGAAGCTCAGCGGGGAGTGCCTCAGTTCATGAAGTCTTCCCGACCAGTCTTTGGCTACCTTTGTTTTCCGAGCACTCATCCTATTTTCTTTCTTCTTCTTTGCTAACTAGGGAGCAGGTCATGGACTTTGAGGTTGGGTGGCCCTAGCAAACCTCACTAAGACCCCTTTAGTGGCCTCGGCGATCCTCCGAACAAAAACCGCACAGAAGGCTCTTGGTTGGCAAGGTCGGCTAAGAGCGCGGTGTACTCTCCTTTAATAAGCTCTACTAGCAACAAGCGGGGAACGAAGGGGATGATGTAAGGGAATGGGCTAGCACCTAACTCTCACAAGTTCTTCGCCGTTAACAAAAGCTCATGATTGTGCTCTGCCTTCGTTATCTCTAGCAATCGTCTAATGTTCTCCAGGCTAGCCTTCTCGATCAGGTTACTGGGCGGCCTTGCCTCGTTTACCTGATAACATCGAGAGAAAACGGTATGTCGATACCGGTCCTGGCAGAACATGTGACCAAACTGAATAATCTGGGAACATAAGGGATTGGTTCACATTTAAGAAATACACAGAGAGTGGGCGATCGTGCCACATGCCACAACCGGACAACCCCCTTCGCCTCCGTCTTAGGAGAATCAAGGAGCTTGGTTACAAATTGTATCGGGGACTATGGGCCGACATAGATATGACCCCAGGTCTCTACTTTAATGTATAGATGAAGCAATCCTCTGCCCGACAAATATCCATTTGGTAGAAAGTTAAGCACACTACAACCCATTAAAATCCAAAAAACGTTAGGATGGATAAGCGCAGGAGGTGCCCGGATGACATGTAGGAATTGCTTTACCAACGACGAAACGAGGAAGCGAAGTCCAGCTGCGAACTGCTCCCGGGTGAAGTAGATGGCGTCATCTGCTTCTCCTACAATTGAGAAAGTTGGTCCGTCCGACAATTCGAAGTTGATGTCGTCAGGGACATATGAAAGGACCTGACTGCTCCCACGGACCTTAAACAACTCAAAGTGCACTTAGTGGAATGACTCAGCGGGACCCCTCCTGCACCCAACTTGATTGGTGGAAGTCTCCTCTTGACCTCTCGCTGCTTTACATGCAAACAAAGAAAGGGGATCAACTCGAGGATCTCCTAGCAAAATGATAGCAAGACCAAAACCTTAGACTGAGGAGCTTTTCAAAATCTATTAGGACTCCCTAGGCTAGTGCATCCCTAAAATCCATACAGTTAGTCCAGACCATATTCGCGACTAAAGAACACGTTAGTAAAGACCAGAGAGCAAACCACTGTGATAATCCATATAAAGCAAGATCGGAAGCAGCGAGGAAAAAACCGGCTAAGATCGAAAATGGACAGAAGTCTTCAACGGCTCCTTTGCCAAAATCTTCAGGAGTGTTGTAAATGCTCAAAGAATTTTTAGGCGAAAGGTTTCTTAGTAACGATAAAGAAATTCACATTTTGATCCCTATCCTTATATAGGGCAAGGCACGGACAAGTGCATTAAATGTGTCGACAGATCGGCTACAATATAGAGAGGCCGTGCTCCTCTTTCCCCATGCATGAGTATTCTAATCGTTTATCTTATAAGACGTCTAAAGCACGTGTGTGAGCTCAGCGGTGTAAGTACCCATCTCTTTGGATCTATCAACCAACGAGCCCATGGTTCTTTGGGCCTAGGTCGGCCTGGCTGTTGGGCCTCTCGATTTGCCTTCCCGAAGCGGCGGGCGGGTTAATCGTGCGAACCGGGGAAGGCAATCCCGACCCGGGAAATCAGAAAACCCATCCTGAGCCAATAGGAAGCTACCGAGAGCAAGCGGGTCAGTTGCTCCCTTGGCGGAGCATACGAAGAAAGTTTGGTTGCAGTATGCCCGAAAGCAAATCTCATTAAAATGTGCCAATAGGCATCGATGGTTTACAAAACAAAACAAATACGTCTGACAACCATACGGTCGATTGCGAAAAAAAAAGCAGAAAGTAGAAAAAGAAGAGTCTTAAATATTACGTTTTGAAGACTCCCTTCCTGCAAGCCACACACACCTTGGTAGCTCACGACTCGAAGGGCGCTAGGACAGGGGGACACCTAGCCATATC
Organism: Tetrastigma voinierianum; assembly: GCA_016808115.1. Classification (NCBI taxonomy): domain Eukaryota; kingdom Viridiplantae; phylum Streptophyta; class Magnoliopsida; order Vitales; family Vitaceae; genus Tetrastigma; species Tetrastigma voinierianum. The sequence continues at coordinate 197,340 of JAEQBH010000234.1, read as the reverse complement.
AAAGAACTCTGGAAGAGGGGAATTGGCATAACCCGGGCTTCCATCCCGGGACCTGCAGGTCAGTCCTATGCAAGCCTTAGCGGCGACTCTAAAGAGGGCATTGAATCATCGGGCTTCTCATCTAGGTGTGTGGACCTTTACATCTGCCAATTTCTATCATTGCTGTTGGAGATTGTTTAGACTCCTATGGTGGTGCAAAAAACTTGTATACATGATTGATTGTTAGTATGTTGAAATTGCAACTATTTCTAACATGACCACCGGGGACTATTCAATCCTGTGGAATGCCAAAAGCTTATTGTTTGATGTTATAAAGAAAATGTTTTCTAATGTGTATGTAATAATGAAAATTTATTATTGGTCTAATTCTCTGCAAGTGCATAAGTCATACAAGCAATACAATGGATTTGATTTGAAATATAACTTTAGATTTAGATTATGAATATGAAATATAACAAAATGTTTTAGTATGAACACATGTTATGTCAAATGTATATGTTACACATTTTATATAACCGCAATCTTAATAAAACTTTATATCTAGATTTGATTTGAATATAAATTAGTTCTGATTATTGAAGTTTGCATAGGATGGATAGTGGAGGTAGGTTGTAACACCCCCAGGAAATTATACCATAACAGGTTTTATTAAATGTTTTTAGGGTATAATAAAGAAGTAAGCATTATATTTTTGGAATATAAATGCTAAGTAGAAAAATGATAAAATCTACGAAATTTATGCAGAGTTAAGGATAAATTAGTAATTTGCCAATTTAAGGTTAGTGGCATAAGATGAAAGATTATATGCTAAATTGGAAATAAAGATAAGTTAAAATTGCAAATAGAATGGAATAGAGAAGGACGAATGGCAAGAAATTGACCCCGAAATAGGATAAGGCGAAGGCATGGCCTTGAAAATCCATTTGGCAGAGTTAGAGGCGGTCGATTGGGAAGAAGAAAAAGAAGAAAAGAAGAAGAAGGAAGAAGAGAAAAGAAGAATCCAGGTTTGGAACACTTGTTTGGATATTTGTGTAAGGAAACTATAGTAAGGATGTTAGTTTAGATACTTGTTTGGAAGTTTGGAACTTGATATGTGTTAGTTTGGAACTTTGGTGTGGAAATTATATGTGTTTGGATCTCATGTTTGGAATTACTTGTCTAAGTTGGGTTAGGAAAACCTTAACTCTTCAATACATGTGTGTTTTGGTTAGTTTAAGTTAGTTTTATAGTTTTGTTTCGAAATGGTGTGTTTTGGTTGAAAGAGTTCTGATAAAAATGGCCAAAACTGGCAATTTCTATTTTTGCTCGACACCCCTACGCCTAGGTGTAGGAGTCCACGCCCTAGGTGTAGAGCTCCGCCTAGGCGGAGACACCTTCGCCTAGGCAAACCCGAGGTCAAGTTTTCTGAACTTTCTAGTCCACCTAGGCGTACCTGTAAGCTCTATTTTAGTTCATCTCTTCCGTTAAGTCTAACAATCGTCCATTGGATTAATGAGGATCTTAATAAGTGAATGAAAGGGTTCGTACAAGTATAAACGTTATATGAAAAATATTTTGCACCTCGTAGCCTCGGCGAAGCGATCTGGTCATTGGGCAAACATTATTTCTTGCCTCATTTGCTAATGGGATTAAGAATGATAAAACAAGTTCTGAAATACATATAATTGTATGCTTGCTTAAGACCGAATAGTGAATGAATAGGCATCTCTGCGGTGCAGTGCTGGCGCTCTTTGGTGCTCGACATGATACGTGGCGGACACGCATCGATTAATTCTTGGCCTCCTGCTAATGCTATGACACCTGTACGTGGCGAGACACGTGCATTCGGTATTGTATCGTACCTTGGCTACTTGTTATGCTGTGTCCTCATTAAATTATTAAGAGGTCTATGCGAGCAAATACTTATATGTTGTATACTAGAATAATAAGATACATGAAATTAAATGATAAGTCACGAATGATGAATAGTAGCATAAATTAGTACGTACAGTACGTATTGTACCCTCAAGTACTCCCTGTATATGATATATGTTCTAAACTCCTACGGGAGATATGAAAGTTCTGTTACAAGAATTATGTACATGAAAACTACATTTATAGAATTACGTATCACGTAAATTCGATATATCTTTATGATATATGTATTACGTAAATGTGGACCATGAGTAGTCATATACATTTCCGTTAAGTATAAACAGCACGGATGTTTCATCCGTGAAATTACCGAAGACAGTGTTGTGTTCGCGTGCTTGAGGGCCAACACATGCAGCGGAGTCACGATGTAGGTTGAATTGATTTGTAATGTTAATGTAAAAGTTTTTGTAATAGTGAAAGTTATTTATGTATAAGTAAATGAGACTTAGGAATATGTATAAGACAGCTAACCACCACTACGGTGGTGATATTATAATTTTTATTTCTTTATGGATTTGTTTATTGAAATGGGTCCACCAATGTCTGAAAAGCAAGTGAAGGAGTCGGTCGTCGCAGTGCCCTATCTTCGCCCGGGCGAGGTAGGGCGTGGCAACAACGATGGAGTCGTGATTTTGCTTGGAAATATTGTACACATATTGAAGGGAACAGAAATTGCACAATATGCAATTATTGTGGTATGGTGATTAAAAGTGGAGGGATTATTCGGTTTAAATTTCACTTATCACATACGGATCCTCACTTAAATAGCAAGATATCTTAATGTGCCTCCCGAAGTGAAAAAAGAAATGAGACAACTTTTGGTTCAAAGGAATAAAGCCAAAGCAAAGAAAGTTGCAAATATTGAAGAAATTCTAGCTAAACTACGAGGCACAATGGGTGGTAGTCATAGACATCTCGTTGATGATGATGAGGAGGGTGATGTCTATATGTATTTGGTTAACATGAACCCTAACGAGCGAGCTGATTATCGAGCAACATGTCGTGCATCCAAAGCAAGTGAATAGAATCAACAATAAGAAGAAGGGTTTATGAGAAGAACAGAAAAATTGGCAAATCTTTTAACTTAAATTCATTTTTATAGTATAAACGGATTTACAACCATTTCTAATATATATAATCGCAATAGGTGAGTCATCACAATCACATCCAACTGATTTAGTAAGGCGCCTGCAAAGATCTCACAGTGTAAGACAATCGGATCCATCACTACCTCCTGCTCCATCATTATACAAATCTTTGGCAACAAGACAAAAGAGTATTAAAAATATTTTTAAAGGAGGTGTAATCAAAGAAATGATGGGTCGATTAATCAATAAATTCTTCATATATGAGAGTGTTGCGCCTCACAAAGTAGACTCTCACCACTTTAAGAACATGATTGTTAGTGCATAACAAGCTGGTATGTGAAAATCAGTTTTCAATTACTAATAACATTATTATCTTACATTATAGTTGCAAACCATATAATTATTTACTTTAACCTTGGAAGGCATGAGAGCGACCTCTCTCCATGAAATCAAAAACAAATATTTGGATATGGAGTATAAAGACATGGAAGATTATGTGAATCTCCAAAGGAAGAAATGGAAAACTTATGGGTGTATAATTATGTGTGATGGATGGACCAATTCCACAAATTAAGCATCATTAATTTCATGGTATATTGTAAGGGAAGTACAATTTTTCTTAAGTCCGTTGATGCATCAAAGAATATCAAAGACAACACATACATTTATGGTTTGTTGAAGGACGTGATAAAGGAAGTTGGTGAAGCAAATATTGTACACAGAATTATTTGTGAACCAGTGGATCAACATTTGTGAGAAAGAATTTGGGAAATTGTTAATGAAGAGCACAATTTTCATTGGACTCCATAATAAAGCACTTTGCATTGACCTTATGTTTGAAGATATCGGTAAAAGAGAAAGTGTTTTAGACTTGATTATCAATGCATGAAAGATCACCACTTCATCTACAATCATGGTTGGTTGCTTGCAAAAATGAGAAAGGTTTGTGGTGGAGATATTGTGTGTCCGAGGGTAACAAGATTTACAACAAATTACATCGCCTCAGGATATCTTCTAAAAAAGATGGTTGATTTGAAGAAGATCTTTAATAGTAATGAATGAGCTTCTCACAAGCTTAGTCGGACAACCATTGGACGTGAAGTTGAAAGACTCATGTTTAATCATGGATCTTGGGAGAAGGTCTCTAACCTAGTGTCAATCTATGAGGCATTATATACAGTTCTTCGCATTGTTGATTCTGAAGTCGTCCCAACAATGCCATTTGTGTATGAGTTGATTCGAGTAATGAAGCAAAATTTAGATGAACACAAAGCTAAAGATTAGGTCAAAAAAAATCATCACAGATCGTTGGGATGAAACCCTCAAACATCCTCTTCATGCAACATGTAACAAAGCAATATCAATGCATATTATTTTCCTTTTATCACATACTAATTCTAAATCACTTTTGTAGTGTATTATCTTAATCCAAGATTTTAATATAGACCTGGAGTTAGTAGTGATGCGAGCTACTCAATTTGTTCCTGAAGTATTTGAAGATTATCTTCTACACTATAGGTCTTGGTAATTTTGAAGTGTGTGGAAACATATTTCAATTAATTGATTCAATTTATTTGGTTATACTCACACATATATTGATTTGACAAGTTAGCTATATGTTTGAGATGCAGAAAAGGGGATTTGGTGATTAAGGCAGCATCAAGGAATTTGTGGTTCCTAGTAGTGTTATTTCTCATTAAAAGTTTAAAAGTAAGTCAATATCAATTTATTATTAGATTTTGAATGTTAGTAATTTTATTACGGTGATTGTAGTTTTATCTATGAAATATTATCCCACATTGAGGAATTTGACCCTTAAGGTTCTTTCCCAAAATGCATCATCTTCAACATGTGAGGGAAACTAGAGCACATTTACTCTGATCCATACAAAACAAAGAAATCAGCTAGTGTAAACAAACCTTTCCAATATACCAAATTTTTGTCACTGCTAATGGAAAGTTGTTTAGACTCCCTTGCAGTGGTGTTAAAAACTTGTATACATGATTGATTGTTAATGTAAACCATAAAATTGCAACTTATTTCTAACATGACCACTAGGGACTATTCAATCCTCAGTAGGAATGCCAAAACCTTGTTGTTTGACTAAAAATTATAAGAAAATGTTTTTTGATGTGTATGTAATAATGAAAATTTATTATTTGTAGCGTCTATTGCACTACCAATACTTTTACTTTTAAGATATATTCAAATACCAATACAAATACAAATATGTTTTCAATACCGTAGCTCTATGCTACTTGTGCTCTGATACAAAAAAAAAAATGCAACACCCTTTTTTTTATAACAATTTAACTGTAGCTCTGATACCAAAATAAAATGTAACACCCATTTTTTTTCTAACAATTTAACTCTAGCTTTGATACCAAAATAAATGTAAAGTCCAGGGCAACCGATACGAATACAAATACGTTTTTTTTTTCTTATACTGTAAAATATATAATAATATGCATCAAAACATTTGCGGTAGGCTCATCATTTTGGGATAAATCCCATATTTGTACAATATGGCATTATATGCTCTTTTCAATCAGATCATTTACAAAATATATCAGAGTTTTCGATATCAAAATATTTACAAAATAAAATCAGAGTTTATACCAAATAGGTAGAATCCATTTTATGAATGCATAATTAGGATCTTTGTTTTAGCTTGCGAATATTTGACGTTGACTCTAAATCTCTGCGGTCTTTGTCCTCATACATGTTCACTCAATACCTGCGCGATGACAAAAACAACGCGCTAAGCATTTTCATGGTTCTATACAATTCTCTCTTCATTTCAATTTAAATCAATTCATGCAATGTTTATAAAATAATGTTTTTGTACATTTTTCCAGTGACCAATGCAGTACAATATATATATATATATATATATATATATATTCATTTCATTTACATTTAATTACAATTCATTGGTCATTTCAAGTTATGCAATTTCATATGCACTAAATCATTCAAATCACAAATCATGCACTTTTCAATCTTACTATCATTTTGCCCTTATCGAATTTAACTTATGCTTTCGGTCTGGGATAACGAGATCACCGGCTGCGATTATCTGAGTTACGAACCGGTATAACAGTTTATAACCTGATGCGGTCCGTTGAATTATTGGTAGTTATTAAAAATCAATTTCATGAACCTTATCGATATTATCTCGTATACGGATCAGTGACTTCATTACATTAAACGATGTGCTAATTTGACCCTTATTGGTATACCAATCTATCCCTTATACTTTCGAATTTAACGATTAACATTCTTTAAGAACTTTCAAATTAGTCAATACAATTTACAATAGTGTATATACATTTGGATACAATAATTTATTTTTCAACACTCATGCAAATTTTCATGTGCAATTTATTTCGCAATCGGTTCTCTCAAATCAATTTAAAACAAATCAATACACAATTTATCTAAATCATTTCAATATTTCATAGTATTTCACAATCAATTTTGAAACAATGAAAGAAGAATGTAGAACAAACTTTCACAAATTTGAAACAAGAGAGAGATTGAAGAACAAACTGAAAAAGGTTGTCGCTCTTCGATTCCTATCCTCAGAATCCCGCCTCTGGGCCTTCTCGTCACTCAAACCTTAATCCATCACAAATATGTCATACAATTAAAGAACAAACCCAAGAAAGGAAAATCACAGCATTCTACGCATTTTTAGTTAGGCCATGTCTACCAATACTCCTTCACTGGTAAATTTTTCTGCGCCATGTTTCATATTTTTTCATGCCTTTAATAAATGATATTCCTAAGGAGTCTATTTTCAGTAGGAATTGTGAATCATCACATTTGGATCACCTAAACTCATGTTACTAGTATTTTAATGCCAACCACGCTGATATGCCCAAATTTCACTAGATCACCTACTAAGTATTTCATTTCTTCGGGTCTTAACCCATAAATCGGGTAATGTCTTCACTCATTTGAATCTATGGTTATATTTGGAGATTGAGAGAGAGAAAAGCCAGCGTTTTTAGTGAAGATCAAGAGATTGGTGTGGAACTTGCTCTTTGGTGCAAGATCTTACAAGAAAGTTCAAGGAGGAAGCTAGGGCAAGAAGTTTCAAGAGATTAAAAGTAAGAACACAAACCCTAGAACTCTTTTCTTGTGTTAGGATTTGGGGAAAAACTCTAACCTTATGTAAAGGTGATTTTGATTGGATATAGATCAGTTTTTGGGTTGTGTTGGGTTGAGTTTTGATGTGTATTGTTGGATGGTATTGGTTTGGATTGGTTTTGAGGAATGTTTGTAAAAAGGAAAATGTTGTGTTTTCAAAGGAGTTACCTGCCAAAATCTACAAAACCCTGCTCTTGTTTTTGCTATAGGTTGCTATAACTATCCAAATGAAGTGATTCAAATTAAAACCATGATTCAGAGCCACAAACATAGCTAATCTATAAATTAGGCCTTACATCCCATATAATAAACGTGAGTTTCTGCAGTCTATAGTATGTTTTTGTCAGTATCAGGTGTTTGAACATATGAGTTTCAATTCATCCAAACTGAGTGACCGCAAATATAAACCAAACTTCTAGGAGGAATAATTTACTTCAAGGAATTGTATGTAATTTGTAACCCCAAAGTGCCTAGAATTCGGCCAGTGGAGCTTATAAAATATATTCTTTGCTTTTGCAAATTAGAGTAGTCTAGATGTAAAATGCAATAACTTGAGTTTGGGTGATCCAAATTGGATGATTCCAATTAGAGTGTTGCACAAATGGCCATTCAATAGACCAAATGTGGTCTTAAGTCACTTAACATCATAAGGCCATTTTTGGCTCTAAAACCCATTTTTTTTAGTTAAGTTCTCCCAATTTTCCATATAACCCATATATTTGTATTTGCACTTCAATTCTCATTTATTCATACTTAAACATATTTTTATCATAATGACCCTAGTCTTCTACTTGATAATTTTTTCCCATTTTGCCCCAACACTGGTAAATTCCTGTTCATTCATTAAATCATAATCAATCATTTAGCATTTAACATTTAACATATGATCATTTAACAATATCTCGAAAAATCCCCCCGCTTTGCCTAATTTATACCCTAAACACATAATAAAATATTATAAAAATATTAGGTATTTTCGGGGGCGCATTATCGGGTCTAATTCTCCGCAGTTTCGCATCAAATACAAGTAATATGCAAGGATTTTAAGTCCATATATCATTCCCAAAAGGATTGATGAGAGATCTAAAGATCAATTACCCTAACTACTCAAGATCCTTATTATTCGAACTCACAAGTTCAAAGTTTATTTGTTTAAACTAAAGGAATGACTAACAAATTCTCTATAACTATAATGTAAGAAAATCAAAATGAATTGACTGAGAGTTGAATGGAGTAAAGTTAACACTAGAAATAAATCAATGTATGATTTATCAATTTCTTCAGTGATCATTTTATACATATTCGACATTAGTTTGAGATCTGAACTTGTCAAAGGTGCAAGGTGAAGATAGTTTGATTCTATATGATTACATTTCACTATCAGAGAACCATATTCCTTCCAAACGCATGATCTAATCGCCACGGTGTGTGATATAAACTCCTTTCTAAGAATACTTCACACCCCGTTCCTAGGGACTTAAGAATTCGCTCTGCAGATATAGATAATGCGAAAGCATTCTCCACTCAATTGGTTTCTCTTCCTCAATATGATCAACTTCTATCTCCTTATTAGATCTATGCTAATACGGATCAAGACTATCTGACTAAACAGAGAAACTCTCTAATCAATTGTCGACATCAACTAACTCAATCTCATTAACCCATGAGTAAATTGGTGATATATCAGAGTAATATTTCAAAGTTCATTAGCTCCAAAATATTAGTCTAACATACCCCAAAGTAACTGCTCTATACTCTCAGGAATCTCCATCTCTGTGTCACTCAGAGGGCCTCTTGGAAATTAGAGTAAGGTACAACCCTTATCTGGGTACAAGTTACTAATATTAAGAATAATTAATTTCAAGAACAACACCAATTAAATAAATTCAAGATTTCAAAACTCTAACATTCTTTTAAGTTGCGCAAAAAATGATAACTAACACAAGTCCATTCCCAGAGGGAGCTCGGTCTTTCAAAACTTGATTACAAATAACAGTGACTAACTGATAAGGAAAAGTCATTGAAATTACAAGCAAACTGAAATAAATGAACTCCAGAAAATTTCCAGATTTCATTGAAATCAGACAGTAATGAAATGTTTACAATGAACCTAGCTCGAAACTTAAGCTCAAATCACTGTTCAAATCCAAAGAAAATACAAACTAAAATTTTAAGCTGAAACTAAATCGACAAAAAGAAATAAAATAAAAAGAAAAATAATATACAAAGGAGACTCCAATGACTGCATGTTCTTTAGGTTCATAAGCAGACATAGTGCCCTATGTGCTTATATTACAGAGATTTTCAAATAATCAGTCGTGACTCAAATGAATTAGATCCCCAAACCCATTTCAAGTGATGTCTTTGTCGCGGATAGAAATTATCTCATGCACATTATAGCTATGTTTGTCATCCAGCTTTGTTGTGGCTTCCAATGTTATGTCATATGTTCTGGTCTTTTCTCACCATGTCAATGACATACTTTGAAAATGTCGCGACAGAGCTCAGCTAAATTTGTCTTGTAATTGCCGCGACATAAGTGTCTTGCGTCGTGACATTTTTCATTCCATGTAGTGTTAATATCAATGGTAAGGTCGCGACATAAAGCTTTGTCGACAAAGTTTCTTCTACGCTTCTTCACCGGTTCACATAAATTTCTCGTCGCGATAGAGTTTCTAAACTTCACTTTATTTACGGCCGGCAGAAAGTTTGGAATGTCGCGACATACGTTAACTCTTTTGCTCTAACTGTGTCGTGACAATCTTCAAAAATGTCGCGATATTCCGCAATTCTCTTCTATGCGCTTCTTTTCAATTAATGTTGCGACATAGCTTCCGACATAAAAAGCCGGTCACAGCAACAAAAGTTTCTTCACGCTTTCATCGTATCGCGACATAAATTTCTTTGTCACGATAGAGTTTCTCAACTTTTAGCTTTGTTTTACGTTGCGACATAAGTTTGGAATGTCGCGACATACGTTAACTCTTTTGCTCTTAACTCGTGTCGCGGACAAATTTCGAAAATGTCGTGATATCTCGCAATTCTCTTTATAGCTCTCTTTCACTAATGTCATGATATAGCTTCAACTACAGATACAATTATCTCCGCTCTTTAGCCCCTTCAATAATATGCTCCAGACATAATTTCTATGTCATGACAATATTTTTGTAATTCTTTTCTAAACTTTGTTAAGAAAAAATAAAATTCTATGTCATACAGTCTCCTCTAGTATTATAGTTGTGGTCAGTTTTTATTAAACTTCTCCGTCGTGACATAGTCTTCGCTTCTCATGATGCCGACTTAACTTATGTTATGACATACTTTCAAAATGTCGCAACATATTTCCCGCCTCGATTCGCCATTCTTCTAAAATATTTGTCGCAACATAAGAAACCCCTCATTCAGGACCAACTTTGTTCCCACTACCTTAACTGGCCATTTCATGCACATAGCCTTGTCGCGGTCGGGGGCGACATTCTTTCCTCCCTATTCAGCCATTTATGTCATGGCTACTGTGCCTAACGTCTCTTAATAAAATCACTACCATTTGCTTTTATCAATGTCATGATTATAGCAAAAGGAACGTCGCGACATACCTTCATAGTCCTCGCAATGTGTCGCGACATAAAAATTCAATATCAAGACGCTTCCATCTTCCGACGCCATTATGTCACGACATTCAAATTATGTTCACATCGCTTTAGCCAATATTTTTTTTTGATAGTTTTTTACTAGATTTGTTTTTTTACTTCAAACCTCGCAAAACACAAAGTTGTCAATATTCCATAATTGCATTTAAAATAATCATAAATCAAGAAAAATGCAAGAAAAATGAACTGTAATAGATGACTTTTCGACTCATCAAATTTCAACTTAAAGTTTTTGCTTGTCTCAAGCAAAAAGAAAATTTTGTTTGTTCTCAAACAATCGCTTATTCTTATGACATTTTACAGTTTCTAACTATACATCTTTTCGACCCACAATTTAGCTCAAAAATGTTAGTTGTAAAATTATTTTCGAACAAGTTTCCAATCCAAACGAAGGAAGATTTTCGCAGTTCACTAACTGCATAAATAATTCCTACAAAGGTAAACACTTCCATTATTTAACCTTGATTTGTATGTGATGGTCTTCTCTTTTTCATCCTACGGATTAGTTAATCTTCCGAGACACCACTGCATAATAAACTTCTTCCCTTTATTCTCTTCTAAGTCTCATATGCTTGTTTGTCATATTAATTTCCATTAATGCAGACGCATACAACCTTCAAGATCAATTAGGTCTTTAGGCTCAGAATGTGTGGCTTGTGTAATCAAGATAAACGACAATTTAATTTCAAGTTTACCCAAATTCCACTTACAACTCAAAAATATTCAGCTTTCATTCTTCATCTTTTTACTTTTCTACTATGTTTAATCTCTAAACAAACTCCCCAATCAGTTTGGTAAACATTCTGAAGATAATCTCTATCAGGGTGTTTTTCTCTAATTAATTTCAAACTCGTGAATTCAGCCTCATTGTAGCTCTTACTTTTCATTTTATGCTTGCGCTTATAGAATAGTAAATGTTATGTCTTTTGCTTTCTACCACCCTTAGTGAACTTTCGGGGTTAGCAAATCCCATGTCACGCATTAGGTACCAGTGTCAAACACCCCTAAGTAACTTAATCGTCAAGAGTGGGTTACAAGACAAAACTCATTCCACCTTGATACTTCAGATTTCACAAATTTTCTTTTCTTCACTATTTCCTCTCTTTTCTCATCTCAATCGGTTTTCCTTTCCCATCCTTTATTCTTTATCTTTCTTTACATTTCAAATTACCACCCAAACTCAGTTCCTTTCTTACTATTGATGTACTGTTATGCAATCCGGCAAACAAGGTTCTTTAATAAAGGATTAGATTTAATAAGGATTTAGGCTTTTATTTGTCGTCGATGATGAAATTGGATTTTGACTCAGATAAGGAACTAAGGTATATACATATGCATATTACAAGGGTAAGTTTTGAAAGGTTCAAACTTCCAAGAATGGCCTATATCATTTCCTGTTAATGGTATTGCCTAGGATTTCGCCTTGACTAATAATCTAATAAGTTATAGGACTTTGGGGAGATTAAACTATGATGGATCTCAGAAGATGTCCCTAATCTCAGCACAAATTGTTTCAAAGTTACTTTTCAACCATGTGCATTGTTTTTCAGGATTCACAATAACTAAACTATTTACAAAAACAGAATTATAAGTCTTATTTGTTCCATCATTTTTTTAAATCTTTCTAAGTTTTGAAGTTCAAATTATTCAGTGATAACATTACAATTTCCTCTTTCAATTCATCTCATCTTACCCCAATTTCATCTATCGATTTCTTGTTTGGTTTCTGGACATGTTGCTATGCTAATTCACAACTCGAAAGCTTACATCAATCAAGCCATTCAATTCAGAAAAATTTATCATTACACAAGTAACTTAATTAACTCATCATTCAAATTCCACCAAACAATTCACAACTCTCATCAGCAAATAAACTCAAGAAAACTGGTTTCTCCATTATTCAGCAAGGCTATTCAAACTAAAAAAAATTCATCATTCTTTATTTATTGAAGATCAATCAATGAAAAAGAAAATAGACACAAGAAAAATGCAAGAGAGAAATGGACACAAATTTTTGCAATTGATATTTCATTTATGTTTGCTTGTACATGGAATTCAATTACAAAAACAAAAGAAGTGAAAGAAAATAGGGCAAGTCATTTCCTTTTTCTATCATAATTTTTTGGGAAGGTCTATATTCACTGCCCAAATCTATAACCACAGAGTGGAGAGAACTCAGTAGATTGGACGTGGTATTCTTCTAACCTTACTACCCTTCCTCTCATTAAGGTAGACCACCCATCGAGAGAGCCACTTACTTAATAAGATCACTGTCGCCTAACGGAATCTTTAGACTCCCCACCACACCCTGTATGCATTAAGTTTTGATAAAATTATCGACCACAAGTTCAAGTTCTTTGTCCATTTTTCCTCAGAAGTTAAGGGTTTCTTCCATCTCCCTATCTCTCTTTTCTATGAGGAGCTTTATTTCCTTCTGATGTTCCTTATATAAGTATACAAAGGCATCTGCCTTTTGCAACATATTTTCCTCCATTGCACCCTCTCTTTCACATTTCGCAAATTGCTCTTTCAAATGGTCCGAAATGAACTTCTTTCCTTTGGGCTCTCGAAGCTCTTCCTTCAATTCTTTTTCTCTTCCGTCTATCTATCCCTCCACCCTTCATCCTTTCGTTTGAGTGCATTCTTAAATTTTGATCTCTTCTTCTCAAATTTCTTCATCCATGTACTCATCTCTCACCGCAGCTCGATTTTTAGCTATTTGTCCCTCTCTCAGATCTCTTTGCCTCATAACTCAAAGATCTCCCCTCAATTCCACATTGTCAAGCTTACTGCCTCGAAGCCTCACCGCCTCATGATTTCAGCATCTGTGATTACATTCCAAAATGGGGGCCTTGCCCCCGCCTTTCATCGGTCTCTGAAATGGCTTTCCAACCGTACCGCTCATTTTCTCCATCATCCTCTTCTTCTTCTTCTTCTTTTTCAGTTTCCATGTCTTTCTCCTTGCCTCCGTTCTTTGGACCTTTGGTTACTCCAGTCAATATTAAAGGAGAAGCTCTGGGGCATGTTTCTTCTTCTTCCCAATCTCCTTCCACACCTCCTAGATACAGAGTCTGGTGATTGTTGCTGGATGGGTACTAATCCTCTCAGAGCTACTGCGTAGCTCAAAACAAAGTTCTTATTATTTTCCCCATTAATTAAATTCAGATCCCTTCAAGATAGCATACAAGAGTATCACCTCCTTCTCTCTTACTGTACTGAGGTGTTTAGATGGTAAAAGGACTGAGCAAATAAAGTAGAACCAAACCTTAGCCTTTTCTATCAATGAGCCTCTTGTAATAGACTCGTGGGGATTCTTCCTTGTAGAAATCCATTTCCCCTTTCCATCTATCAGCAAATCTACTATCTTTTGGTGATTCTTTCACCAATCTCTTAAACTTTGAACCATTTTTTCTCTTGTTCAGATTAAAATTTTCATCTATTTTCTCTCTGCTGTAGCAAGTCTTTTCTCTCAGTCCCACCATGTTTGAATAAAATTCCTTGACTACATCAACAAAACCAGGATTCTTGTGCCTACAACAAGTCATCCTCTCTTCTCTACAATCGTTTCAAGAAGGGGTGAAATTTAACTACATGTAACCCCTCCTTGTCTTTTCGCCAATGAAATCTTTGTACTACAACTTATCCTTCCAAGCAAAATACGCACGCTTTGAAACAAAATCACTTACTTTTTCTTCCACGCTTCGCCCAACTTCCCGCCCCCTCTTTCTTTTTCTCGTTTCTCTTATCTGCCGCCTCTACTTGTTTCTTCTTCCTGCACTGCCCCTGACTGAACCTCCTGAATGGCTTCTTCCTCATTGATAAGTGCCCAAAACGCTCATCATATACCGAGGTTTTATCATGTTTTCTGTTCATTTCATTTAGTAATAAGTGTTTTTATCGCCTTATATCTCGATAATTTTAAATTTGTGCATTTTATGAAAAAGGCGCATTTTGAGTCGTGAGATTTCAAGAAGGAGATTAGAGACCTAGCTCAACATTGCGATCCATAACTTAACGTTGAGATCGTACAATGTGCAACCCAACGTCACCGAGACTCAATCAACGCGATTTTTTTTTTAGATATAAGAAAAAGAACGATAAAAGCACGACAGGGAGAGGAACGAGATACAACATAGAGAAGCCGACACAGGCGTGACTCGAGAGATCGTGTAATCCCTGTATTTTGTATTTTCTTTCTCCTCTTCCTACCAATTAAAACTCGATGATTGAAATGACCAAGATGATGTTTTAAGCTTTTCTTTCTGTGGTTTTTATGTACTCTTGCTACGAGTAAGTGATTTTAGTAATTAATTCAGTAGATCTATGGATCCGATATCGATTTGCTCTATTTTCTATTAATTATCTACATGGTGGTGTTTGGCCAACATCATCATGCTTCTATCGAGAATCTAAGATCGAGATATAAAGGTTCCCAAGGATCCGGGTAGAGGATTACGGTCAATCGGGAGAGTAGAGATCTCCGTGTCTCCAGTGTGGCGACAGGTTTAATCATTCAAGCTTGAGTTAAGGGTTGGATGCAGAGATGCAATAACCTACTAGTGAGATAGACGAATATATTCTCGAGGAGAGGACATTCTCAGGCACGATCGAATTTGGTTAGCGTGAACTGCTTAATATATCAATGACAATTTTACCTAGATTATAATCCATTGAATGTGGCAAGGGGAGGCAAAACCCTAGTCCTCATTAATTGAATTAACAACTCATTTAGGATCAAATATTTGTTATACTAGCCGTAATTCACTCGAGGTTACGATCAAGATAATATTCTAGAGCCGATTCTAGTATTCAACACACTTCTCCTTATGGGAATAACACTTGACTAGCCACTATATTACGTAAACTCGATGCGTTTACTTACGCGTGGGGGCCTACGTTTTACATAAATTTTACACAACCTATCCGGAGCCCGTCACTCATTCTCTGCATATTCTTACATTATGTCGTTCAGGTTCGAAATCAGGTTCGATGGCTCATACATGGTCGAAATCTTGTTTTGGGAATTAGGGTTTTTGAATGAAGATAAGAGATGAATGGCTTAATGGTTTATGAGGAAGTAGGCCTTTCAACTTTGAGGTTCTCTATTTATGAGTCAAATGATTTGTTGTGTCCTTTTAAATTGTCACGACAAACACTAGCCTAGGGTTTTTTTTTTTTTTTTTAAACCTATGTCACGACATAATTTTTTGCAATGCATAAAAGGCTAGGGTAATCCTTATTGCGACAAAAAGAAATAATGTAGCGACAAAGCATGAATAATGTCGCGACATAGTTATGCTTCGATGAAGTAAAATGATGTTGCGACATAAAGTACTATGTCACGACATAATTTCTTGCAAAATGACAAAGGCTTGAACAAACTTTGTCGCGACAAAGAGAAATAATGTCAATACATAAAATTCATTTTCTTCAAACTTGCAAATTTAATATTTTCAATCAATTAACACACAAATCAGTATTCAATACATTCATACCACTCAAATCATAGTTGTGAAAACATGTCTAACATCAAAAAACCTCAATTCAAGTATGAACAGTACATCTCATTTCTTCATTCAACTTCATTAAATCATGATGATAATCAAAATATTCAATGAATAGGCACAATAAAGCTACTTTTCATTTTATGCTCCATAAAAAAAAAATACACTCCCCTAAACTTCAACTATGTGTTATCCTTAAAGAACAAGTTGTGGAAAAATATATTCCCCAGGTACCCTTCTACATAATGGAGTTTGAGACACGTTTCCAAATTAAAAATTCATCTCTAATTTCAGCTTCATTTTCTTGAAAAGTAAACCAAAAAAACTTAAATAATTATAAGTTCAAAATAGAATTCAAAAGGTATTCTACTAAATTATCTAAACTAATTAAAACACACTGAATTAAACAAACTATCAAACAATTCAAAAAAATTTCTTGGGTTGCCTCCCAAGTAGCTGCTCGTGTTTTATGTCTTTAGATAGACAATTGCTGCAAAATGCTTCCCTTTTAGTAAAATTCTTCCATCTCTTCTGAATCTGGAGTTAATCTTCATTTATGTTTCCTCCAAGATAATACTTTAACCTTTGACCATTCACCTTAAACTCATTTTAATTGGGTTTTCACGTTATCAAGCCCAAAGGGTGTACTTGCAATTACTATGTATGTCACCCATCTTGACTTTAGTTTTCCTGAAATGTACTGGCTTCTGAATCAGAGCAAGAGGACTAGTTCTCCTGCTTTGAACTTTTTCCTAAAAATTTTCTAATCATGCCACTTCTTTATTTTATCCTTGTAAATTCTTGCATCATCATAAGCTTCATTCCTCAACTATTCCAGTTCATTCATTTGGAGTAATCTCTTCGCTTTGGAAGCTTAGAAGTCACAATTCAGTTCCTTGATGGCCCACATAGCTTTATATTCAAGTTCAAGAAGGAGATGACAAGGCTTCCCAAATACAATCCTGTATGGGGACATTCCAATAGGAGTTTTATAGGCAGTTCTATAAGCTCACAATGCATCATCTAACTTTATAGACCACTCTTTTCTACTGAATGCCATTCCTCAGAACCCACCCATCTGAAATTCAGCCATCATCATCTGAGGTGATGGTTGTCCCACACATATGTCCATCCATAGTCTGTCATTGAGTCTGGCAAATGACCTGTTCAGCCCACTTCCCATCGCTAACATCGCTTCCAGGTTTCTAAACCCACCAAAATATTTCTTCAATGAACCCCACTACTATGCCGGCATCATTTCGACAAGCTATCGCTTTCTTCCACCCATTCGATACATAACTACGCTGGGGTGAGAATGTATAATTTCAAAATGAGGATGAAAGGTCTCATGAAGTCTATCCCCATACATCAAAAAATACGCACCACCGTGATTCCTTACAGGTATCTGTCATTATTCTCTCCCGATTCCCACCCGACCCGATCATGATCCAACCTAGCTTCCGGACGCGAGAACATATCAATTCTTTACTGCCACTGCATACTGGTATATCCAAGTCTTATAATATATCAACATCATATACAAAAGTCCAAAATAACACTACCAATCGTAGTGGTGCTTACAAGGTCACACATATACAAAGATCGAGTCCCATTACATATTCAAAAAACTATACATTTACACCATCATCAGACGCTGACCCATGTGCGGATGAACCCCCACTGCAGGTGTTTCGCCCTCGAAGAATGCGAAGTTCCTGACGCCTTCTCCTCGCACTCACACCTGATTAAAAACCGCGGCTGTTTTACGCCTTAGTGCTCATATATAATATGCATGCACATTGTACTTATAATAAGCATAACAACAATGATATTTAGAAATTACACGCATTCATCTCACGGGTTTATACTATTACTATGCTTATTCTTATATAAAAGTAACCGTAGTACTATACACAAGTTCATCAGACTAAGTATCCGTGAGGTACTAATGTAATTTATACCGTATTACAGACTTATATTTATTCGTGTCTCCCGTAGGGAGTTACAGAGCTTACTCATTTTCAGAAATACCCGTAGGTATACAGACGTAACGATACACCTTCTCGCGGTCCTTATTCATTATTCAAAGTATTATCATATGATTATGGGGAATACTTGTGACTAAGCTAATAAAAGTGTAAGATATCGGATAATAAGACCAAGATACTATACGCATGTATGTCGTGAGCAATGTGCTGTGGATTGCCGACATCAACGTGAGTGCCAGCAGCACTATTAATCAGAGACAGAGAGTCAGAGCACCTCAATGCAATGTGAGTACCGGCACTAATCGAGTGCCGAGCACTAAATGTGAGTAAATCGGCATAATCAGAGGCCGGAGCACTCAGAGTAATCGAAGTACTAATCAGACAGAGGCAGGCCACTAATAACTAGTCTCGTATTTTTATAATTATACGAAGTTCAAGAACTTAATATCTTATAATAGGCATTCTAAATTTCTTTACGTGTTCATGATGACGTCCTTCATATACTGGTAAGGTATGATGCGTATGTAATCACACCTTATTCATGGATTCTTATTCTTCTATGAATCTACTTTACCCAAGAGTTGGAACGACCCAATCTATCATACAAATTAGCATGGCATTTTCATGCCAACTAGTCATTTTACCGATTTTACCCGAGGGACAGATTGAATACTCACTTTTCCGGGGTCTTAACTTCATATTTGGAATTATCTCTTTGAACTCTTTTAAAGCTAAGGTGCTAAGGGTTCTATTCCAACTGGAATAACCCAATTCGGAGCACTGAAACTCAAGTTACGTCCGAAACAACCCGGACTACTCTACGTTCAATGCTGGAACCAGAATTTGGCTTACATGGCCCCACTTTGAGGAATTTAGCCACTTAGGATCAGAATTTGCAATGCATATTCTTTAAGTTTTGTTCTCCTGAAGTCTATTTTACGTAGCCACTCAATCACTCCAAACCTGATAAGAAATGAGCAAGTTATACGCAAAATATCAAAACTAAATAAATAGAAACCGGAATATATTAAAAATTTACACGCCCAACATGCATCGGTACAAGTTGGCCAAAAACGACCAGAACCGAAAGTGTACCGGTACAAGCTCAAATTGTACCGGTACAATTCACCCGAAATTGCCCAGAATGGGTATTTTCTCCCATTTTTCATGCCATTTCATCCATAGATCAAAAACCTATCATGAATACCTCCCAAAACAACTATATTATGGGTTATAACCCATACATAAACCAATTATAAAGGTCATGTAGAGTTTGTTGTAAAACCCTAACACAATTACCATGAATCCTCCTCAAATGAGGATTTCATACCAATTCAGGCTATTTAGAATTCAGCAACCCTACTTTCAAGAAACCTTCGTTAAGATAATCCCATCAACTCTAGGTTCAGGCAAGCTCCTAACTATCCAATTGCATGAACCTTCACATAAAACATGAGAATTCCATCCAAACATCTATACCCATACCAAAGTCAAGCATCCATACTGGATTTGCTCCCTCCTTCTTCTTCTTTCTTCTTTCTTCTTCTCCTTCCTTTTCCTCCTCCTTCCCGCAGAAGTTTTCTGCTTGGAGACCAAAATGCATTTTTGGTCTCCCAACTTCCTCTTTATAATAAAGGTTTTGGGTAATTATTTAGCTTTTAAGCCAACTTCCTTTAATTACATTACAATCTAATATTTATACTTTGGCCTCTAATTATATTAACACATGTCTTTAATAATTCCCTTGGACAATTTACTTATTTTGGCCCTTTTATTGTATAAAATTTTCGGGTTTCTAACTTTCCATATTTTCGAATTAAATTTACGAAAATTTTAATTTATGTCTACAAAATACCCTAAACATGTTGAAAACAACTAGGGTATATTTCGGGGTGTTACACATCTCATTTCATTTGCTTATGTTACCCATTCTCTGACATTTATCACAATGTTTCACCCATTCAAAACAGTCTCTAAATAGAGTAGGCCAATAAAAACTTGATTGGAGAATTTTATGGGTTGTTCTATCTCCTACAAAGTGTCCTTTATATGGTGATGCATGACATTCATCAAGAATTTTTCCTTGTTCTATTTCTAGTACACATCTGCTAATAATCAAATCCACTCCTCTTTTGAACAGTAGTGGATCATCCCATATATAAAATCTGCTATAAGTTCTCAACTTTCTTTTCTGCTGGTAGCTAAACTCAGGTGGCATAATTCCACATGCTAAGTAATTCACAAAATCAGCATACTAGGGTACTTGGACTGATAACTGAAAAAGCTGCTCATTAGGAAAATTTTCTGCTATTTCATTTCCCTTTTTATCTTCAGTAGGCCTTTCTAATCTAGACAAGTGATCATCTATCACATTGTCACTACCCTTCTTGTCTTTGATTTCTAAATCAAACTCTTACAGCAATAATACCCATCTGATTAGTCTTGGTTTTGCATCTTTCTTTGTCATCAAATATTTAATTAATGCATGATCAATGTGTATTATAACATGGGACCCCAATATGTAAGGCCTGAATTTTTCACAAGCAAACACCATTATCAGCATCTCCTTTTCTGTGGTAGAGTAGTTCTCTTGTGCCTCATTGAAGGTTTTGTTAGCATAGTATATGGCCCTTAATATATTTTCAGTTCTTTGTCCCAATACTACTCTCATTGCATAGTCACTGGCATCACACATTATTTCAAACTCTTTGTTCCAGTCAGGTGTTACCATGATGGCAGTTGTAACTAATCTGGACTTAATTTCTTTAAATGCAGATCTGCATGATTCATCAAAATCAAATTTTGCATCCTTTTCCAACAACCTACATAATGGTCTTGAGATTTTTGAGAAGTCTTTTATAAATCTCCTATAAAATCCTACATGTCCTAGGAAACTTCTTATCCCTTTTACTGTTGTAGGTGGTAAGAGAGTTTTTATGACATAAACCTTTGCTTGGTCTACTTCTAATCCCATTGCAGAAATCTTGTGCCCTAAGACAATACACTCTGTTACCGTGAAATGACATTTTTCCCAATTCAAAGCTAAGTTCTTGTCTTGGCACCTCTGAAGTACTGTTTCCAAATTTTTTAAACATTTCTTAAAACTGGATCCATACCGTAGTTATCCATGAAGACTCCCATAAATTTCTCCTCCACCAAACGGCAGAACAGCAAACATCATAATACCTTTGAAAGGTGTATATGTGAGCATTACATAATCCAAATGGCATCCTTCTAAAAGCAAAGGTGTCATAAGGACATGTAAACGTAGTCTTCCCGGGTCCTCTCAAAAAGAGAGGCTGGGCTGCAGACCCTGCTATATCCATAATATCCATCAAGAAAATGTAAATGAGTGTCCTCGCTTAACCTATCCAAGATTTTATCAATAAAGGGCAAAGGATATGGGATTCTTTTCTCGGTCATAGTATTCGCTTTTCTCTCGTAATTTATGCACACCCTCCATCCTGTCATAATTCTTGTAGGAATCAATTCATTATTCTCATTTTTTATCACAGTGAATCCACCCTTCTTGGGAACCACATGAACTGGGCTCACCCAAGGGCTGTTTGAGATTGCATATAAAGCCTCAAGATTTAGCCATTTCGGCATTTCTTTATGACAACTTTTCATTATTGATTTAGTCTTCTTTGATGCTCAATGGAGGTCTTTTGCATTTTCTTCCAAGAGATTTTATGCATTCAAATAGGGAAGGACTCGATTCCTTTCAAATCTTTTTACGACCAAGCAATTTCTTCCTTTGTATTACTGAATGTCCAAGCAGCCGCTTTTCAAGCACAATTAATGCAGCTAATATAATCACAGGTTTTACTTTTTCTAGTCCTAAGAAAGCATACTTCAAGTGTCTGGGTAATTCCTTCAAGGTTAACCCTTCTGAACTTGTTTCTATTTTTTTTGCCTTCTCTTCATTACTACTTGATTTTTCTATACTGTTCTCATTCAAACTTAAGACTGTCTCATTTAAATCAAATCTGGAATTCAGAAATTCACAATCAAGATCCTCAAGATACTGGAAATTCATCTCATTTCATTTATCAGTCTCTGAAATTACAGAAAATCGGGCCTCAGACTTATGAGAACTATTCTTTCTACAAACCTTATAACTGTGACTTTCACATTCAAATTGTTCGCACTTTTATTTAAAGTCAAGTGTACTGCTTCTTCCCCTACCCTGAGAGTGAGTTTTCCTTTCTTCACATCTATCAAGGCAACTCCAGTGGCCAGGAAAGGTCTTCCAAGCAGTAGTGGAACTTGTGTTTCTTCCTCCATATCCATAACTACAAAGTCAAATGGGAAAATAAATTTTCCCACCTTGATGAGTACATCTTCAAGGACTCCCTCTAGTTGTGCCATAGTCCTATCTACCATCTGTAAGGTTATAGCTATGGGAGTAAGCTCCCCTAAACTCAGTCTCTTCACTACAAACAGTGGCATCAGGTTGATGCTTACCTTTGAATCACACAAAGCCTTTTTAAATTCAACCTTCCCAATTGTGCAGGGAATGGTGAAGCCGCTGTGATCCTCGCATCTTACCGGTAGGCCCTGGATTATCAGACCGCGTGTGGTCAGCCAAATTCACCACTCCTTCTTCAGAAAACCACCTCTTCTTACTCAGAATGTCCTTCAAAAACTTAGCATAGTTAGGCATCTGAGCCAATGCCTCAGCAAAAGGGATATTAATCTCTATTTTCTTGAACATATCCAAGAATCTAGAGAACTGCTCCTCCATTTTTTCTTTCTAAAGTCTATGAGGGAATGGAACATCAAGCATGTAGGCTTCAGATTTCCTCCTTTCTTTTCAGTCTTTTCTCCTCCCGTCGCTTCGCCTGCACCTCTTTCTTCTCGCCTCTAAGCCACCTCGAACTCCGCTCAACTTGTCCTCTTCCGCCTTCGGGTCTTTTCAGCCTTTTCATCTTCTTTCTCTTCCAACTCTCTACCACTCTCGAAAGCTACCACCATACACCCTTAGGTTCTTCAGATCACTTAGAAGGCATCCTGACCGGGTTTTGCATCATGTGGGCCAGTCGCCTCTACTTGTGTCTCTAGATTTTTTAGAAAGGCATTAGTGTTGGCCTTAAACACATTTATGTTTACCCTAAATGTCAAGTAAATTTCAAGAAATTTCCGCCATGAATATTCAATGTTCTTATTCTCCAATGAATGTCGACATTTGATCTCAAAGATTGAGATCTCCTTTGTACCGGGATTTTCCCGCTTCTCGACCCTTGTTGTCGCTATCCTTGGAACCCCCGCGTAAAGCATACCGTTGTTGAAAATTCCGTGACCGGTCTGGACCTTGTCAGGTTCCACCACATGAGAAATTCTCATGTCCTTAGTCCCGGTGTAATATTGAAGTCAGGTTTGGCTTAAAGTTGTAGCTTATGTTGCCATTGAGAAACTGATCCTCCTCAACTTGATAAGGACCCTCATGGCTAGTCCTCTTCTCGGGCGACTACTCTGCTCACTTTCTTCCACTGTTCTTACTTCATGTGCTGAATGCATTCTTTTTTCTTGGTTTCCCAGTTTGTTCATCAATGCATCAAGTTTGGCTTCTATGGCAATCATTATGTTCAGTTATATCACCCCACTTCTTGTCAGTCTGCTGCTGCTCCCTGAAGTCTCAAATGGAGCTCTGTAGTTTCTTTTTGCTAGATCTTCAATCAATTGTTTTGCCTCTTCAACACTCTTCCTCAATGCCTACAACAGTCGTATTAATTATACCTCGAGGCGTAGTTCATAGAGTGATAAAGATGTCCATCTGGGTGGTCAAATCTTTTCCATGCATTGGGCATCTTTTCAATAGTCTCTTATATTTCTCCCATGCATTATAGAGACTTTCATCCTCTCCTTGTTTAAACACTATGATTTCCCCTCTCCTTTCTAAAGTGAGGGCAGAATGGAAGAATTTGCTCATGTAAGCCTCCACCAACTCTTCCCAATTGTTCACTGATCCATATGGCAGTGATTCAAACCAAGGGGTTGCCACATCTCTCAGTGAAAAAGGGAAGAGTTGAAACTTGATCACCTCAGGTCTCACCCCATTCAGCTTTACTATATTTGTCATTCTCATAAATCTTCCCATATGCTCATTGGGGTCTTCACTAGGATGGTCAGTATATTAATATTGTTGCACCATTGTTATCAAAGCTGGCTTTAACTAAAAATTGTTGGCCTCTATAGCAGGTTGTCTCACAGTAGAATATTCATCTCTAATGATTGGCCTCCAAAAATCCTCCATAGTCCTTTACCTCTGAGGCCTTTCTACTTTTGCTTATGCCTGAGTGTTTTGTTGTAACTCTCTCTGTTCTGCCATAGCTGTTGATTCAACACTTCTAACTTTCTTTATATTTCTCAATGTCTTCTATAATTTTGTGTCCAAAGGCAGCAATTCTACTTCTAGTTTTCTATGCATGTAAGATCTTCCTGAAATGGAAACACACTAAGATCAAATGAAATCAATGGAAAAGAGCTATATCACTATAAGCTCATAAAACATTTTCAAGAGCTCACTCAAATTAGTGCGCTGGTGCTATTTATGTAAATTTTCCGAAATTTTCTTATAAAAATTAAAATGTTCAAATTCAAGAATTATCTCTTTCGTCAATATTTATGTTTAAATTTCTTCAAATCCTCAAGAACTGGGCGCCAAAAACTTGTAAATAGACCTTTTCTATATACCAAAATTTTGTCACTGCTATAGACTCCCCTACAATGGTGCCAAAAACTTATATACATAAATGATTGTTAATGTAGACCATAAATCGCAACTTGAGCTTAACATGACTACTCAAGGACTATTCAACTTCTCAAACAGAATGCCAAAACTAGTTGTTTGACTAAAAATTATAAGAAAATGTTTTCTGATGTGTATGTAATAATGAAAATTTATTATTGGTCTAATTCTCTGCAAGTGCACTTGTCATACAAGTAATACAGTGGATTTTAAGTCTAGATATCATTCCCCCGAGGATTGATGAGAGATCTAAATATCAATTACCCCAACTACTCAAGATCCTTACTATTCGAACTCACAAGTTCAAAGTTTATTTGTTTAAACTAAAGGAAGAATGACTAAATAAAATTCTATAACTATAACAAAAAATCAAAATGAATTGGATTGGAGAGTTGATTGAGTAAAGTTAACACTATAAAATAAATCAATGTATGATTATCAATTTTTGCATCATTTTATAACATGGTTCAGACATTAGTTTGAGATCTGAACTTGTCAAAGATGCAAGGTAGTATAGTTTGGATTCCTCTATACACTATATTTACCACTAGGAGAACCATATTCCTTCCAAACACATGGATCTAATCAGTTACTTGTAGGATAAAATCCTCTTTCTAAGAATTGGATATTTTTCCTTTTCAATACTTCATACCCTGTTCCTAGGACTGAAGAATTCTTGGCCCCATGCATGTGATAATGCGAGCCTCTCCAATCTAACGTTTTTTCTTCCTTGAATATGATCAAACTCTCAATCGCCTGATTAGGATCTATGCTAACACGGATCAAGATCATTCCATCAAACAGCGAGAACTCCTCGGAGAGATAGGTAATAATGTTTTTTCAACGCTGCTAATCAATTGCCGATACATCAACCAACTAATCCTCACACCATGAGTAAATTAGTGATCTATCAGAGTAATCTTTTAGAGTTCATTAGTTCCAAAATATTAGTCTAACATACCCCTAAGTAACTGCTCTATACTCTCAGGAATCTCCATCTCTGTGTCACTCAGAGGGCCTCCTTGAAATCAGACTAAGGTATTACCCTTATTTAGGTACAAGCTACTAATATTAAGAACAGGTAATTTCAAAAACAACACCAATTAAATAAATTCAAGATTTCTAACTCTAACATTCTTTGCTGCGTTAAAATGATAACTAACATCGCTCCCATCTCTGCAGGAGCTCTATTCTTCAAAACCGGATTACAAATAACAGTGACTAACTAATCAGGAAAATTCACTGAAATTGCAAGCAAACTGAAATAAATGAACTCCATAAAATTTATAGATTCCATTGAAATCAGACATAATGAAATCTAAATGTTTACAATGAACCCAGCTCAAAACTTCATCTCAGATCACTGCTTAAATCCAAAGAAAATATTAACAAAAATTTTAAGTTAAAACTAAATCGACGAAAAGAAATAAAAGAAAAATTAAAAGAAAAATAATATACAAAATAGACTCCACCACCCAAGCAGTCTGTGTTCATGGAGTCACAAGATAGTGCCCTATGTGCTTATATTTATAGATTTTCAAATGATGGGTCGCATTTCGAGGTCGAATCAGGATCCCCAAACCGGCCTATGACGCTCTTTTACCTACATAGGAAAATTCATGTCACGACATTGTAGCTTATGCTTGTCCTCCAGCTTGCCGTGGCTTGTAATGTTATGTCATATAGCGGTTCTCGTGCCTTTTCTTGAATTATGTTGCGATATACTTTGAAAATGTCGCGACATAACTCAACTGAATTTGTCTTGTAATTGTCGCAACATAAGTGTCTTCTATTGCGACATTTCTTTCATGCCTTGTAGTGTTAATACTTGAATGGTATGTCACGACATAAAAGCTTTGTTTAATAAAGTTTCTTTATCAGTGTCTCTCATTGTGTCGAAAACATAAAATCTCTGCGGTAGTGAAAGAATTTCTCACTTCTTCGATTGTGTTTACGCGCGATATGTTTTGGAATGTCGCAACATACATTAACTCTTTTGCTCTAATTATGTCAACAATGAAAATGTCGCACATTCAGCTCTTCTGCGCTTCTTCAATTAATGTCACATAGCCCAATCACGTGGACAATCATCTCTGCCTTTAGCCCTTCATTATATTGCGACATAAATTTCTATGTTGCGACATTATTTTTGTAATTCTTCTTAACCTTTGTTATGATAATTCTTCTTAACCTTTGTTATTTTTGTAATTCTTCTATGTCGCGACAGAGTTCCCTCTCAGCATTATGTTGTGGTCGTCGCAACAAAACCTCCACACGAACATATTTTCTCGCCTCATGATGCTCAATTCCTAGTTCTTTGTATACGTAAATGATTTTTGTTATTACAGAAATTGTTTGTATACCCACAGGTATAAGTTCAGCTCAAAAAAAAAAAAAAAAAAAAAAAAAGAAAAAAAAAGTAAAGAGTCCCAGTATACATAGCCTCAAGATCTCGCACTCGATTCCTGATCCGCCTATCCTGCCTGGACTGAACTGGCGTGACAAATTGGCATCGAGCCTAGGTTTGTGCATTCGATAAGTCTCCTGATTTAAGGATGTACTCTACATAGTAATGTGTCGCCTAATGCATGTCCTTGTCCAGTATATTGACTAGAATGAATATGTACCAATCCAGCTTTGAATGATTAAGACAGGAGATTTAGTTCTGATAGAGCCTTGTTGGCTCAAGTGAGAGTTATACCAAATTCGAAGCAAATGATAGTAAATGCTCAGAAAGACGATGTCAAGTTACAAGAGATAGTTCATTTAGTCAGTACTGGAGACAAGACTGAATGCCATATATGAAAATGGAAGTTTTGGTACTACAAGATAGTAATCATCTCTTCGCTTCGTGAAAAAATTTCGAGGACTTAAATTACTTTAAGGGGGAGAATTGTACGCTCGAAATATACCCTAGTCGCTTTGGACATGTTTAGGGTATTTTGTGTGCATAAATTGAATGAATTAAATGCAAAATGGAAAATTGAGAAAACCCTGGAATTATACAATACTTAAGGACAAAATTGTAATTTGTAAAAGGCCTAAAAGTCATAAGTTGATAAGATGAGAGGCCAAAGTGGAAATAATATAAATAGTAGTGCAAATAGTAGAGTGAGGGAGGACTAATAAGGCAAATAAAAGAAAGTTTAATTATAAAAAAGGAGACAAAAATAACTCATTTTTGTCTCCAAACAAGAAAGCTCCAACGTGAAGGCCAAGAAGAGAGGAGAAGGAGAAGAAGAAGAGGAGAAGTTTCCAAAAGGTATGGAAATTCTAAAGTTTTGTAAGGGATTCTAGTAAGGATTTGTGATTTTTGACTTGAATATGGATTATGTGTATTTCTGGACTTCTGGTAGGGATTTTTATGGGTTCCAACCTAGGGTTTAGTTAGGAATTGATCCTAACCCTAGATTTGAATGAAATTGAGTTGAAAAACCCTAGCTTGGTGAATATACATGGAATCCCCTTAATTCTATATTTTTGTATAAAGATGATGGACTTTGGTATGGGTTCTTGGACTTTACCTAGGGTTTGCATAGAAGCTCTAAACCACTCATTACAAGATGAATAAGGAGTGGTTTTGATGCATGTATTTGTATTGGGGTTTATTTGAGTGGAACTATATGGAAAAAGGGAAGAAAAAACACATTATGGGCAATTTTGAGAAGGTACTCTGCATTTCAACAGAGTGGTAAATTTAATTATAAGTGTTCTCGTTTTTTCTATTTTAACCAGCGTTCTTCTTTTGACCATAACTTGGTCATTTCTTATCCGATTTGAGTTATTCAAGTTGCTGGTTAAACTAGACTTCAAGGAGAATAAAACACCCTGAAATAGCTACCTTCTAATTCTGACTCTATGTAGCCCAAAAATTCACTCAAAGAGTGGCTATGTTCAAGAAAATTTCTGCTTCAGTTTTGATCATAGAGTAGTCCGGGTTGTTTAGGACATAACTCGAGTTTTGATGCTCCGATTTGGGTGATTCCAGTTGGAGAAGAACCCTTAGCACCTTAGCTTCAAATGAATACAAAGAACCAGTGTCAGGTATGGAGCTAAGACCCCGTAAAAATGAGTATTACAAACTGTCCCTAGTGTAATATCGATAAATTGACTAGTTTGGCATGAAAATGTCATAACTTTAGTTTGGATAATTCAATTGGAATGATTCCAATTTCTAAGTAAAGTAGATTCATAGAAGAACGAGAAAACATGAATGAGGTGTGAATACATAGGTATCATACCGTACAAGTATATGAAATGCAATATGTATTATTGCTCACTTAAACACGCACATGAGCATAAATATGAAAACGAATCAAACACGCATCACGAATACGAAAAGCAATATGTCATGAACGCAGAATGTGATAAGGATAGGTTATGAGTTCTGAAAGACACATAATGGTATGACTACCTAGGACCGAAGAATGAATGAGTGGATCGTTCGATCGGGTTTCTAAGACTCCGTAGTGCTACCACACTTCCGTTATGTGGGCGTGCACGTCTTCGACCAGGTTTCCTAAGACCGCTGCTATACACTCGCTACTCGCGTACACGTCTCGCTTAAGATCAAGGCATTCCGATTAGTAAGTGCCACGACACTCCCTGTCAAGGTTTCTAAGACTTCCTCATGGTGCTACGCACTTCGCATCAGATAGTACCTTCGAAAATTTATTGTGCTACGTCCTCACTCATTTCTTATGATCGGTCCGGGTAAATAAACGTATATATGATAAGACTCTGAATAAATAATAAGAGTAAAGAATGAATATGGTAAAGATCTGAATGTACCTACTGCACCAGACTGCTCAGAGTACCTATGGGTAATTTTTGTATAAGTAAATCTCAGAAAGTACCTACTCTGCAATTCGCATCGCAAAATAAGTATAAGTTCAGAATATAAGTATAAGTCCAAGAGTACCACGCACCTCAAGATAATGAATCCAGTATCTAATGGGTACTTTTGTACAAGAATAAGCTCCGTATAAGATCCGAAGTACAAGAATATGCTCCGTAACACAAGTATAAGATCCGAAGTACAAGAATATGCTCCGTAACACAAGTATAAGATCCGAAGTACAAGAATATGCTCTGTAATACAAGTATAAGATCCGAAATACAAGAAATAAGCTCTATAACACAAGTATAAGTTCCGTAAGACAAGTATAAGTTCCGTAATACACATATAAGATCCGAAATACAAGAATAAACTCCGTAATACAAGTATAAGATCCGTAAGACAACTATATGCTCTGTAATACAAGAGTAAGATCCGAAATACAAGAATAAGTATAAGTTCTATAGTTCTACTGCAATTCTCGTATCTGATTTAATTTGTAGTACCTAATGCGTGCACTCCGTATATCCGAATCAGATACACTCAGAGGTAATTTACGGTACCCCGTATGAGAGCAATTGCAGAGGCACTCACTGTGTACTTTTAATTAAATATAAGTTTGATATAAGCACAAGCACGTGTCTTTTGGGATGTTTGAACAAGTAGTACTTACGAGTACTTCCGTATAAGAATAAGTTCCGCACACGTATAATGCCCGCACATCTCCTCGTAGAGTTCCACTGCACCTCCGAACAAGTGTAAACCCAGTACAAGTATAAGCCATATGGTATAAGTATAAGCCTTGTAAGCACTCCAAGTGGTACCCTCTCGTATAAGCATAAGCTCAGAATCCCCACGAGAGATCCGAACAACAAGTATAAGAGAGATATGAGTATGTGGATGCTACCTCCGTCTAAGTATCTGTATAAGTTTAGTACCGTATACGAGGAATCTGAATAAGTATGTGTCCTACGGGAGATAAGTATAAATATGTGTCCTACGGGAGATCGGAATAAGAATAAGTATGCTATAAGTGTAAGTTCTGAGTAAGTATAAGATAAGAAGCATCGCATAAGCTTTGTAGCAGCCGCATCTGCAATAAGCCTCAGAACTCCTACGAGATCCAAAGATAAGTCTGTTATAAGCATAAGTAATGATATAAGTTCATTATATGAATGCATGAAAATTCTGATATATGTTATTGTTTTATGCTTTAAATATGTATATGCATAAGACATATGTTTCCCACTAAGCGTAAAGCTTAGCACGAGTTTTTAATCCATGTAGGTACAAGAGAAGACGTCCGAAAGCTTCCGCATACAGTTGGGCCAACACACTAGTAGGGGTTCATCACAATATGTCCCGCGCTCTGATTTGTAAATGTAAAAGTACAGTTTTTGTATATGTAAATGGGACTCAGTATATGTGTATAGATTTTGATGGACACCACTCCGGTGGTAGTTCTTTTGTATATGTAAATGATTTTTGCTATTACAGAAATTGTTTGTATACCCAATGTGCACAAGTTCATCTCTTAAAAAAAAAAAAAAAAATTGTGTAAAGAGTCCCAGTGATACATAGCCCGCACCCTGCACTTGCTCGATCCACCATCTCTGCCTGACGGAATCGGGGCGTGACATATAATCAAGTAGAAATTCGAGTATAAAACATAAAGACTTCCCACAAGGGAAAGGTATGCAATTCCAACTACACGAACTATCTTCTTCCTTTTCTCCATCCTTTTGCTGACTTAATTATCTGAGAGGCGGCCGGCACACCGTCGCCAGATCCCTTTTTTTGCAGGTTTACATCAAGCCGATGATGCCCCGGAGGTCAAACGATCCAGGTAACAATACTATGACCATAGCTTGGCGTTCTAATTCAAAAATTACCCGTTGATAGCCATTCTCCTTTAGCCAAGAAAGGGCCTCCCTGCAGCTCATGATTTCTGCTTCAAAAGAACCTTCATTGGACCTTGGGACATGGAACTTGGATTATTTTTGAAATGTCAATTTTCCTATATAGGTTTGCTAAATTTTGGAAAAATAAGCCCTTGAAGCCTCACTCAAAGTGGCAAAGACTAAAGGAAGATGGGTGTGTGGGAGGCTAAGTTAAAAATATTGGTTTCGGCGGATATATCGGTACTTGGATTTTACAGATATATTGGTAGATATTTTTTACATGAATATCGATATATCAAAAATTAACAAAAATAATTTGAAATTCTTGGAAATACTTTGTAAAAATGTAAAATTTACATTAATAATCAAATATACATATTGATATTACATCGCAATGGTTTTTCAAAACCAAAATGAAGATCGATGTGGCTTCATTGCAACATTTGACAAAGGGATCCCATCTTGTTGAAGACAAAACTCATACCAAGACATGGTTTTCTGATAATATTGATTATAAGATCGAACATGTCATGTATAAATGTCTTGACTTCTACCCACAACCTTTCCATGGATAGGAAATTTAGGGTTCACCCATATGCTCATTTGAAATCCTTGTTGCATTTGATATGAAAGGTAGAATGGAATTTGTTCAGTATGAGGATAGTTTATCAGTCCATATTTTTCATCAATAGAAGCTTAAAGATTTGAAGAAGGCTGAGCATAACTCATTGTGTAAGGAGGGAAAACGTTGGCCTCATTGGATGAATCACTATATTGAGTGTCAATGCTCATGGACTCAAAACTAGCCATAAACGGATCCTCATTATGTTGTGTCATCCTTCTTTGTCGACCTCTATATGGTTTTCCAATGGCTCCAATACCTGGACCAGCTCTCATAGACCATCTTGTGTAACATATGTGAAATCATCTTCACCAATGAATGTACTCAATGGATATTCTATTTGTTGTCGATTTGCATTTTCCCCACCACCATTTCCAAGACATTACCATCATTGGTCCCTCCTCCCCTCTTTCAAATATCATAAATTTCTTATAAGAAGGGCCAACAAAAACCAGTCTACTACTATGTTCAACACTTGAATCAAAAGAGGGTCGAGAAGTGACAACGGGCTTAAATGAGTCTCTAGTGTCTTGCTTGAAACCTTCACCATGAACTTCTTCAGATAAAACCCGCTCAACATCAACACCTGCTTCTCAAACATGTTCAGCAATTCGTGGATCAGGATTTCCATTTTCATCATCTAAATGGAGAGGTCTAACCCATTGCAATAATTGATTATCCTCTACTTCACCAAACTTAGCTAAAATGTCGAGTAAATCAAGGTAATCCTTCTCAACAACTTTATCTGTCTCTGCTTGCATATTTCATATCTTTAGTTTCATGTTGTAGTAACAAAAAACTAATTGTTGGAACAGAGGGTAAGCTAGTTGATGAGTCCTAAACTCATATATTTTTAGTCCATTTTTCTTACATTTTTTCAGCAGTTTATGATTAATTTTAATGCAGAATTCTAGAATAATCACCAACTTTGTGTTTTGCAGGTTTTGAATATAAAAGAAACAAATCTAGTAAGAAAAGCAGCAAAAAAAAAATTGGCTAAGGCAGAAATGTCGCAACATAATTTCATAATGTCACGACATAATGAAGATCAAAAGACAAAACTATGTCGCGACAATGGATTTTTATGTCGTGACATTGCTTGAGAAGTTCCTAAAGAAGAATGTCGTGACATTCTTTTACTCTGTCGCGACATTGATCAAAGCAAATGGCAGTACAATTTTGTCAAGACATTCAAACCTATGTCAAAACATAAAGAACTGAAGAGGGAAGGAAGAATGTCGCGACACAACAAAACTATGTCACGACGGAAAATGGCAGATTAAAGAGACAAGTCAAGTCAAGTTGGTCGCGACAAAGGTTTTTATGTTGTGACAAATATTTCAAAGAATGGCAAGATCAAGGCAAGAAATTATTAGTAATTGTGCTCTAGGCCTATCGTATGGACATGGTATTTTGACTATTTATGAGAATTAATTATTATGATGATTTGCATGTTTATTATATATAATGTCCTTGAATAATATTATTAATTATTCTAAATATCCCTAATCGGTTATTGTTATGGGAATAACAATGAATTAAGATTAGTATAAAGTTTGATTGATATTCATGGATGAATATGTGTATTAGATACAAATCAAATTTATATCTATTTGTTGAGAAATAAATATTGATAGACCCATCTTTTGAGATTAATACATGGATCAAAAATCATAAGTTAATTCCTAATAGTTGTGTCATTAAACTTTGACCAGATCGCTATAGTTCCTCAACATAAGGAATATTGTGTTTTGATATAATCAAACGTTAGTCTTTAATCGATGACTATGAAGGTCATACTTGAACATAATAAGAATTATGTAGTGAGAGATATGAGCATTAAAATGGAATTTGTCCTCTTATTATAAGAGAGATATCTCTGGTCCCCGACAATTGAGACTGAGAAATGCATGGTCGTGCTCAAATGAATCACGGAGATCAATGTCATTTGTTTAGCCGCCTTAATCGGGTTTCGCAATCAAAGATAGAACGTATATAAGGTTGACTTTGTCCATGCCTTATATTCTATCAAGATATCAGCTTATGACAAAAGGATTATGTCATTAGCTATATTAAGGTTGTCATGATCATGAGCTTTCATTTAACTGGTAGTCATAATGTCTCGCTAGAGGCCACTTTATGACTAGAGGATCAAATGTGATTTAAAGCCGATCGCCAATGTTAATTGAACCTAGGGTCGCACATTAAGAAACGACAATAACGGTTAGCGGTTTTTCACTCGTAGTAATTAAAATGATGAGATTATTTTAAATTACAAATAACAATTATTGTTATTTAAATTGAATTTAATTTGAGAAAGTTTAAATTGATTTAAATTATAACAAATAATTAATTTGTTATATTTTCTTATTGATAAGGAAATAATTTGTAAAGGGTTTTTTAAAAAAGTTTTAATATATAATAATATAAATTCAAGCTCTTATCCGATAAAGGATTAATTTAAATTTGCTTTTATTTAAAGAGCTTTTAAATATATAATAATAAAAATTCGCTTTTGACAAAACCCTAGCAGACTTATATATATATATATATATATATATATATATATATATATATGTGAGACATATATATTTAGTAGTAGTCAGTTTTTACTCAAAGAATAACCAAACAGAGAGAAAGAAAAGAAAACCCTAATTTCGCTGGTACATTTAACCCGGAACTAAAGATTCAACAAGCAAGATCGCTTCATTATTTATTCGTGGATAATTGGGTGAGGGTGGTCGCTTAGAAAGGCATCACCTTGAAGATCCGAATAAAACCAAGACGCACTTTGAAGCTCGTCTTGACGACCGATCTACAAGAGGTAAGTTTCATTTACCCTTCCTTCGGTTTTTTATGAAACGCATGTGATCCTTGGTGGGTTAAGGGATAAAAATTTTAAATTCCGTTGCATTTATGTTCCAACCAGATTGGATATTCTGCTCGTAACCCAACAGAAATATCTCACGACATTTTCAAAGTATGATGCGACACATTCAGAAGTTAGCATCGCAAGGCAAGAAGACTATGTCACGACGGAGAAGTTTTATGTCGCGACAACCACAACATAATGCTGAGAGGGAACTCTGTCACGACATATAATTTTATTGTCACGACAAAGGTTGAGAAGAATTACAAAAATAAAGTCGCGACACAGAAATTTATGTCGTGACATAATGAAGAGCTAAAGGCAGATATAATTGTCATGACAATCGGAAGCTATGTCGCAACATTTATTGAAAAGAAGCGCCTAGAAGAGAACTGCAGAATGTCGCGACATTTTCGAAGACTTATGCGACACTGTTAGAGCAAAAGAGTTAACATATGTCGCTACATTCCAAACTTATGTCGCGATGTAAAACAAAGCTGAAGGCTAAGAAACTCTGTCGCGACACAGAAATTTATGTCGCGACACAATGAAGAGCATTAAGAAAAAAACTTTGTCGCGACAAATATTTTTATGTCGTGACATACCATTCAAGTATTAACACTGCAAGGCATGAAAGAAATGTCGCAACTTAAGACACTTATGTCGTGACAATTACAAGACAAATTCAGCTGAGCTTTATCGCGACATTTTCAAAGTATGTCGCCACATAATTCAAGAAAAAGGCACATAACACTATCGTGACACAACACTGCAAGCCACAACAAAGCTAGAGGATAAACATAACTACAATGTCGTGACATAATTTTCCTATGTCACGACAAAGACGTTACTTGGGCCAATTTTAGGGATCCATAATTTTAGCCTCGAAGTCCTGCCCATCATTTGAAAATCTATAAATATAAGCACATAAGGCACTATGCGCAGCTTCCGCCGAACTTGGAACATCTGGGCAGCTGGAGTCTCCTTTGTATATTATTTTTCTTTTTACTTTTCTTTATATTTTTCTTTTATTTCTTTTCGTCGATTTAGTTTCAACTTAAAATTTTAGTTAATATTTTCTTTGGATTCGAGTAGTGATCTAAGCTGAAGTTTCGAGTTGGGTTCATTATAAACATTTAGATTTCATTACTATCTAATTTCAATGGAATCTAGAAATTTTCTGGAATTCATTTATTTTAGTTTGCTTGCAATTTCAGTGAATTTTCCTAATAAGTTAGACACTGTTATTTGTAATCTAGTTTTGAAAGACTGGGCTCCCTCTGGGAATGGACTGGTGTTAGTTATCATTTTCTGTGCAACTTAAAAGAATGTCAGAGTTAGAAATCCTGAATTCATTTAATTGGTTTTGTTCTTGAAATTAATTGTTCTTAATATTAGTAACTTGTACCCAGATAAGGGTTGTACCTTAGTCTGGTTTCCATGAGTCCCTTTGAGTGACATATAGATGGAGATTCCTGAGAATATAGAATAGTTCTCTAGGGGTATGTTAGACTAATATTTTGGAACTAATGAACTCTGAAATATTACTCTGGTAGATCACTAATTTACTCATGGTGTGAGGATTAGTTGGTTGATGTATCAGCTTAATTGATTAGAGGTTTGTAATTTGTCTGATTGAATGATCTTAAGCTCGTGTTAGCATAGATATAATCAAAGAGATAGAAAGTTTGATCAGATTCAAAGGAAGAGAAACCAATTAGATTGGAGAAGGCTCGCATTATCCTGTCTTTGGAGCAAGAATTCTTCATTCCTAGGAACAGGGTGTAAAGTACTGAAAAGGAAAAATACTCGGTTCTTAGAAAGAGGATTATATCCTACAAGTAACTGATTAGATCCATGTGTCTTGAAGGAATATGGTTCTCTAATTAGTGAAATGTATACTGTATGGAGGAATCCAAACTATACTACCTTGCATCTTTGACAAGTTCAGATCTCAAACTAATGTCTGAACCATGTTATAAAATGATACAAAAATTGATAATCATACATTGATTTATTTCCCAATGTTAACTTTACTCAATGAACTCCCCAATCCAATTCATTTTGATTTTCTTGTTATAGTTATTGAATTTTATTTAGTCATTCTTCCTTTAGTTTAAACAAATAAACTTTGAACTTGCGGAGTCTGAAACAGTAAGGGATCTTGAGTAGCTTGCAATTGATCTTGATCCTCATCAATCCTCATGGGAATGATATCTGACTTAAATCACCTATTACTTGTAATGACCGCGCATTTGCAGAGAATTAGACCAATAATAAATTTTCATTATTACATACACATCAGAAAACATTTTCTTATAATTTTTAGTCAAACAATAAGTTTTTGGCATTCTTGCTAAGGATTGAATAGTCCCTAGTGGTCATGTTAGAAATAAGTTGTAATTTTATGGTCTACATTAACAATCAATCATATACCAGAACGCCGTCTGGTAGGCGTACGTTACTGTAACCGTGAGGGCACACATGAGCACTAAGTGTCACCGTAGATTTTGCAAGAAATTGTGAAATCATAAATTTATAACCCGAATACTGTAATGTAACGCGTAAAATTTAAATTCCCAAAAGTGAGATAAAAGTCATAATTAAAAACAGATGCCAAAATGAAAATAACATAGCTGCCTTGCAATTTCTCGAGATTGAGGAATCACTATAATTAGAGAAATATGAGATTATAAAGGCCATGAGACAAAAAACAAAATTTGTGTCACTGCCTCATATTTGGCTAGCAGAAATCTGGTGCGAGTATTTATGGTATGTATAAAAGTTATAAGAGGAGGTACAGTTATGGAATGATAAGAAAGAGGCGAGAAAAGTGCATGTTTCATCTTGAAATCAAGCGTATTTGGATTTCCTAGGGCTTTTGGTATGGATTATTGGACCTTTATATGGATTATTGGGTTTTTGATCTAGTTCCTAAAGCTAGGGTTTGAGGTTGTTTTGTGTTGTCTTGATTGGTTGAATTGGTTTTGAGGAATGGTTGTAAAAAAAACAAAGGAGAATGTTGGGTTTTTAAAGGAATTGCTGTCAAAATTTTTGTAAAACCCCTGTTCTTGTTTTGGATATAGATTAAGTTATAATCATCCAAATCAATTGATTCCAATTGGTAAAGAACCATAAGAGATAGGGATACAAGTGTATAGAAGGTACCAAGAGCAAATTGTAGCTCTAAGGCTCCCAAATAAGGACTGAAAGGTGAGCTCGTGTAGCTCACTGATTATGCTCTGTTTTGAGTATGGTTGTAGTTTTTTAGCCATAAGTGGAGTTTCACTCATCCAAATTGAGTGATTCAAAATTCTGGGTAAACTAGACTTCTAGGGGAATAAGTTAGCTGAAGGAAGTATATGCAAATTGTAACACCAAAGTGCCCAAAAAATTTTCAAAGTGGAGCTATGTGCAGATTCTGTTCTGCCAATTTGAGTAATCTAGATGTAAAATACAATAACTTGAGTTTTGGTGATCCAAATTGGGTGATTACAATTGGAGAAGAAACCTTAGAACCATAGCTTAAAATGAGTAAAGAAACAATTTCCAATTTATGGAGTTAAGACCCCATAAATCAAGGATAACAGTAGGTGATTCAGTGAGCTAACCAATTTGGCATCAAAAATGCTGTAACTTGTGTTATATGGTTGAGGGCCTTAGAGAAGGAATTTTAAATTGAAAATTTAAAGAGATGTCATTGGATATATAAAGGACTGATCTGGAGAGTTTCATAATTTTTGAAGACCGTTTGAATAATTTTTGGGTAATAAAGTCTAGAGAGACATTGGAAAAAGCTTTACCAAATGAGCGGTTTTTTGTTAGGCTTTTAGTGCTCAAGGGTAAATTATTAATTTGGCTTTATATGAATGTTGTGTGACCCTAGTGACTTATGTGGTGAAGTAGTATGTTAAGTTTTACGCTATACGTATAAGAATTAATACGTTGTCATAATGTGCTGAGTGTGTAGGCTAAAAGCAAAGGCGAGAAAGTAGTAGAGTTGTGCTCAAGTTTCGTGAAACAAAGAGGAATATTTAAACCTATTTTTCAAATACTAGTGTATTATTATTATAAACTGTTTTACACTGGTATTTAATGGTTTTGATTGTAAACCATGTTTTAAAGCAAGCAATGAGATTTAGCAAACAAGTAATGGTTTTGATGTAATCAACCATACTTTTATAAAGCAAGCAAGCAATGGTTTTGAATTGTAAAACCATATTTCAAAGAGCAAGTAAGCAAACAATGGTTTTAAATTATTAAACCATGTTCAAGCAAGCAAACAAAAGTCTATTTTGAAACAGGCTCAACCAAAAATCCTAATAAGCAAACATACTGCTGGGAGGTATTCGCACAGCTGTGGTGTTAGGATATCATGTATATTTTTGATTTGCTCGGTCGGTAAACTTAGATCATAATCATGCATTTAAAGGAGACCGTGGCACGATCGGAGTATATAGGTTGTTTCAACTAAATTATCAGGATGGAGTAATCAAAACACCCCACCATATTTACCTGAAGACGTGGGCCAAGGCCCTTCCACCTAGGTGATGCGGACCTGTGTCCTTCCACCTAGCATCGATGATGCCTGTGCCCCGTATTCACTAGGGTATAGCAAGCAGGAAAGGCCTCCAGTGGTTGATGATTGTACACTGTTTGAGCAGCTGAAAATCAACTAATCGGTGCAATTGGAGCCTGTGCCCCGCTTTTATTTTAAAGTGCTTGGCCGGTACCTAGGTTCAGGTTTGAGAAAAGTTTTATAAACTTTTAAAGCAAGAGGTTTAAGAAAAGTTTTAAACTGAAGCAAGGTAAAGAAAGCAAGCAAGAGATTTTTGAAAAGTTTTGTAAACTTTCAGCAAGCAAGTATAAAAGTTTTAGAAACTTTTAAGAAAAGTAAGCAAGATTGGAAAATATCTTGTAAAGAGAGTTTTACCGCTTTGAGATATTTTTTAAAAGGGAAATCCTTTTATAAACATACTCACCGAGCTCGCTTTTAGCCTATTATTTTCCCTGCTTAAACTATTTTCCAGTAATGTGTACGCTTCTGACGCCTGAGCAGCTTTAGGGATTCTCCTGACTTCTGCATTTGTGCTGTATTAATACTATTTTGTGTAAGGAAATACTTTGAATTTGTATAAAGGAATATGTATGTACATATGTGGTTTTGTGGAAAATGTGTGGAGCTTCGAGGTTCTTTTGAAAGAATTTTGTCAACGCCATATTTGAAATAGCGTAAATTGTGTATACAGGATTTGGGGACATAACCTATATGCAACAAGAGGCCGAAATTTTATAAAATCATAAGTTTAAAAAAAAAAAAATTTATACGATTGAAGCAAGCAATACGACTTCGCTTCACAGATTTTCTAATGTTAGAGGTAACTACTGAGATTTGGTGGAGTGGTCGACACACCCGCCGATAGTAGTGGGGGTGATATATACAAAGTTTCGCACCACTGGGCAGGGGAGTCTAAACAACATTCCAATAGCAGTGACAAAAATTTGGTATATAGAAAAGGTCAGTTTACACTAGTCGATTTCTTTGTTTTGTATGAATCAAAGCAAATGTGCTCCAATTTTGCTCACATGCTGAAGATGATATAATTTAAGAAAGAACCTTAAGAGCTAAATTCCTCAATGTGGGAGCATGGTTTCCATACATAAACCACCATTCAGCTACAATAAAAATTATTAACATTCAAAATCTAATAATAACATGGTAATGGACTTTACTTTTAAACTTTTAATAAGAAATAACACTCACCAGGAACCATTAAATCTCTTGATGTTATTGCTGCTTGATCACTGAATCCCCTTTTCACATCTCGAAACATTATAAGCTTTTGAACTTGTCAAATCAATATATTTGTTGCTATAACCAAATAAATTGAATCAATTAATTAGAAATATAGCCTATTAATGTACCTCATTTCCAAAATTACCAAGGCTTATAGTAGT
This sequence comes from Tetrastigma voinierianum, assembly GCA_016808115.1. NCBI lineage: Eukaryota > Viridiplantae > Streptophyta > Magnoliopsida > Vitales > Vitaceae > Tetrastigma > Tetrastigma voinierianum. The sequence goes on along the minus strand of JAEQBH010000234.1, from coordinate 156,103 downwards.
AGAAGATAATTTTCCAAATATTTCATGAATGGCTTGGAGTAGCGTAGGATCACTACTAACTCTAGGTCTATATTAAAATCTTGAATTAAGATAATATGCTACAAAAGTGATTTAGAATTAGTATGTGATAAAAGGAAAATAATATGCATTGATATTGCTTAGTTACTTGTTGCATGAAAAGGATGTTTGAGGGTTTTATCCCAACGATATGCGATGATTTTTTTTACCTAATCTTTAGCTTTGAGTTCATGTAAATTTTGTTTTATTACTCAAATCAACTCATACAAAAATGGCATTGTTGGGACGACTTCGGAATCAATAATGCGAAGAACTGTATACAATGCCTCATAGATTGACACTAGGTTAGAGACCTTCTCCCAATATCCATGATTAAACATGAGTCCTTCAACCTCACGTCCTATGGTCGTCCGACTAAGCTTGTGAGAAGCCCATTCATCACTAATAAATATCTTCTTCAAATCAACCCTCTTTTTTAGAAGACTTTCTAGGGCGATGTAATTTGTCGCAAATCTTGTTACCCCCTGATGCACAATATCTCCACCACAAACCCTTCTCATTTTTGCAAGCAACCAACCATGATTGTAGATGAAGTTAGTGATCTTTCGTGCATTGATAATCAAGTCTAAAACACTTTCTCTTTTACCAATATCTTCAAACATAAGGTCAATGCAATGTGCTGCACATGGAGTCCAATATAAATTGTACTTCTTCATTAACAATTTCTCAGTCTTCACAAATGTTGATCCATTGTCTACAACAATTTGCACAACATTTGCTTCACAACTTCCTTTATCACGTCTTTCTACAAACTATAAATGTATTTGTTGTCTTTGATATTCTCTGATGCATCAACGAACTTAAGAAAAATTGTACTTCCTTACAATATACCATGAAATTAATGATGCTTAATTTCGTGGGACCGGTCCATCCTTCACACATAATTATGCACCCATAGGTCTTCCATTTCTCCCTTTGGAGATTCACATATTCTTCCATGTCTTTATACTCCATATCTAAATATTTGTTTTTGATTTCATATGGAGAGGGTGGCTCTATTCCCATGCCTACAAATTAAAGTAAATAATTATATGGTTTGTAACTATAATGTAAGATAATAATGTTATTAGCAATTGAAAACTGATTTTCACATACCAGCTTGTTGTGCACCAACAATCATGCTCTTGAAGTGGTGAAAGTTTGCTTTGTGAGGCACAACACTCTCATATATGAAGAATTTACTGATTAATCGACCCATCGTTTCTTTGATTGCACCTCCTTTAAAAATATTTTTAATACTCTTTTGTCTTACTGTTGAATATTTGTATAATGATGTTATAGAGCGCGACGATCCGACTGGTCTCACACCGTGAGAGATCTTTGGTGCACCTTAATTAATCAGCTGGCGATTGTGACGGCTCACCTATTGCAATTATATATTTTAGAAATGTTTGTGAATCCGTTTATACTATAAAAATGAATTTAAGTGAAAAGATTTACCAATTTTTCTTTTGCCTCTCAGAAACCCTTCTTCTTCTTGTCGATTTCATTCACTAGCTTTGGATGCACGACATGCTGCTCGATAGTTAGCTTGCTCGTTAGGGTTCATGTCAATCGGATACATATAGACATCCTCCTCCTCCTCCTCCTCCTCCTCCTCCTCCTCCTCCTCCTCATCATCATCATCATCATCAACGAGATATCTATGGCTACCACCCATTGTGCCTCACAGTTTATCTCGAATTTCTTCAATATTTGCAACTTTCTTTGCTTTGGCTTTATTCATTTAAACCAAAAGTTGTCTCATTTCTTTTTTCACTTCAGGAGGCACATTAAGACACTTCTTACTATTTGAATAAGGATCTGTATGTGATAAGTGAAATTTAAACCGAATAATCCCGCCACGTTTAATCATCATACCACAATAATTTCATATTGTATCATTTTTGTTCCCTTCAATAGGTGTACAATATTTCCGAGCAAAATCACGACCTCCAACAATGCTTCCACTTCCACTATCCATCCTATAAACTTCAATAATTGTAATCAATTTATATTCAAATCAAATCTAGATATAAAATTATATTAAATATCATAAGTTAAATAAAATGTGTAACATATACATTTGACATAATATGTGTACATACTAAAACATTTTGTTATATTTCATATTCATAATCTAAATCTAAAGTTATATTAAATATCTAAAACTAAATAAAATGTCTACAATATTTAACATATAAAGTAAATTAAACATAATATATGTTCATATTTTGTACATTAATTAACAATTTTTTATATTTCATATTGATAATTTCAATCTAAATATAAAGTTATATTAATTATCATAAGTTAAATAAAATATGTTTTTACATTAATTAACAATTTATTATATTTCATATTCATCATCATAATCTAAATCTAAATATAAAGTTATATTAAATATCTAAATATACAAAACATATGTTCATATTTCGTACATTAATTAAAAAAAATTTATACTTCATATTCATAATCTCAATCTTAATGTAAAGTTATATTAATTATCATAAGTTAAATAAAATGTGTTTTTACATTAATTAATAATTTATTATATTTCATATTCATAATTATAATCTAAATCTAAAGTTATATTAAATATTTAAATATACATAATATAAGTTCATATTTCGTACATTAATTAACAAATTTTTATATTTCATATTCATAATTTCAATATAAATATAAAGTTACATTAATTATCATAAGTTAAATAAAATGTGTGTTTTTACACACTAACAATTTATTATATTTCATATTCATAATCACAATTTAATCTAAAGTTGTATTAAATATCTAAATATACATAATATATCTTCATATTTCATACATTAATTAACAAATTTTTATATTTCATATTTATAATCTCAATCTAAATATAAAGTTATATTAATTATCATAAGTTAAATAAAATGTGTTCATACTTTAATTAACAATTTGTTAAATTTCAAATTCATAATCTATTATATTAAATATCTAAAAATAAATAAAATGTGTAAACTATTTAACATTTAAAGTAAATTAAATATAATATATGTTCATATTTCATATTCGTAATCTTAATCTAAATATAAACTCAAATTAATTACTAAATTGCACAAATGAAAAAAAAAATTAACATGGAAACATACCTTAAATTGCACAAATGATGTATTGAATGGAAGACTTGAACACCAAGAATTGACCAAAAAAATTTTCTCTAAAACTTGCACAAATCAAGAATTGTTTGAGAGAGATCAATAAGAATGAATGAGTTTGATATGAATAACTAGTTATTTTAGGGCTATTTATAGAATTTTTGGAGTCAAACTAACCGTTTTTTGGTCAAAAAGACATTAAAAATGAATTCTAACTGTTGGATTTGATTTTGGATCAAATATAACCGTTAGATCTTGATGTAGCCGTTAAAAATCATTTTTGGCCGTTAGATCAAGTCAAATATTCAAAATCCACCGTCCAATAAAAAATTTGACCGTTAGAACCTAAAGGAATTGCCATATTGAATCCTGGTCGTTGGATCAACACGGATTCAATTCTAGCCATGCAATCCTACAAGTAGCCGTTGGAGGTTTTGAAAAAAGCGGACAAAATCTCGACTTTCCACATGTCCTCAGACTCTCAACTGTTGGATCAACACCGATATATCCCAGATATATCAACGATTTTTATCGATATATCATCGAAAATTAACGATATATTGATGATAATGCACAAATCTCACCACCGATTCGTGCATCGTTCCACGTGCTGATTCCCGTCAACATTATCGTCGAAATATCGTTGTGTTACCGATATATCGGTGATATATCGCCTCTATAGTCCAATTTTCCCCCCAACCGACTATCGTTGGTCAATATCGTGTTGGAATGGACCGACACCTAAAATATCGACGATATATCGTCAATATTTTGCGACATTTTAAACACTAGTGGGGGGTTTGAGGCTCAAGTCCATCTAAGAACATAGTATTATAACTAGGGTTACAACTTGGGCCGGTTAACCCAACCCAACCCAATGTTTGGACAGGTTTGGGCACTATTTTTTGTAATTTAGGTTAGGCTTGGGTTCAGTTTTATATTCGGGTTAGACTTAGGCCAATGGTTCAGGTAATCCTATCGTGTGTGTGTGTGTGTGTGTGTGCGTGTGTGTGTGTGTGTGCGTGTGTGTGTGTGTGTGTATATATATATATGAGTGTGTGTTAATATTAAATTAACCTAGGTTTTAAACCTTTACGTTCAATTTATCGACTTATCAATTAATCTTTTTATAATTGATTATATCGTTTTCACTATCTTATCGATTTATCAATCAATTATTCCATAATTGATCATGGTATTTTCACTTTCCCCCTTCAAACTTTTTATCATAGAATAATTCAAGAGACTATCATGTTGCAGTCCTTGCATCAGTTTAGGTGTCTTGGGAGCATTGATTTTCTTAATCAATTGAGAAGAGAAGGACACTAATTATCCAAAAATGGGGTAGCAAGAGTGGCATCTATGAATCCTAAGGGGTAGCTAAGTTGATCCAACGTTGGGTTTACTCTTTAATATTCACTAGTTTGAGTTCTTTTATGACCATTAAAGGATTTACTTGACCGTTAACTTTAAGGTTTCATAGGTAAGCTGGACCGAACACCCACCCACGGTTATTGAGAGAAAAAAAAAGTTAGCATATACTAGGACTATGATCAGTATCGCGTCTAGAATGGATCTATATACACCACTGGCACCAGTTGATATATATGTTTCAAAACATATTTGGAATAGTCCTCTGGTTGGTGAACCTTGAATTGGTTCCTAATCCTTAGACCTGTGCTATATGTGTGCTCCCCACTGTAGGAATAATCAACGGAAGCTAGAATCATCATGTGATTTAGAATATTCAATTTAATTACTAAATTAATATAACCAAATAATCGCACTTTGTAATTTATAAGTATGCACAAACCGCAGATCGAACCATCCTCGAGGTGATGGAGCAAATGTGTGGGCACTGAATCAATGTCGATTTCTTTTCTCCGCTATTCTAAAATTAATTCGCATTATTCTGTGGTCAGACATCTTTCTCTATTTATAGAGTACAAACCCTAGAATACTTAATAGTCATTTGGGCCTCCACACCTTAGGGCCTAAGTCTATGTGTGAACCCATTTAGTGTTTTAAACAAGTTGGACTTGCTTGTATAACAAAAATCCAACAATCTCCCAATTGCTTTAAAAACAAGTCCGGGTTTTTTCTTGTAAACTATGATATCATGATCCACCATTTATCCTGAGCTAGTTCAAGACTACTTGCCATTACACTAAGGCCCTCATATCTTGCCACCATCTAATCCTAAGTGTTATTCCACTAAAAGCCTTAATTGAACTCCTAGATTAATAATATTAAATATTAATATTATTTTCTCCTTTTGTAAAAGATCAATAATTAATTATAAGATTTTCTATCAATCAATCAATTATTTATTCCTCGATTTATCATTTAATGGATAAATGCACCTCCACTGCTGACTTCATACATCCAAGATCAAACATATTAAGAGGATATTTCATACAAATTTCATATTGTTTATTTCATAAATACCGATTAATTAAATAATCTTGCTCCCAAATCATCAAAGATATTGGTCGCTTAATAGACCCTCCTTATTGACAACTCAAAGAACAATAATCATTTAAATATCTATCTATAATAAGCTTCGAGTTGAGAGAAGAATAATAACGAAATATTTTGAAGTTTATTTCCTTTACTGAAATTTAACTTTAAATAAATCTCACTTTGATCCTATCAATGCAAGCATAATTTGCACCAATATTTTATAATAGCAAGGCAGTTGGCTAATAAAATAATGCGGTCTAAATAAAGCGATCGACTTTGTTTTAATATTTGTGATCTTATTCATTAATTATGAGAACCTATGATCATGTCTTCTATGAACGTATTCATATGATAATATACTTCACAATTAATCCGAACCTTATATTCAAAATATCAATGTGCACAATAATATGAAGAATACCTCATATTGTATTAAAATTAAACTCATAAAATATAAGAACACATCTGTCTTGTTCTAAAAAACACAAATAAACTCCCACTTGCCTTAAAACAAGTCTGGTAGACTCTTAACACCCATATATAATCTACATGTTTCTCAAAAACTCGAACAAGTAGTGTCTTTGTAAATGGGTCTGCTAAATTTTCCCCTGATGCTATTTTAGCAACCACTGTATCTCCTCTCTCGATGATATCGCAAATCAAATGGTACTTTCTCTCTATGTGTTTATGTTTCTTGTGATACCTCGGTTTTGGACTGTGCTACAGCCCCACTATTGTCACAATAAAGGGTAATGGGCCGATCTACATTCGGTATCACTTGAAGATCCAGAAGGAATTTCTTGACCATCTTTGCTTCTTTGTACTTCGGAAGCTGACCACATACCTGACTTCAATTGTGGAGTCAGCAAAGCAAGTTTGTTTGACACTCCTCCAACAAATGGTTCCACCATTTAGTGTAAACATATATCTAGAAGTGTATTTTCTTGAATCCATCCTTGGAAATAAAGTCTTGTATAACGATAGTTTAGGACTCCCACTAGAGCTATATACTAGCATACAATCTCTTGTTCTCCTTAGATATTTGAGAATATGCTTCACTCCAGAATCCAATGTTCTTCTCCCCGATCTGATTGATACCAATTAACTATTCCCATCAGATACAGAGGTCCGGGTCTTACATAAATATGGCATACATGAGACTACCACGTCATAAAGGTATCCTTTGTAGACTTTTCCTACTGATCATTGGGGTGGATCCAACCGAATCCGGGATGCCACTAAAATTACTCAATCACCAAATCATATCTTTGTCGTGGTTTATTACAAAATCGGGCAAGCCCATAAACATTTACATTTAACAAATACATTTACAATGAAGGCATCCAAGCCTTTCAAATGATTTACAAAATGTATGTTCGTATTCAAATTGTTTTTTACAAAATATCAATATCCAAAAGAAAACATGAAATGAATGCACATGTCTGAGCATCCGAAATTTCTTCTTATGACTCGACGCTCTCGATCTCTCAGTCCGCTCGATCACTATCTATCACTCTACACTGCGCATTGGTAAAATACGCCTAAGCATTTTCATGCTTAGTGGTTCTATACAAATCCATTCCTCAGTTACAGTTTAAATCAAATCATGCAATTTAACAATTCAAAACTTTCAAATTTTTATGGATGATCAATGCAAATACAATACATATACTTGTTTTATATACAATCGGTTATGGTTCATTGATCATCCCAAAAATACACTTTCATTCATTTCACACCAAATCAATTCAATTACGCTCACAAATTTAATTCGGGCCTGCACTAATTCAGCTTCCGCAAATCATTTCGCTATAAATCAATTCGGCCAGGCTAATCAATTCACTCTCGCTTCTAACAACTTAACCTACGCTCGATATACGTGATATCGTAGCCACTGCACCCACCCTCCCGCAATGCAGGCCGGCCAAACGGCTTTATAACACGCACGGTCTCCACGGGTCGACTAGTTATAAACAATCAGTAAACACTACCGACACGATCCCGTCGGGTCATTGACGGAGTGACATCATCAATAGTTCACAAGATCGCACAATTCTATTTGGTATGTACTCAATCTATCCTTAATATGAACTAAACTGCTAACATCTCTATTAAGGGCTCAAATCTTGTGCTAACAAAGTACAAGACAAAGATATGTACATTTATAAATAGTTCACTTTCAATAAATATGCAATTTCTATGCAAACATTTTACGATCAATTCTTCAAATCATTTAAAACAATTCATGTTTTTCTTATGCATTTAACAAGCATTTCAAATATTGAAACGAGAATAGAACATAGAATGTACATGCAAAAACTTGAAACGCAGAATAGGAGTCGGTAGAACAAACCCAAAAAATCTTTGTACTTTGATTCCAACTTGACCAATCCGCTATTTTTTCCTCCGTCACCCCTATTCCAAAACCACAAAGAACAACATTATTCTCAGACTAGTAGTTTTTGGTTAGGATTGATTTCTGAGTTTAATATGAGTTCCAATTTCAACAGTTACATAGTTCTTGACTAATGGGCTTTCCATAGAGTCTGCAGAACACCAAACTGAGTTCGGACGGGGAAGAGCATGATCTTCGGTCGTGAGGTCATACGTAGAAATACACCCAAATGAAGCCGACTCTAGCAACTAACCTCATGCCATCCCCGCCGACACCTTCACAGATGAAGTCTCATTGACTCTACGTGATGAGGTCCGCTGACTCACGTAATTTTACTGTGATGAGGTCCGCCATCTTCTACAAGATGAGGTCCGTCGACTTCTACAGGATGATGGTTTGCTGACCTCCGCCGACCTCTACGCCGACCAAGAAAATGACCATAACTCGGGTCTATAGAGGTCCAAATCGAGAAATTCAAAGCCTAACATCAATTTCATTGATGAGGCAATTTTCTAGGAAGGACTCATCACTACCAAATTTCCTTCACTTGCACTCCAAAAATCAGCCTCTAAGGTCCGCTAGTTTAATTCAACCGGTAGAACTGACTGACTTACGAGCCGAAATGACTCGTAAAAGTGACCATAACTCGTCTACGTGAGGTCCAAATTGAGAAATTAAAAATCCTAAAATAAAGTTAATTGATGTGGATACAATTTTACCAGAGGGACTCACTACTAAATCTCTCTTCTTTATTTCCTTACTCCAAAATCATTCTGCTGTCCTAAGCACGCGCACTACCACAATTGTAAGTACCCATGGTTTAAAAATACAACCAAACATTCCCTAAGGCAAGATAAGCACCACACAACCTCAGTGGCAGTAAAAATAACCAAAGTAGGAGAAGAGCCCCTACCTCCCGGAGTTTGTCGAAACTCCTGATCTCGCCTCTACTTGCACTCACACGAGAAGGACTTTCCCCATTTCATTTTCGAGACCTATGAAACCGATCGGTCGAGTAATCTGTGGAGAAGGTAGAGCCTCTCTTCAATCCTCCTCCCTTTTCTCTATTTTCCTTTCTTATGGATCACTTTAATCGTATTTTAAAAAAAGGAGGAAGCCTTCTCCTCTTTTGCTACATGCCACATGCTTCCTTTCCCTTGATTTTTTCTTCTTTTCTTTATTTCTTTTTATATTTAGGTTCCTCCATTTCTCTCTATTATTCTTCATTTAAGTCTCCTATTATTTTCCCTTACTCATTTATTTCTCCCAATTTCACTTCTCAGGACATACTAACTTACTTATAATTGACCTCTAGGTCCCATTTTACAATTTCCATATTTTCTTTTTTCACCGCTTATTTCTCGATTCAATAATCATTTAATCAATATTCATCAAACAATTCTAGAAAATACTCAAGTCGACCCAATTATAATTCTAATATATAATAAATTTTATTATAAAAATTCTGTATATTGGGCTACTACAATCCTACTTTATGTTCTTTCTGCCAAGAGTTTTTTGTGATTGCTCCTTTAGAAAGATTTAACTCCACGCCTCAATGGTAAAGTTCCTCTAGAATTTTCCATGCCGAACCTAGCTAGAATTTTATCTATATGCTTGAGATAATTCCAACACCTTATTCTTCCACTCGTGTAGTTTGATTCCAAGAATATAGTTGGCTTCTCCCAAATCTTTCATATCAAATTGCTTACAGCCTATCCTTTACACTCCATACCTCTATGTCGCTTTCTCGATTAGTAAAATGTCATCTACGTGAAAGGACTAGGAAAACTACTTTGTACATCGATCCTTTTTGTAAACACAAGGTTCATCGTGACTTTTCTCAAACCGTATGCTTATGGCTTGATCAAACCTAATGTTCCCATGTTTTGGATGTTTGGCTTAGGTCCATAACGGACCTTTGAATATACATGCCATGTGTTCTTGCCCTCGAGCTATGAACCCTTCCGATTGCTGCATGTATATGTCCTCTTCTAAACTCCACATTTAAAATGTTGTTTTGACATCCATATACACCCATAATCTAGATTTGCACTACAAACTAAAAGAATCAATGTGATTTAAGCATGGCTAATGCGAAAGGTTTTTTCATAATCTATCTCCTCTTTTTTGGTATAACCTTGCTACCATCTAGCTAAGGTTTCTACTCCATCCGGTCATCTTTTCTCTCGTAGACCACTCACAGCCCTACAGGTTTTACCCCTGTGCCTCCTACAAGAGACCGCACTGAGTTAGAATACCACATGTGACTCATCTCACAATCCATGGCTTGAGCCACTCCCGTGCATCAACATCCTCCGCTTCTTCTTGTAATTTACTGATCCTCGCTTATCAATGGTTATACTTATACGGTCGTTTCAACAAGAGATATCTCGATGGCTTGCGTGTCATTCTCCCACTACGCCGAAGCTTCACTGGTTGTTATGGTTCTACAGGAAGATCCTCTTAGTCATTTTGAATTTGATTTTCTGGTTGTTCTGGTTCCACTTGTATATTTACCTATTGTTCTACTATTGGTTCCACTCGTGCTTGTTCACCTTCGAGTATATTTTCATTTTCCTCTACGAACATGCACCGAAACAATGGCACACAGGTCCAACATGTGGCTTAAAGCATTCTCGAGTCGGGTCAAGCTCCTCAAGAATTACCTACTGGGCTTGAAATTGTTTACATAGTCTCTCTAAGAATTTTTGCTTTTGCATTAGTGCTCACTATAACTTTCTTCTCTGAGAACTATAAAAAGTCAACCTCTCGCTCCTTTGTATCCAATAAACAAACATACTTCAGCATGAGATTCCAACTAATGTGGTTCCTTTCTCAAGACATGCGCCAAGCACCCTGCATATGAATATGGTTTTACACTAGGTCATTTCATTCCACACCAAAGGTGTCTTAGAAACCGACTTGTAGCGAATCAAGTTCAATACATGTAGGAGTCTCTAAGGAATATCCCCAAACGATATAGTAGATGAATAACTACACTAACTTCACCATGTTCAGAGAGTCTCATTTCTCCTTTTCGCAACTCCATTTTGCCGAGGTGTCTGTGGGCCGACACAGAAACTATCCCCCCGAGTTAAGTAAAACTTAAACTCTCCGTAGAGATAGGCATTCACCGCCTACTATATCGGTCAAAGCTGACAGGACACCTAATTGCTTTTCGCCTTTTAGCCTTATATTCTCCTCGAAATCTCTATCAAAAGATTCAAACTTTCGCGCAAAGAGGTAAACAAAACCATATCTCGAGTAGTCATCCGTAAAGTGACAAAATACTCATACCACCTCTGCTTGAACACAAAGACGTCCAGATACATCAAGATGCGCACTAATTCCACGGTTGTTATGCGACATCTCTTCGCCTTAGTACTTCTTGGTCATTTTACTTCCAAATAGGATTCACACATTGGTATAGGTTCAAATGCTAGGGAATTTAAATCCCACTTTTCACCAAACCATGTATCCTATTAGGATTAATATGACCTAATCAAGAAATGGCAAAGGTAAGTTTCATTCGATACTTTCCTTTTCTTGGTAAGATGATTTTGTTCATTTTCAACAATTTCAATGGGCATTTATATCATAGGGACAAGGACTTAAAAGTCAAAGATTATTCATAGATCATCGAACAAATAAAAAAAGATTTTACTTATTGAAATCGAGGAATTAAATCAGATCACAAACTGTTCAACTAAACAACTGACATAAACTAAATTCCTCTTGGAACTTAACAAATAAACAATATTCTAAACATAAAGTCCGTATTATTCTCAAAAATAAAACAACTGTCCCATGGCCTCATGCAGAGATTAGCTCCTGCCCCAAGCTCAAGTATCTTTGTCCTTCACTGCACGTGCTATGTTCGAATCCATCGCAGCAAAGAATAAACATGATTAGCGGCTTTGAATCAATGTAAGATCCATTTATCCTTAAACTCTCCACGCCAAACAAGCCTCAACAACAAGTAAATCACCCATACTCTGCTTTGTGGCCTGGGCAATTTCCGCTTGTCCTTCAGCCCGCATCAGCTGCACTTGCCTTTCTACTTTCTTCATTAAGGCCCGATTTGGTAACCGGTATCACGCCTTCTTTTCTCTGTTCTTGTTTCACCTCTAGTTTTCCTTTGAGTTTAACAAACCCTCCATAAAATTGATACTGTCTGGCTCTTTGAGAGACTGTTCAGCACTCTCAAGCTCATGCATTAATTGAACTGGAGTCATATCCATCTTATGCATATTGTAATTGATTTTGAACTGATTGAAATGTTTAGGCAGTGATTGCAAGATGAGACCTATCACATCTCCTTAGTTTTGCCCCCATCACCTTCCGCCACGATCGATATGTGAAATCATTACAAACAATGATCCTTCACATCACCACTACCACATAATGTGTGTTAATCAAATCATGATAAAGGTGCCTTGTCTCGTATATAAAGATTTTTAGCAAACATCCTTCGAGAGTCCGAGCATTTCTACTCCAATCGTCGAGAAAGTTATTTGTCGCTTCAAATGACCCACAACACTGGCAAGAATATAACACTGAAGTGAAGTGTTTATATCTTCTAAGTCACATGTTCGCTTTTGTTATATCATTAAGACTACCGATAGTCAAGCTTAAGGGTATCTAGACAAACTTGATTTTCTCATAACTTAACGATGTATAAGTCTGCTTTTCCAATCTTCAAAGTTATTTCCATCCAATGGTTTTATCCAAAATCATAGCTAGAGTTTGAAAGATGCCATTTTCGAAGAAAAAAAATTATACATTGTGCAAGACTAATATTAACTCGTATATTATACAATAAATATATTTAGTGAATCCAAAAAAAATTTGCTATTGTAAACAATAATTTAGTTCTAGCAATAAATGCTCAATATGGGCAAGACATTTATAACAAACTAAAACTTGATCAGGCAAAATGAATAGTATCCAATTAAGTCGTCCCAAAATTTTGGGGGTCACTTCTACCGGACTACTTACATCCCAATCTTCTTAGATAGAACCTTCCTAGATAATACACTTTCATTTCAATCATTGTTCATAAGACCCATAATAATATTAGTAGAGCCTTGTTGGGAGGTTAATAAAATTTTCGTGGTTTTTTAATCTTTGTTTAATTTTAAAATTCTCTTAATCTCTAAGAGTCAGCGTGGTTTCCATCGGTCACCCAGCATCAAGATTTAAAAATTATTTAGGTCCAATCCAACAAAAACCCATCATGATTATATCCGATGGGGCTTCACATGACCATTTTATTATTCTCGACCCACAAAATTAGCGATTTTTCATAATTATATTTATCTGTAGATTTTTAAAAAATCAAAATTAATTATGCACATGTATATCATTGATGCAAGATAACATGGCACCACTAGTCTATATGTCATGTTATCACAACTAAAACATGTTACCAAATATAATATAATCATCCATGAATAAAAAATAATATATTAGTTTAAATATAAAGCCCCCAATCCATGGTTTTCCTAAGAAAAAAAAATCACGCTCCTCCAATAACACTTGAGCCCACTGCTATTAATCCCGGTCCAACTGGTACACCATCCATTCGCTCAATTTACCCGCTTCGAGGCCCAAATCAAGAGATTCGAAGGAAATCCTAAAACTCTGGTTATCAATAACATGAAACTCCTAGTCATTAAAGCCATCAGTTTCAGGTGCTACAACTAACAGCCACCTATAAGCGAAGATCCGAGGAGAGTTCGCAGAACCGGCAATAAACTCCTCTCCACGCGCTCTCACGCTGCTCGAGCGAGGCGCTGCGGGAAGCCCACGCGTACCGCCAGGGGTGCGGAGGGAAAGGCTCGTGGTGGTTTGGCTCGAAATTTGTCCGCGAACGCTGCCTCTTCCTCAGGTTTCTAACCCTATATCATTTGTCATTTGATGTTTTAGCCTCCGCAAGAAGAACGCTAAACAACCAAGGCATGCTGTTTCATGTTCTTTCTTTTTCTTCGCTTCTCGTTTCATTAGTCTTTCAAAATTTTACAAAAATAACTGGAGAATTTTCAATAAATGGTGTACAAGAATTCTAAATGATTGAGAAAATGAATCAAGAAGGAAACCTAATCCTATGATTAGCCCCTTTGTTATAAACCGATGAAATACACATAAAACTCTACTATGGATTGAAGGGCAAACCACAATTATTTAGTAACCATCCATAAACAAAAAATCATATTAAACATGCAAACATGCGAATCAACAAATATAGAAAACCTAGGTGTCATATTGCTAATCAAACACCAAAATACATGAAATTGTTTAGATCAAATTGAAAATTTAATCACACGAAGGCTCGATAACACCAGAAGAATAATCAATAAGCTTTAATCACTACGCGATTTAATATTTAATTTAATTACTAAACTATAACCGGGCCAACCAGACCTTGTGAATTTGCAGAGTAAGATACATCAATGTAAGAATCAAGAAATCTTCCAAACTATCCTTGTGTTACTGAAAGTAGCCAAGGCAATAATCACCAAGAACGATTTCCTTTCTCCATTATTCTCTCTAAAATTAATTCATAATATTCTGCAATAGACATCTTCTCTATTTACAGCACAAACCCTGTATCACACGTCATTCGCCTCCACACCTGTGCCCAACCATGCGCGAACTTACTTAGCCAAGCTTTTTTAAACACTCGTGACTTGCTTGTATAGCAAAAATCCAATACCCACCTCTAACAACTCATAGTGATCATAATGGATAGTGAGATGTGAATCCTTGTGGTCGCATAGTTGGAAGGTAGTAGATGTTGTTGGCCATATATAGCTAGCTCTGCCAAATTGGAACAGTTCATGGCAGGAGGTGAGCTTATATGGTCAGCATGGAATTATGACAAATGGGTCTATTCATTGTGCAAGCTTGTACATGACTAATATGAGGCCCCAGTCCCACAATGAAGTTTCAAATTCTACCCAATTTCCAGCCTTGAGAATACTGGGTCGGACTTCTGTGTGAGTGTGATGGAGCAGCGGCTAGAAAACTGATTATCACAATTAAACCGTCCTGTCATTGTTTGAGCCTGTCGTGATATTTTATGGCATCTTTTTCTCTTATAATTGGTTGTACTGGTCATTGATTGCATATGCAGTAAGAATCTGACTGTAGTTCTAAGAATTCCCTCTTTTTGTGTCGATCTTGTACTGTGTTTTACTAGTCCTGGCTCCTTAATGCTGCGCCTTTGGAAGGGAAACTCCACTTTAAACTATGTTTGGTTCGGAAAATTTGAGGGAAAATGGAAGAAAAAAATTTTCTCCGATAATTGGTTGTACTGGTCATTGATTGCATAATTTGCATATGCAGTAAAGAATCTGACTGTAGTTCTAAGAATCCCCTCTTTTTGTGTCAATCTTGTACTATGTTTTACTAGTCCTGGCTCCTTAATGCTGCGCCCTTGGAAGGGAAACTCCACTTTAAACTATGTTTGGTTTGGAAAATTTGACGGAAAATGGAAAAAAAAAAAAAAAAAGCAGTGAAGAAAAGTAGAAAATAAAAGTAAAGTTGAATTTGATCTATTATTTTGACTCTCTTTCAAACTTACTTTATTTAAATATAAATATTACGTATATAATCTTTTTGATAACTAAAAATTTGAGTTATAATATAATAAATTGTTTTTACTTATATTTCAACTTGAGACCTTCCCTTTCTAATGTCTTGCTTATTTTAATGATAAATGTTCTATCACATGAGTCGACATAAATAACATAAATATTACATAATTTATAATTATATATGTTTCTAAATAATTTTATTTATATTTGAATATTTTAAGATTGTTTATTATACAACTAATTATAAAAAAAATCATTTTCTTTTCTTTAATGTTTTTTCTTTATTGAGTCTTTTCAAGACCCAAACACAACTTTTAAGGTTTAAAAATCGGTATGCAGTGAACCAATTTGAGATATATGTTTAAAGATTATACATGTTGGCATGTGGTTAAGAGTGAGATAGGGTGATCCTTCAGCCCGTGGAAGTTCTGGAGGTTGATCATAAATGTTAGAAGCATAATTAACAGGAACTAATTTGGCTAACCGATAGAAAACCATTTAAGACTATGATATGAGACCCGTTTCAAACAAGGGGTTTTTTTTGTTAAACCATGGGTGTTTTGAATTGGTATATACATGAAAAACTCCTTTAAATCATACAAGATTAATCCTCATATGAACTAAAAAAATATTATATGAGCGGTAAAGCTCTAACTATAAAAACACATACATTCTCATGGTTCCAACTTAAAACCTTAAGTTAAAAAATATCTCAACTTTGTTTCCTAAATATTGGATTTGATGGTTGGGATAAGAGTTTCTTAATACTATAAAACACAAATAAAATATAAAAATTTAACATTTTAGTAAGACGTCATAGACAACTGTATGTCCTTACTAACTCTTCCTTCAAGGCTGACAGGGTTAGGATTCTCACCAGCACCCATCAATGTCTACATTAGGTAGAACTTTGAACATTTCCTCTTCCTTTCGTCATGTCCATTATCCAAGATGCCATTGCTTTCTCTATTGACTAGAGTCTCTACTGTAAATATTTTCTATGATATATAAGAGAAAACTGTATCAATTAAATGATTTACAATTTCAATAATGGTTTCCATATAGGATTAGGAAATTACCCAAAAAAAAAAAAAAATTATTCTTATAGAAATTACCAAAATCTTGTTTGGATAATTTGGTGATGGGTATTGGGTATAGTGATTATAAAAATAATAGTTTGGATCTCAATGTCAATTACTCCATATTTCAAAGACACCATCATTCAAATATGAGAAGGAGGTATTTAAATCATTTTCACTTCCCCTTTCAGTTATGTGTATTTGAAATGTATTTAAATCATTTTGACTTCCCTTTAGTTGTATGTATTTGAAATGTACATTTAGTACAAGGCTCTCACCGCCAATGCGAGTAGGCGGGGGCAAAGCTAGAGACGTGTGCAGCAGCTGGATAGAAAAGGACACAAGCTTAGTGAGTAATGTGGACCAGAGTATTTGGTGTGATCTCCGAAACCACCATATCCTCCTGTAGGTCATTTCAAAGAATTATTATAAAAACAACCCCATTTCAATTTTTTTTTTTTTTTCTTCTTAAAATTCAAATTTTGTTGGCCCATGTGCACCAGAACACCATATATGTTTTTACTTTTTACACTTCCATTCATTGATAGATTGAAATTTTGTTTTTCTTACATCTATCCACTTTGAGCCACGAATGATATAATACTCCATTTTTCATGGAGATTGAACTTGTTCCTTCCACTTTGGCCCATGTCTAACTCTTAGCCATTGAACCAGGCTAAGTTCGTGTAATTGATTTATTGATTCAACAGGACTTCATTTTCCACAACTGTTAGATGCATGCAGGCAGGCATGCAGGCAATGTTTCACGAATCTAGATTGCGAGTAGAAGCCCTGGCAGCGACCGTTTGGCGAGGTCCCGCGGCTGGCTCTGCCAGAGAGTGGGGCTGTCGTGCCGGATCTCCCAATCCACCTGTCTCAAATCCTTCACCGTCAGCCACGTGTTGAAATACTCCCTGAACTGTGTGATCATGCCATCTTTTAGTGTCCACACATGAACCCAGTAAGCCTGTGCTCCTTCCCAGCCTTCAGCAATCACACAGTCGTCAATGGCGGTGATGCTCCGCGGCTCGAACTTGAAATCCGTGTAGACCGATTCCCCAGTCAGCACCCGCATCATGTGTTGGCAACGCGGAGGGCCATGGAACCACCATTCCAGGTCGCCGGTGAGAAGCCCCGCCACGATTCCGGTGTCGCCGCTTGCCAATGCTTTGTAGAGTTCAATGACATTCGCCTTGTTTCGGCTTTCTGGTTCGACAGCCATGGAAGAAGAAGACTCCATATTGTCGCCTGCCATTTTCTTGGAAGTGAATAATGGAGCAAGCAAGAAGCTTTTGGATAGGTGTGCATGGTATATGGCCAATCGAGACCTTTTTATAGCGAAAAATTGGAGGATGCATGGAGACTGACCATCTAGCATTAAAAGAGACAGTAGTGGTTGTGATTGGATTGGTTCTGCTGACATGGAAAATGGCAGGGCCAAGATTGCCCTCGGGAATAAATATATTTTAAATCCCATAAATTAATAAAATAAATCGGAAGTGGATACTTTCTGGGGACAGAGTCGACAAACGAAGGGTTCTTACCAGCCCCAGATCACACCAAGTATACAATCCAAATATGGTTTTAAATGACGAACATGCCCCCGGAATGTGTTGAAAATTCCGAGATGACTTGTTTGGAATCTGATACATTGGTTCTTTCTAATTTTGTCGGGTAAGAACTTAATCATACCCGATTGTCTGTCCTTGAAGGAAATTTGAGAAAAAAAGGAAGAAAGCGAGTGGTATATTAATTCAATTCAACTTCTTTTAGAGTTGAGTGCGAGAAAAAGGATAAAAGAATGACCTTTTTTTGACGGCAGGTTCTATTGATCCAAGCATTTATGGGGAGGGCATAAGTATGAGCATAACATAACTAAGAATATTCGTGAAAAATAATAAAATAAAATAAAAAGGGAGTTGAGAGTTGAGAGTTGAGAGTTGAGACGATAGATGACAGACTGGCTTTTTGTTGACTGTTTGACTACTATTTAACCTTTTTGATGGAACGTAGCAACTACAATCATCTTGTCAGTTGTCACTCCCAGCGTGCGACGCGTGACCCCATTGGTGATTGGGCTAAGATTCCAAATATTAACTCTGACTCCTCCATTTCGAACTTCGCTTCAACCTTGCCCCATATCAGGAGTAAGATAGATGATTTTGTTTTTCTCCATAGGGGTTTTGTAATTTTGTTGATCCATTGGTTATATATTTATTTATATAATCGTAGATCATGTTTAAATAAATGTTTTTAAACATGGTTTAGTCTTCCATTTAAAAAAAAAAAAATGGTTAACTCTTGTAAAATTAAAGAAATAAAAACCATAAAAGAGAGAGAGAGCATGTTATATTAAAATAAAATAAGTTATTTTTTATTTTTATAAAATAGATAATATCATTTAAACTTTTTATTTTTTAAATTATCTTTAAAAATAATTATATAAACATGAAGAGTGATTATATTTCAAAATTTTATTTTTAAAATGTATTTAAAAATGCTTAAATTTGTAGATTTTAGTTTTACAAAACATTACAAAGTATCCATATTAAACCATTCCTAAAAATAGAATCATGGCCATAATTATATTACAACAAACATATCTATTAAACTTATTTTCCTCTTATTTTTACCTTTCTTCTCTTTTAATCCCTACTTAATGGTGTCAAGAAATGGTTTGACATGCGATAGTCAAGTATTTAGTTCAACGGTATTCATCACCTGAAAAGCATTTTAGCATCGTTGTAGCAATTAAAATCCCAAGAGATTATATTGGTAAGAGTTCTATTCTCCTTGTTGAAACTTTTAGAAAATAATAATAATTCAAGGGCATGTGCTATTATTAGACACACATTTGCTCCGTCCCTCTTCTTCTTTTTTTTTTTTTTTTTTTTTTTTGAAATAAAGCTTCATTAATGATCAATCAAATTACAATAATCAACCAAATTACAAATAGATTTTAAATGAACACCCAACCAAATAGGGCATTCAAGCTCTATTGCAAGAATTTACACAAGACACAACTATATAGTTATTGCATGAATAGTCTCATTTACATTTCTTCTTACATGTACGACCTTAAAAGATGGTTCAAAACAAAGTAAAATATGACACTTTCTTAAGATGAGCCCAAACTCAATATCATTTGGCACATCGTGTTTCAAGGCATCCACTACCTCCTAACTGCTTCAAAATCACCATGCAGTAACTCCATCGAATAACCTGCACCATAAATGTCACGAGAGGCCGCGGCGCTTCACCTTCTTTAACCGCCAAGAACCCAGCAAACCGCAACCCCTTATGTGTCGATAGAACAGATCCATCGTCTCAATATAACCTTCAAACCGAATTCACTACTATCATAAAGAATGTATGATCGCAATTACATTTCACAAGAATGTGTGAGTGAGGTTACTTAGACACACATTAACTAGACAATATGAGTCATGACCCATAATTTTTTCCTTAATACGACTCCATTCATATAAATAAGCAACAATTCACGTAGAGCAACCAAGCCAGAGACCATCGCATAATATTCCAGTTAATTCAGATTCTTCACTACATATTCCAAAAGATCATTATAATTTTATTTAACACTGGTCCTTTTATCCAATCAATAACAACAAACAATAATTAAGTGAAACTGTCAACAAAGGAAGTTAGATTATCAATTATGCTAGCAAAGCCTATAGATCGCCAACAATTCGTAGCAAAACCACAACTCTAGAAAAAGGTACCAAGAATTTTCAAAAGTTGAGGCACAAAAAACACAAGCAGAGGAAACCATCACACTGTGAGACCGTCCCTCCTTAATTCTTGACATATTTTAAGAAATTTCTATTTCTAAAACAACTAATTTAATTATTTTCAGTTTCAATTATGCTCACTCTAAGGATGTTGATTATTATTATTATATTTTATGGTGATATGCTCGTAGATCAATAAATAGTAATACGTGTGAACGGGAGACAAAAATCTCTGCTCTGAAAATTTTCAGGAAGACACAATCAACAACCGAATATCACGAAACAGTGGACAATGTCCTGAGGTAGGAAAAAAAAAAGAAAGAAAAATCCCTCATTTCGATCAATTCCATAATCAAACTCCATTTTAAATCAATAATCCACTTATTTTATATCAAGTCATGTGAGCATATCAAATGAATCTTCTCAACAACAAATCCCAATAAATGAATCCGCGGATAGTCCACATCCGCCTCCGGAGGTCCCCTTCTCCAATCATTCAAATTCTTTCTTCAAAACTAACCATAATCACATCAAAATTAATATCCAAAAAAAACAAAACAGAGGAGTTAATGTTAGAAGACGTAGACGATGAGATAATAGATGGAGGGGCCTGGCCTGGCCAACTTTATAAAAGAATGCCAGTTGAATCCAGCCCCTCGTGTGCATGGGAAGAAGGGGAAGTAGGACATTCTCCAAACCTTGAGGCTTTATTAAGCCGGCACATGAGTAGTAGTACTGATGACACTCTCTCTACAAAATAATTCACTATACAATGAACTGACAACTTGTATTGATAATGATAGCTAGCAACCCACAATTCACTTGTCTTCTACCATCATTGGCCGGACTTCTCAGGCTTGCTGTCTCCAGGAATATTTGGAGGTCCCAACTCCCACCTCCTTCCCATCCCAATTAATTTGCTTTAATATTCCACTTACATGATCTTCGTTCTCATCCAGGAAATTCCAAGTTTAATCTGATTCAAAGACTCTCCTCGGTAGGAGAAGGAGCTTTGTCAAAGCTTGGAGGGTACTGATCAACTTTTTGTTGTTGAATTTGAGATAGAATTGCGTCCGACATACTGTGTGTCGAGAGGGGCTGGTGCCCATTAATTGATTTGAAGTCAATTCGGACAATGAAAGTTTCGCCATAATGCCACAGTGATTACCCATCAATTATTATTGTGGGTTTTGTTTCAATGTGCTTGTCTAATGTCTAAATATTTTAGGATGATTAGATTAAATTACCTCATCAAAACCCAAATTTTAAAATCTGACCTTTTTAAATTAAATATTTTTTTTCCAAAGTAAATTACTTTTCAAGAAAACACATAAAAAATGTTAGATGCACAATCTTAGGGTTAGAAATATTTAATTTAAAGACATCAAATACCCAAAATTTATGAATATGACATTTTTTATGTTTTTTTTCTTGAAAAACATCTATTTTGATAAGAATATCATTCCTTATTTTATGTATTTACACTATTTTTTAAAATAATAGATTATTTTTTAAAAAGAATAAAAATTATATTTCTATCAAAATCAAACCAGAAACAAATGAATAAAATGTCAAATTTTCAAAATTAAGTTTTTAATAGACCTTTTAATCAAATCACCCATATTTCTTCTATTTTACCACCAAATGATAAATTAGCTGGCATGAATGAATTGTGTAGAGAATTGAAACCCCCCAGTTCCAGCACAGAGCTGAAGAACCGTACCGTGTGGAGGGTCGCCTTCAGAATCTGTGGAATGGGACCCTAAGATTAAGGGTGTGAGGTGTTCGACGATTGGCCAGAAAGATCGAAGATATGGCAATAATTGTTTTTTACTCTTTAGTCATGTCTCACGTGTCACATGTCACATGTCACGTGGCACACCATTGTGATTCAGAATTTCAGAGGCTGATCACGCCTATTTCACCTGACATGCATGCCACCCCCATGTCCACACCGCTTTCCGGTTGATTTGGTGATGACAAGTTCACAGCACGTACCCCGAACATATATTTTATAAGATGTTAGTATTTTACCTTTTTGTTTCTACGGACTCCAACCCCATTTTCTATTTTCAACTCCATCTTTGTATTTAAATATTTACATCCAAAATATCTACTTTAACATTTTTCATTTCCATCTTCAAATTTTGGAGAATTTAATAAGACATCTTTAAATACAGATACAATATTCAAGTGTCTCTCATTTATCTAACGCCATCATTTTGGCAGTATTATTGACTAGACGCGGCATCTTCAAACATTCCCAATCAAAGAACGACATAAAAGATACCTAATTATCAAATACTGTAGTAAAGAGTAACACTCTGCGGTATATGTAAGAAAGACCTTAGGGAGAATGTGTGAAGGTCATAAGGAGATGGGCCTATTTATAGACTCAAAATCTTAACCATATAAAATTACTTATCTGACAAGCAACCAATCAATGTTTTACAAGTTACAGGATTTTTTGCCTATCAAATAACCAAACTCCTGTCTTATTGGGTTTTTTGCCTCTTAAGCAATTAATCAATGGGTTGTATCACTAATTAGCTAGTTTGGGGATCCAATACCCCATTATTAATTTTGACTTTTGATCAACGGCTCAGATTGTTTTTAGAGCATAAATTCAACACTATCAATGTTATATATGTGCATTATTTTTATATCTCTATATCATATTTATATAAGTAAATTTACCTTAAATCAGTTACTTTACTAAGTAATAATTTATAATCAACTACTAGTACTAGCTATCAACTATCAATTAAACCAAACAGAACCTCAATCTTCGAAATGTTTGAGAAGAAATGACATGTTCAAAGAAATTAAAATTTGGTTGGATTAAGAAATTTCTAGGTTTCTACGCTTTGAAGTTGAGTATTAGGAAATAACGAAATAGAAATAATCTTGAAAGCCTAGGATGTTCAGATATTTTCAAATTAAATAACAAAAGACTTATTCCTTGTGTTATTGTTCAAGTATTCTACGCTTCGAATTTGAGTATTAGGAAATAACGAAATAGGAAGATTCTTGAAAGCCGTTTAGATATTTTCAAATTAAATAACAAAAGACTCATTCCTCATGTTATTTTTCTAGATTGAGAGAGTGAGGAAGGCTTTTGTTGTTTATTTGTTTTTATATTTCTGTTTTTAGTTATTCATTTACCTATATTTTTCGGGTACATTTGGCACACTTCCAATGTTTTTGGATCATGCACCCTATGTTTATTGGCTGTTTTCTGTATACCGCATCAATTGTTTTCGATAGATCACTCATACTCCATAAATTTCATAATAAAAATCTCACAATTATTTTTAAAAATATGAAATTTTTTTTAAAATCATATCGATCATTGAACCAAGAAAGTTAGGGGCAGACACACGTAAAGCCCATGGGCTAAATGCCCCCCTCAAAAAAAAAAATTTTAAAATTTTTTTCTTTGCTTTTTAGGGAAATTCAACTGGAAAAGGAAAATATGCCCTCCCTAAAATCCTATAATTAAGTTAAAATACCCCATGATGCCTATTTCTAGTTCCCCATTTGCAAATTTTAAAGTAATTTGATATATATTTGATTTTCTTCAAAGCTATGTTTGATTCTTGGAAATTTCAAAGGAAAATCAAAGGAAAGAAAATAAGAAAAATAAATAAAAGAAAAAAAATATAAAGGAAAATAAAATAGAATTAAATTTCATATGATATTTTTATTTGTTACCTAAAATCAATTTTATTTGTTTAAAACTCATCGATATAAAGAATAAATAATTTTAAAATATTTAAATTTCTAAGTAATTTTATTTATATGATTTTCTTTAAAAAAATTTATAAGACTTTAAAAAACTTTATAAGACAATGAAGCATAAGAAAATTATTTTCCTTAACATTTTTTTTCCTTAATATTTTCCGAGAACAAAACACAACTTTTTAAAAAAAAATCTATTCACTTGGAATTACAACATTGTAATAGTTTGCTCTCACGAAGACTCGAATATGGTCCTTTTTCCCTATGCCCCGCCCAACCCTTTAACCATTGAATGAGGCCTCATTGGCACTTAAATTTTTTATTAGACAACTAAACATGAGAAACTAATTTTTCTTAGTATTTTTTTTTTCTTTTCTTAGTACTTTTCGTAAACTAAACACAACCTAGTGTTTTGCCCCCCTCAACCCATAGTTAGATTCATTTATTAATTATGAACTAAGTATAATAATATTACAGTTTTAGTTGTAATAGTGCATATTAATTATGAGTCATTTATGATATTGCTGAATATTAATGTGCTCATGCCCATATTCTATCTTCTCCCTCGTTTAGAAACGCATTTGACTCAAACTGTTCATTTTATGCTCTATATATATAAGTAAATAGAGCACTATAATTTTATAAGGGTTTGGTATAATACACTTTGCGGAGAAGGAAAGATCGAACTTCAACCCTAACTTTTCTTTGATCTCATCCCTTACAGATTTGGAAGACTAATGACAACCAACAATTCCGAATCCATGTCATGTATGTTTTTCACCAAGACAAATTGATATGCTTCTTTGTTCAATAAAGTTATTGTTTTGTAATGTATTTATTAAGTCTTTTGATTGTTGATCAATTGTTTTTTGACTCAATAAATACTCTTGATTTTACAAAATAATCTAAAGAATTGCATCGTGAGCTAATCCGACCTCGATGTGGGGTTTGTTCCGCTTTGACCCCATATGGCGATTTGTCCTGTCGCTTACAATCCCATAAAACACAATGAGGATGTCAGGTCTATAATGCTAAGCCATTACATCTCACATCGAATAAGAGAGAAATTTCTTAACACTATATAAGACAGTTCCTCCTACGCCAGAGACGGTTTTAAAACTATGACAAAGTTAAATAATACTATACGATCGACCAGCTTATTACAATCAAATCATGGAATAGATTATTTATTTTATACATTCTCTCCATAAATCTTTGAGGGACATATTGATTTTTTATTTATTTATCCCTTGTTTCATTGGTTGTTGGAAAGTTTTAAGGAAAAATACAAATATAAAACCACCTTTTCCTGATAACCAAATAGAATATGAAATGAAATATTCTTTGATTTTGTTTATTACTTTTATGTTTTATATGGGATTTTTTATGAGGGTCTTTTTTTTTTAAGTCAAATTTTATGTTTGAACCCCCACTATTACTCTACTATCCCATTAAGTATAAATTTGTTTTTTGGAACAAAATTTAATTTTTAACCCAATTTTACAATATTTTTATTATTTCCTTTTTTACTTATTGCTTTAGCAATTTATTTTGTGTTATTTGTGATTACTTATAACATCATATTGTGAATATGATTATTATTATTATTATTATTATTATTATTATTGCACATGGGTAAAATTTGAGAAATATTGAATAATTATGAACTTGTCTTTCATGAGTCTTAGCATGTCGGATATTCTTTGAATTGATGTTGCACTGTTATTTCTCCCGTCTTGCACATCAATTTTGTTAAGATCCATACGGATAGTGAAGTTGTCATATCGATGAGTTTATTATTTGATAAGATGTTTAGTCTGATGAAAAGATTTCATTAAATGTCATGCACCGCGTAATTTGTAAACCCGAAAAATTCAATTTTTCTGAAAAATGGTAAAACGATAATTTCGGTTGAGAAACCAGAATTTTTCTAAATCTCGGATGACGAAACGGACTTCACCGCTGGAAATCGCTTCTGCGGAAATCTAGCTACCACGCCGACTCGTCGACCTCGGTGATAAGAAGTAATCAGACGTTATGCCAGAGCGCCGATGTCTACATGACACCCTCGAGAGAGTGACATGACACAAGTCGGTGTAGTGCAATTTGAATATGTGGTTCATAATTAGTCATATGATTGATGATGCAATAAAAAGAAATAAAGAAATTAAAAAAAAAAGAAAAAGAAAATAATAATAATAATAATAATAAAATAAAAAAATAAAAAGTATAAAAGTCAACAAAAAAAAAAAAAGGCAAACGGACGGAGGCGTGAGAAGTGCGTGGGAGAGAGATTTTATTTTTTTATTTTTCTTTTTTTCGCTTCTTTCTCAGATCTATGAAAATCATATCATGTGCTCTTCGTCTGACTGGGCGCAGCTGATTCACGTGAACGGAGCTACGCTGGATTACACTCAAAATTCGAGTTTCATCAAACTCCACGAGGTAGGGAATTTTCCTATTTGTGTTATTTCTAGTTTAGGCTATTTAATGGTTTGGAATTGGCTTAGAGGCCGTGAAAGACAAAGAATTTCACTCAAATTTTTGACGTTATAGGAATTTTTAAGAATTTTGACTATTTTTGGACAATGGGCTGAATTTCTGGATCGCTTAGACAATCTGTGCTGAATTTTCGAAACTATTTTTGTGATAAGCCATGACAATTTTCTTGACTATTTTCAAAGGAAATTCCGATCGTGTCGAGGTTCGCTTTTATCCCTGACTGACGCCTTCGGGTTTTGTGGTGTGTTTTAGTATCACAATATTCGGTGATGAACCGTGAAGGGACTAAGAGGTGCCCTGTTTTATATGGATCTGAGATTTAGGCCATTTTGTGTGTTATTACTAGAAAATGAATAACGTGAATATTAACATGAATAATAACGTGAATAGTGACACTAAATTATTTTTTTGTGTGAAAATGTGTATGGTTGAATGATTCAAAATGAATTGCTCGTATTTGTAAATTAGCCCATGTGAGTTAATTTTTGTGTAATTGCTTGTGAATTTGCATAACATGTTTTATGTGATTTAATTATGTTAATATATATGCATGTGAATATATTAGCATGAATGTGTTGGAATTGACATCATGCATTCCATATGCACTAGGGTAACCTAGAAATTAGGTGTGAGTGCATAGTTGAGATCGATAATCGTGGTTGTTCAAGGTAGTCGTGAGTAATATCTGTCAAGGATCAACACCGCATAGGTGTTGATTAGTGGGCTTGACTAATAAGACAACGCCCAAAATGAGTCGCACGTTAAGAAAATGGAAATGGCCTATTGCATTTCATACGCACTCTGCACCCTAACAATGCTGAGTGCATAAGGTGGTTTCTTGAGAGAATTGTTCGGAGGGTTGATCAACAATATTATTTATCGGAGTGTGTCCACTACAACATCGGAAGGTTGTCCATATAATATCAATCGTCGGAGTCTGCCCAATTGATATACATCGGAGGGTTGTCCATATAATATCAATCGTCGGAGTCTACCCAATTGATATACATCGGAGGGTTGTCTATAAAATAGATTATCGGAGTCTGTCCACTATTTATATCGGAGGGTTGTCCACGGTTAAAAACAAATACCTTTGTTTGGAATGGTTTTCTAACTCAAGGCACGCATGCCTGAGGGAGCCGTGAGAACTCGAGGCGTATGGGTGTAAGAGACCCGCGATATCATAGTTCAGTATGGGTGTAAGAGACCTGTGGTATCACCCGAAAAGTTATGTTGCCCAAAGAAGACACACGGTCATGTTTATCACATAGACTTCGGGCCAGTGATAGGAGTTGATCGACTTGGGATTTGCTGCCCATTGACACTGCATCGGGTAATGGAGTCTGAGGGCCCGACACTGGGTCATCGTAATACTCAGTGACAATCTGTCACAGCTTGGCGTATGCATGTGAGACGAGCTCAAGGAGGACTCGATATATTACTCCAATGACATATCAGTGATGGAGTCTGAGCTCGGTACATGTGAGGCATGGTGAGTCGTAGTCTCATTCATGGCATGTAGACATTCGTAGACATGTGTATGTTTGCACTTGGATGTGTGTTTGATTATGCGAATTACTGTAATGCGCACTTAGGCAGAAAGTAGTATCAGTATTATCACACACGGCTATTCACCCCGCCGTGGGACCCTTCGTGTACAGTCAAAGTGCACGGCTGACCCAAGATTCGGATCGCACATATGAAGAAAGCCGACTAGGGCTTTAATATATATTTTGTAAATATATATGGCGATTTATTTGTATAAGAGTGATGTAATTTAAAACTATTATGGACTATGGTTTTATAGTCATGTGCTTATATGTTTGAGTATTGATGCAGTCAAGTGGCCATTATTTTACTCGTGACATAGACCCGTGTGGTCATTGTTGATTATTGGGACAAGTTGTACTGGTAGAGTTCCTCGTGACAAAGAAGACTCGCTCGATTTTCGTGAGCTGTGTCGGTGAACTGACATCCACGAGTATTCGCGGTTGATTCGTTGTCAACTGAATTTCCTAGCTTTGGGGCATCACATAATTTGGTTGTGATAGGTGGTGAATTGCTCTTACCTATGTATGAGTCTTTTTGTATTTTATAGATTCTCCCATTTGATGACCACTTTTGTGGGTCATTTGGTAAATCGAAGAATGGAGAAATTAATTTGCATGTCTTTATTTTACATGTATTTTTTACATTACTCTCTTGTTTATTCTTCAGCTTTGAGCTTTCCTCAGTTCTCTGTCATCACGAAACTTAATGGGACTAATTACAAGTAATGGGTTAAATATCTCATGATGAATTTGACAATTATGAAACTAAACTTGCCTTTGAAAGTTGAAGCTCTTCCAAAACCCACTGCTGAAAGTTCTTCAAAGGAGAAAAAGTCTTATGAGGACTGAGAGTATTCTAATAGTTGTTGTTTGATGATAATGAAAAACCATATGGAGGACTCTATTTATGAAAGCATTCCCAAGACTGAGAATGCAGATGAGTTCTTGGATGTCATTGGTAAGAAACACACAAAGTTCTCGAAGAATGAGAAGAATGAGCTTCTGAATACTCTTCACTCCACTTTCTATGTAGGACAAGTGGGGTACGAAGAAACATTGATAAAATATTAGCTTGTTACAATAAGATTAAGACCATTGGTATGGAGTTTGACTCAGATTATGTTGTTTGGTTGATCATGGGACTTTGCTTTGCAAACTTGACAAAGATTAGGTTTAGCTTATAATGTAGTCGGTAAGGACAATGGACCATTGAAGAGATGACTGCTATCCTTGCTAAGGAGGAGGAGTATATGAAGAAGGGAAGGTCCAGGAGTATCTCTATGCTGACTACCCAAGACGGTGGGGGTCAAAAGAGAAAGTATACTTATAATACAGCTTCCAATGAGAAGAAATATGTCAAGAAGTAGAATATTGGTGCCAAGGGTAATGGAAAGAATGTGCCTTCTACTTCCAATGCCCCCAAGAATGAGGGCTTTAAGGGAAAATGCAATTATTGCCACAAGTTTGGACATGAGAAGACGGATTGCGAGAAGTTGAAGGTCGTTCAGGAAAATAAAGGTGATATTAAGCAGAAGGAGTCCAACTAGTTAGGAGTAGTACATGTTTATGGTAAAAGGCACAAGACTTCAAGTTGCTTTTTTAGGAATTGTTAGATTGCATCTTAGTATAAATTTTTTTTTTTTTTTAATTTCAAAATGTGGCGTTCATACCATCTATTAGAAGAAATTTAATATATGTACCTATTTTGAAAAGACTTGGATATAGTTTTCTTTTTGGAACTGGAAAAGTTAATTTATATCAAGACTCTTTATTGATTGGCAACGAAACACTTTATGGGAATCTTTACAGATTAGGGTTGTATAGTTTGCTTTCTTTTTCTCCTAATGTTAATAATATTAGTAGCACCAAGCGTTTGAAATTGAATAAAAAGTCTTCCATTTTTTTGCATAAGCACTGGGTAATATTTCCAGACAGAGAATATCTATTTTAAGGATGATACTGGTACAAGCCAAGGGCTAAGAGAAATTATGTTCAAAAAACACAAAGTTTTTATTCTTGTGCCTATTTCTTCCGCTCCAATCTCTAGCCCTGTTGTTGACCAGCATCTAGTAGCCACTACTGATGATGAACCAATTGAGGATGTAGATCCAGTAGCCACAGATGTAGACCTAGTAGCCCCAGAAGTAGTCATGGATATACCCTTGAGGAGGTTAGAGAGGGCGTGTAGGCCTGCAATTTCAGATGACTACATTGTCTACTTGTAGGAGCACAAGTATGATGTGGGTGATGTATCAGATTCGATTACCTACAAAGAAGTCATTGTTAGTCCTTAATCCAACTTCTGGATCAATGCAATGAAAGATGAGATGACTTCCATGTCACAAAATAAAGTGAGGAGCTTGGTAGATTTGCCAGATGGTTGTAGACCTATTTGGTGCAAATGAGTGTTCAAGACCAAGCGTGATGCCAAGGGACAGGTAGAGAGATATAAAGTAAGATTAGTGGCTAAGGGTTACAGTCAATGAGAAGGTATTGATTTTAATGAAACTTCTCTCCCGTGTCCACTGAAAACTCTTTATGCATTATTATGGCTATAGTGCTCATTTTGATTTAGAGTTGCATCATATGGATGTGAAGACAACTTTCTTGAATGAAGACTTAGTTGAAGGTGTTTACATGCCTCGGCCTATTGGTTTTGAGGAAATTGGTAAGGAACACAAGGTTTGTAAACTCCAGAAATCCATTTATGGTTTAAAGCAGGCTTTTAAGCAATGGTATCTCAAGTTTGATGAAGTTGTCATCGCCAATGGTTTTAAGGAGAATATCGTCTATCAATGCATATATATGAAGGTTAGTGGGAGAAAATACATATTCTTGGTTTTATATGTTAATGATATTTTGCTCGTAGCCAATGATACTGACTTGTTGGTTGAGACAAAGCAGTTATTGTTTAGCCATTTTGATATGAAAGATCTTGGGGAAGCATCTTATATTTGTGCATGTGATACTTCGACATGTATCTAATTTATGGCTTGAGATCGTCTCACGAACGATATCAACGCATTCTAAAATGGTTCAATATGCAATCATATTCTTCTAGTAAGGCACCAATTTTAAAGGGTGACAGATTTTCCAAAGGCCAATGCCCTTAGAATGATATTGAGAGAGATCAGATGAAAGCGGTCATTTATTCTTCAATCAGGCAACCCGATGTATGCCTCACAAGTACTTGATGCCCTCGATATTGCTTTTGTTATCGGAGGTTAAGTAGTACTTGAGTTGATCCTAGTCAAAGCCAAATACTGTAAAGCGGCAAGAAAAGTTTTGAGGTATTTCGCTGGTACCAAGGATCTCATGTTGACATATCAACGCATTCCATACCTTGAAGTGGTTGGTTTTAGTGGGATCTCGACATGCAGGCCAGGTGGATGATAAAGTCCACTTCGGTTATATCTTTCCTCACCTTACCGAAGGAGCTATTTCGGAAAAAGTGTCAAGAAAAACACTGGCTAACTTCCCTTCTACTGGGCTGAGGCAGTAGTGATGCCGCTGCGGTTACGTAGGCTACTTATCATGCAATATGGTCATGGAACTCATTTTAACTGAGGTTGTTCACCCATTTCTGTACTCATCAATCGTTCGTCGATAATTCCTGCAACCGTATCTTCTCTAGGAACACTAGAGCACTTCTCAGCCGCCATTACTGATGTGAAGTTCTTTTGTGAAAGAAAGCTGCGTAGTCCTCATTTCAGTTGAGCACATGCCTACGACTAGTATGTTGGCAGACCCACTAACCAAAGGTTTACATATTTGTGTGTTTCAAGAACACGTCACCCGCATGAGATTGTTAGGAGCTTAGAATCTTTGTTTTAATGGGAATTTTTCCTTTTTATGTATTTTGTAGGGAAAGCTCATGTTTTTTCATTATTACATGTACATTTTGACGTTTATCATTATCTTATGATTTTATTTCATTTTGACCAGATTAATGATAGAATGGTGTTTCCTTTTTCTATTGAATCGGGAGATTTTTTCATTGAAATGCTTCTAGATCAGTAGCGCCTGATTATGTACAATTTATGCATCCTCTCGGTGTATTAATTGTATATGATTGGTTATAGCTATGTAAGTCTCTTATTGAAGCATTTGAGTTATGATTTTGATTAGTGGCACTTGATTATGTACGATTTATGCATCCTCTCGATGCGTTAATTGTATATGATTGATTATGACTATGTAAATCTATTGAGAAAACATTTGAATTATGATTATGTCGTCCAAGTGGGAGAATGTTAAATTAATTTATTAATTATGGACTAAGTATAATCATATTACAATTTTAATTGTAATAGTGCATGTTAATTATGGGCCATTTATGGGATGATTTAATATTAACTAGCTACCCATGGTTCTATCTTCTTCCTTGCTTTGGTAAGCCCATTTGATCAAAACTCAATTGTTCCTTATATATATATATATATATATATATATATATATATATATATATATATATATATATATAGGTAAATAAAACCCTAAAATTTTTCTTTAACCTTAACTTTTCTTTGATCTCATCCCCTTGCGTGACTAGACACTAATGGCGACCAACACCCGGATCCATGCCAAAGATGTTTTCTACCCGCACTAATTTTCGATATGATTCTTTGTTCAATAAAATTATTATTTTGTAATATATTTATTTGTTTTTTTTTATTGTTGATAAATTGTTTTTGAATTCAATAAATACTCTTAATTTTACAAAATAATCTAGCACCCATTTCATAGATCATTGGTTGGATGGACAATCAAATCATGGTCAGACTGATAACAATATAAATATATAATTTATATATTATTAAATTTATAATAATTAAAAAATTAATTTAAATAAATTAAAAAATCAATCTTTTTTATTTTTATGATATGTGTAAGTATAATTATAAATTTGATTAAATAAAATATCTATAATATTTAAAAGGAAATTTATTTATTATTTTGATTTAATATTACATTTTAGAGATTGTTTGTTTCATAAAGAATCAAGTTTGGAGTCTTCAAATGGTTCTCAGCTTATTGAATGACCTTAAAGTCCAAGATCCATGACTTGAGCTTTTCAATTGAACTTCCTCCTTTTTTAAAGGGCAAACATTAAGCATCGGATAGAATTGGGCAGGGGGCGGCCTTAGAAAATTGAGAAGGCCAAGCGGGGTGGGCCGGCCTTAGAAGAAGAGTTAAAAGGCCCAGGGCAGTAACATTTGGGTTCGTGAAGAATCGACCGGTTCGTCTGGTTTACCATCTCAACTCGGTTTAAGCGGTTTATGCCTGATTTAATGACTGAAAAACTTGGAGCACCAAATCGAACTGATTGACTGATCGGTTATTGGTCGATAAGTTGAATCGATTAGTCTGATCCGATTTTCAAAACATGGGCTAAAAACTCCTTATTTATAACCCCAAATAATAGGCTAATCAACTATAAATTGTATGATGTTAGAGATTCTTACTCATTCACATAACAAGGGACATCAAACGTGATAAAACTATACCTTTTCAAATCAAAATCCCTGGCTCTTGCCTTATATGCAACCAAACACAATGTTACCTTTGCCTTAGAGAAATAACAATATATTGTAAATTACATTAGTTGAAAGTTGTTTTTACAAATAACAAATAATAATTTAATGTAACTGTAGGTAGAACAACCTCATCGAAGATATGTTGTATAAAATACCAGATTTTGATGAACCCTTTTCGTTTGTCTTCTAATGTCCATCACTTACATCTAGTAGCTATATTCTTGAGTTGCATAAGTAAATTACAAGTAGGGTCTAATGATTCTTGATATGGACGGGTATGAAGAACTAAACAACAACTTATAAGAAAATAACTCAATTGAAGTAATTGTTTTTCTTTTTTTAAATGAGAATAATTTTATTGTCTCAAACTAGCAATACATTTGATAGAATGATATAATCAAATTCACTTAAAACTTTAAAGGATAATGTAACATTTAGGTTAATAACACAATGAATTAGCTCAAAGTCTACACATTTGATAATTCTATAATGACTAAAATATGTATGATTCAAGTTCTACAATATATTGACGATTATGATTTGATATAATATCTCTATTTGGTCAAATCTGTTTTGTCATACTAATCACCACGTACAAGAAAGCACCGTAACAAATAGACGAAAACCAATATATCATACTAAGATGATACAAACCATACACCGTACAAGATAACGACAAAAACATGAAAAAACAAATTAAAAATCCAATTTTTTTTTAATTTTTATGAAAGAACCACTTTATTGAAAAAATGTGGCAATAGTGTGGGTGTCATTCATCTTACTCTATATGCGTGTGTGGTGACATGGAATCTTCAATACTATCATCAATATTATTAGCTACAATTGCAATTCAAAATTATAAATTAAAACAACATTATTGATGAGTATTTTATATGTAAGTATTATATATATTGTAATTGAATATGGTTAAACTTTCTTGAAGGAATTTCATGTGATGCCTGATGATCACATGTGTTAAAAATTGTTTGACCATGAGGATTTGGACTATGAAATACAGAAAGTGCTACATAGTGGTCAGTCATATCAAATGCTAGAGATGAAGGAAAACCAAAATTATGAACTCTAGAGGCATGTGCAATACTACCCGTTCGTGAACCTAATTGGTTTCAATGTATATGTTGTTATTTTCTTTTTCAGTAATTAGTTTAAATTTTTTAAAAGCACTAAATAATTTAATTTTTATTGAAAAAATACACAAAATTTTCTACTAAAATTATTTTAGGCATCTAGTGTCAATAGTTTGATGTATATAAGGGTTTGAAAAATGGGTCTGCAAGTGCCACTCGCCTCAAACCCAGTTAAGAGGCGCTGGCCCATTGGAAAAACACCTGTGCTGACACTAAATTTCAAAATGAAGTGCCCAAATCCGTCGGCCCAAAAGCCAGCATATAATTGAGAAAGCCAACATTCTGCAAATCAAACTAAATTTCATCGATAAGGGAAACAGAATAATCCCCAATAACATATTATCCTGTAAATTCAACTAAATCTCACCAAAGAAGATAACTATGATATAACAGCCTTATCCCGCGATCGGCTTCCGATCCCACCAACAGAGGAAGAAAGATAATTCTAAATAAACTCGGTCTTTAATATCCTTTATCTGATCCAATACCGATAAAGGCGAACATCCCGGGCTTCATCGAAAGAATCCTAATCACCATCCAACCTTAAAACATATACTATAAATACCAGCCACCCCACTGCTGAAGGTACGTAACACATTCGCCCCTCTCTAAGGCCCATTCTTTCAAGAACCCGACTTAGCACTCATGTACCCACCCGGCAAAGCCCCCACCGACCCTTTCTTTCTTTCTTGTCTTTGCAGAGGGGTGCCACATCCAGAGCCTGCAGACCAGTCCAGCAGCAGCCCAAATTCGGGCCCAATGACCCCCAAATGCTCCGTACCCTCAATCCGGCTGAAAAGCATCACCGGGCTGGCGCTGCCCTCATGGAGGACAGCCTTTATAACAAAGACCGATTTCTCGCCATCGACAGATCAACCCGAACACAAGCAGATAACGCCAATCACTAAGGATGCAGATCCGCCAGCGACGCAGACAAAGAGACCTTGCGCTTAAGCGACAAGCCAACACGGACGAGGTGGGGCGCCCTCCCGCCCTACCAACCAACGCCCCCCGATAGAGAGTTAGAGCAACTCACCGTGCGTATGCAACGATCACGAGGCACGACAAACTAAGAAGGTCGTAGAATCGCCGCCTATCATGGCGACAACCACACTCGACACCCGGCGTACGAAACTAGTTAGAATCCAAATTGAAATGAGCGGCACGGACTACCCCCTAACTCTCGAGAGGAGGGCAACGAAGCAACACTCGGGAGGCACGTCGGTAACGAGGAACTACGACCCCCCCTCAACAAGGGGTGGAGGAGCAATCATGGGAACAAAGGTCTGCTCTCCAATAGAACTCAAATTGCGTGAAGGAAGCAGAAGAGGACGCGCCTCCGATCACCATGGACACCTGGGTACAACAGATCGAGTCACCACATACCGAGGTGCTTTTACCTCCTTCCAAAGAAAATTCAGGATGCCACAAGTGGAAGTGCATTCGATGGTGTGTCGAGATCCAATGATCATCTCAACACTTACAAAACCAAATGCAAGAGCCGCATGTATTAAGACCCCGTGGCGATGCGTGAGCTTCACCATCATATTAAAAAGGCCCAGCCTTGGCTCATGAATGTTCGCCTTCATCAATTTCCTCATCTCGAGAGCATGTGACATGTCACTCTACTTCATTGAGCCGTAACGGCAGAAAGCTGTTACATCTATCGACCATCACAGATTCGGGCAGAGAGCCCGAGGTCCCATGTTGAACCAAAGTTTCAACGCAGCCCCGCTGCAGAGATACCCGACGAGAAGCTCCGGCGATTCATTACCGGGTTAAAAAGGCAGTCGAAAGACTTGATGTTTCCATCTCTAAAATTCCTCAAGCAAAGATGGTCAGGTGTCGCAAAGCCGAAGAAGCGCATTAATGGCGCTAAGAAGGCCCTCATATCCAAGAAAGCGGAGCCCTCCACCCATAAAGAAAAAGCTGACGCATAAGCCGACGAGGACGGAGCCCAAAAAGACAAAGCGACCGGGAGAGGTCTCCAAAGAAAGAGGGAGAACGGTCCCCGAAAAGGCATGGAAGCCTCAGAGATCGTCTGGGCCCACCTCAACTCGAGAGACGACAACGTTATTCACCTCGGGGCGGTTCAATTTCAATGTACTTCAAAAGATCACTGTGTCCCACGCGGCGCGAACGAACAAATTCCCGAGGTGGCCAACCTAAATGAAGTCGTGCCCCACTCACAAGAGACAACACTGTGTATCACAGTTCCATAGTGGACAACGAGCAATCGCACGTATGGATCGTAGACATACCTTAGGAAGGAAATAGAGTACTGACACGACGTGGATATCCTCACGCTTCATAACCCCGAAAACTGTGCCCGAATCGCTCGAACTGTGCTTAGGCTCAAGAGCCACCGCCACCACCTCGGCAGACAACAACTCAACACAAACAGCCTTTAGGGGAAGTCCATGTGATCTCGGGAGGATTTTCAAGGAGTGAGGAATCCACCACCCCGTATGCTCCATCTTCGCAAAGATCGTGCCAAGAGGTAGTGGAAGTACAAGCGGTGTCCAAACTGCCTCGGCTCGATACATCCATAACATTCTCACTCGGGATCCGGCGGCCGCCAACACCCCCCATGACGACCCCTTGGTAATCTCGAGCGCCAGGCCAACAAACTGTCCATCTGGGTCCTAGCTGACAATGGGGAGCTTTAGCTCATCATCTTCGCCTACCGATAAGACGGGGCACTGGCGGAGAGAATGGAACTCAAGACCCATTCGCGAGGATTCTCCTGAGAAAAGTATTACCCTCGGGGCTCAATACAACTAGTGCTCACCTCGGGAGATCCCCATGCTGGGCAACTCGACAAATAGACTCGTTGCACGCCATCCGCCTATAATATGTTGCAGCCAGTAGACCCTCTCCTCAATGCAATAAAAGTCATTCCCCTCAACTTACCACGATGATCAAGTTTCCTACCGTAGTCGGAGGCAGGTCTCGAGGAGACCAACGTGGTGGCCAGGAATGCTACCAAGATCCATGAAGCAAAAATCCTAATAACATATACCGACGTAGCTCACAGGCAGACGCAGGTGCTCACCCGACCGGTTCCCTCGTAAGAGCCGAACTTGTAATCAGCTGATGATGACCCTGAACGCCTCGCCTACATCGGCTCCAAGCTAGCGGAGGACCTCAAAAGCCCTCTCACCCGTTTTTTGAGACAGAACAAAGACGTCTTCGCGTGGAAGCAGGCAGACATGGGAGGAATTGACCCCACAAGAATTGTGATGGAATGTCACCCCATCCTTCGCCGCCAAACAAAAGAGGAGGAGCTTCGCGCTAGAAAGGCAAAGAGCGATCAACAAGGAGGTCGGCAAACTCCTCCAAGCAGGAGCAATCAGAGAGGTGGAATATCCTAAATGGTTGGCCAACGTCGTACTTGTCAAAAAAGCGAACGACAAGTGGTGACTCTGCATTGACTTCACTGACGTCAACAAAGCATGCCCAAAAGACAGTTTCCCTTTGTCGCGAATCGACCTCATCGTGGATGCCACTGCCGGCCATGAACTCCTCACTTTTATGGATGCTTTCTCCGGCTACAATCAGATTAGCATGGATCTAGATGACCAAGAAAAACCTCGTCATTACAGTATGCGGAACCTTATTGCTATCGTGGTGATGCCTTTTTGGCTCAAGAACGCAAGAGCTATTTATCGCAGGGCCGGGTAAATGATGTTCCGTAAGCAAATAGGAACGACTCATGGAGGTATACATAGACGATATGTCGTAAGTCCATCATTGTCACTCCACATAGTTCACCCGTCCGGTATGCCCGTGATCCTGAGAGAGTACAACATGAAATTGAATCCAGCCAAGTGTGCCTTCGGAGTATCAGTCGGAAAATTCCTAGGTTTCATAGTCAACAACCGAGGAATTGAGGCAAATCTAGACAAAAAAAAGGTTGTGCTTGACATGCCATCGCCATCAGGCATAAAGGAGGTCCAGCGTCTGACAGGAAGGATTGTTGCTTTAAGCCGATTCGTATCCAGGGCTAGTGATAAATGTCAGCCTTTCTTCCAAGTTTTAAAGAAGGCCTTTCAATGGGATACAAAGTGCGAAGAAGCATTCAACATTGAAGATATTTGAGCTCTCCCCCCCACCTGTAAGCCCCATCAAGGAGAGCTCCTCACTCTATACTTAGTCAAGCTTCAGACTTTCGACTAGCGCTGTTCCTCGTCAGTGGCTAAAGACCGAGTGCAAAGACCCAAATTTT
Organism: Tetrastigma voinierianum; assembly: GCA_016808115.1. Classification (NCBI taxonomy): domain Eukaryota; kingdom Viridiplantae; phylum Streptophyta; class Magnoliopsida; order Vitales; family Vitaceae; genus Tetrastigma; species Tetrastigma voinierianum. The sequence continues at coordinate 116,916 of JAEQBH010000234.1, read as the reverse complement.
TACTACGGCAGCTAAGCTCGAGAGCGGAGGTATCCAAGGATGGAAAATTAATCTTGGCATTAGTAACCACGCTGGCTCGCCTACTTTCGTGCTCATACAGCTCCAAATGTATCATGAAGCAAGTGTTACATAAACCAGAGACTCCGTGAAGTCACTTAAGGGGCCATGAGCTAAGGAGTTCGAATACGATATGCCGAAACTGCAATAAAAAGGGCAGGTCTTAGCAAGACTTCGCCATGGAATTCACCTCAACAAAGCTCTCCAGAACGCCAAACGCTGATCGACCTTATCCGGAAACTCAGACGGGGCCACAACGACAAGGAAGCGCAGCCGGCTTAACGGTCGGGCCTCCTAGAAGGAATCGATATTGAATACGCGCTCAAATTCGGATTCCAAGCCTCCAACAACGAGGCCGAGTACAAGGCCGTCATAGCAGGCCTCAACCTCGCCCATTCACTGGAAATTGACCAACTTGAGGTCTACAGCGACTTCCAGCTGGTAGTAAGACAAATAGAAGATACCTACGAGGCCAAAAGTGAAAGAATGATCCTATACCTCAAAAGGGTACGAGATTTAGTGAAAAAGTTCGTGCTAGTCCAGGTCAGACATATCCCCAGAACAGAGAACTCCCGAGCCGATGCCTTGGCAAACTACACCAACAATTTCACAGAAGACCCCGCCATCAACGCCTCGTCAATACCTCACGAGCTCTATAGATCTCGTGGACGTGGAAGTTGCCCCAATCGGTCCGAAATGAAGCTGGATGGACCCCATTCGACATAATAGACCCAGACTCACTCCGACGACCCAAAAGAGGCATCTAAAATAGATCGAGGTCAAATGCATTCACTAATCATAAGGGAAGCCTTTGCTGCCGAGGCTTCTCTCAACACCCGTCCTTAAGTGCATCGCGGGAAAAGAAGCTGACTATGTGCTAAGGGAAGTGCATGAAGGTGTATGCGGAAATCACATCGGAGCTCGGGCATTAGCAGGGAAGGTCTTAAGGCAGGGATACTACTGGCCCATAATACTCAGAGACGCGACCGACCTAGTCAGGAGATGCAAGATCTGCCAGGAGCATGTCAAGATCTCTCGCCTTCCATCTGAGCCCTCGACATCAATCACAAGTCCTCGCCCTTCCAACAAAGGGGCTCGACATACTAGACCTCTCGCCCATCGGGAAGGGCCAATGAAAATTCATCATCATTACAATAGATTACTTCACCAAGTGGGTCGAGGTCGAACCTTTGGCCACAATCACAGAACAAAAGATACGCAACTTTTGTGTGGCGAGCCATAATATGCGTGCTCGTATCCCAAAAAGCCCCGTATCGCATAAATGGAAAGCAATTTGACAACGCCAAGTTCAGTGGATTTTGCGGTCGAGCCTCTAATTAAGAATTATTACTCATTCCTTGAAGACATCCGCACTAATGGTCGTAGAAGTCACCATCGAACCCTTAAGGCCGCATTGAAGACCAAATTGGAAGATCTTAGCAAATGGGTAGAATATCTCCGAGGTGTTATGTGGGCCTACAGACTACGCAAGTCAAGAACCCAGAAACCCCATTCGCCTTTAGCCTTGCATCAAGCAAGAGTCTCCGTCGAGGTCGAGTTAAAGTCCCCAAGGATTGAGTTGGCAACAGTGGAACACAATGACGAGGCTCTCCACCTAAATTTAGACCTCTTAGATGAAAAGCGTGAACATGTCCTAAAGCGCACGGAAGATTATCAAAGGAAGACGTCAAGGTATTACAACCAAAAAGTCAAACCCATGAGCTACATGCCAAGTGACCTAGTTCAAGCTCCCGCCAAGAAGGAAGAATCCAGTCGCGATGAAAACTAGGGCCTAACCGAAGGCCCCTACATCATATCCCGCCAGACCGGGCAATTACGAGCTCCAGACAAAGGAGGGAAAAATTCTACATCATGCTTGGAATGCGGAACACCTTAAGCGCTTATCGTGAGACCTCGCTTTGTAATCTTAAACAAGCATTATCAATTTTCGATGACGATTCAGCGTTTATCAAGTTATTTTATTAGATCGCCCCAAAATGTTCTCGCATATTAACGCGCAAAATTACATACAACAGAATGTGAAAGTTCATGATTGTGTAAGGAAAGTCTCTTTATTCCAATCAAATTACATCCTATTACAATTAGTAAGAGCCATCCATTACACTCTAAGTACATGACAAGCAGTTCCTCAAAAAAAAAAAAACCTCAAGAAAGAAAGAGAAAAGGAAAACGAGATGAAAAAAAATGAGAAGAAGAACAAAGAGATGGAAAAGGGGAGAAGAAGAGAATAGGGATGGAAAGAGTTTATGTGAAAGGAAAGGAAAAAGGGAGAATGAGATGTGGAAGAAAAGAAGGAAGGAAGGAAGAGAGAATGAAAGAGAAGGAGAAGGAGAAGGAGAAGAAAGGGAGAGAAGAGAGCAAGACAGGGTTGAGAGAAAGCGGTACAAGAAATGTACCGCCTCTCTGACGCATTCCCAAGACGGCTAGGAATAACATAACTCCCATAAAGGGGAGAGATCAGTGGAAAAACACAACTCCCACAAGCAGAGGTCCAACAAAACTGAACCAGAATCTTCAGGCGGATCCCCGACGAAGACGATCAAGCTTCGACGCTTCATCTCACAGATCTCAGTTACACACCGGGAATATGTAATCTCCAAAGTATGGGTTCTATAGCAACTGAGCGCCATTTATAAGAAGGCTACACCTGAACGCGAAATCAAGCCCCAATTCTCCATGAACCAGCATTAAAGACGCTCCCATCTTTCCAAGAGATTAGAAGTTAAACGGAATAACGCAACCCAGCCAACTGACGAGCTCGACTACTCCGGCGCAGCCATGCAAATTCTAAGAGCCGATCGCCAAAGAGCCAACCCACGTTCAAACGCCTCGAGCCCAACAACCCGTGACGAGCTCGACTACTCTGCTCAGGCCATGCAACCTAAGAGTCAAATCACCAGCTATTCACCACAAGGCCTTCAACGTCGGAGCTCAGGCCACTGACGAGCTCGACTACTACAGTGGCATGCGTTCTAAGAGTCGATCACCAGTTATTCAAACTTCCACAAGGCCTCGGGCCACCGGAGCCCAATAGGCTCGGGCCTTGACGAGCCTACCATTTTGCTCGTGGCCATGCAAACTCAAGAGTCGATCACCGATGCTATTCAACCACAAGGCCCCCGGGGCCTCGGAGCCCACTAGCTTAGGGCTCACGAGCCTCGACACTCCGCATGCAGCCACGCAGCCCCGAGAGTCGATCACCCAGCCATTCACCATAAGGCCCTCAAATACCGTGAGCCCAAGAGGCCTCACTTTGATCGAGCCGACCACTCGCTTAGGCCACGCAAATTCCCAAGAGACAACTACCAGTTGTTCAACCCACGCGGCTCTACGTCAGAGTCCTAGCGTACCGGGGCTGACGAGCTCGACTACTTCCAGACAGTCACGCAGCCCTTAAGAGTCGATTAGCTCATGCTATTCACCACAAGGCCTCAGCCACCGAGCCCAAGAGCTTAGTTCGACGAGCTCGACCACTGCAGAGGTCATGCAACCGAGAGTCGATCGCCAGCTGGGTTCACCCATAAGGCCTCAAATACCGGGCCCAAGAAATTTCATTGACGTACCGGATTACTCCGCTTAGCCATGTTCTAAGAGTCGATCCGCCAGTCGTTTCACCCCATTAAGGCCTTAGCGCCCGTGAGCCTAGCACCACTGACGAGTCTGACCACTGGCACAGTCATGCAAATTTAAGAGTCGATTAGCTCATGCTATTAAACCCATTAAGGCCTCGCCGCCCCGGAGTCCGAAGAAATTTCGGGCCGACGAGCCCGACTACTCCGCTCAGTCATGTACCTAAGATCGATCAGCTTGCGCTTATTCAAACGACAAGGCCTACGCCCGTGAGCCCAAAGAAATTTCATTGACGAAGTCTGACTATCTCATTTTCAGCCATGCGTTCTAAGAGTCGATCGCCAGTTATTCACCCATAAGACCTCAATGGAGCCCACAAATTTCTACCGACGATCGACTACTCGCTCAGCCATGCACCCTAAGAGTCGATCACCAGTTATTCCACCCCACAAGGCCTCGCTCCTGAGCTCCAGCGTACCTCGCTTTGACGAGCTCGACTACTCCTCGCACAAAGCATGTTCTAAGAGAGTCGATCAACTCAAAGTATTCAGCCCACAAGGCCTCAACCCGAGTCTAACAAATTTCGCCTTGACGAGCTCAACTATCAACAGCCATGCACTTAAGAGTTAGTTCACCTTAGGGCTATTCAAAATTTACAAGGCCTCAGCCAGAGCCCAAGAAATTTCGGGCTGACGAGCTCGACGACTCGCTGTGCCATGCACTTAAGAGTCGGGATTGAAGCTCAGTTATTCAGCCCACAAGGCCTCCGCCAGCCGCTTAGAGAGCTCAACCCAAGCCAACTCCAAACCATACAACCTAGTAGCCGCCAGACGCTCAACTCGCACCCTCCCTCATGCAAATTAAGAAATTAATTCGCCTCATGTGGAACAAATACGAATGCATAAGTAAAAGACAAAAGTGGTGTGCAAAATAAAAATGAACATTTATTAAGGAAATGTTACATACGTCCCGGGTCACGTGTGCCCAAAGAAAATAAATAAAATAAAAATCGACGTTTAGGTAAGCGAAGATGCGGATCAAAGATCGTATGAGGAGCAGAGGTGAAGAAGGGAGTGGCCTCGGGCCAAGTGTTCCTGCTCTCCGCATTAGTCAAGAGAGAGGGACTCTCGCCTCCGTCGCAGTGGATGTCAAGGTCAAGTCCAGCCTAGCATTAGCAGCCTTCCTCCGGGGGCAAGCCACCTAGAAGCCCATCAACAGGTATAGGCCTCATCCCTCAATCTTTCCTATAACTTCATTCCGCTGAGCAACCGTGAGTTACTTACGGATGAAGGTCCCCACGAGCCCACGACACTCCTCGCCGCGCCCTCCCAGTTTACGTACCAAGCTCCCACGACGAGCCCCCGTCCGCCAAAGGTCGCTCTATCTACCATCTGCCGCACGTAGCTCTTCTGGGACTCGCAATCACCCCGGGATGTAAGAAGCTCATCCCCAACCATCCAAGTCTCATATCAGCGTGACCGCGTACCTCGTCCCGTCTATAACAAGTCATTTTCAGGCAAACCGCAGCTTATCCTCCGAACCTCCCGGCTCGCCCTTCGCCCCTCGCCGCTGCCTCATCTTCACCCTACCCGCACGCGCCGACGCGCAGATGCTTCCAAATTAAATTTGGCTTCACCGCCCTCGTCATACGCACCCGATCACGCAACTCGCCGTTTAAGAAAGGGAAGCCACCTCACCTTGTAAACCCGGCGCTTTGGCACCACTTCTGCTCGCATTGGCTTTTGGCCAAACTCTTCAAATGAGTAGCCACCTGCCATATCCAACGCAAAGACGCATTCAACACAAGACCAATACCAACTCGTGGTGAAATCGTATTAATTTACAAGATATGGGAACTTACAAAGCAACCCTTTCGAGGGATAGAGCCAAAGCTTTCAATGCACAGCAAGCCCGATCTCGAGGTCAATCTTACTCGGACGAGACCGCCGTCGCCGCAAGCTCTAAGGCCGAGAGGCGAGTCGCCATCCCCGCCAAGCGAACCCTTCCTCTTCAACTCTACCGACCTCGAGGAAGGTGGCTTAACACTCTGCAGGGAGGATTCCAAACCGTGATGGGCATGATAGCCACGCTTGTTTCACCGCCTCCTCAGAGGAGCCTTTTCCTTTGCAACAAACTCGTAATCCGATCACAGTCCCGGAGTTTTTAGTGACCTTAACCGGAGGCGGAAATATCTGCCCCGATGTTCGAACGGGGGTAGAAGAGGAAGAGGAAGACGCCCCCAATTTCGGAACCTTGCCCCAAGTCGAACGGTCTTTCTCAACGGAGTCCGAAGTTTTCCATTTCACGCTCCGGGACTTCCGAGACAAGCAGGTCTCTCCACCCCGAGCCGTAGTTTCCCTGTCAGCTTCGGGCGTACCGAAGGCCCGATGGGAGAGACTTTCATAGCCAAGGAGGCGGCGCCTCAAAAACAAATGGTAACGGCCACTCGAGCTCGGCGGGCCAAGAATATCCGACTTGATCACCGCGTAGGGACGCTGGGACACACCAACGCCCGCGCTTATGACGTTATCTTCAGCCGAGATCGGCCCAGTACCCGAGAGGCACGCTGACAATGCGTAATTGGGAGATATCCAATGACCTCACAGCACAGGTCAAACAAAGCGACACTCACGTATTTCTGGTGGTCCAAGCACCGGAACGCCTAGGGTGTCGTCCTTGTTAAGAGGGTCATACTCCCACCGCGGGCCACGACAAAGAAGTAACGCTCCTCTTCCAAAGCCTGTGGAGGAGAGAAGATCGAAATCACTAAGAGGCGTTTATTGAAACACTCGTGCCTTTAACGCACTTCAAAAATGAAGGCCCAGTCCTCTCGACCCAAAAGCCGGTTATGGATAATTGAGAAAGCTAACATTCTTCAAATCAAACTAAATCCCATCGATAAGGGAAACAGAATAATCCCCAATAACATATTATCCTGCAAATTCAACTAAATCTCACTAGCAAGATAATTCACGATATAACAACTCATCCTGCAGATCAAGCCGGATCCCACCAATGAGGAAGAAAGATAATTCTAAATAAACTGCTCTTTCAATATCCCTTATCGGATCCGATACCAATAAAGGCAGGAAATATCCCGTCCAATGGGAAAAAACCCTAATCACCATCCAACTGGGAAAACATATACTATAAATACCAGGCCACCCCATCGGTGAAAGGTACGCAACACATTCGCCCCTCTACAGCCTCATCTTTTCTCTAAGAAAGAAACCGACTAAAGACGGAGCGGCCACTCGGAGCATTCCCACGCCTTTCTTTCTTTCTTGTTCAGAGGGGTGCCACATCCAAAAAGCCCGCATACCAACTGTGCCACATCCGCAGCCCGCAAACTACCAAAGAAGAAATTTCAAATTCCGCTCAACGACCCCCAAACGCTCCAGCCTAGTCCGGTTGAAAAAAGGCATCATCATATGCTATTATATGCTATGGTTTGTGCTATGTCAGACATCACTCATGCAGTTGGAATTGTTAGTTGATTTCTAACTAATCTTGGGAATGAGCATTAGGAAGTAGTAAAGTGGATATTGAGATATCTTAGAGGCACTTCCAAGATGTGCTTGTGTTTTGGTAGTGGTGAGCCTATACTAGATGGATACACAAATTCAGACATGGCATGTGATGTTGATTCCAAGAAGTCTATTTCAAGGTTCTTGATGACTTTTGTAAAGGAAGTTGTCTCTTGGCAATCCAAGTTGCAAAAATGTGTTGCATTATCCACCATAAAAGCTGAGCTCATTGCTATTATTTGGGGTGTAAGGAAGCTTTGTGGATGAGAAAATTCTTAGAAGAATTGGGGTCGCAACAAGAGAAGTATGTTGTTTACAATGATAGCCAGAGTGTCATTCACCTCTCCAAGAATTCGACGTTTCATTAAAGATCAAGCATGTCGATGTTGATATCACCGATTCACGACGCGGGGCTGAGTCAAATCAATTATATTTGGAGAAAATACATACCAGTGAGAACGGATCAGACATGTTAGTTAAGTGTTTGCCTAAGGAGAAGTTGGAAGCTTGTAGGCAAAGAGTGGACTTGGTTAAGCCCACGACATGAAGGCTTTGGGGAAAAAGCCCAAAAACAAAACCATGAGGGCTTAGGTTCAAAGTGGACAATATCATACTAATGTGAATGAGATAGGTTCATGATATTCCTCAACAAAAGCTGGATTCAAGCTTAATAGTATAAGTGGAAACCGAACAAAATGATGTGGTGGGCCCCCTAGAAGATGGTGCTTCATGTAAGGCGTGTGCCCAAACGTAGTGAAGGAAATCTTGATTTGAGGGGAGGCTCGGTGAAACTTTGCTCGAGGGAAGGATTGTTGGGAGTACGCCTAAAGTCTCACAATATCCCATATCGGTTGGGAATTGGAAGGCTTGTGAGTATATAAACATGGACAATATCCATGAGACCTTTTAGGGGAAAAGCCTAAAAACAAAACCATAAGAACTTAGGTCCAAATTAGATAATATCATATTAATGTGAATGAGATAGGTTCATGATGCTCTTGGCAAAACTAAAGGTTGATAAATATTAAATAAGAAATATCTACAGGAATAACAAATTGCACGATGCTTTTTATCTCAAAATTACTAATATTTGACCATTTTGAGTTCTTTGAAAAGATACATGAGAAAATTGCAAAAATAAAATGGAAAGAAAATAAAATAAAATGAAAAATAAAATCAAAATTGATAAATTAACATCAATTATTACTCAAACCTATTGTATTTATTTCTTTAACTCATTAATATAAAAATTAAATGATTTAAAAATGTATAAACTCCTAACTAATTTTTATTTTATTTTATTTGTTTCTACTTTATAAGCTGCATATAGTAATGTATGAGATCAAGGCTCTCACCTATTATAGTTAAGTTCGAGTATTTATACATGCAAACATCTTAAAATAACGCATAAACGCTTTTTTAGTATGCATCCTAATACAACATTTATATTTGAATGTGCACTACTTGTTACTATGTTTCCTTGATTCACAAATTTATTATAAAATAGGTATAATAAACGAGTTTCCTGCAAACAAAATTATTCATACTTCCAAATTATTTACACTTTATTGACTCTTTTTGCTCTGATCACAGGTTTCAATATTATTTGTCTATAGTTTGACTTATGTTAGTTTCTTCATTTCTTTGAGTTCTAAATATATATAACTTAGTTGTACAAAATTATTAAAAATAAAAATAAAAATTTTAAAAATAAAACTCCAAAATTGATAATTTAACATCAATTGTTATTTCAAACTCTATTTGTATTTATTTAAATCATTAACATAAAAATTTAAATGATTTAAAAATGTATAAACTCAATTACTTTATTTTATTTTATTTTTGGTAATTTCAGGAAATAATCAAAACTTCTAAAAAAAATCTTTCAACATATTTTCCTCTGGTTACTAATGATAATCAAACACTCCACTTATTCAAAAGTTAGAAATAAATAATATGATTTGATAATCAAAAACACACATTCAAAATAAGAATTAAATAAAGGTTGATGATATAATTATGGTACGATTTAAACAATAAAACCATCACAAAGTTTCTAAATTAATATTTTAACTCTGTAAGAATTAATAAAATAAATTTTGAACAGAAAACCTATTCATGTAAGAAAGTCAAATGTGCAAACAATTCAATTATTCCAAAGTTAGAGAATGTAAATATGATGGATAACCAAACACCATCATTCAAAAGTCAAAATAATAAATAAAGCATGACATATATTATAAAGGATTTTACCAAGAAAATCACTCACAAAGTTTCTCAAATACTATTTTTAACTCTTGTAAGAATTTAATAAGAATAAATTTTAATATGAAAAACTATCTACAAGGTCAAAAGTCAAATGTGTAGGTGTGAAAACCATGAGTCCAACAAATTTTACCCTGAAATTAGTCAAAAGAAAGATTATATAAAAATCTCAACCAAAGACTAAGCAGGTATTAATGTGAAAACCCTGTGGTCAAAGAGCAAAAAAAGTCAAACTATAGGTGTAAATGTTGAAACCATGATCGTTTTGTTTGGGAAAATAGTTTAATTATACACCTATTTTATAATAATTTATTAGATAAGAGCTTATATTATAAGTATTTTATTCAATATATTATTTGTATTAGGATGCATATTTTAAAAAGCGTTTATGCATTATTTTAAGATGTTTACATGTATAAATACTGCTAATTCTATAATAGTTGAAATTATTGAAAAATACTATTATATGCACTTATAAAATTTACATTTAGATAAATAAGCATTCATATAACGATAAAAATTTAAAATAAAAAGAAATATTCACTATATACTGTTGAAAACATTTATCGTTCCACCTATAATCTCTAAGATAAAAATAACTAATTAATCATACTCTCCTTCAATTTTGTTTCATATACATGTTAGATTATAAAACTAAATATCCCCATGTTTTTTTTTTCTTTCATTAAAATCCTTAATTTAATGTTTTCTATAAATCAAAACGTGATTTGCTCCATAAACTCATACTATATAAACACTTAAAAACATACGGAGGCCAAGAAAAGCCTCTGTAAGGCCAGACAAGGCACACTGGCGCGCGAACTTTTTTGGGAGTCGATGCAAGACCCTTACCTAATATAAATAAAAATTATATATCTCACTAAATATCGGTTTTTGGGCTTTTATCTAATAATAAATACAACAAAGGAAAAGACATCAAACATAAAAATCAAATATCATTAGCGTTTCCCCATCACGACAAACATTTTCAAAACAAAATAATGCCAGCCAACAAACAACATTAAAGGCTTCCATCATCACAAAAATTATAAGTTCCAAAACAAAAAAAACATTTTTGGATCTGCATCAAATTCTAAATAAAGACAATCATTATTCTTATCATCAATAGATTTTTTTTTATATTTTTAATTATATGTCATTTTTTTCAAAATTTTTAATAAATTTTTTTCAAAAATTTTACCTATTTTTACATAAATTTTTTGAAGTTGTTTTATATTTTTTCAGATTTTACATACTTTTTCAAAATTTTACCCATTTACATAATTTTTCAAAATTTATTTAATTTATTTCAGAATTTTTTCCTAATTTTTTAAAAAAATTTTTACCTATTTTTTATATAATTTTTCATAAAGTTGTTTTCTATTTTTTTTATTTTTTAAAATGACATTTTTTCTATTAAGATGACCAATTTTAGTCTCCGTATAAACTGTTTTGAGCTTTTTTTTATAAGTTTCTTCATAAAGCTTATTGAAATAAGTTAAAAACGGCTTATATGAGAATCATAATCTATTTTTATAAATTCTTAAACATTTATAATTTTTATCAAAAATACTTATGTGAGAAAATAAGCTCAAATAAACTATAGATAAACTCTTCTAAACGCACCCATAATAATATTAAATACCCAAAAAGTCTCTTAAAAAACTTTGTATTTAACTCTCTTTAATATCGAAAGGTGGAAAAAATAAATAATGTTGAATACATTTTTTTTTTTAACTTAAAGAATGAAAAGAATAAGTAATGCATAAATTACAAGAAAATCTAGGAACAAATTCTCTCAAAATCTTTATAAATATGAAGACTACAAAGGTAGAGAACATGAAACCATAATCTAATAAATATAAAAAAGAGACACATAGATTTACTTCATAATTTATGCGCTAAACTTGTCTATAATAAATTCGCCCTCCTTAATGGATTCCTTAATATCTTAATGAAATATGATGTGAACCCAAGAATAAGAATAACAATGATTCTTTAAGGAACTTTCCTGAAAAGCATATATAAAAGAAAGTCCTGGAATAAACGCATTTTACCAATGATCCTTATATTTTACCAAAACTTTTTGTTACTTTCTACATCATACTTCTTTTAATCCAATAAACGTATTTTAAAGTGGTTAGGAACCCCTGAACTCGAAGCATACAATATCTACATGGTTATGTAGGTTTATTACAAAAAAGAATTATTAAATTTTTTTAACATTTCATATTTAAATTAAAAATTTTGAAATTTTGTTTATTTTAAACTGTCCATTATTTTTCTAATTAATTCTCTATTATTGGAAATTCTTGCCTTTAATTAATTCACAAACTTAAAATTCCTTCCTAAATTGATTTTATTATTGTAAATAAAGCATTTGTATGGTGAATGACCACATTCACATACTGTAGTTAATTTTGCTTGATGCAGTTAATCAAGCTTTTGATGTCCATGAATGAACTTTAATTAGGACATTTATAAATCTCTATTTGCTCATCTTAAAGATGAGTAATGGAGGACTATTGTGAAGCCTATAAAGACCTTCCCGCATCCCTTGTGAATAAGACTTCTCTCATTCATCTCTATTTCTCTCTCGCCACCTATCTTTGTGTTTGCCTCTTTTTTCTCATTTCTCAATTTTCTTTTTTTCTTCCTCTCCTCAAATATACAAAGAGAATAATGAATTTCTCTTTTACTTAAGGTTTACATTTTATAGTGTTATTCACAACATGTTATCAGTAAGCGTTTGCTCTAAATATGAATGAGAGTGATATATATCATGTTGACTGTGCAACCACACACACAATTCTTCGAGATAAAATATTCTTTCTAGATTTGACATTAACAAATGTCAATGTAAGTACCATATCTTGTATTGTAAACTTAATTGAAGGCTCCGAAAAAGTAAACATAACGTTATCAAATAGAACTATGTTTCATATCAATTATGCATTATATTTTAGAAAATCCACAAGGATATTGTTTCAAATTTTTAAAGATATCCGTAGAAATGGATATCACATCGAAACCATGAATGAAGGTAATGCAAAATGTTTTTACAATACCTATATTGTTTTTGACAAGAAATTTATAATTGAAAAACTCTCAGCCTTCTCTTTTAGGTTATATCATACAACTATAAAGCATATCGAGCCATATGTTATCATGAATCAAAAGTTCAACGACCCAAAGATATTTATTCTTTTACATGACAAAAAGCAGATTAATTCCGACCTCCAATGATGCGGAGAATCTTTTGAACACCACATGGACATTCACTCAAAGAACTAGAAGATACTAGCTTGCCCAATAATATATACCTGATGTTGTTTGCACACAAGGTGAATTGTTAGTTAGACCATCATTTAGCAAAGTCACATATGAGTCACCAATCTTTTTAGAAAGAATACATAAGGATATATGTGGATCTATACATTTGTCATGTTGACATTTTTGTTATTTTATGGTCTTAATAGATACCTCTAATAGATAGTCACATGTTTGTCTCCTTTCAACACGAAATATTGTCTTTTCTAGACTTTATGCACAAATAATCAGCCATAAGTTACGCTCTGATTATCCCATTAGACTATCGACTTGACAACACGATGCCTCCCAAACCTTACTAACTATTACGCCAATTAGATACAAGTGCTGAGCATCTCTGCACTCATATCACATCAAAAATGATTTAGGAGAGTCCTTCATCAAACTTCTTCAATTAATAGCTCGACAACTACTAATGAAAACCAAATTGTCAACTTCTGCCTATGGACATGTTATTATGCATGTTGCAAGCTTGATCGTGTTCGATCAACAACTTACCATAAATACTTCCCTTCACATATTGAACTAGGCAAACAACTAAATATTTCTCACTTTTGAATCTTTGGTTGTGTCATCTATGCACCAATTGCACCTACACAAAGTACTAAAATAGGTTCCCAACGAAGACTTGGGATTAATGTATGTTTTGATTCTCCGTCCATTATAAGATATCTTAAACCCTTAATAGGAGATGTTTTAATGTAATCATTATGATTGTCATTGTAATGAGAGGTATTCCCCCACCATCATGAGGGGAAAAGTCGGTTCCAAGAGAACGATGAAAAATTACTTGAAATGCATCTACACGTCGTTACCTTGATCATCGTGGCGAAATCAATGTGAACTAGAAGTTCAAAGGATCATTCATTTGAAAAACTTGCAAATCAATTACCAAATGCATTTATCGATACAAAAACAGTGACAAAGTCATATATCCCAGCTTTAAATGCTCCAGCACGGATTAATGTCCTTGAAGGACAGTTAGCAAATGAGTCTAAAATACGCCTGAAGCTGAAGACCCATCGCCAAAAGACATAACCCCAAGAGAAGAACAGCTAAAGAAAATTAGTGCCCCAAGAATATTGTTAAAAGGTGTTAATTTAGTGGTATGGTGAACAAAAGATCCCAACATAGGCATATGATGAACAAAAGGCCCCAATAGAGACATATAGTGAACAAAAAGCCCCTATCAAGGCATACATTGAACAAGAGAACCCGCGAGACAGCAGCAACCCTAAGAGTGCATGTATATGAAAACCATGAGATTCACTAGTTATGCACATGGATATAAATGGGATCATAATGATATTATTATTAATAATATTTGCTTTCATGGCCTTAGATGACATCACAAGAAACAAGAAGATCCCCAACCAGCCAAAACTGAAGAATGTCTAAACAGAAATGATTAACCAAAAATGGAAAGAAGCTATGTGGGCAGAATCAACCTCCATTAATAAACAGAATTTTCTGACTATCAAAGCACTTAAAGTAAATAAGGTTAAAGAACTGGGTATTCTAACCAAACAATGACATGCTAATAGATCATGGTGATATAAAACTATTAAGTAGTGATTTATCAAGTAGACCTTGGCTGATCTTATGAGTAAACAGAACCATATATCAGCAGCATCATTTTTCTTTAATGTTAGCGCCTGTATTTGAGATATGCATCCATGGGATGTTTATCAAACTATCTAGGAAGAATTATAGATAATATATACATATGAAAATCTCAAATGATTTAAATTACCTGCTAAATAATACAAACTTTAGATAGGGTTTAAATCAGTTCATAATCCATCTTCTTATAAGAATTAACAATCAGATGTACTGTGGTAGAATTATTTGTGGGCATTACAAAAGAAGGGCATGTGAACAAACTCATATTCATATTTTAATAAGAACAACCAAGGCTTTAAATTACTGATAATGCCATGATGAATTCTACAAGCCACTCAAGAATACAAAGAATTAACAAAATATTTGAAAATGAATTTGAGATTTAAAGACCTCGGTAAAAACAAAGTTTATTCCCCTTACCAAGAATCGGTGATTTCATTGGATTTTTGGTTCACTGGTTCAGATAGACTTTAAGAAAATCTAAAACGCCATAAGATAAAATTCTTTAAGCTCCAAGGTCATCAGCTCCATCTGACAAAAAACGATCCATTTTATCCCTGTGGAAAACATGAAGAGAATTTATTTGAGTCACAATTATATCTTTGCTAAATTACCAACTCAGATATTGGTTTTTTTTTTTTTGTCACTTCTATTAGCTAAAATAAATTCCACTCAACCCAAAATACTATTCAAAATCTGTATCAAATATTATATCACACATCTCCAAGAACAACTGATATTGAATCTATTTATTCCAAATGAACCATGAAGAATGTTTGATACAGATCATGAGGGATATCTTTCATCATTATAGCTTCAGGATCACAAACTTAACATGATGGACTGTCAATTTGCACTGCCAAGATCTTGGCAAGATTAATAGGTCACTAAATACTATTCAGATTCCTAAAGAATTCATTTAGTTAGTCTGAACCATAATATCGTGACTCAATAACCAACATCCAAGAACTGTGATTTTCCTCCACCAAAGACAAACCACCAAAACACGCCCCAAAGATACGCCGCACGATCGCACAAACTGCGGCTATATAGAGAGAGATAGAATCCAAACACATTTCTCCAAAGCTTCTTTATACATGAACCAAATATGAGCAAACTGATGCCTCAACAAAGACAATTTTAATAACTTAGTAAATTTATTTACAAATATCGCTTAACTTTAAACATTCTACAAGAAGCTTAATATACAAGATCAATGTAAACTTGAAAGACACTTGATCACACAGCGATAAGATGTTGATATAGTTTGAATAGATTCATCACTTTTCCCTTCGTCCAGATTTTATCCCATTGGCTTTATTTACAAGGTTTTTAGCAACGACCTAAAACCAAGAACCAACTTGGTACAATACTGGTGCACTGATTATTCTTTTCCCCATTCATCCAAGAGCCATGTTGTAAACTCCAAGTATTTCTAGATAGAATGACCAGCCATTCATTATATTTGTTAATGTGCCCTAAAAGACACCTAAACTTTTTGAATGTCCCAAGAATTAACTTAATAGGGATTATTATCTCATTGTCATCTGAAGAGAATGGAGTGACTCATTGTGGGGCCTGCAAAGACCTTCCCAGATCCTTCAGATCACCCTTGTGAATAAGACTTCCTCTCATTCATCTCTCATCTCTCGTTCCACCTATCCCCATGTCCCTTTCTTTTCTCGTTTCTGCTTTCTTTCCCCTCCAATATATAATCCCTCTTTCTTCTGCGCTTTCGCTTTCTCTTTCCCTCTCCCAATATATAAAAGAGAATAAATTTATCTTTACTTTCAAAGGTCATGATTTCTTAGAGAATATTATCTCCATGACTCATTACTTATAAGATTTCTCCTTCAAACCTCAACTGTTTTTTCTCATTTTTACCTTTATTCACTCTTTACAGATATTAAGTCATAGTGACTTATCTTTATAAGGATGACACTTTAACTTCCATTCCCTCACCATTGGCACCTGCACTCGATAATTCTTTAACCACTAAATGTAATGATTCTTATGCAAAGTCCATTCTGATAATCCTTACATCTGGGAAAACCAGAATTTAACCAAAAAGGAATAAATCATGGAAAATATGTGAATCTTAAACTGTAACACACCACTATTTGACTTAACAAAAAAAAGGGTATCACCATGATGCCATGGATGAATAATCATAAGTGCTTCTCTGTGTTAGAGAGATAATTGTCCTCCTTGAGAAACATTCTTCCAAATAACAATTTGCACTAATCCAATTTTTTGTGAGTTAGTTTTTATTCTTAAGTCACACTATAGTGTTATTTAATACGATACAAGTGCACTAGTCACAAAAGGACAAGAATAGATAGTAAAGATTTGCCTTTGATTAACATAGTCAGAATAGAATATATAGTTAACAAACCAAAAGACCGCATCAAATTTATTTATTTTATGCTGCTTCTATCCAACTAACACTCTCCTTCACTATCGACTAGCTGGACTTTATTTGAGGTCATATCTCATTCAATACATTGGTCTATGTTTTTGAAACAAAAAGCAAGAGTCACTGAACTGACAATTGTTAATTTTATCAACGACAAACTTTTCACTGTTTATTTATACACCAGATTAATCTTGACTAGTTTGAGGTTTTTCACTCAACTATCCCCGTCCAGTGAATTTGACTCTAAGATATTAAAGAATTTACACTGAATTTCAGTTTATTATTTGTAACTGCTTTCTGCCAAGATTGATTCCACATTGTTTCATCCAACCCCAATACTTAGTAAAAATGATATAATTTTCTATTTTATTTATATATATTAATATACATTGAAAACAAAACATGTAATATAATAAATACCTATTACTCAAGAAGATTAATTTAACATAACAAATAAATAAAAAGAATTATTGATATGAATACCTCTGGACTCTGCCTGAACTGTTTCCCTGCTGCTATAACAATCCTAAATTGGCTTCTCCCACGCCCATATTTAAGATGAATGCATTCTTCCAAAAGGTGGTCCACTTTTATGCCAAGGTGGCATGGGAAACTAACAGAATGCCGCATAACAACACACCCCTCCAGTTTAACAATTCCAGAAAATCTGAAGCTTCCCACACCAACCTGAGAAGAAATTAATTTTAAAACCAAAAAGAAGGGTACCCATCATAATGTCAGAAGTTAATATTATATGGTGAACATCTGAGAAGATAAACTGATGTTGAGGTATCAAGACTTTGATTAGCTTCCCAAAAGTCTGGGAAGGTAGACTACAGAACAATGAATGTCCAACTCTAATAAACTGTAATTTAATTTCCTTAATTAAATGATCATCAAAATAGAGAAAAAAGAAGAGAGTTTCCTAGAACCCATTATTGACACGGGTAGATCACTGAGACTATGGTAGCTAATGTTTCATTTGGCTCCAACTAATTGAAGTCTGTCTTATTTGAAAGATCAACGTTAGAATTAACAAAGATAAGAGGTTTACTTAATGAAATTGAGATATAGATGACTGAATATCGGCTAGTTTTCAATAAAACTATTTTCTTATAGTCTATTATGATAATACTGATACATCGTTGAATATCTCCATAACATTGTTAGAATGTAAGTGGAAAAAGAACCAAACTAAATATTATATTACATCTCTAATATATTATTTGAAGAGTTAGTCGGAGGAACATATTTAAACTAAGATGGAATTAGTAAATCAAAAAAAAGATTTTTCCATGTAATAATCATGTAATCCAAATAAAAGAGATAGCCATGTTTTATATCTTTGTCTTTGTCTCCTTGATGTTCTTTCTATGAAACGCCTCCGCTGCTCTCCCAGCAACTTACACGTGAGAGTTTGTGTCAAAACAATTGTTGAAAAACTCCTCTGTATTTCAAATATTTACCCAACGAACCGATTACTTATTTTAGAATTATTTATCCAGAGATGACAAGAAAGTTTGAAAATATATTTAGCTAAACTTAAGTTTACTGAAATTGAACCAAGAACTTTAGTGCCTATAGTTGTTTAACCAGAACGTTTCATCCCAACCAAGAGAGATCACTCAATTAATTTAACACTTATCAATCAGATTTATTAACACTATCCAACTGACACCAAAACCTCTATGTCAGACAGATGTTAGATATCATCTTTAAATTGAATGTGGTTTTTTGTAATAAATGACCAGTCTTGATGTCAATCCGGGCATGTTCACAATATCCATAGCTTCCATTTCTTACTAACTCTTCAAATATTATATAAGCCTTCTACCAGGTGTGGCTTCGACGACTTTTCTCCAATGCACCATAAAAACAGCCTATATTACGACGTAAGAAAAAAACGTATAGTGGCGCCTTCAAAGCACCTTTGCCAACCTTCTCCATCTAAATAAAGTAAAGATCCTGCTCAACCCATGGAGGTCCTGATTTATGTTTTTCATCAATTAAAGTTTAATCAAGTTACTTTCACATCTATTGAATACCTATCACCAACTGCATGACTCTCTCTCAAGTCCACAAACCCCAGTTGACTGTATGAGTTTCTAAGTTCCATTGATTTTTGCATCCATAAATTAAAATGGTGTTTTTGGTATATAATGGAGTAAAGTCCAAATATTTATAAATAACTTTATAGTGATTCTGAAAAACATTACATTTAACAAAACATGAAACAAAAAATATAACTATTCAATTCAAAGTCTAATGATATAATTATTTCTACTATAATAGTAAAGTTTATGAACAAATTTTAAAGTGAGCTAGTTCGCAAAAGGGTTTTTATTATTAGTTTAAAGCAAGAGTTATATAGCTGAAATGATGATGATTCAAACCTTTTTTAAACTATTAACCAGAAGCCTTTATATTAAAGAACCCTTTGAATCTTTAGCAATAGGAAGCAGTGACAGCTGTAAATGACAGTCGTTGGTTGGGAGACATCCCTCCAAGGAACACTGCTGACATCCAATGAGAAGTAAGAAGATTGAAGATCTACAGTGTTATGAGCATAAATCGAAAAAAACAAACAACAAAGTAATTGATTTGCCCAATAATAGAAGTTAAAAATTGAATTACAAATGAAATGAATCCTGGTCTGATAACCAAGACAATTTTCTATGAATGGTTCTTCATCAATGTTTATTGAAGTCCACTACATGACTCAGATCCATCACTGAAGATAAGAATAATATAGCCCCAGCATGTCTAGAGTCTAAAGTATCGATCTTTCTTGAAAGTTTATTGAACACAAAACAACTCCCTTCATTTTTTCTCACTTCTCTCACATGAATCCAAAACACAATCCACTCTTCATCATTGTTCTTCTATATCACGCATGGAAGGCCCGGCGCCAGAAATGTCACCTCAACCATACCGCCCATCAGCGGGCACGGTAGTCTCACGTCGCCGATGCCGCACGAGCGAATCGCTTCTCCGCCTGGCTTCCGCTACAACACGAAAACATAATCACCCTTCAACCGCGACCCCGCGCGTCGATTCGAGTCGCCCCCAAAACATTTCACATCACCTGATACCCGAATTTATCACATCAGTCCAGATGCGCCTTTAAAGTTTCAGTTTTCCCAAGAAACGGCATCGTTGAAAGACGCCCAGGTACGCAGCGGCGCGCAGGGTGCGAACACTGCATTCTCGATATCTTTCCCGGTTGTCAACGCGTAATTAATGTAATTGATGGAGATCTTGAACCGCGAGCGCGTTCTGAGCTTCACATCAGAATTCACTTTTATTCACACAGAGAGTCCCACCAGTTGCCTCCCCAACCCTCTTCGGCGCTGCACAGACAATTACATGATTTCTCCTCTCCAGTCCCTTATATATATACACAATTCAAGAAAATAATAAATAAATGAATGACAGTAAACTATAATAATATTATGTCTGGAATAGGATTACATGATAAAGATTATTGCTTAGTAGTTTGACTACTCAGATTTAAAATTCACAAAAATACATGATAAAATGTCATCTATATATGTTTCCTGGTAGCTTCATTAAGAATGGGGTTTGATCTAGAATAAAGACACAATCATGATCTAAAGTTAATGTAATATAAAGGTTGTTTTATCTTGCTTTTAAGAGAACTGTTTTTTAAACACAAAATGACACTTTAAGATTATTTTAAAACCTCGTTTATCTGACTGACGCCTTTACATTTTTACGAACAAACAAATTAAACCTTTCTTAAACAAAAACAGACCAAAACTCATAATAAACAAGACAAAGATATATGGAGAAGGCATAGTGGATAATAGCACCTATGGAGAAGGGATATAAGTATTTTCTTCCAAAATCAGAAGCATCTGAAGGTTTCAACATTGTTTTGACAAAGTAAGGGTCAATGCACCTAAACTGAGAAAAGGGAGAGAGAGAGAAAGTAGGCAGGCAATAAGGGATGGAGTTGGTAGCAGAGAGTGAGAGGACTGTAAATACTTAACAAATAAAGCCAAAAGATGTGTGGTTGGACCAGTTAGTTTTCAAAGGCACTTCACCAACAATTGCCTGATCAACCGCCACCTTCTGCAACATAAAGTTCTTCCGTCTTCAAAACACCTCAACGTTTCCTGGGCCATGTAGACCATTCCAACCAACACAACACTTTCTTTGACCAAACAAGCCTCCATCGCTCTAGAGAAACCATGCCAACATGGGAGAGAACAACCTTGATCTCTTCTGTCTGGGTACCAATATTTAATTTAAAATATCCAGATGATTCATTAATGCTCAACTAATTGTCCAAGAGCAACCCTAGCTAGAAATCTGAAAATCATCCCTGATAGTTGACAACCCCAAGTCCCCAATGGAATCACACATTTGAGAGCTACAAAATCTTAAGGAGATATGAGTCAATGGCTTCATGATTCATATATATGTCCCCATTGGAGAAGTTGTAAGTCCATCTATCACTTACAGAAGCAAACACTGTCATTACTCATAGTTCTTCATCCAACCTGTGGTAATTGAATCAACAGACCAATAACAAGGGTCTCATCCCATTTTATATTGACTAGAATCCTTTTAACCCCTCTAAGCTCTGTCAAGAATAGGATGAGATTTTCTTTTAGCTGCATAGTTATCTCTATACATGCTGAAGTCTGTATCACATTTGTCAGTTTCCCCAGGGAATCCACATCTCTCTACTTTGTAAAACTTGATCATACATATAAGGTATGATTGCAAATTCCTAGGTAAATTCATAATAATTGTAGGAACCACCTGGGATGGTGGATTTTGACCACATTTTGGTCTATACTTTAGTAGCTCTATAATTGTAAAGGTGAAGGAGTGAATCCTATTTGTGACCTACTCACCTCCACCTTGCAATTATAAGAATTTACTGAGAAATAAAAATATTAAATGTTAAAATAAACAGTTATATATGCATGGGGTGTGTTATGTATATTGCTCTGATGCAACCAAAAAACGTGCCTGTATTTAAATGGAGTGTCCAACAGGTATATATACATATATATATATTTCAGTTATATATATATATATTTTTTCGTCTTGTAATCTTCTCTCTGAATGGCCATGAGGTTCACTTTCTATGATTTTTGTAAAGATATTCTGAGTGCAACTCAATATCAGATATTTTTATTGAGTCACTCAATTGAAGTCCTGTCTGGTGCCCAGAGGAAACAAACTGGTTTAGTGGCAATTATTCAAATCAATTTAATTTTCTATCATTTATTTCGGTTCATGGTTTCAAACTATTCACATCAGTCTTAACCAATGTACAAAGTTTCTTTGTTTATACTACATGTTTCAAAACAGGGTATTTTGAACGAGGAATTATTTTCCAAGAGACCTGAAAAGTACCCTAAGAATATTGTTTTTTTGTCCGATTTCTCTACCTGCTACTTTGACGCAATACTTTCAAACATTTGAAAGTGGGTTTCACCGTCTTCATTTATAAAAGTAGGCCCCAAGTTTATGACCACGTGTCTCAAGATTCAACCCACCACTTCAAATTCCTCCCTTTTATCTTAATTGATCAATTTTATTTATATAATATTTGACGGAAGATGATACCTAAATTAATGTTCTCCACTCAAAATATTTTATTTCATATCATTCTGCCTTATCAGTACACAACTGAGTTTACATGCATCTAATGATATAAATACATATTTTTCTCATATTTTTAAGAAAAAAATGCATAAATATCCCTAATTTATAATCGTATATCTAATTTTACTTATGAGTTTTTTTTTATCAGTCCACATGTGTTTCAACGTTTAGTATTATAACTCATTCATACATTTACCATTGTAAATTTATACAAATAAACATTTAAATGTTGTTGATATGGATATACAATTATAAGTCACGAGAATTTATGCATCTTATCCCCATATTTTTAATCATGGTCAGTATTTGACGGTAAATAGATAACACATAGACCCTATATTAAGCCTGGAGATGTCTTAAAAAGAATTCTTTTTTATCATTAAAATACTAATCAACCATACCATAAAAGATACATGGGAGATTGAGTGATGATATTCTAAAGGATAAGAAATGGGGCATCGGTGTTTGGTGTTACAGGCCTGATTTAGTTGCTTATGTCATTATTAATTTAATCCAAGTACAATAGCAACCATTTATTGCTCGCATCTTGATTTGATTATGTTGTAAGTTGTTCTTTGCAGGTGTTTAGACAATAATTAGGGCAAGACAAGATGCTATAGGCCATTCTGTTCTCTAAGTAACAACAACACTAATTTTTTTCTTTCTTTTAAGGACCCAATATTCTTTCCTTGTGGGATAAGCATACTATACATGATAATTTCCTGCTGATCACCAAATATATATTTGTGTGTGAGAAATTGGATTAAAAGTGACAAATTTTAAAAATATTTGCAAGAACGACCTTTTACATAAATAACCTTCAAAACGTCACACTTTTAGACAAAAATAGTCCTGAAAGTGTAAAATAAATACTCCTCATAATAACTAAATCTCGGGCATTTTATCCAATTCTCCACGTTATGACTATATTCCTAGGGACAAATTTGTCCATATTGTATCTTTTTATCCTTTCTTTTAGACTTAAAGAAATAATTAATTTTATAAATAAGTTTTGGTTTACCCTTTAAATACGCCCTAGATATTTTTGCTAACAAACACATTTAAATTGATCGTCGGCCCTGCGGGACGTCGGTGACGTAATGGCACTGCCGAGGGCGATTTGGTGATTGGACCAGAGCGCCTGCTTGATAATTAAGTTTGCAAAAATACGGAGAGGAAGAAGAAGGAAGTTCACACACTTGGGATTGCATGCACTCTTGACATAGAATCCTTCGGTTATAAGCGGTTCACAGAGATCGCCCTCTTTCTTCGGAAATAATCTCCTTTTCTTAGGCACAAAATCTCCATTTCGCCTCAGACTAATTCTTAAACTGTCGAGGATTAAAGTAAAGGGATTTGGAAGCCCCAGGGGTCAAATTGGTAAATCGTACTGCGTGTTCGTCTTTGTCAGATAGATCCATAGTGAGACTTGCCATAAATAAAGGACCTTGACCAGAATTTCTGCGGGACTTGGAGGCTCAGGCAGTGCCTTGAGGCCCCAGCCTACAGAGGACACCCGACTTTGATGAGGACCTTCGGTTCCCATCTTGGTAGTGCCTTTCGGCTTTAATATGGAAGGTGGGCTTAGGCTGCTTCACATCGTGGGCCGGGCACACCATCGACCGAGTGGGCCGAGCCATAGGCCCATCAAGCAGTAGGTTTAAAACTCATGGTACTCACAATGCCCCCCTTTTTTCCAACTGGAATTTTGTGCTTTTCCAATTGGGGAAAATACTGTAGTTTTAAATGTTGAATGTACGGAGGCGATGCTTTCGTGGCTTCAAAGTGAGTGGGAAACGCACGTTTCCCAGAATATTATGGTGCGTCTTGTTCTAATGGCATATTTAATGCGTCTATCGACTCCTTACCCCTACAAATAGGGGGTATGGGTTGCGATAGTGGTTTTGTTTATGTTTTCTCTGAGTTTTCTGATTCCGGTGACTCTACCTTTTCTGTGCTTCCGCTAACTTTCCTTTCAAAGCAGCCATCAAAGACTCTTAACTCTTCATCAACTATCAATTTTCTGGTGAGTGCTCGTATCTCAAACCTTCTTTTTATTGCTGGTTTGTTTGAGTGTTTTTGTGGTTAGGGGAGTCTTACTAGGTTCTACGAAGGTTTTCCTTCCTTTCTTAGGTTTGTCTTAGGTGGGATAAAGCCTCAGGGTGGATTTATTTTATCTTGAGAGGGGTTTACAGTTTCCACCCAACCAAGCAATGGACCTTAGGTGACCCTTTCTTCTATCTTTTTTTTTTTTTTTTTTTTTCTGTTGCAGCAGAATGGCAAGAGGTTTCACGAAAGGAGTTTCAGTAATCCCGAGTTTAGGTGTCGGAATGACTCCCCCGAAGCGGTTTCTACACTTTACCGAGGGCTCCTTGCCATTGCATCTGAATGTTTTTAGTTCTAACGGGTTGTAGTGTGTTGGTATCTCTGGTTGGACATCTCACTGGTGGAGATTTGCTTCATTTACACTTTGAGCTTGGGGATGGGCCGTCCCATCTATGTCGGCCCGCGGTCCAGCCTGGTGTGGCAGGGCTCCACGGCTTCCCCAAAATGGAGTGAAATACCGACCGTCTTGGTTAGGGCCGTAACGCATGGCGCGCATTCTACAGGGCTTCCTTTTGATATGAACCGATCCCTCGATTCGGAGTTTGTTTTAGTTTTGATGTAGCTTGTATGTTCCTAGTTAACCTTCTTTATTGACATGCCCCTGTTTTCTTAATGATTTGTGGGGCGCAGGCGCGGGGAGAGGTCGGCGATCAGCTGGAGTGGAGGCAAAAATTTGGACCACATCGATCGATTGCTTGAGATCATAGAGGAGAACTCAATCATGAGCTCATACATGCATGTGAAGGAATATGGGGCCCAGGGCGCGATCCTTTCCATACATAGTGCTTGATCTTCGATCCGTTGCCCGAAGCAGTAGGAGTAAGCACTTCGTCCTCCTTAGACCTCTGAGATTATCTGAGGCTGCCGCAGCGGACTCCCGCTCCACGAGCCTTTTATTGGCCGGGCCCCTTTGCCCTTCACTTTCACCTTGATATCCCGAGCCTACTGAGGCGGAGTGAAGAAAAGAAGAAGAAGGTCGAGTAAGTAAAGGCTACCGATGAGGGCTTGGAGGGGTTCGTGGAAGTGACGAACCCGACAGTTAGCGAATCGATTGAAGAAAGAGAGAAATTTAAAAGCTGTCTAGCCTCGCCGGCCCAGGTTCTTCTTGCTTGAATCTTGTGACGGGCCACCAATGCTCGAGGGAGGCTACCCACCCCTTGGCTCGAGGTACAAACAACAAAGACTCAAGATGGTTTGGCTTGGAAGAAGTGGCTCAAAAGAACCGAGTAATTTAGAGTAGATTCTCTATGAAGCCCCGAAGCCGGCGGTATTTGGCTTTGGGAAGGCTCCGCTGAGAGTGCTCTCAAAGAGGCCTGCACAGCAGAGGACGACTAAGCTCGGTGATCGGGAGGGGGTCTCCCGACTCTGACCAAGTTTTAGGGGAGGCTCCTTTGGAGGTGGCTGCCGATCGAGCCTTTTTGGCCAAACTTGCTATAACCAACCTACGCAGGGTGAGAATTGTTGACAAAATGGTGTTGAGCTCTTACCTTTCAGCCGATGGAGTGGGATCATCCACCCGTGGAAACATTGGTCCCTAGTCAGGAAGCCACGCCCGATCGATTATCGCCATTTGGGCTCCTTGACCAAAGGACTCCGTCAGCGCACATCGCGCCCGTCTACCTCACTCTTCTCGGTATGGGGTGGTTGCTCAGCTAACAAAAGAGTACTCTATTTCCTTCCTTGGCTTGATGGACAAAAATTCCTTCAATGATGGCTAAGAAATAGGATGTACACATAATCAAGACTTCAACGAGACAGCTTAACTGGTATGGTTAAACTTCTACCATTTTGAATATTAGCTTCAAGTTATGATTTTCTTCTGACTATTTTTTCTTGGCAAGCCATCACCGCCATCCGAAATATGGCGTGTCGGCGGGAGCCCTGCAGGCTGGATGGCCAGAAGGCTGTGACTCATCTTTGATCGAATGCACCAGGCTGCTGCCTGAGAGAGAGTCAGCCGGATAAGGCTAGAGTCTGGTCGAGCATTGGGAACGGAGGTCGGAGGGCCACGCTAGAAAATACAGAGAAGGGCACCAGGAGGAGAGGGACCCAGGGGCTAAAGGCTTAGGTTGCCCGGTTGGCTATCGGTTGCTGCGGGTGGCCTTGAAGGCATGGAGTGGAGGGACGACTGGCTCGAGCCGGTGCCTTGGCGGGCTGCGAAGAGCGACATAGGAGTTTGAGACGGAGGCAGGTGATTTTGGAGGTTGAGCGGACGTCGCCTGGCTGGAGATTGAGGCGGGGCGAAGGATGAGGTTTGATCCCAAGTAGGAAAGGACAGGAGGTCATGGAGAGACTTCGAAGGCACTGGAGGTGATCTTTTCATGCGGCCCCTAAATTGTGTTGTGTGTTTAAGCACAACATTTATGGGGATCATATAGAGGTTCCGGACGATATGCCCGACTCCTCCATCCATTTGCCTCTTTGAGTTCTTGTGATCCCGGGTGCCGTGCAATTTGCTGCCCAAGGATATGAGCTGCTTTGAGGCCTAGGAACTTTGAGGAGTACACTCGTCGGGGCTAGGCGGCTCGATCCCTTCTTCCTTTCTTTTTTGTAAGGGGCCTTATTCTACTGCTAGGACTTGTGTACTTTTTTGACTCCTTTGACGCTTTAATAAAATACCATTTTTGGATTTATTTCAGCTATTATACTTTATACATTTTTCATCCCGACGCCATTGTGCTGGTATATAACTCGGCAGATTAAGTTATTTAGAACTCCGCACCAGCTAGGTAAGTCGCCGAGGTATGCATATTGGTGAATCTGGTAGGGCTACTATAGAGACGGTCGAGCACTAGTAGGCTAGAAACCCGTATTCGGTCTTTTGAAAGTCTAGCGGTAAAAGTGGGTACTTCTTTTTTTTTTTTTTTTTTTTAAAGTGCACGTAAATTTGAGATCGACAAATCCACAGTCTTTTTTGAAGTCTTCAGCGGGCTTAGAGCCAAAATTAGTCTTTGCACTGAAAGTGGGGCTACTCTAAAAATTAAAAATAAATAATGCCTTCAAAAGAAAACTGATTAGTAATATTCAAATATTGAAGGAAAATATTAAGATTTTATTGATAGCATAAAGAAAAATTTACTGATAATACCTTTTAAGGTGCATAGCATTCCACATCCTAGTCACTGGTGCCTCGTCTAATTTATTTAATGTGTACGAACCGGTTGGCCCTACTCTTACTATCACGTATGGTCCCTCCCAATTTGGTTGGGTGCCGGTAGATAGGTCGGTAGTGTTTTTAAACTTCTGCTTTCAAACTGAATGTGAGTTCGAATGCCGCGTGACTTTATATGCTTGTTATACAGTTTGACATCCTTTGTTGGTAAGATGCTCTCACGTATGCGTTTGCTTCCCCTAAGCTTATGCGCCATATCTGAGTGCGAGGTGGCTTTAGCATTCAGTGATTCAGGAACCTCAGTTCGAAGCGTGGGCATCTCGATTTCTATAAGAATAATGGCCTCCATACCATAGGTGAGGGTAAATGATGAAACTCCAATCGGCTTCCGGCTAGTTGTTCTATAAGCCCAAAGGACTGGCTCCCAGTGGCTCGTCCACCATTTTCCTTGGCGAATGGGACGCTTTTTCGAGAAGAGCTAAGGGTTTTGTTGGATGCCAGCCTGCCCGTTCTTTCTATGGAGTGCTGAGGGTTGAGTATAAGTTTATGATTTTTCAGCTCATGGCGGAGGATTTCATATGCTTTTCATCGGGCGAGGTCAGTATCAGTTATGATGTGAGGTATTCGACGCGAACAACTTATTCCCTCCACACGAAACTAGGTGACATCCTTATCTTTTTGATGGGCAGCTTAGGCTTCTATCCATTTGCTAAAGTGATCGTGGCAACCAACATCGACTTTTTCTAAGGTACAGGCGGTGAGTAGTGAATCCCGATATCAATTGCTTGAGCAAAGACGAGGCTTGCAATGGTGGTTAGGCCTTGAGCTGGCACCCTCGATACCGGAGCTTGCCATTGGCAATGGTGCACCTCTCTTGTTGACATGGTAGTGCATCTTTGCTCTCATAGTTGTGATAATACCACCCGTGTATGGGCCACATGGAGCTAAAAGTTCTATCGCCGGGATGGTTTTTGCATACTCCCTCATGAAGTTCTAGTAGTATATATTGTCCCTGATGAGTGGTGAGACATTTAAGATACGGCCCATTCAGAGACCGTTTGTACCACTACCCGTTTACCAAGGAAAATTGTGCCGCTTGGACCTAGACCTTATGGGCTTCAATTCTATTATTAAGCCAGTTCTCGACTCGGATAATGCAATATAAATTCGGCCCGGGAAGAGCCGTTTCATACATTTGACTTGTTTCGATCCGTTTGCTAATAGACGATGTCGGCTCATAGTAGATTGGGAGGAACACCATTTCTTTTATCAGGATGGATGCGGCTACTATTGCCAAAGCGTCTACCCTTTCATTGGAGTCCCTTGGGATATGTTCAAGCTTCCAAGCCACAAAATTCCCTAGTCGTTACTTGACCAGGCCCATATATCTTTGTATCTGTTTGAGTCGGCATCGTATTCTTTATTTTTTTTTTTCCATCACATTACTAGTTGAGAGTCACTTTGTTTGAGAGTTTCTCGATGAAACTGAAGTTAGCCCGAGATCGATCAGTAGGATTGCTTCATACTCAGTCTTATTATTGGACGCAGGGAAGTCTAATCGTATGGCATGTTCTACCCTTTCCCCAGTTAGGGCTTTTAGTTGCAAGCTAACCCCAGCTCCTGTTTGGCGAGAGGCTCCGTCCACCTTAGGAATCCACCAACCATTGTTATCCTGGACCACATCAGGCTAGGGTAGTTCTGCTAGAAAGTACACTTGATACACACTCTTGATACCCGAGCGAGTTTAAATGAATATCGAACTCACTTAACTCGATCGCTTATCGGGCCATTCTCGTAGCCAGTCGAGGCTTGTGTACAGTGTTTCGCAAGAGAGATTGAGTGACCTGACGATAGGATGTACTTTAAAAGTAAGACCAGCTTTTGGCCGCCACCGCGTGAGACGATATCACTCATTCTAAGCGGGTGCTGCTCCCGAGGTTTACTGCTTCTACGGGGTTTTGCTTATGAAGAATATTAGCCTCTATTTTCGATTTTCGTCTTCTTTGAACAAAGTTATGAAGCTCTTGAGATTTCGACCTTTGTTGGGTAAGATAGAGTGTGTCCTTGCCCCAAGGTTGAGTCGAGATTGGTGGCTTAAGCGAGATGCTACTTGATTTACGCAAGCTTGATCGCATTCCTCATTTATCATTCTGTTTGCTTGGCTCCCTTTAGGGTCGTAAGAATGGTCAACGGGGCTATAGAGCGGGATATAAACACTTTGAGAGCCTCCGACCCGGCCCGGTCGGTTGTTGTACTCCTTTCATGTGGTAGGAGCTTGAGAGTCCATTACCGCCTTAAGTTGGATAGGATTAGCCTCTATTCCTCTTTGGGTTACCATAAAGCCCAAAAACTTTTGGTGACTCAGGAATGCACATTTCGAGGGCTTTAGTTTTTATGTCATACCTTTAAGTGACTCGAAAGGTTTCTTATAGATGCATCATATGGCTAGGTAGTTCTTTGGACTTAACGAGCATATCGTAGATATAGACCTCCATGGTCTTGCCTATCAGTGGTTGAAATATCCTGGTTACCAGCCTTTGATAAGTCGCTCCAGTGTTTCTCAAGCCAAAAGGCATTACGTTTAATAACGGTATAGCGGTAGCGATGTAATGAAATTCGTTTACCTCTCCTGCGTCGAGGCGGGTGCATTAGAAGATTTGATGATATCAAAGAAAGCGTCCGGAAATGTGATTATCCCATGCCAGTGAGGCATCATCAATATAAGGCTATGCGGCGGGAAGCTATCATCGAGCATGCTTTGTTGAAGTGCAATGTAATCATGCGTACTCTCATATCGCTACTTATTTGGAACCACCGCCCACATTAGCAAGCCGAGACACTTCATTTCTATGATGAAACCTACTTTCAGAAGATTGTCTACTTCTATCTAAATAATCTGATGACGATCCGGGTGGAAACGTCTCACTTTCTATCTTAAGGGCTTGGCCGTGTGGACAACATTGAGTTTGTGGGAGGCCAACATTGAGTCGATTCGACCATGCTCGAGGTGACTCTCAGGCAAACCGTCCGGGTTTTAATATGCGCCTTGTATTTGCTCCCTTTCTTCACTAGATAGGAGAGTATTGATGTATGTGAACTTCTCCGCCCGTCGACACTACTATTTCCAGGGATCACAGCGATGGTTCCCTCTTTTTGCCTTGATCCTGGTGGCAACTGTGATTGCTATGCGGGTGTGATCTTCGAGGGGAGGATTTTCATAATTGTTCACCCCTCTCTGCACCTGCATAGACAGTTGATAACACTACCGTGCAACAAGCTGACTACTTAAAAGGTCAACTTGCCCAGCTTTAATCAAATAGCTAACCGTTTGATGGTAAGTCGAGGGGATAGCTTTCATCGAGTGCGATTAATTGCAGCCCATATGGCGTTGTAAGGCCCCAAATCTTCGATAATTGAGAACAAAATTTGCTGAATGACTAGTCCTGCTGTTACAAGAAGTGCGACATGTCCTAATGTTACGGTAGTTGCCCCGTTGAAGCCAGAGAGGATTCTCCCGACTACGATTCGGCGTTTACGAGAAAGTTTCATGCACGAAGGTTAGTAGTTGTAATAAATGCAGCCGTCTTTGCCGGGGTCCACCGGTACCTGTACATCAAAGCCATTATCTGAGAGAGTGAGCACTGGCATGTGTGGGCTGACCAGTACTATTCGGGTTGGCCCGGAGGAAGATATGGGGGCCATCTATTGGCTCAGTTTCTGCACAACTTCTCCCTGTGTGGATGGCGTTCACCTTGGCCTTAATCGTGGCTGCTCTCAAGAGTTTCTTCTGTTGGTGCTTTGATTGATGTTGATCGTCAGACAAACCACCTAGTATATAGTTTATGACCAGTCTAGATTCTGGTGGGACCCCTCACACTGCGATTGCGATTGCATGCATCTTGCCTTGGTTTTGACCAGCAATTGATTTCACGATATACCTCTGAGGTGCCACTTTGATCAGCTTTTCCACTAGAACTTTGGGTTGGCTTTGTCGGTTTCATGCCATGATCTATATGATAGTCGCACCGTAAGGATCTGTTTCTTTGGGAAGGATCCGTCTGGATCGAGGCAAGCCATTTAAACTCTGGCAAGTCGCGAATGATAGGCAATAGCCTCTCATAAGAGACGTTCAGGGGGGTAAATTGCGAGGGCTCTCTCTTCTTTTGTGATTGATCACGGGATCGCTTCCAGTCTCTATTCTAACCTTCCTTAGTTTGTTTGCGACTTATTTCCTTTAATTAAGTGACTATGTGTAATCTGTGAAAGTCTGAGCCGTTGCGGATGTCCTCTGACATTGTGAGTACCTATTAGCCCATATATAAATTCTTCCATAGTTTATTTGGTAGGTAAAGATAGTGACTAGAATAAAATAGTGGATAGCCCAAAGCTTCTCCTAAAATTTTAGAGGACCACGTCCACGCTATACGACTCTATTTTCTAGACAACTAGTCCGAACCTCTTTGTGAAGTCACGAATTGACTCATCTTCCTGTTTGAGAATGGTTTGTAAGGAGTTGATGTTTCTCTTTTGTCATCGAACAAAGATACTATGATACGAATCGCCCATAGTTCTTTGAGCAGATTTATTGAGTAAGCGTGGGAGCTTGTAAGAGGCAGCCGGTGCTAGCCCTGGCGTTTGGGAATGCACATAACACAACCGGTTGTTACCCGGTATTGATGACATTGCTGGTTATAATAGAGCATATTTTTCGTAGGGACCCGGTAGAGCCCGTGACGTGGTGAAATTTGGAATGACAAACCCGCGGGGTGGCTTGTAGTCAAGGATGGGTTACTTGGTGAAGAAGGCATGTCAGTCTCTAAATTAAGTCGTCGGCGATCGTGTCGTTAGTATTTGTACCAAAGCGGGATTTGCGGGTGGTGGCGAAATATGCCCCTAGGGGAAAGCGTCTTAGATGGGTTCCCGAGGCTTGCAGCAGTATATTAATCTTCAGCCTACCTCTCTCTTGCCTCTTGAGATGCTATAAACGATTAATCCTTTGACGGGGGTGAGGCAAAGGCCTCTTGCGCGATCTGGTCTTGGTGTTTTCCTGAGTATTCTTTGCCGATGAGAGATTCAAGGATGGGGAGTTGCCTGAGGATAGTTCATCGTCCGTTGAGGTGTCAACGTCGTTAGGAGGAATGGGCCCCTTCTCTTTATCGCGGGCAATCGATTGTGCATCACGGGCGCTATCTCGCACGTCTTTTCCAAGATCACTACTTTTTTCAATCTAAGCCCCATGACTAGTCATTCTCCACTGCCCCATAAGCTCTTGGCGCCTCCTATGACTCATCTGTCTTGCTTGTTCCTCTTGCTTTCTCTCCATGTCCTTACGCGATGGAGAATTGATCTTACGGCTATTAGTTCATCAAAATGTTTGTCGTGCGACTACCTCGGGTGAATTAGGCGTAGAATTTAGGGATCAGCCGAGCTCGGGTGATGAAGGCTGCTTATGACCATTGAAGCCCGAGCTCTTACGACCCCATCGCGAGACTTTCTTTTCCATTCCACATCTGACGCCAATTGTTTGTTTGCATGGCGTGTCTAACCTCGGGGGCATCGGTGGCCTGATGGCTTTGAAAAAAAAAGGCGTCGACTACGATGGTGACGCTTCTCTGATGATTAAGTCAAAAAAAATACGGAAAGGAAGAAAGGAAGTTCACACACTTGGGATTACATACTATCTTATCATGGAATCTTGTTATAAGCGGTTCAAGATCCTTCCCCCTCTTTCTTCGGAAATAATCTCTCCTTTTCTTAGGCCTGAAAATCTCTCTTTGTATCAAGAGACTAATCTTCCATGTCGAGGATTATTCTTAAAGTAAGGTTGGAAACTAAGGAATTTGTGAATAAATACCTTTTGTGTATTTCAGTCTTTGTATTTGTCATGTAAACTGCCAGTGTCATGGGAGGGCAAATTTGGTTGGGGCTTGGAGCTTTGGAGCGGGTTGCCACGAGGTGGCCTGCGCGGGAGGATACGACTTTGATAGAAGGGCTCCAGTTTCTGTCTAGGTAGTGCCTTAGAGCTTTATGGAAGGGATGAGCTTAGGCCGGCTTCATCGTGGACCCGGGGCACCCATGAACTGACGGGCCGGGACAGGCCCATCAAGCAAATGGTTAAAACTCATGGTACTCTGACACCCATCCCAGCATTTCTTATTTCAAAAAATCTTTAAGTTGCTACCCAGTTAAAGAGGTTTAGAGCAGAGAAGTTACGGAGAATAGCTTATTGAAAAATTATTCTGGCATTATATATCTTATTTGAATACTAATTAAGAAGTCATTCCTAAATGAAAATGGCTTCCATGTGGAAGCATGTAAAGTGTATAGAACCTCTGAAATTCCACGATTTATGACAAAATTACGAAACGGATTAAATTATATTTAGTAATTGAGGACGGAATATCGACCAGACAAAGCAAATTATTTTTCCACATTTTGCCACTGTTCACGTGAGAATACCTCGGAGGAAAATTACCGACGGAAGTGTTAAAGTAGGTAATTTTGTATTATATGTGGCGTGACTTTAGGTACCATTTAAGACGGAATACCTCACGAAGAATTACCAGCGGAAGTGTTCCATAGGTAATTTCCATTTAAACAAGAATACCTACGGAAGTGCAGAAGCGGAGGTGTTAAAGTAGGTAATTTTCCGACTACCAGCGAATACCTCTCACGGAACATTACCGACGGAAGTGTTCGAGTAGAGTAAATTTATCTTGATACTTTTGAAATATTTATCTTTAATACTTGATATTAGTAAATATAAGTGTAATTATAATAATATTTTAAATTTTATAAAATGAAATAATTTTAATGTTTTAAGAAAACCTAATATCGAAAAATTAAAATTAATTATTTTATTCTAACCAATATATATATATATATATATATATATATATACTTATTTACAATTAATATAACAAGTTGATGAATGATATATATAATAATATTTTCAATTTATCTATAATTAGTCATTCATTCTTAGTGGATCATAATGTTTTAGAGTTAGTGCAGAGTTGAAACCCGCTGAATGCATATTTTTCTTGATTTTGGTAAACTAAAAAAATACCGACGGACTTTCCGTTGGTAAATTACCGATAGATTACCTCACGAATTTTGTTGGCTATTCCGTGCAGATTTGTAGATTCCCGCCGGCTTCTGCCACCACTTTTAGCATTGCGGCCAGATTTCCATTGGGTAATTTACTCTGGATTGATTTTCCGTCCATTAATTTATTTACCTACGCCACAATAACCTACGAAATATAGTTGTCGGTATTCGTGAATCAAGTTAATTAGACGTAATTGTTTATATTTTCTGAAATTTTCAGTAGGTAAATTGTCGATTTATTTAATAGTAGAGGTTGTCGAGGTGTTTCACTTTTTTGTGTATTTTATTTTATTAAATTTACTTTTGGATGTAAGAAGTGTTTGGAACTTTAAGATGATCTAAACATGCATGTTACGAACACAAACAACACATTCAAATCATTTCAGCAGAAGCTTAAATATAAATATATGTACCCCTAGCCATTGGTTCAAACAAAAGTGTTTCTCACTTGGATGATTTCAGGTACTTCTGAGTTTTACTCTCTCACTGACTAGATGGCGTATATCAAATGAATGAAAAAAGTTAACTCAGGGACCTCACCATAATCACATCTAAATACGCTATGTCCATCACAGAGACGTTCTCAACGTACTTGCGGAGAGTAGGCTAAATTTGGGGAAATATTTCAAAAATAAGGCATTACTGATCAGAGAGAGAGTGACCATTTTAAATAATGACCACCTTTTGTTTCCCTTATCGATTGGTTACCGATATGTATGGGAAACACTAACAAGAAGCACATGCAGGAAGTGTGAAGTAAAGGAGAAACCCCAATTTCTTTCCACCCGTCTTTTTTAATTTACTTTTGGATGTAAGAACTAACAACCACATACACGTTATGCCTAGCTCAAATGGTAGACCCTTCACTCTCTTAGGAATAGGGTCTGTATTCGAATCCCAAGTTAGGACAATTTATATATATATATGTAGAGTGGACCTACCATAGAGTTAGGGGACAAATGCCCAAAATTTGGGTGGTATACCTTAATTCCAAAAGTATAATCTAATTGTCATTAAGCCATTTTAGGTGATTTAGGGTTTGATGTGCCTCTCTTGGAATTAGTCGGGCTATGTGTTCTTAGAAAATGCAAGGAAAGGAAAATATAGAGGAAAAATGAAAGGAAAAAGTAAAGAAAAATAAAAATAGGAGTTAAATTTCCGCATTATCATTTTTTACTTAATAATACAAACAAAATTTATTATTTTAACTCATTAATATAAAAAATAAAATAATTTAAAATTTTTGTAAGTTTTAAGTAATTTTATTTATATTTGTAATTTTAAATAATTTTATTTATATTTGATTTTCTTTAGGGTTATGTTTGATTCTCATAAATTTTGAGGAAAAATCAAAGGAAAGAAAATAGGAAGGAAAAAATGAAAGAAAATAAAAATAATTAAATTATATATAATATTTTTTATCCGTTACCCCAAATCAATTTTATTTATTCAAACTCATCAATATAAAGATTAAAAATTTAAAATGTAAATTTTTAAGTAATTATATTGCTATTTGTTTTTCTTTGAATATTTTTTATTAAACAAGAAAAATATTATTTACCTTAGCATGTTTTCTTAGTATTTTCCACCAAATACAATTTCATGTTTGAACTAAAAACCACAATTTCACACTTAATTTTTATTTTAATTTAAAATTAAATGATAAATTATTGATAAAATTAAAAATAAATAATTTAATAATAATATTTTTATTATACAATCAAACAAAAGAACACTAGCCAAATACAAAAAGAACTTAGTGCGGTTAGAAATGACTCTCATAAGGGTTAGACATATATAATTGTTTGTTAATAAGGCAATTTTGGAACTCGTCACAAGTTATGTTTTAACATTGATAGGGTTTGAAAAATGGGCTCGCATGCCCACTCGCCAAACCCAAAGAAGAGGCACGCCCATTGAAACACTCAGTCTTTAAGCATGACCCGAATGAAGGCTGTCCATACGGCGTAGGTTATAGATGTCGAGAATGCGCGTTAACAATCCAGGCTAAATCCCAGCCGATAAAAATAGAATATCACCGATAACATATTATCCTGCGGAATCAGTAGATCTACTTTGACAAAGAGGAAAATAAGATAATTCACGATACTGCTTGACTCATCTGCGGATCGAAGCCGGATCCACGATGAGGAAGAAGGATAATTAAATAAAGTGCTCACACATCAATCAAACCCGATACCGATAAAAGCAAAAATATCCATCGATAGGAAAGAATCTAATCACCATCAGTAAGGAAAACATATACTATAAATGCAGGCCACCCGGCCGGTCGAAGGTACAGCGAAGCATTAGCCCTCTGGCGGTCTATCTTTTCTCTACGCAAGGCCCGGCAGGCAGCCAGACTGACCACGGGCCAAGCTTGCCGACCACTTCTTCTTTCTCTTGTCTTTGCGGAGGAGTGCCACATCGAGCACACGATTCGACGGCGACCCGAGTGGCCAACTGACTCCCAAGCGGCTCCGGCCAGTCCGGTTGAAAGCGGCATCATCGATTTGGCGCGTGCGCCCAGAGCAGCGGTTCCTTGATAAATAAAGGCTCGGTTACTAATGGTATCAACGGAACACAAGCGAGAGTAACACCAATCCACGAGGATGCGAGGACGCGGTACACGAGACGAGCGAGACCTCCTAAGCGTTAGACGATACAAGCTAACACGGTCAAAGGTGGAGCGCTCGCCTCACCAACCAGCGCTGATAGGAAGTTAGAGCAACTCACGGGCAAATGCAACGCCGCAGGGCGACGAGCTCGGGAAGGTCTGACTTTCCTCCTCGCTGAAGAGAAGCGGCACAATCTCGGCGTTCAGGAGTGCTGGGAAATAGACGAGTCCGGTAAGCCGGGGGCATGGACCTGGTGGCCTGGAGAGGGAGGGCGAGCCTTTCGGAAGGCATGTCGAGAACGAAGAGACCTGCGCCACCCTCAGTGGGAGCGGAGGAAGCGTCATGGGGTGAGGTTGGGGAGGCCTCAGTGAGCTCGGTAGTGTGAAGGAGGTGGTAGAGGGCCAGCGCTCGACACTATGGACACCTTGGTGCAGGTGAGTCACCATTCCGCGGCGGTGCTCCACTTCCCTTCTAGCCAAGTTCGAGAATGCCGCGAGTGGGCGTTGATGGGCGTTCCGGAGATCGATCGATCGTCGACACTTACAAAAACCAAATGGGTTGCATAGGTATCAGATACGTGCGATCTGAGCTTTAGCTATCACATTAAAGGCCCGATACCAGCACGGTTTAACGGGCTTCGCCTTCATCGTCTCTCGTTGTTTATCCATTGCGTTAAATTATAAACTTCGTGGGGCCGGGGCGTATAGAAAGCGAGCTACCATATTTTAGTCAAGCGGGCTCGCGAGTACGAGTCCTATGTTCAAGGTTCAACGAGTCTGCGAAGGTAGATATACCCTAACGAAAGTTCGCGATCCTTTGCATTCATTCTTTGGATTAGAGATGCAGTCAGAAAGACTTGATGTTTTCCATCTCTAAAAATCCCCAGTAAGCATGGGTGAGGTGCTTTCATAAAAGCGAGAAATTACATTAACGGTGAAGAAGCCCTCATATCCAAGAAGGCTCCTCCACCCATAAAGAAAAAGCGGGAAAGAGACAACGACGGGGCCAGGCCCCAAAATGAAAGTGGCCAGGAGAGGTCTCGAAGAAAGATGGAGAAAGGTCACCGAAAGGCAAAAACCTCGTAGATCGTGCGGGCCCACATGACTCGAAGGCGACAACGTTATTCACACCGTCGGTTCACCTTAGCGGCCCCTCGGTATCATGGAGTCTACGAGTCTGAAAGCGAGGTTCTGAGGGTGGCGACTGAATGAAGTCGGACCCGCGCGAGGAAATGACACGGATATTCGAGTTCCACGGGATTCTGGGCGCTCAGCACGGATGATTACCTCTGACTCGAAAGGAAATAGAGTATCATCAGATGGGTATCTCAGGCCTTCATAGCCCTAGAAATCGGCCACCAGTCGGGCTCGGAGCGAGCTCTGCATCTCGGCGGCCACCGCAGCCGCCTCGGCGGAACCATGACTCGGCTAAGCATTGTGGGGAAATCCGCGTGATCTCAAAGTTTGCGGGAGGAGTCGGCTCGGCCGGGGACTATCTACGCCGGTATGGTCGTGATGGGGAAGTACAAAGTGAGGTTCTTGCGCACCCGTCCTTAAGTGCATCGCGGGAAAAAACGCGAATATGTGCTAAGGAAGTACGAAGGTGTATGCGGAAATCATGTCGGGCTCGGGCATTAGTAGGGAAGGTGCCAAGGCGGGGATACTGCGCCCGATGCCCAGTGCGACCGACCTAGTGTCGGAGATCACAGATTTGCGAGGGGCATGCGAGATCTCACGCCTCTCATGCAGAGCCCTTGACGCCGATTACAAGCCCTGGCCTTTCAGCGGTGAGGTTTGGACATACGGACTGCCCCTTAGGAAGAGGGCCAATGTAAATTCATCGCGTTGCGATTAGATTACTTCACCAGAGTGATGAGGCGAACCTTTGGCCGCAATCCTGAAACAAAGATCGCAATTTTGTGTGAGCCATCATATGCGAGTTTGGTATCGAGCCACAGTATCGGACAATGGAAAGCAATTTGACAGCGCCAAGTTCGGGATTTTTGTCTTAGAGCTAAGATTAAGAATTATTACTTTCGTCTGACACATCCGCAATCTAATGGTCGAGGCCAGTCACCATCAAGGAACCCTTAAGGCCGCATTGAAGACAAATTGGAAGATCTTAAAAGGCAAATGGGTAGAATACCTCCCAGGGGTGTTATGGGCCTACGAGGACTACGGCGCAAGTCGACAACCCGAGGAAACCCCATTCGCCACAGCCTTTGTACTTTGAAGCAATAGCCCACATCGAAGTCGGGTTAAAGTCCACTAAGGATCGAGTTAATGACAGGTGGAACCTGATAGCCAAGGCTCTCACTTTAAATTTGGACCTCTTAGATGAAAAGCGTGACGAATCTAAAGTGCTTGAAGATTACCAAAGGAAACGAGGCGGGTATTATAACTTAAAAGTCAAACCCCACCCAGGCTACATGCCGGGTGACCTAGTCTTGAAAAGCTCACTTCGCTCGGGAAGAATCCGGGGCATGGAAAGCTAGGCCATTGGGAAGGCTTTACATCATATCCGACATCGGGCCAGGAACGGTGAGCTTCAAGCAGGAGGAGAAAAATTCTACATCATGCTTGGAATGCAGGAACACCTTAAAGCGTTTTGTCGGTAGACCTCGGTTTGTAATCTTAAATGAAGCATTATCAATTTTAGGATGACGATTTGAGCGTTCTTGAATTTATTTTATTGGACGTCTCAAACAGCTCAGACATATTATGCTCAGAAAAATTACATACAACAGAATGTGAAAGTTCATGGTCAAAAAAGGAAAATTCTCTCTTTATTACAATCAAATTACACTCAATTACAATCAATAGTGTCATCCAGTACACTTC
Source organism: Tetrastigma voinierianum (assembly GCA_016808115.1). Lineage (NCBI taxonomy): Eukaryota > Viridiplantae > Streptophyta > Magnoliopsida > Vitales > Vitaceae > Tetrastigma > Tetrastigma voinierianum. The sequence continues at coordinate 76,675 of JAEQBH010000234.1, read as the reverse complement.
GGAAGTACACAGTACAAGCAGTTTCCTCAAAAAAAAAAAAAAAAGCCTTTAAGAATGAAAGAGGAAGGAAACTTGAGATGAAAATAAATGGAAAGAGGGGCGAAAGGTGGAAAGAGGAGAAGAAGAGTAGAGAGGTGGAAAGGAGAAGAAGAAAGAAAGGGATGGAAAGAGTTTGTACGAAAGAAAAAAAAAATGGAGAATGAGATGTGGAAGAAGAAGAAAGAAGAGAGAATGAAGAGAAGAAGAAAGAGAAGAAAGAGGAAGAGAAGAATAACGAAGAATAGAGAAAGCGACACAATAAAATGTACCGCCCTCTCAGGACGCATTCCTAGCACGAAGCTGGGGAATAACATAACTCCATAAAGGGAGACTGGGGAAAACACAGCTCCCACGAGCGGAGGTCAGCCAGGCCGAGACGAATCTTCGGGCGGATCAGTGAGGCGATCAAGCCCGACGCTTCATTTCGCGCAGTTCTCAGTTACACACCAGAAAGGGCAGAATACCCGAAGTATAAACCCCATAGCAATGAAGCCACCATTTATAAGAAGGCCAAAGCACTCGAAAATTCACGCAATCGTTTCCAATTCTCCATGAACCAGCATTAAAGACACTCGCGTCTTCCCAATCGAAGTCGAATGGTTCTTGGCATAGCGACTCGGTTGACGAGCTCATTTACTTTCCGTAGGCCATGCGACCTAGAGTCGAGTTCAATTCGGGCTTTTTCGACCCACAAGGCCTCGGCGCTTTCGAGCCAGGCTTCGGTTGTGGCTTCGACTTCTGCACCGCAGGCCATGCGGCTGAAGTCGAGATGACTCGAGCTTTATTGCGCAGGCCCTCAGCGCCCGAGCCCGATGCTTCGGTTGATGGCTTTCGGCTATTACACCTGAGCCATGCGGCCTAAAGTCATCGAGGTCAGGCTTTTCAGCCATAAGGCCCCTCGGCGCGAGCCAATGACGCAGTGCGGCTAGTTCGGCCCACTTTGCCTGACGTGCGGCTAAGTCGGTCGGCTGGAGCTTTTTTCGGCCCGTGAGGCCTCGCGCGAAACCCGATGCTTCGGTTGGCCGACTCGACTACTGCCTGCGAGTCATGCAACCTAAAGTCGAGATCAGCTCGGGCTTGCCCGACCCCTAAGGCCTCAACGCCGGGCCCGGTAACTTCCGGTTGGCGAGCTCGGCTACTGCACGGGCCATGCGGCTGAGAGTCGAGATCGAGCAGGCTTTTCAACCTGAGGCCTCTCGGTAGGCTCGGGCCACGGCTCGGTTGTGAGCTCGACTACTCTGCAGTCATGCGGCCACAAGTCGGTTCCGGCTCGGGCTTTTAGCCTGAGGCCTTAGAGCCGGGCCCGGCGGCTCGGTTGCGAGGCTCGGCTACTCTGCACGGGCCGTACGACTGGGTTCGTCCCATTTCGGGCTTTTTCGATATGAGGCCTCAGCGTCCGAGCCCGGTAAGCCGGTTTGGCTCGACTACTGCGCACAGACGCATCGGCCTAAAGAGTCGGTCCCGGCTCGGGCTTTTCAACCCACAGAAGACCTGGTGCCGGGCCCGATGCTTCGGTTGTGACTCGTACTGACGCGTCACGACCTAGGTCGGATACATTTCCCGGCTTTCAGCCCATAAGGCCTCAGCGCCCGAAGCCCAGTAGCTCAGTTTGATGAGCTCAACTACTCTGCACAGGCCATGCAACCTAAGAGTCATATCAGCTCAAGCTTTTCAGCCCACAAGGCCTCGGCGCACAGGCCAACGAACTCAGTTGGCGAAGTTAGCCTTGCGTCTACCTGGTATTCAGCCTAAAGTCGAATCAGCGCTCCAGGCACCTGACTCTGTAACGCGTCTCCCAGGCCTCGGCGCCGGAGCAATGCTTAGTTGTGAGCTCGACGCTACTGCGCACAGGCCATGCGACCTAAGAGTCGAATCGGCTCGGCTCAACCCCTGAGGCCTCGGCGCCGAACTCAATGGCTCGGTTCGCGAGCTCGACTACTGCGCACGAAGGCCATGCGACCTAGAGTCGGATTAGCTCGGGCACCCCGACCCACGAGCCTCGAGGCGCGGGAGCCCGATGGCTCGGTTGTGAGCTCGACTACTCTACGGGCCATGCGGCACGGGAATCGGTTGACTCGAGGGCTTTTCGACCGCAGGCCTCGGCGCCGAGGGCCATTTCGGTTGTGAGAGCTCGCGACTACTGCAGGCCATGCGGCCTAGAGTCGGATCGACTCGAGGCCTTTCCAGCCCACAAGGCCTCGGGCGCCCGGGGGCCGGTAGCTCAATTTTGAGGCTCAGGCTGGCTCTTCATCCATCTGACCCGGGATTTGCTGGCCACGGGCGGCTCGACTCGGGCGACGTAGCCCGAAATTAATTAGTTCTGCATGCGAGCAGTAGCGAAATGCATAGTAGAGACATAAGTGATAAAGAACATTTATGAGAAAAGGCTACATCGTCAGGTCTCGGGCCCGACAAAAAAAATAAATAAGGCGAAAGCCGACTTCGATATGCCGGCGATCGGGCATCGGGAAGGAGCGAGAGAGTGAAGAGAGGGGAGTGGGCCTCGGCGAGGAGTGTCAGGTTCTCGAATGAGTAATGAGAGGATTCCTCGGCCTCCTCGTCGTTAAGGATGTCAAAGTTGGAAGTCCAGGCCAGGAGTAGGCGTCGCGGCTTTCCTTTGAAAGGCTGAATACCTAAACCCATTGAGTCACAGGGACTCATCCCTCCCAGTCTTCCTATAGCTTCATCCGTTGAGCAACGGGTTATTTGTTGATGAGGTCCCCACGACCCGGCACTCCTCGGTCGGGCGTTCCGTCGAGTTTGCGACCACCCGGAGGCCTCGGGAGCCCATCCAATAGAGTCGTCTTATCGCGGTTCCATCTTTATTGCCGTGGCTCTTCCTTGAACTCCGCTGACTCGCCCGGGGATGTAAACTCATCCTAACCATCCCGAAGCTCATGCGGCGGATTGCGGCCCGTCCTAGCCTCACAACAAGTCATTTATGCGACCGCATGGCTCATCCCGGAACCTCCCGAAGCTCGCCGGTAGCTCTCAATTTGTTTGAGACCCTCATCTTCTCTCTCGTGGGAGCACATGCCGACGTGGTATGCTGAATCAGTTTAAAGCTTCACTGCCTCCTCGGTCATACGTTGCACCCGACCCCGCAGCTCAGCCCGCTCAGATGTGAGGAAGCCACCCTCACTTTGTAAACTTGGGCAACTTTGGCATGACCTTCGTTTAGTTTGGCCTTTTTGGCGAGCCCTTAATGGTAGCCACACATACATCCAAGCGTAGAATCAATATCGGCGCAAGATCAACGCCATTCGGAATGGAACGGACCACGACAGATAGGAACTTGAGGCGACCTCACAGAGGATAGAGCCAAAGCCTCATCCAAAGCGACACGCTCGACCTCTTGAGAATCGAGTCCTTAGAATGGGCCGAGGCCGCGCCTGCCGTGAGTTCAGCATTGAGAAGCAAAGAGTCGCCATCTCCGCTAGTTTCGGAGTCCTTCCTCTTCAATTCTTCCTCCCTCGGAGAAGGTGGCCTAACACTCTTCGCGGCAGTTCCGGTGGTGATGGGCGTGACCGTCAGCGGTGCTCAAGCGGCCCACCGGAGGGACCTTCAGAGCCTCGGCGGGGAGGCGAAGCGTGCCTGCTCCGACTTTTGGACATGGGTAGACGGAGAAGAGGAAGACGCCCCCAATTTCGGAACCTTGACCAAAGCCGGCCGATCTTTCTCAATGGAGTCCAAGGTTTTCCATTTCACACTCCGGGGCTTCCGAGACAACGTCTCCAACCGAGCCAGAAGCTCTCCCTTGGAGGGTTTGGCAGCGGAGGGCCCGATGGGAGAGACTTTCATGGTGAAAGGAGGCAAAGGCCTGGCCATGACGGGGCGGGTGGGGCCTCGAGGCTCGAAGGGCCGAGGGAATATCCTGTGATCTGGCGGCTCCTCGTAGGGGCGAGGAGGACCGCATGCCAGGCGCTATGAGCGTTATCTTCGGCCGAGATGCGGTCGGGCTGAGAGGCATGTAGGCCGTGCGGAATTAAATGCGTTGACCCCATAAAGATTATACCAAAAACAAAGCGAATACTCACGTAGATTCTCGGGGTGGTCAAGCGGCGGAGCATGAGGGGTGTCGTCCCTGTCAAGGGTTATATTCCCAATTCACTGATAGCTTATAAAGAAGTAGCATTCCTTCGAAACTGTGAAAGAGGAAGATCGGGAAATCACGAAGGCTCAAAGACGCTTGGAAAAATAGAGGGAAGCCCTCAACGGTTCATACGTGCTAAAAGGTAAAGGAACAAAAGCTATCTTTGGGAACACGAGTCCTGTCCCTAAAGAAACCAATAAGCCAACCAAGATACACAACCATTGGGCGAGAGGCGAGAAGAATGACGTTAAAGTCTTTATGAAACCGGCTTTTATGAAGGGATCTTGAGAAAAGCGAAGACCATTATCGAGAAGGCCACTTCAAAGAAGCGCACCATCTTAGGCATGGAAACCACATAGAAATTGGCGTCGGGGGGGACCACACTCGAGCATGAGGAGGTGGGTAACGTCCACGGCAAAGGTGGCCCCATATGAGGACCGACCTTGCTAAGACCCACTTAATTAAAGCATCTTGAGCAGTGATTTAGTGTCTGACCCCGGATATTTAATCAAGTCTACTCTCCCTTACCCTTGTCGAGGGAAAGGAGGCACCACGAAGTGGCATCTCGAAGTTCAACCCCGTGAGACGGTCGGAGGCGCCTGATCCACGAAGCGGCAGTAGAAGAGTCGCCTCAATCACACGCGAGAGAAGAAGAAGCGACTCGGACCCGTGATGAAAGCGAGTAATGGGAAATGAAAACTTGCCAGCTTCGCCTAGCGCCTCGTCGTATCGGTTGAAAAGAGACTAAAGAGATAAAGGCCCTTAGCAGTCGGGAATAAAATGGAAAATTATCTCGGGGCTTGCGGGAAAGACTCTACGAAAGGTCGGACGGAAAACTAAGGAGAAGTGAAATGCAGAACTTCGTTGAGAGCAAGGGGTTTGGGATCGGGGCACACAAGGCAGTGCGAAAGCGAAGGGCGAAAGAGGTGGGAAGATGAGAAAACCAAGAGTCATCATAGGCATTATGGCGGCGATCAAGCCTTAATTAACCCGGCCTCGGCGAGACCGTCGTGCATCGATCTGGCATTCGTGCCTGCCCACGCACATCATTACCTGAATTTGGGGGCAAATTCGATAGGGTTTGAAAAATGGGCTCATGAGGCCCGCTCGCCAAACCAGAAGCGACGCCCATTGAAACACTCGGGCCTTTGGCGCCGGCCCGGAATGAAGGCCCGATCCATACTGACGAAAGGCGGTTATAGATGTCGAGAATGCCCGTATTACTGCCGAATCAAACTAAATCCCATCGATAAGGAAATAGAATAATCCTCGATAACATATTATCCTGATCCAACTAGATCACCAACAAGGAAAATAAGATAATTCACGATATATGACTCATCCTGCGGATGTAGGATCCACCAATGAGGAAGAAGGATAATTCTAAATAAAGTGTACATCAATCAAACCCAGGAAATGCAGTAAAGCAAAAATATCTCATCCAATGGGAAAGAATCCTAATCACCATCCAACTGGGAAAACATATACTATAAATACCAGGCCACCCCATCGGTGAAAGGTACGCAAAACATTCGCCCTCTAAGCAGTCTATCTTTTCTCTCAGCGAGGAACTGACTTAGGCATCGGAGCGGCCACGGGCGAAGCCCCCGCCGACCCTTCTTCTTTCTTGTCTTTGCAGAGGAGTGCCACATCCAGAGCCTACAGTCCAGCCCAGCAGCAGCCCAAATTCCGGCCCAACGACCCCAAACGCTCCAGCCCAGTCCGGTTGAAAAACAGCATCATCAAACATACTCAGCGATTTATAACAAGTTGTAGAACTTCATATGAAACTGACAAAAATAACATAGGATAAAGAGAATTAAAGCACACACAAAGATGAAGTGAAAGGAGTGCTCCCTTGTAAAAAAATTGCCTCTTGCTATATGAGAAAGCTTCGAGGCAAAAAACTAATTTCGAAAAATCCTCAATCATATTTATTTAGTAGTGTTCCTAGCAATCTGAAGGAGTTGTTTTGCACAATGATGGGAATTGCGACTCTGAGCCCGAATGATCGATACCTTAGCCTCCCGACCTTTATAGGGCGTAGCAAGAGGGCTGTGTTTGCTTATATCAAGGAAAAAATCTGGAGAAGACTTAATACATGGAACAAGAAATTTTTGTCTCGGTCCGGAAAAGAAATTCTCTTAAAATCGGTAATTCAGGCTATTCCTGAAGGAAAAACACCACCAGTGAGCATGGATACAGCAATATGATTAAACATCTTATTTGTATCTAAAATTGATATTAAATAAAATTACCTGTAGATTTGCAAATCAAGTCGACTAGACTTCTAGATCGACCCACAACGTGATCTACAGTCGGATCTACGGCAACTGACATACGACCTTGTTCTGCACGGAGTCGATCTACAGTCGTGATCTGCCTTGCCGTCAAGTCTTCGGATCTATCCTCGAAATTGGTATGGATGTGTGTGGGCACAATGAATCGGACGTAGAGGCTGAGATCTTAGAACACTTAGAAAAAAAACAAAGAATAGAAAAATTAACTCTTTTTCTCTTCTACATTACTGTATTCTCAAAAAATGTATATCACAAAAAAACTCAAAGAGAAAACCTTAAACCATTACATCAAGGAATAACTGTTCATATAATAAATTATATTTATTATAAATAACCGTTCATATAATAAATTATATTTATTATAAATAACCGTTCATATAATAAATTATATTTATTATAAATAACCGTTCATATAATAAATTATATTTATTATAAAAAACCGTTCATATAATAAATTATATTTATTATAAATTTATAATTGCTCCTTATATTTGAGAGAATACTAAGTGGGACCCAGAGCACGTAATTGCTAACAATCTCAGCAACTCACCGAGTACAAACTTGAGCATAAGCCCAAAACCATGTAACTTCGACTTTTGTGTTCCTATAGTTCCATCTTGATATGAGCTCCCGCCACTTTCCCCAGAGCTGGCACAGGGATCAACGTATTATTAATTAAGGCTCCTTATAATTGAAAAGCAATTATCTGTCAAGTTGCCACTCAACAAAGCCCAGTTGAACTCCAAAATTAATAATATTGATATATATATTAATTTCCTCCATTATAAAATATCGATAATTAATTGATTATATTTTCTGTCATCAATTAATTATTTTAATCTCTTGATTTAACGAGTTTACCACAATGGATCGAATCTGGCTGGCGGTGGCTTGATTACATCCAAGTACCGAAACATATCAAGAGGATATTTCATACAATTTCCGCATTTGTTTATTTCATGAATCTTGGTAATTAAACAATCCACGTTCCCAAATCATCTAGGTATTGGTAGTCAAAATAGGCTCACATATTCAGCAAATTCAAAGACCGATAATTATTCAATTACCTATTTAAAATAAACTCAGGATTGAGAGAAAAGTAATAATCAAATATCACTTGAGATTTAATTCCTTTCACAAAAATTTAACTTTAATTAAATCTCACTTTGATCTATCAGTAAACATAATCTGCATGATATTTTATAATAGCAAGGCCAGTTATTTTAAAATGTGCAGTCTAAATAAAGCGTCAACTTTATTAAACAAGTTGTGATCTTATTCATTAATTGTAGGAACTTATGATCATGTCTTCCATGGACGTATCCATATGACCATATCACTGCGTAATTAATCTACGGACCTTATCTGAAAAAATACTAGTGTGCCTGAGAATTGAAAATAATACCTCATTGAAATTTTATTAACACGAGAAAAATACAATAATTTTATTTGTCTTGCTCTGGCTTTCCGAATAAAAAAACTCCCACTAGTCTAAAATAAGTCGAGTAATCTCCAACACCCCATAGAATCTACATGTCTTTGAAAACTTGAGCAATTAGGAGCCTTTGTGAATCGATCCTGGGTTTTTCCTCACGACACTATTTTGGTAACCTTGTGTCTCTCGCTCAATGATGTCTCGGATCAGTGGTACTTCCTCTCAATGTGTTTTTGTTTCTTGTGATACCTTGGTTCTTTGGGTGTGCTCTGGCCCACCATGTTATCCTTGATAAAAGGGTAATGTTGGAGCACATAGCAGGTATCACACGAAGATCCATAATGAACTTCTTGACCACACGGCTTCATGCATTTGCCTCGAGAGCGACAACATATTAAACCGTAGTGGAATGCTACACACGTCTTGTTTAATACTTCTCAATGAACGGCTCCACACCATATAGTGTAAACACATAACGAAGGTAGTTCATGATCAGTATGATGTGATGATAGTGACACCTGTTCATTGGGCCTGCGTATGTGATATCTTGTTTCTCTTGATGTATAGTGTGTTGTTTTCTTTGATCAGTAGGTTGGGATGAATGACACAACTCATTGCATGAGATATACGGCACAGTACATAACATAGCATACATGAGACTACCTACGGTAGGGCATAAGGTATCCCTACTCATACGTTCTTTAACTCAGGAGTTTTGGTGATTGCTCCTTAGAAAGATGAATTCCATGTCTAAAGGAGTAGGATCCTTTGGAATTTTCATATTAAACGACAAAATTTTATCAATATAAGAGGCTTGAGATAGTGCCAACAACTTATTCTTAGGTCTCGTATAAGTTTGATTCCAAGAATATAGTTGGCTCTCCCCGAGTCTTTCATCATTTATGCAACCAATCTTTTACACACATTAACACTTGTTTGTCGTTTCCGATTAACAATATGTCATCGTAAAGGACTAGAAAAACTACCCATACATGTGCTTGGATTCTTTGTAAACACACAAGGTTCATCGGGCTTTTCTCAAAACCAAAAGAAGTAATGCTTGATCAAGCACGATGTTCATGATCTGGATGCTTGCTTAAGTCCAATAAATGGACAGCACACCTTACACGCCATGTGTTCTTTGCCTTTAGCTTTGAACCCTTACAGTTCTTGCATGTAGATGTCCTCATTTAAATTGCCATTTAAAAAGAATTTGTTTTGACATCATCTGCCAAATCTAAGTAATCGAGACCATGACTCTGACTAAAAGAATCGGATAGATTTAAGCACAGCTCTTGGCGAAAAGGTTTTCTTCATAATCTATCCCTACTTTTTGGGTATAGCCTTTTGCCACCCGATCTAGCTTTGAAGGTTTCCACCTTCCCATCGATCCTCTTTTTCTCTTGTAAATCACTTACACCACTATTGGTTTTTACCCCTTTGGGTGCCTCTACAGATGGGCCAGATTAGAATACATGAGTTTCCATTTCCACGGTCCATGGCTTTGCCACTCCTGTACATCCACATCTTCGGTGCTTCTTTGCTGGTGGTGGATATGCTGTCGATAGCAATAACTTGGTAAGACTACTTTAGCGAGACATATCTACGCCGGGCTTAGCCTTATACATCACTGCATTAGGCTCATGGTTGTAGTTCATTCTGAGCACCGTAAAGTACTAGTTCCTCTTGTCTTAGCTCTTAAGTTTAGTTCCACATGTATTGGATCTTATTCCTTGGTTCCACACAGTGCTTGTTCACCTTTCGGGTACATTTCCCCTCTTTGAACATGCATAGGAATGGAGTGGCAATGGGAACAATTTCTTGGTGGTTGGAGTTGTTCTTGGTGAGTCAAGCTCCTCGAAATTATTTTACTCTTGGGTTTGAAATTGCTTATATAGTCTTATCGAAAAGGATTAGTGAGTACTCACAATAACCTTTTTATCGGAAGGACACCGAAATGATCCACCTCTCGTTCCTTTAAATTGTGACAAAACATGCAGACCTCAAATGCGCGATTCCAACTTATTTGGATCCTTTCTTAAGACATGTGCGGGAGCACCCAGCCCGGATATGGCAAACTAGGCTTGCGCCCTTTCACTGGTGCAGCAGGTGTCTTAGGAACCGTTTTAGAAGGAACTAAATTCGAAGATGCATTTGCAGGTTTTACGTAACATCCCCAAGCTTGATATAGGTAGGAGGGGAGGAGATGAGGAGGAGGAGGCTAAGGAATTTGACCTCACCATATCTGAAGAGTTCTATTTCTTCTTCTGCAACTCCATTTCTTTGGGGTGTTCAGTGCGATAGTTGTGAAACTATCCTCTTGAGTCAAGCAGAGACTTGCAAGCTCTCGGATAGGTATTCACCACCTCGGTCGGACCCGAAGCTCTTTGATATGGAGTCCTAATTGGCACTACGCCTCGACCTTATACTCTCGAAATTTAGTGAAAAGTTTCGGACTTTGGCGCATTAGAGTAAATATATCCATATCTTGAGTAGTCATCTGTAAGGGTGACAAAATACTCATACCCTCTCCTTTGGACATTTATTATTAGTCATACACATCGATATGCACCAATTCAGTAGTTTTAGTTTGCGCGATATCCTTTGGCTTTAAAGGGCCTTTTGGTCATTTACCTTCAAACAAGATTCACATGCGGTATAGGTTCAAAGTCTAGGAAGTTAAGATCCACTTTGCAAACCATGAATCCTATTAGGATTAATATGACTGTCGCAAATGCAAGGTGCGTTTCATTTGAAACTTTCCTTTTCTTGGCTAGGTGATCATGCTTATCAACAATTTACGATAATTAAAACATCATAGGACATAGGACTTAAATAATAAAGACCGTCTATCAAATCACCGGTACAAATAAGCGAAGTTGAACTTCTTATTTAATAAAGGAATTAAATTCCTTTATTAAACCTTATTGAATAAACAACTAACGAGAATTAAATTCCTTTTAAAAATCACGATACAGCATAAGCGATTCTACTAAACATAAAATCCTATCATTATTGAAAAATAATTCTACTTGTCTGTGCTTTAGGAGACATGTTCTCCCATTTCGAGCCTCTCGGAAACCTCGTGCATCGACCAAGCTAGTTTATGCGAGACCCTTGCAAAGAGTAGCAGGACATGGTTAGTGGCTCCTGAATCAATGATCCATTTATCATTATAATTCTCCACTAAAACAAGCCGACCATTTAAAATTACCCATACCTTTTTGTGATCGAGAGGCAATTCTGTTCCGATGACCCATACTGTCCATACTTGAAGCACTTATATTCGGCTTCTTCATAGCCAATTGGTTTTGGTAAGCTGATGCGACCCGCTCACCTTGTTCTTATTCTTTTCCCACCCTTAGGTTTCCCTTTGGGCTTGAAAGTAGAACCCTCGATCCATATGAACATCACTTTGACTTTTCAGAAAGCCCTTCCGGCACTTTCAAGTTCATGCATCAACTCTGTGGGAATTAGATCCATCTTGTTCATATTATAATTAACTTTAAGCCGGAGTAAGCGATCGGTAGGGATTCAAATATGCAAATCCAATTTGGGACCTTTGCTCATCTTCATCCCAAACACTTGACTTGATTGAGATGTGACATCATTTTCGAACCGATGATCCTCACACTTAGGTCGTTAATTATTGCATTTATAGCCACTAGCTGGCTGCCTTAAAGAACTTGTTGATTGTGCAAACATCTTGCTCCGAGGAAATGCAGATCATTTACCTCCCTCGAGATGAGACCTCTATCCTTTCAAATGACCGCCTTAGCGAGAATATAGCGTGGCTGATATATTTTGCCTTGATTTTCATAGTCCTTTCGGCTTGGTCGAGATGCATTTCTTCTTGGGCTCATTGGGCTTTGAATTGTAGTTGGACAAACTTGAGTTTTCAAAATCCGAACAATATACGGGTTGGTTTCCGTTCCATTATAATTATTTAAAGTAGTAGAGCACTGACTCAAAATCATTGCAATGGGTTAAATGATGCCATTTTACGAAAAAATTACACTAGTATTAAGCGTATCTTACAATAAACATAATCTTAAAATTTAGTTAATCCCAAAAACTATTTTTCTGTTTTATTGTAAACAATTATTGGTTTCCATTATAAACACTTACGTTGGGCAATTCTTTATAACAAACTAAATTTGATCATGAAATGATTAGTATCTACTAAGTTGGTTCCGAAAGATGGGGAGTCACAAGCGAATTTCACTAAATCAGCTATTCTTGACAGAGAACTTTCCTAGATAATACATAATCATTTCCTCTAATTGTTTCAAAACTTTGGGCTTAATAAATATCATTATACCGTTGGGAGGGTAATAGTGGAGTGGATTTGAATGTTTTTTAACCATTGTTTTCATTTCAAATTATCTTTAATATCGAAATTCACGTGATTGGGCCGAACAATCTTATTAAAATTTTGAAACTTAATTGAGTCTAATCAATAAATCCGAAGCCATGGTATCCGTTGGGGCATCACATGATCATTTTGTTATTAGACACAATGGAAACCCTTAAAGTTTAAATTAATTAAATTAATTAAAACCTTCACCATTCAATATTTTTAAATAATAGGGTTTTCTAAAATTATTTCAAAAAAAATAAAATAATTTTCCATAATAATTATTAAACTAGATTATAGAATCATAATAATTATGCACATGTAGTATCATTGATGCAAATTTATATGGCACCACCTATTCTATATGGCATGTTATCATAAAACATGTTATAAGCATATAATTTAAACCATTCACAAAGCATTAATTAAATAACCCTAATCCATAGTTTCTAAAAAATTAAAATGGGCCTATTACAAAATTTCCTAAGGTTCTTAGGCCCAATTATTTTGGTTTCTCTGACATAAAGGCAGCCCAAAAATAAATTAAAGCCTAAAACCACTAACATGTTCTAATTTGAAGAGATAGTCAGTCATGATCCACGAATCAAAAGCGGCGAGCCACCAGCACGACGGAGCCTTGGGCGCAGTAAGGCGCCAAAGCGACTCGCACGCGCCCTACTGGTATCGGCCAGTGAGGACCGCGCGGCGAGCTGCCGGCGTGTAGGCGGGTGACGACGCTAGGCCTTGTAGATCGTGCGACGCGTCTCCTCCTCTAACGTTTCACGGTGGTCACGTTACGAGATGAATTGTCGGATCTTCTCGGCTTTCAAATAATGAAGGGTGTCTGAGATTCCTGAGATTTGAAACTTAAAATTACAACTATTTTAATAAACGTAAATAATAAATAAAACCGGGAAAGGAAACACGATCTTATGACCAGCCTCCACCATTTACAAACCCAAAAATTAATACAATCAAAAAATCTACCATGGATGCAGGAAAACCCATTAAAATAATACATCCATTCATGAACAAAATCATAAAATTCATAGAGATCTAATCATGCGATCTAACAACAAATAGAACCTAGGTGCCATATACTAAATCAACATCAAAGGTACATGCGTTATTGAATACCTAGATACACATATCTAATCATAGCATGCTCACGATACCAATTGGAAGAGGAAAAGCAGCGCGGCGGAAGCGTGGATCTAGCAATATGATTAAACATGTATCTAAAATTATTAAATAAGATTACCTATGTAGATTTGCGAGATCCAGGTATTTGAAACTACCTGAATCGGCCACCAGCGTGATCTACATGAAGTCGGATCTGACAGCGATGCGACCAACGATCTGCAGTCGATCTACGGATCGGTAATGCCTTGCCGTCCAGATCTTCCAGGATCTATCCTGCGGGGGTGGTATGGATGTGTGTGGGCACAATGAATCGGGCGTGGCGAATCTTAGAACACTTAGAAAAAACCAAGAATGAAAAATTCTTTCTTTTCTCTTATTCTGTATTCTCAAAAAAATGTATATCTAAAAGCTGAAACGTAAGCGAATTCGTGAGGAATAGCTGACGTATAATAAATTATATTTATTATAAATAATAGATTAAATATAATAAATTATATTTATTATAAAAGCAGATTCATTATAATAAATTATATTTATTATAAATAATAAGATTAAATATAATAAATTATATTTATTATAAAAGCAGATACATTATAATAAATTATATTTATTATAAATTTATAATTTATCGTATATTTGAGAATCTTAGGAGTGGGGCCAGAGAAACGCGTAATTCTTAACAAATTCCATCATATGCCATGCCATGAGTGTGTTCTTGTCACCGATATCCCTTTGTAGTGAAATCGAAAGGACAATGAATGCGATTTGGTGGGGTAAAAAAAGTCAGTGGCAGGAGACTTGCTGGACAGCTTGGAATAGACTATGTGGTTGTAAGAAAAAAGGAGGGATAGGTTTCCGACGGATGCAAAACTTTAATATTGCCATGATTGCAAGAAAGGAGGGATGTGGTTGCGACTTCTCACCAAACCCGAGTCGCTAGTAGCATGGCTAGAGTCTACAAAGCAAAATATTTTCCTAAGTCATCCCTACTCAAGGCAACTCTTAAGCCTAATCCAGTTGAAGGTTGTAGAATAGAGCATAGCAAAGAAAACTTCTGGAAAAACTCTCAAAGCTTTATTGAAGAAATATCAGTATTTAAACACAGTAGAAGAATCTAGACGAAGTTAGTTACACGGATTAGTTTCTTCTAATACACTGAAGTCCATGTGAGTTAGTTGTATGACTGTCGACTGAAACTGAAGAAGATTCTTGATGCGAGTGAGCCTTGTTTGTTTGGACTATTTCAGCATCTTCAACAGGCCCCCGCAAGCTGGACATGGGAAAATTAAGACATGGCAGAAGCATTTACAAAATGTGAAATCATTAAAGTAAGGCCTTTGTAGGTAGATCTACAAGTTGGGACTCTGTTGGGACTTCTCTTACTTCAAGCTTCTGATCAGCAACTAAACTATGAACAAAGTGCACCTCCAATTCAATGTGTTTTGTTCTAGTATGAAAAACTGGATTGCAAGCCAAGGCTTCAGCTCCTAAGTTATCACTCCAAAGAATAGGTGGCTGAGCAAGAAGGTAAATATCAATTCTAGCTAGCAAATTCTGAATCCAAACCAAATCTGTTATTGCACTAGCAAGAGCTCTAACTCTGCTTCAGTGCTTGATCTAGCAACCACCTTTTGTTTTTGTGAACTCCATGTAATTAGATTACCTCCTAGAAAAACACAGATACCTCTGACTGATTTACGATCATCTAAATTTCTCTTCCAGTCGACATCACAGAATCCTTCTAAATTCAAGAGCTGAGCTGGTTTGAAGAGCATACCATAGTTCAATGTACCTTTGATGTAGCGAAGAATACGTTTACATGCACTCCAATGTGCAACAATAGGAGCTTAAAGATACTAACTCAACTTATTAACAGGGAATGCTACATCTGGTCTGGTAAGTGTTAAGTATTGCAAAGCACCTATTGTGCTTCGATACATGGAGGGATAGCAAACAACTCACTATCATTTAAGGATAACTTGTTACTTAAGCACATAAGGGTTGAACTTGGCTTAGCAGCAACCATATTCGTTTTGTGTAACAAATCTCTAGCATATTTTGATTGATTTAAATGCAACCCATAAGAGGAATGAGTTACCCCAAATCCCAGGAAATTGTTGACTGAACCAAGAGTTTTGAGAGCAAATTTAGCATGAAGATCCTCGATTACCTCCTGTATATTAGCTTGACTCTCTCTGGTTATCAGTATATCATCAACATAAGCCAAGAGGAGTATCATTCTACCATTTTTCTGAGTATAAAAGAGAGAGATATCTTAAACTGAATTTACAAATCCCCAATTGAGTAGTGCTCATTTCAATTTATCAAACCGGGATTTAGGTGTTTGTTTAAGACCATACAATGCCTTGCGTAATTTACACACATAAGCAAGTTTAATAGGATCAATGAAGTCTTCAGGTTGATTCATGAATACTTCTTCTTGAAGATCTCCGTTGAGAAATGCATTATTAATGTTAACTTGTTGAATATCCCATCCCCTTGTCACAACTTGAGTGAAAATAATTCTTATTGTTGAGGCCTTAACCACTAGACTAAAAGTCTCAATAAAATCTATTCCAAACGTTTGTTGAAATCCCTTTGCAACTAACCTTGCTTTATACTTCACTAATGAACCATCAGCCTTGAGTTTAGTTTTGAAAACCCACTTGCACTGAACAATGCGTAAAGCAGCAGAATGAGGTACTAATTCCCAAGTCTAACTGTTTACTAATGCATTATACTCAACTTCCATGGACTTCTTCCAATAAGGAATGGTAAGAGCAATTGAAGCATTGGGAGGTTCTTGCAAATATTCAATAGAGAACAAATTAGGCTTGAAGATGTCAAACTTTGATCTGGTCTACATTGGATGAGTATAGTTCAGAAGGAAGAACAACAAGCAAACCCGTTGAACCAAAATCTGAATTTTCATGATTGTTGTTAGATGAATTTGATGTAAGTTGGGAAGTAGAATCATAAGGTATACGAGAGGAGATAGAGCAAACTGGTATAGTAGAGGATAAAGGAGACCCCATTGGGATAGGAATGCATGGTACATCATAAGTATGTGCAAAAGTAGAAGAAGCAGAAGAGGTAAGTGACTTGTTAAAATCTAAAGATGGAGGGTAGGATTTAGAAGAAGTCAAGGAAGCAGTAATGGAAGAAACATGAGGTAGAACAAAAGCTAGAGCATTATAAGTTTTACCAAACTTAGATGCATTAGTAAGAAGAGCCTTGTAAATAAGAGATTGATATAGGAAGCACGTCTCATTGAAGCTCACTCTAACAATATATCACATGGCCAAAGGGATGCAAACATTTGTAACCTATAACCAATAAACAAACACTTTGAAGTTTTGAATGACAACTTATGTTTATTGTAAAGCTGAAGGTATGGAAAACATGCACACCCAAAAACTCTGAGAAATGCATAATTTGGTTTATGGCCATAGAGATATTCAAAAGGAGAAAGATGCTTTAAAACAGGTGTGGGAAGGCGATTTGCAAGTGGTATTAGAAGTGTTTTAAAGGCAATCGCCTTAGCACTTGTTATGCGTCTTAAGTTTCTATTAAGCATCTTCATTATTGGATATTAAGTAAGTCGAATTGATTTAGATCTTTAATCGGATTAATGAAATTATGATACATAACATGCATGAAGAAATCGTGATGAGATATAGTGACAGATTACATGTTGCAATTATGTTAGTATCTAGAATTATCCATAGTCATAGGATTCTTGAGATTAGACATTGTTAATTAGACACTTTATGTCATACTCCTTGTTGAATCAAACATTAGATCTTTATATTGTAATCGTGGTTAGAGCATATATGAAATGTTTTGCTAAGAGTAGGACTTGAGATGCTCAAGAATATCTTGAATGTTGATTACAATGTTTTTTAAAACCAGACCGGATCAACCGATCGAGTAACACTTTCTATTATAACATACTTGTGAACTTCTCTAATTCTAATATTGTTTATAACCCATTTAATCTCAATTAATTCAAAACAACAAACTATTTCACTTGTATTTACACATAACATTATATATTGTATTACTTAATACATATTTGTATAAATAAATTTTCTTATATTTTTTAATATGTTTTTCATTAACATTATACATATTTACTGTAATAAATTTTAAAATACTAATTTATTTATATAAAAAATGAAATAAATAATATCTTAAATATTATTAATTATATATTTTAAAATTAATTTTTAATTTAAATAAAATATAAATTATATATTTATTAAAATCTTGATTTATTTGTTGTTCATGGTCCCAGTGATGCTTAAGTAAGCAGGTCTTTTCTAATTCAATACTCCAGAATTCAGGTTTTAAAACATTAGTTGATTATATACTTTGACCTGAATCTATGTTGCCTCTTGGAGTCCTCTTTGGGTGATAATTCGAGATTGGGTATAGATAAAGGTATTCGAAGGTAATTGAGTAGCCGTAGAAAAGTTTATCGGCTCTGTCTAAAGGGAGAGTATACCTATGGCCTCTTGTCATGAGCATTACTCGGGAATTTCTTGTCATAGTGGAAATGCGAAGAAAAGTGTCTTCGGGTGCATAACTGATGAGTAATGAGTCCGAGGATAAGATCTAATATCACTTGGGCTAGATATAGCATAGCCAGTCTAGTGGGAGCTACAAATTGTCCATGCATGCTTTTAATCGAGTGGGGTATAAATTGGTGAAATGATGAATTGCATGGTATTGCATAAGTAGATATAGCAAGAGTTTTTAATTTTTTAAGAGAGAAGGAACTTGTATTCAATAACTCGGTAATTATTTCTTTTTTTTACAAAAGGGAATTCTATTACAAAAAATATTCTGTCTTCTTATAATTTCCACTTCTTTCCTAAGCATTAAAGAGATAAAATACACACATCAAACATTCCCCTTTCTTTGTATTAGGTGCAAAGTCCATTGATAAATTAAATCACTGTATTAATAAGTAGTGATGAGGCTAGAAAGTTTTGTGAATATGAGCAAAAGTATCCATAGACATTATAATAAGCTGTTCATATTTATCATTTCAAAAAAAAAAAAGTTGTTCATATTTAAAAAATAGTTAATAATATCCTCTTTAATAATAAATAAACTAAGATGGTATTTAATTTTTAGCTCAATGTCAAATATAATTTGCTTCAAACTTTAAATAATTTATTTTTTATCTTTCCATTGGATATAAAAAAAGTCAAAATATTTAACTTTTTTGTTGAATACTAAAATAATTTTTTAAAAAAACCAACCAAAAACAAATTACAACATGGTACCTCACTCTATTAATAATAATCTTTGATACGAAATGAAAATAAAATAATAAAAAAACAATTCAATACTCAAAATAAAGTTTCACTTCTATTTTAAATAAATAAGTAACACCATCTAAGTAATTAGGGCGTCAATAAATAAAATTAGAAAAAATAAAAAATAAAAAATATTGACAAAATTATTAGATTTTACTTAATGAAATTTGTTTAAAGAATTATAAAATACTTAACTATTTTTAATCAATTGAAACTCCAAATGATCAACTTTCATGTCTTCTTTTCTTTTGCTTTTTCTTTAGTGTTGGATTTTATTGTCTTCTCCTTCATTTAATTAATCAAGGGGAAAGCAAAAGGAACAAGGTATAATTGCTTATGTAAGATTTATTAAGCACTGATATAATTACATTATCTTAGTCATTAGTAATGCGAGTTGGGAAACATAAGGCGAGTAATATTATTAGTTGAGGATATAAGTGGATGGGCATATATTCTGTTTTTTCTCTCATTGGCACATTTGAGACTCTATTCCCACAATACCGTAAAGGAAAGGGGCTTAAAGGGAATGTGGAAGATGCCTTCACTTTTGGTTTATGGAGTTTCCGCAATTCAAACGTGCTCTCAAACTATATTATGATTTCTCTTTCCTTTTTTTTTTTTTTCTTTGATCCGACTGATATTATTCCAAAGTTATGGATATTCAGTGTCGGCCATTCTCATTGGGTGACTTAATAATAAAGAACCCACTTCATGTTTGATTGTTTGCAACGATAATGACAAAGAAATACAAGTTGTGATAAGAGTAAATAGTATAAATTGTGATGGGTTATTAAAGATTTTAATGGAACCATTAGGTAGGCATTGATAAAGCTTCGATGATTATATTAGCCTCTATGACTTTAATTAAGAGCTCGTCTTTTAGCCGTAAAAAATAATGAGTTTTTGGACTTAGAAATTGAAAGAGACTCTAAAATTGTTATAAACTGCTTTAATAATAAAAAGTAATTTATTTAATTCAATTATGTAACTAATGAAGGATGTTTGGATATTATCTCGGAATCTAAATATCTACAAATATATTTATATTTATAGGGGTTAAAAGGAAATTTTGCCACTCAATTATGTCCTAAGAGTCAACTTGGTCTCTCAATTAATTTTTGTATCATTTTTACCTTTTTTTCTCTTTTTCCTTATGACTATTTAACACCAATCTTTTTTGTCATTCTCTAACAGTGTATCAAGTATCAGGATTCAGGAGATCCGTTAATTGCTTTTAACATGACAATAAAATTAAAAAAACAAGTTACATTTACGTGCAAGGCCTTAAGGCCCTTGATAAAAAAATAACATTATATGTTAAAGTATAGGTTAAGTGATAAAGCACTCACCATTTCAAACAAGAATAAGGCCTGAGAATTAAATAGGCTCAGAGGTTAATTTACTACCTTGAAATTAAAAATATATTAAAAAAAACAATATATGTTAAAGTTATTTTGTAAGGATAATTAACATGGTTACTAATCGGGTTTAAAATAATGGGCGTGAAAGTCCAAAACACGAGCCCACACGTCGGAAAAACTGAAGGGATTAAGCGAGGCAGGTACGGTGTTTAGCCCTTGATGGCATCACGGCAATAGGTCAGCTTGAGGACCGATCGCCACCTTCAAAGAATTTGGAAATATAATCAAAGGCTGTATTTAAAGGAAAATCTTTCAGCCTCCTTCTGATTAGGGAGTAGGATATTTCTAATTGTGCCCATCAATTATCCACTTATTAATCGGTTTCACGATAAGGAAGAAAATCTCACCCGATGGAAGAAATATCATATCATCATCCCGACTAGGAAAGTTAATTATCATTACGTATGATCATCAGCGGGGCGAGCCCGTCGATCCTTTCTTGTTTTGCGGAGGGCGGAGCATCCGAGGTGACGGGCCGGCCCGGCCAATTCCAGTGCGCTCGGCCCGGTTAGGTTGAAAAGCATCGCTCGGTTTAGCGCGGATTTGTGGGAGCGGCGGTTCCTTTACAAATAAAGTTGATCGGTGGTGATGGTATCGACTCGAAACGAGCGAGAGCCGCATGATCCTCGGATACGAGACTAGCCGAGGCGACGTGGACATTGCCTCCGGAGGCATGCGGCGTGGTCAGCGCGGGACGAGGTGGAGGCACTCGTCTCACCCGACCCGGCAGCTTATTTGAGAGAGTTGGGAGCGGCTTCATACGGCGAATCCTGGCCTTGGGGAGGCAGCGGGCCCGAAAAGGCGAAACCACATTACACGGAAAACGACACCTTTACCCTCATCGAGAAGCAAATAGAAGGAGAAACTAGTTATGCTAGGGAAACGACCCGCCTGACCCAGGAGAGGATCGCGATGAGGAGAGCGGGGTAGGAGCAATAAAGGAGATGGGCCCGTCCCCTTTGCTCGTAGTGAGGAGCGGTCATGGAGTGAGTTTAGGGACATCCGGAAGAGCTCGACCACATGAAGGAGCCGGTAAAGGGCCGAGGCTCGGTCTACATGGAGCGCCAGTACAGCCAAGCGAATCCCCGTTCCTGACCAGTCTTTGCGCCCCTCTTCCGTGAAGTTGAATCTGCCGTAATCGAAGCGTTCGCAGACGGAGCCAGGTGATCACCACCATTACATACAAGAACCGGATGGAGTTGCACGGATACGGGACCGTCACGGTCGCAAGCCTTCGCTATCACCCCAAGGGCCCGGCTTTGGCTGGTTTAGCAGACTCCATACGTCTTCCGTCATCATTCAGACTTTCCATCGCGTTCGTCTCCCGCTCCGGAGTAAGGATGCTCTGAGTAAGTTATCACCTTGACCATAAAGAGGCTGTGAGGCTTTGAATCGTTTGTCGGAGAGATTCAAAGCGAAGTCGTTAAAAGTGGATATCCCCAAACGAAAAATTCGCCATTACTGGCACATTGCGAGTGGGGTCCGCGGTCGAAGACCTCATGTTCTCTAACCTCCACAAGAACCCTCGGCGAGCATGGCTGAGGTCGCGCAGCGAAAATTATATCAGCGGCGAAGAAGCCCTCTTATCGAATAAAAAGAGCTCTTTCGCACCAGAAGAAAGCGGGGGCGGCAAGCGGGGCAAGCCCGGACGGGCGGGCGGGGATAGATCCCGAGGAGGCAAAGAAAGCGAGGGCGGTCCCGGGGCGAGGGCGTCGAGGCAAGCCGACTGGCTGCGGCGTGGTATACACCTCGGCGATTCACCACAGCGGCCTCGGTCATCACGGGTCTACCTTGAAGTCTGGCGTAGAAGATTCACGAGATGGCCATCGGGATGAAGTCGGACCAGGTGTGAGACGATACCAAATCTTAATTTTACGGGGTCATGGACGCAAACAGACGGTGCATCCGACTAAGAAGAAATCGAATACACGTCCAGCGTGGGCATCTGCGCCGCTCGTGGCTTAGAGGTCGGGACCCGAGGCCAGCGGCCACCACCACCTACGATCAGCCGGCGACACCTCGGCTGACTACCCATGGGAGAGAGATCCATGATCTCGGATTCTGTGAGGCGGGGAGTCAACTCGGCTAGGAAGGCCCACTGCGCGATGTCGGATGGGAGGAACCCTAAAGAAAGTGCAGTCGTATCCAAAATCTCTCGGCTGGATACTAACATTACCTTCTCGAACTCCGACATGGAAGGCTGTCAGCATCCCCATGACGATCCGCTAGTGACAAGGGTCGTCGTAGCTAATAAGACAATCCACAAGGTCCTCGTCGACAATGGGGCTCGACATCATCTTCGCATCGGCTTTTTTGATAAAATGGAGTATTGGAAGGGAGAAGCGAGCCGGTGACACTTACCTACGTGGATTCTGCGGAGGGATCACTCTAGGGTCTACAGCCAGTGCTCACTGGGAGACCCAGTACCCGAAACTACGACAACGTGAGGTTTCTCATAGTAGATGCCCCATTGACTACAACATGTTCTTTGGGTAGGCCCTCTCTCGATACCATAGGGGTGGATTCCTCCCTATCACATGGTTATCAAATTTCCAATGAAAATGGAGTAGAAATGGTTAAGAGCTGGCTGCATGGCAGGAATGTTCTTCCGACATCGATGAAACAAAACCGCGATTCGACCGACATGCACATGACGAAGGCTGACATACGAGACGAGGTAAGCACCCGACCTGCTCCCTTAGAAGAATTAGAGCATGTACAGCTTGGCGACCAGCCAGAACACCTCGTCTACATAAGGTCTAAACTAGCGGAAGGCATCAAAAGCCCTCTCATCCATTTTCTAAAGCAAAACATGGAGGTGTTCCTTTTGGAAACGAGGAAGGCATTGTGTGGGGGTTGACTCGTGATGATTACCTGGTACGAGCGTCGATCCCCTCCTTTAAGTCGGTCTGACGAGAAGGAGTTGTGCCCCGGAAAGGCGGCGGTGTGAAGAGGTCGTGGCTCATCGAGCAAAGCGATCGAGAGAGTGGAATGCCGGAAGGGTTAGCCGCGTTCTTCTCGTCAAAGAAGCAAACGGCAAGTGGCGGCTTTGCATCGATTTCACACACATCAACAGGGCCTGCCCAAAGGATAGTTTCCCTCTACCTCGGATTGATCTCATAGTGGACGCCACGGCTGGTCATGAACTCCTCAGCTTCATGAACGCCTTCTCTGCTTCTGACTAGATGGAGTATAGACCCGACGAAGACCTCATTTGTCAGCGAGGTCGGGGAACCTCTTTGTTGTCGGTGATGCCCTTTGGGTGAGAAGAATGCAAGAGCCACTAACAAGGTTGGTGAGCAGATGTTCGAAACAAATTGGAGCATCATGGAAGTATATATAGATGACATATTGGTAAAATTGGTAAAATCAGAGGCTTCACGCAACCCATTTAAGCGGCGTTCAGTCTGGCTAATAGGAAGTCGAGCCAGGCCAATGCGCTTTCGAAGTCTCAGTCGAGTTCTTGGGTTTATAGTCTTATTTGAGGAATAGAGGCCAGAAGCAGGGATAAGATAAGGTCGTGCTTGATATCTTTGCCTCCTTCGAACACATTATTAAAGGCGTTGACGGCAGCCGGGGAGGAGAATAAGGCTGCATTTGGCCAACCCCATTATCTAAGGCCCGGGACAAATGTCGTAACTCTTTCGGGTTACGAAAGGCCTTCCAGGTGGGATACTGCACCGGGAGGCATTCACGACACTCAAAACCTACCTGAGCTCTCCCCTCATTCTAGTAAGCCCTTCCGAGGGAGAACTCCTCACTCTCTACTTGGCCATTTCAGACTTCTCAACTAGTGCTACCATGGTCGAAGACCAGACCAGTCTGATAGATTACACTATTGCAGCTAGAGGCTCTAAGAGGAGCGGAGGAGAGGTATCGAAAATGGAGAAGATGATCCTAGCGTTTGTTAGCTACATCGAAAACTTCGAGCCTTACTTCCTGACTCATGCACAGCCGAGTTCAATAGAATATCCGATGAAGCAAATCACGCATAAACCGAAACCTCGAGAAGGCTAATAAAATGGGTTATAGAGTGATGAGTTCAACATCGAGTCTGAAACCGGGACGGCGATAAAGGGCATATCTGGCAAACTTCATCATGGAATTTACGGTAGTGATCTGTGGAAACAACCCGTCTAACACCAAACCTCCCCCGTCGGAGTTATCCATGGGCTGGTAGTCGATGTGAGGCGGTGCGGGGTCGATCGGCTTCTCGAAGCGTGATAGATGTGGAATCGCCCTCAGGTCGGCTGAGCCTCCCGATGGCGGGTAGAGTATGGGGTTGTCATGTTTGGATAACCTCGCCCACTCCATTGGAGGCCAGAATCAATTTGGAAGTGAGCTGACTCCCGATTGGTGATAAAATGGATAGAAGACTCCTCTGAATCAGGAGGGAAGATGATCTATATCTCGAAGGTCGGTGCTTAAAAGTTCATACGGTAGTCGAACATACCCAGACGGAGAATTCAGAGGCTTATGCCTTAGAAAAGCCTTATGACCTCACACAAGAAGACAGCCGACGGTGATACACAGTGAGGCACCTCCGTAACCCTTAGTAAACATCGGCTTGATGGAGAGATCTTATCACGCCCGTTCGGTAGGCCCAGATTAGCGGAGAATCCAGGAATCGATTTCGGTGCGAAACCATATCTTAGGACTCTTTTCTGTTTTTTTTGGTGAACTTATACGTGGTATCTGAAACAATTTTTGTAATAACCCGAAATCATTTTATATATACAAAGGAACTACCCACCCAGGAGTGGTATCCATTAAAAATCGATACACATATACTAAGTCCGTTTCTTATGCAAATGCTTATCTGTACATATCTATCCTGAGCATCGGTCGCGGAGAAGCGGTGCTAGTGAGCACCTATCCTACGAGATGGCCGTCTTTGCTAGTGTGGAATGTCACATCCTCTTTATCTCCTCTTAGGTACCTACGGATTGAACACCAGGTGCTAAACTGCGGCAATGGGAACATATAGACGATGCTGACCCGATATGATAATCGTCGTCACTATCTTTTTACATTTACTTTTCCTTATGCATATACTTGAAACCTATTCTTATGTGACTTCTAACTCATATCATATTATATACATGTAGATTTTATCATTTCGTTCCATATCATTATCTTGTTATTATTACTTCCCTGTGTCATGTCTTTTACAGGTTTCAATTCATATCTTCATGTATAGCATGTGGGATCATATTAGAAAACAAACTTATCGTATACAATGGCAAGTCGAGCGGATCAATGTCATATCGGATATACGGTCGAATCAAACTAATACCAATACATATTAGACTCTTATCCTTATCACGGTAGAAGCCCGTTGTCCCGACTCCCTCTGCGATTACATTTCATGATGCGGGAT
Organism: Tetrastigma voinierianum; assembly: GCA_016808115.1. Classification (NCBI taxonomy): domain Eukaryota; kingdom Viridiplantae; phylum Streptophyta; class Magnoliopsida; order Vitales; family Vitaceae; genus Tetrastigma; species Tetrastigma voinierianum. Next base: position 51,180 of record JAEQBH010000234.1, on the reverse strand, counting down.
GCTCGTTTATTCTTTTAGTTATCGTTTTATTTAATTTTCATTTTTCAAAAGTGTCGGTGTCACACTAATCGCACGACCCATTATGATCCGTCGACCGCTTACTCGGCGATTTTTAATCAAACATTTTGTTCGGGTTTTATTAAATTTTGTTTTCAAAAGTGTCATAATCTAACTCCCGACTTGACTCGTCATGGATCATGCTCGGAGCCCATATTCCTCGACATTTTCAATTATTCTCCTAAACATTTTGTTCAGGTTATTCCATTTTAGACTTTAATTACGCTAAAGCACTTCATTTCGCAATCCCATAAACACTCATAAATTCAAAATACCCATAATATCTACATTTAACAAATTGCATTTTACCAAAATAATGCCTTTATACAACATCCCGGTGCAATGTAAAAGATACTTATACAAATACAATTTTCAATACCGTTGTTTCGCTGCCTGGTGGTGGATTCATATATCGCTATAGAATCCAACATCCACGGCTGCATTCGGGCTTGGTGAATCCAGCCCCGCTTAATGGTCTCGCAGTAAATGTGATTTCACATTCTATATTACCGTCTCACATATGACTATAGAAGGCTTACATTCACGGCGATTCAGCTGGCAGAATCCCCGCTGCTCATTATCCAGCAATGCGGATTTCAGATTTACAAGATAGATTCACTTTGACCATAGACCGACATTCATGCGATGTATTCATTGGCGAATCCCGTCTCGTTTGTCATTCAAGAAAGAATGTGATCTCACATTTATCACCGTATCACATGGCTATAGAATTCGGAGATTCACGGCGTATCAAATGTTAACCGCGTCCGCTTGTCATTCAAAAGAGCAAATGTGATTTCGTGATTTAATACATGATCCACTTTGACTATGGGACATTCATGATGATTCGCTGTTTAACTATTCCGGTTATTGTCTTAAGAGCAATGTGATGTCGTATTTAACAAAGATGATTCACTGACTATAGAATCGATATCTGCATGATGTGATTCAAATGAGCGAATCCTCGTCTGCTTTGGCTATTCAAAGAATACGATCTCGCATTCAATATCAACGCCTCACATATGGCTATAGAATTCGACATTCACGATATTCAAACATTAACTCGCTCCCGTTTGTCATTCAAAGAGCAAATGGATTTCGCATTTAACATTGTTACTCTATGATTTAATCTAAATACAACCTTATGTCGATCATTCAATGATATATTTAATCAGGCTTTTACTTTTATGCAATTTCACTTTATAGTTCAAATACATGCATATATGCATATGTGTGATAAATATTTTTAATAACAATAATTCAAATCAATGTATATATACTTATATTCTCAAGCAATTAGCATCTTAAGTAATCGATCATAATCATATTTCACTCCACTTCACTTCAGATTATCTTTTCAAAAGATATACTCAATCTTATGTACTTATTTCCATATAATTATTCACGATACTCATTCATATACTCATTTACGATACCTCGCTCTCATACTCATTCACGATAATTCATTCCATGAGTTCTCATTCATATATCTAACATTCACGATACTCATTCATATATTTCCTCATTTGTTATCATTTTCCAAGTTATATGTGATAATAATCCTATATAACTTAATCTCAGCATTATGTGTTCATGACAAATTACCATCAGTATTCATATTCATGTTTCAGCCTGCTTTCATTTTCCAGAAAGCTATCACATTCATATGTTTCATGAACACATTTATACATGTTGTATTTTCTATATTTCCTCGTTTACGCCTCATTACACATGGCACTTTTATATACTTGTAAAGTATGATGTCTATAAATCACAATCTCATTCATGCGTTTTATTCCCATTTAATCTACGCTACTTAGAAATTGGAATCATTCCACCTGATCGATTCAAAATCTGGGAAGTTATGGCATTTCATGCCAAACTAGTCAATTTTACTAATATTACACTTGGGACAGTTTGTAATACCCATTTTCCAGTGTCTTGACTCATATTTGACACTCTTTTTCTTTGTACTCCTTTTAAAGCTAATGTGCTAAGGGTTCTTCCAATTGAATCACCTAAATCGAAACACCAAACTCGAAGCAGTGTCCTAAATAACCCGGGACTACTCTATGTTCAAAAAATGTAACTGTAATCACTGAATACGGCCCTACTTTGAGGAATTTTTAGGCCACATAGAACTTAATTGGAAGGTACCTATTTCTGATTTTGTTTTTCCTCAAGTTCAGCTTCTAATTAGTCACTTGAATCACTCAACTGATAGTGAAATGAAAAAGTTGGTGGCTAAAATACAAAATCGTCAAAATAGAGAGAGGTGTACTGCAGATACATGTGCGACTCAGACGGCACAGCCTTCCGAAGGGTGTACTGCATGTCTGCTGTGTATCGTACATGTCACCGGTACGCCTGCACGTGTGCTTTTCTCCTATTTTCCATGTTGATATTCAAATCAACCTAATACTCCATAAAACAGTCGTGAGATTCACTCCACCATCTTATAACTTTCTACTCAAATTATCATTCAATACATATCTTTCTTCAAAACCTTCATGATTTTCTCAAAGCAACTCTAATATGGGTAATAATTTACTACATAAAACTAAACATGATGATTAGTTAGGCCTGTTCTAAAACCCTAACTCCAATTATTCTCAATTAAAACCATGAATCCAACCTCAAAGGGAGTGATTATATACTTTCTCAGGCTATTTGGTTGGTCTTTCTACTTCAACCATACTTTCCATAATTTTAAGGTTAGGATGAAACCCTAGAAAATCAATTGAAGAATCCTTATCCAAGGTTGTTCCATACAACTCCAAAACATATTCATGTAAATAGTCATAGTTCCATACCAAAAATCCAGTTCCATACCTTTGATCTTGCTTGAACTTCTTCTCTTCTCCTTCTCTCCTTCTTTCCTTCTTCTTTCTCTCTTTTCCTCTCTTTCTCTTTCTCTCTCCCTCTCTACTGCCTCCTAATTTGAGACCAAATTTGGTCTTGAATCCACAGCCGTTAAGGCCATGCTCACAAGCTACTCACTTTTTCTCATTTTATCTCGTCCCCATTTCTCTATTTGCACCCTAACTTATTAAATCCTATTTCTTTGGCATCCTAATTTTCACACTTCCATAATTGCATATCAACTTCTATTGATTTATGCCATTTATGTCCTCAAGTGGTAATGACCACTTTGCTCATTCTAATATTCATTTCTGCCCCCACTCTATTTAAAATTCATTAGCTTATAATATAATTCTCAAAATAAGTCCTAAAATCACATGTATATTTCGTGTTACAAGTCTCCCTATGATGTTCGAATCGAGGCGGCTTTTGACCTCGGCCTGTGATTACTCGTGGAAGGAACGCGGCTGCCGACCCACAGGTATCCAAACTCCGCAGCAAGGCTCAAGTAAGATTCACCATTCATCGAGGGTCTTTATAAACGAGGCTTCTCCGCACCCATTCTTAAGTGTGTAGGGAAGGAAGACGCCGATTACATACTTAGGGAAGTGCATGAAGGCATCTGTGGCAACCACATCGGAGCTCGGACCCTAGCAAGGAAAACCTTGAGGCAGGGGTACTACTGGCCCACAATACTCAAAGACGCGACAGGACTGGTCAGAAAATGCAAAGCTTGTCAGGAGCATGCCAAGATATCTCATCTCCCATCTGAGCCGAGCATCAAAGGTCCCCGGCCATTTCGCAATTTGGGGCTAGATATATTGGGACCCCTACCATGAAGGCCAAAGTGTAAATTTATCATCAGGGCAGCCGACTATACTAAATGGGCCGAGGCCGAGCCCCTTAGCGACAATCACATAATATTGGGCGGTACGTGAATCCCCCGTCTCAAGGCTCTATAACATGCAGCCCTGGGGATCCCGAGGTCCTCGTGTCCCATAAATGGGAAACACTCGATAATCCTAAGTTCAGGATTTCGCACCGATCTGAATCAAGAACTACTCACTATCCCTACCTCATCCATACCACAGGTGCCAGAGGTCACTATAAGGACTCTCAAGGCAAGATCAAGACCAAATTAAGGGGAAGATCTAAAAGGAACGGGTAGAGTGGCCTCCCGAGGTACTCATGGCTTGGCGGTGAACTACATGTCAAGAACCTTTAAGAAACCCCGTCGCTCCGCCTCGCAATCAAGTAGTAGATCCACGAGGCCTGATTAAAATCACTAAGGATTGAACTCGGGGTATACCGGAAACACAACGGTAAGAGGTCCTTCGCCTAAACCCGGATCCCTGTAAGAAAAGCGTGAGCAGGTCCCGGTCTATAAGACTATCATGTAAAGACAACAAGATATTTGCGACCAAAGGGTCAAGCCTAGAGAGTTACAAACCGGCGAATTCTGTTTTAAAAGCTTCCTCACGGCAAGGAAAGACCCCGCACATGGGAAACTAGGACCCAATTAGGAAGGCCCCTATATCGTATCCCGCATAATCCGACCTGACAACTATGAACTCTGAACGGAAGAAGGAAAAGCCTTACCCCACTCATGGAACGCAGAACATCTCAAACGATTCTACCAATAAGACCTCGGAGCGTAGTCTATAATAAAGAATATAACGTCTTGATTTCGAATAACACTCTATATGTCCTTTTTTTAAGATGTTTAGTATTACGGTGGGCCAAAAAATAAGTTATAATGACAAAGCCAGGAGCTCGGCTCGGAAAGGTCTAGATACCAAAACAAATATGCGGATTCACTAAGGATTTGTTCTTATTTCAAAGAAGTTACAGCTTAAATACAAAGAATTACATTCAGCCGGCTTCGCCCTAATATCCCCGTAGAGGCAAGGAAGATAAAGAAGCCCCCCGTCTCAACGGAAAATCCCACAAGGAAAAGAAAAAGAGAGCAAGGAGCCTCATTCAAAAAAAGTCACATAGTACAAATACAAAATTTCACATCTGGAAGTTACAATCAATTTTAGGATTACAAAATCTTTCTCGCAGATTAATTAGCAAAACCATTCGTCACACTCCGCCAACACCCACAACAAGGCGAAATCAAGCAAAGAAAAGGAAAAATAAAGAGAAGGAGAGAGGGCAGGAGAGATGGAAGAGAAAGAGAAAGAGAGAGGGTAAGAAGAAGAGAAAGAGAAAAAAAAAAACGGAGAAAGCGGTACTTAAAAGTTTTTTAAAGCACATCACTCCTCGACACGTCTCTAGCACAGCTCCTTCAATGGGCATAGCTTAGGGGAACACACAACTCCCAAGGCAGGAGGCACTAGTGGAAAAAAATACAACTCAAGGCAAGGCGGTAGACCATCGACACCAAACACCGCCAGCGAACACCGGATGCATCTCTGGCGCAAGTGATGACTAAACCCCGACGCTCCATCATGCGCACAGATCTACCGCCTGCAAAGAAAGGATCGGCCTCGAAAACATAGTCCCACCACAGAGGGAGCGCTATTTATAAGGAAGCCAGGACACTTGGGAAGTTGCACAATCTGTCCCAATTCTCCATAGATCCGCATTAAAGCCACATGCGCTTTCCTAAGAAAAGGAAGATGAAAGGGTCTTAGAGGCCCGAGCTCAAGAGGCTAATCTTGAAAAGCACCGCCAAAATGGTCTTAGAGCCTCGAGCTCAAATTACCAATTTTTAGATATAAATCTACTAAGGCCAAAAAGAGCCATGTAGACATGTAAATCAGGAGCCTAGTAGGCCTATATTGCAGCATAACTCCGCCCTCAGAAGGCAAAGAGCCACGAAGCCATGTAGCCCGGTGACCCCAGAGCCTCACAGAGCTTAATGTACCCTCAAGAAGGCCTTTAGCGCCCGGAGCCCAAGAGCTCGGGGCCAGAGCTTAACACCGGTAGGCGCCCTAGCAACCAAGAGCCCAAAGATCTCACCTGCGTAACCCACAACTCAGAAGGCCTTAGCACCTGCAAGAGTCCGTAGCTCAACTTTCGTAGCTTAATTACCTCAGAAGGCCTTAGCGCCCGAGAGCCCAATATCTCGTATCAGAGATATAATTGCTATGTGGAAGGCCAAAGGGCCAAGGGAGATATGTAACTCAGGAGCCAAGCTACTTCGGGACAGCAGAGCATAATCGGGCTAAGGGAAGACCTCGCAGCCCCCGGGACCTCGCTTCGCCCAAATCGACAACCGGTCAAAAGAGATGATGAAATTGACCTGAATCTTTATGGCTGGACGAAAAAGCCAAGCCGATACTACAAAAATCCCCCGTCCCTACACCCGGTGAGGCAGCAAGGTTGCAGCCAAAAAGGCCCATGCCCCGACGCTGACCCTTAGCCACAAGCAGAAGTTAAAAGGCGGAGCCCCAACAAGCGAGGCAGAAGAACTAGCCCCCGAAGGAACCCGAAGATCACCAGGTAGGGGAGCACAATCAGAGGCCCGAGATAACACCGCGCCCGTGATCGACCTCAAACAAGGCATCCCTCTACCTCCTATTAGAAAGCTAGGATGCTGAAATCTAGGGCTCCTGAAAGCCTGTGAAGCCCCGCTACCGGGAAGGCTAGCCACCCGAGGCCCATTACATAAGCTTCCTGTCTCTAAGCCTCGCTATAACTCTCGCCTCCGCCTGATCAAAGCCTCTCGCCTCCCAAGGTCCATCCGCTTCCACTGAGCCCCCGTCAAGGTCCCGCTGCAGCCACCCGCTCCAGCCCCTCGTGCTCCATTCCACGTTGCCGCCTATCTCGCCCATGGTCACCCTCGACGTGACCGCAACCCTCCTCCTCCTCCATACCGCAGCCTCGCCTCAACCACCTCACCTCCTTCGGCCCTAGCCTTTCTTTATCCTCGACCCGCACCCGCGCATCGGGCTACGCCCCTGTGCTGGGACCAAGGCTTAACGAGCCCCCCACTGTCCCTTATCCGTCTCGAAGGCCACCCTGGGAGGTCGCAGAGCCAACCCTAGCCTCAAGACTTCACCGCCGAGGCGAGCTCTCGTAAGGTCGGGCCCCTCGCTGCCTCGCATAAGCAGCCACCCCGCCAAAAACAAAAACGCCCAACATAATCGAAAATAATAAAGAAAAAGATCAATGAGTACTGACATGCGGCTGCCCGGCGTAAGAGCCGCAGCTCCCTCGACGGGATAGTAAGGCATCCACCTTCCCCGAGGTCGAAATCGCAGTTGATGGAGGAAATGAGCCCCGCCGCAGTTCCAGATGAGAAACAGAGATCCCCACTCCTCGCAGCCTCAAAGCAAGCGATCGCGATCCCTAATCACCTCATCCGGCATCACAGGAGGGGGCGCGGCACCCCGCGACATGGGACTCCAAACTAAAAATACAGAAGAACCCGGGCGGGGCCCAGCCGCCTCCCCGAAGAGTTCCGCAAACCTCGGCTGTGGACGAAGGCAGGAAGAGGCTCCCACATTTGTGGATCTTACCCCGAGCAAGGTGTGACAAATCAAGACTGACCATAGCCATGAATAGTAAATTTTGCGAATTGTAATTTTGGCACAAGCCTTGAAAATAAAAATATCCATAATAATGTATCGAGTCCAAAGAGTCAACAGATTAAAACGTAAATTATGTTATATGAAATGCAATTTTCCAAAGCAAACTAAGAATTGGCCATAAAAATCAAATTCCTTCTAGATCCTGATGACTAAACTGATCACCGCTGAATTCGTCTCGCAAACTAGCTACTCCGCCAATTCGCTGAATCTATAATAACCCGATTTCACGAAATTCGAGGCGCACGCGCGAGTAGACCCTCAAAACAAGATTTTCCTTAGAAAACCCTAAAATATCAAATATTTAAAGAATTCCATTTAAGATAGATGGAACCGAAAACCGGGATGAAATAAACTATTTCGGGCGAAACATTCAAAGAAGTGTGGCACGAGCGCGACGCGGTCACGCGGTCCACACTATAAATAGCCTAAAAATCTAAATATCAAAAGCCTCATTTTGGTCCAGCCAAACCGGTAAGAGAGAGAGAGTAAGAGAGAGAGGAAAAAAACAACTTCTTCATCCACTGGATCGTTGGCTCCGATCCCATTAGGTCAAGAACCAGCCGATCTACGCGACGAGCCACGAGCCGATACCCTAATCACAAGATTCTGCCAAGGTCCAAGGTTCAGGTTTATACGGAAACCGAGAAAAGGCGGTGTCCCAGGAAATCACGCCATTTGAGGTAGGGTTTTTCTCCTACTCAAGTTAATTTCTGTCAAGGGGGCATGCAAAGGCCAAAGGAGATGTTGTCCAGCTTTTTTTCTCCGACTTAAGGATCAGATTTCGCTTACACTGGGCCATCACTCATCCGAATTGGAGAGTGGATTCAAATTAAGTAAACTAGACTAATAGGAGAACATTTCTCCTTAAATAGGTCTATCCAAATTCTACCTATTTGACCAAAAATGCATTCAAAGTGGAGTTATGTTCAGCGCTCGTTTTGTTTTTGGTGACTCACGCATCAGATTAAGTTATAACTTAGCTAATACTCATCCTAATTGAGTGATTCAAATTTCTAAGAATTGGGATCGATAGAGAACATTTCTCCTGAAATAGGTCTATTCAAATTCACCCATTTGACTCAATAATGCATTCAAAGTGGAGTTATGTTCGTATAATTCATATGTTTTAAAACCCATGATCGTATTTCGCTACACCTCGCCATCACTCATCCGCCGAATTGAGTTATTCAAATGGCTAAGAAACTAGCCCGACATAGAACATTCTCCCTTTGAAATAGGTCTATCCAAATTCGACTCCATTTGGACTAAAACATTCAAAGGAGCTATGTTCGGGAAGTTTTTCGTCTGCTTTTAAGACTCCAATGACTAGATTTTTGCCATAACCCTGATCATCACTCATCCGAATTGGAGCGATTCAAATTGCTAGATAAACTGTGGATCGAAAGCAGAGTAATATATCCCCTCAAATAGGTCAATCCAAATTCACCCATCGGACTTTAAATGCATTCAATGGGAGCCATGTTCAAATACTGTTCTCATGGAAAACCAAGTAATCCCGCTGTTTAGGATATATCTTGAGTTTCTGATCCGATTCGTGACCCATGGAGTAAGAACCCTAAGAACCGTGATTCCCAAAATGAGTACAAAGAACAAGTGTCAAATTATGGATTAAGACCCTTGAAATCGAGTATCACAGACTGTTTCCAATGTGAACAGAGTAAATTGACTAGTTTTGAATGAAAATGCCATAACTTCTTTGTCCGAACCCCGTTTTGGGTGTTCTTGGACTCTATGGAAAGCCCATTGAGTCAAGATTCTAACCATATTCCTGTAGAGAACAGTGGATGAATAGAACTTGACTGAAAATTTATGGTTGCACCAAGGTGCAGCTATTCGTTAAGGTCGATGAATAATAGTCGGGCTCGATACGACCATTTCCATGGCATGTTTTCGGGCTTTGTTGGTTACGTAATATCCATAATCCATTGAACATAAATGCAGCCGGAATTTAAAATTTGTATCCTCTTTAACCTACTCAAGGATCAAGCATGCTTTCATAAAAATCGATATGGAGCGAAACGAAATCCACTCTCGTACTCGATTCGCTGCCTTCAAAGTCTCCGCCTCGTTTATCTTGCCTTCAGCAGGCCGCTTCCAAGTTTTTACTCACTCCTACAAGTATCCACACACTAACAAATGGCCAAACGATCTTGCTGGAATGCTAGCGTCTGTAGTTCGCCTCTCTCAAAACGAAATTAGTGGTTTTCTTTCTTTCTCTGGCTTGATTGTTCTCAGAGTAAAAGATTTACTACTATAAAATATATATGTCCCACATATATATATCTATAAGTCTCCATAGTATTTAAGTCAAAACGAATTTTATAAATATTATTATATATTTAAAACTCCTTTAAATAATAACAATTTAAATTCACAAAACATAAATCGTTTCAAGATATTAAACTGCTTCACGAATTTAAACTCTCTCAAATTAAATTCGAATTTAAATAACAATTTAAATTCACAAACATAACTGGCTCAAGACATAACTGCTTCTACAAATTTAAACTTTCAAAATTAAATTCAAATTTAAATAATAACTAATTGTTATTTGCAATTTAAAATAATCTCATCATTTTAAATTACTACGTAAAGTGAAAACTATAACTGCTATTATTCGTCTTAATGTGCGATCTCTACAGGTCTCAATTAACATTGCGTGAGGGCTCCAAATCACATTTTGATCCCATAAGTCAAGTAAGGGCCTCTAGCAAGACATTATGACTACTCAAGTTTAAATGAGTGCCCTCAGCGATCCTGTATAACCTTAATATAATAATTCACATAACTTTTGTCTCATGATATCTTGATAGAATATAAGGCATGGACAAAGTCAACCTTTATATCGCTCTATCTTCCTTCCTTTAATTACTTTAAAATCTCCAATTAGATCGATTAAACAAAATGACATTGATCTCCATCAATCTATTCGAGCACGCTACATTTCGCCCCACTGTCGAGGATCTAGGATATCTCTCTTATAATAAGAGACACCCCATTTTAATTTATCTCACTACATAATTTTATTATGTTCAAGTATAACCTTTATAGTCATCCGATTAAAGACAACGCTTGATTATATCAAACACAATATTCCTTATGTCAGAACTATAGCGATTCTGGTGTCAAAGGATTTAATGACACAACTATTAGAGATTAACTTATGACTTTGATCCATGTATTAACTTCTCAAGACGTCTATCCAATATTTGTTCTCAAATAAATATATAAATTTATTTTGTATCTCATATTGTTATTAGTCTGTCCCATGAATATCAATCAAACTTTATATCGTATCTTAATTCATTGTTATTCCTGATAATAACCGATTAGGTTAATAGAATAATTAATAATATTATTCAAGGACATTATATAATAAAATATGCAAATCATCATAATAACTAATTCATATAAATAGTCAATAAAATAATATGTCCATACGATAGGCCTAAAGCACTATTACTAACACTTTGTATGGGGTAGTACTTCATGAGTTAGCATAAGAAAATCAAGTGAGGAACAAAAGAGGTTGAGTCTAATTGATTTTAACTAAATTGAAGCATTAAATGCTTAAGGGCTACCGGAAAGTATAGTATAGTTAATGGTTTAATTGAACAAGATTAAGGTATGCGATGTTAATGGATTTTATGGATAATGTGACTAGAGGGAGGCGTGATAAGATAAGGGTGGAGGGTGGGAAGTTTTGTTTAAAGGAAGAAAAAGGCTTAAATAACTAAGGTGAGGTAAAATGTGAATGTTTATGAATATATATATATATATATATATATTAATGTTTACCAATGTATATGTTTCATATCTATGTTATAAATGTTCAAATGAAAAAGAAAATGCTCTTCTTGACTTTAAATTATATGTTGAGAAAATATGAAATGATTATGGTTTCCATAGTTTTATAAAAGCATGATTTATGGTCATATGAAGAAATGTTTATGAATGTATATTTTATATATACATGTTTATATGAAATGTTTGACTCTATGGTTACCCTATGTTACAAAGATAAAGTGTAAAGGAAAATCGATCAAAGTACTTCTTATTTACATGGTACATGGAAAGGGAAGTTAATCTTTTATAGAGGGAAGGTATGGGAAGAGTGATGTATATTGTCGAAGTACGTGAAAAGTACGAAAAGTTTACCAAAGCATAATGTGATTTATTCCATATGCAATGATATTTAAAAGAAAGGCAATGGATTTATCTGAGGGTTCCTTTTCGCTATAGTAGGTGATCAGAAGACTATTTCCCTCAGAGGTTCTCACGGGCCAACTGGTTAACTGTGATGGCACGATTTTCTGAGGTTCCTTCAAATACCGTTGATCGTAAGACTGCTTCCTGAGGTTCTTTCCATGGACCCACGGTGGTTAATTCGTGATGCAAGTTCCATCGGATATGACGGATTCAAAAAAGGAAAAGAAAGTATATTGAAAGATATACAGATACAATTGTTTTACTACATTGTGGTTTGAACGGTATGGAAAAGAAAGTAATGAATGCTTATAAACGGCATTCTATACAATTGTTTTATACGTTGTATCGTAATAGAAATAAAAAGCACGCAAAAGAAATATTTATTAAATTGCATCTTTATACAATTGTTTTGTTACATCAGATTCGAACTATATCCTAAATAATACTTCTACGACCAGACTCACCGAGCTCCTTAGCCTACCTTTCCAAATGTTTTCTCAGTAAGTAAAAGACCGACGTAAGGTCGAGCATCCTCCGCTGACACTCCGCCTCACGTGATGACCAATTTTTTGAAAATGTATAGTTTTTGCTTGTAAATAACTACATGTGCACTTTATTTTGTATTTATATAAGTTTTAAAAGATTGTTTATATATCTAAAGTGTTCAGAAAACATCTAAAGTTTGATTTGAAATTGGTTGGTGGACTTGATGTCCCATTGTTGGATAGTAAATTAAATTGTTTTCTATTACAGTGCTGTAAATCGGGACATATCCAAAAATGCAGGAAACTCGCCGATTTTCATAAAGGGTTTAATGTAAAAAAAAAAAATTGGTCTCCACTATGTTTCATAAGATTTTAGCTGGAAAACGAATCAGATAAATGGGTTCACCCACTGATTCACTTTTAAAAAGGCTTAAACGAAATGAAGGTTTTTTCGACCAGAGAGTCGGGAGGGTCCCCAGTTAAGAAAAGGAAATCCCCGTCATCCCTTCAGCAACCTCAAAGTGAGCCTGAGGCTTCCCGCTTCATGCCTTCTTCTCTTTGCCAAGACTTCCAGGCGGCCCGGCAAGCTCTCCCATGTAGGCTTCGCAATAAGGGGCTCCGAAACGGAAGGTGAGGAGGACTCGGGAGACTGAGGCTTCACGACTTCGAAAATTTAAGATCTCGTGAAAGCGAAGTTTCGCCGGCCCCGCACCAGACGTTCGGGATATCCGACCGATGAGTTCACAGTGCACTGGCGACTTACGGTAGATACTCTTCCGCTTCACCTCTCCGCCATCGATCAGACCGGGCGACCTGAAGGCCATATGCAAATTCAAGGTAATGTTAGAAGTGCTCCTATACTTTGAAACTAAGCCAAACCAAAGCGCAAAAGGAGCTCACGAGGTTCCCCGTGAGTAGTCCGCACGCCCTAACGCCAAGTGTGTCCTCCCGGTCAAAGGGATTGTACTCCCAATGACGACTGCTAACAAAAAAATAACACTCCTTCCAATACTTGTGGGAGGACGAGAGATCCGAAATAATCAACTTAGCATTGGAACGCTTGGAGATATAAAGGAAATCTTTAGCAAATTCCTTCACGCTAAAGAAGTCCAAGAGTTGGCTATGCTAGAATAATTTCTATCGGGGAAGTTTCAGAAGGCGTGATATCGAATGCCGCATAACCCTTTATAAAGGGATGAAAAGGCAAGCTGAGGTCGCCTCCTCTAAAGCCACCTCAAAAAGCACACCATCTTAGGAACTCCACTTTGACGAGGTGTCAACACGCTGTGGCACCAAAACCCTCGGATCCCAAACAGGCCCATATCGAGCCGCAAAGATCTCACCATACAGCGCGGTTCGAATTTCACTCAGTGGCCCACCCGCCCCACATTCTGTGCATGGCAGCCCCAAATACTTCAGAGCCACTAGTACTAATCTTACACCTTTACCCCCTCGTCTATCCAAGGGGAAAGCCGAGATCTCCGGCAACCCTGAAACCACTCACAACAAACCATTGGACTCGCCACTCAGTCCGCCCGAAAGCCCAGAGCCTCCTGCAAGACTTCAAACCAAAAAGGCAAGGAGAAGAAAAGATGACTCAAGACCGTAAACAAGACGAGGACACAAACCCTGCTTAGCCATCGTGACCACCACCAAAAGCAACTCAAATAATAATGAAGCCAAAATTCAAGAGAAAAGGGAGCCCAAACTGCAGAGGCAAAGAAGCTTCAAGAATAGTGTGAACAAAGTCGCAAATCTGGCCAAGGACGCTTTTAAGGAAGTTAAAACTACAAATCGAAATAAACGCTTTAAAATCAAGAAGCCACTGGCTATCACAAGACGCGGATCTCGACAAAGCCCTAATCAAACCCTTCTCGAGTAGCCACGTGTATTGGCACCCGATCCGAGAAATCCAGACAAACTTTGCCTACGTCATGAGTCAAAGGCCGGGGCAATGACGAGTTTAAAATAATGGGCGATGCGCCCAAAACACGAGCCTGGCCACGCCAAAGCGCAGAAGGGATTAAATGTGCCTAATACTGTCGCCCTCGATGGCATCCCCAAACATAGCCCAAAACTTAGGCCTAAGTCACCCTTCAAAGGGTCACTTAATCAAAGACCCGTGACTAAAGGAGTAATACCCAACCCTCCACTAATTAGGGAAGTAGGATATTTCTTAATTATCGCCATCAATTATCCTTATTAATCGGTTTACGACAAGGAAAGAAAATCTCTCACCCATGAGAGAAATATCGTATCATTATCCAATTAGGAAAGTTATCATTCTGTATCATCATCCAATTAGGAAATTGATCATGATGACCCATTATAAATATCGTCACCGCGAGCGATAATAAAACTTTACCCCATAATCGATCTTCTCTTCCACCGGAAAGAACCCACTGCCTAGTGATCTGAGAGAGGCAACGGCTAGCCCCGCCGATCCTTTTCATTTTTGAGGTATGGTTCGACATCTGTAGAAATACGGACAGTCAAAGAATCTAAAATACTGATCCAACTCAATTCCTATGAAAAGCACTACCGCCATAATCAATAATAATATTTATCATTTTTAAAAAATTATCTCAATTCCTTTTATAAATTATTTTATTTAGAATTTTTATTTTTAAAATTTTATTAAAAATATATAGTGTTATTAAATTACATTAGTTTATCATATTTAGAACTTCATTATTTTTATTTCAGTAATTTAAAAATAAGTTTATATTTTAAATATTTTATAATAAAATATTTTAAAAATAAAATGAGACAAATAAATATAAAAAGAATAAAATTACAATGACAATTGTTCTTTAGAAATAAAAAAAAAATTTAAAAAAATTCATTTAAAGTAAATAATTAAAAATTCATATTCCAAAATAATAGTTTATCTAAATTTAAAAAATCTAAAATTCAGTCAAAATAAGCAATTTTATTTTTCAACAATATTTCCAAGTTTTTGGGATATGATTAAAATCCATAATATATATATTGATTTTTTTTTCTTAGGATTCTTTATGGAATTAAACAAAGTGCCATAAGAAATATATGAAAACATATGAAAAGAAAAAAAAATTATTTGCTCGAGTTGGTGTTTAGGAATGGACATAAAATATAAAAAATAAAATAAATAAATTTTAAACATTTTGGAAGGGAAATTTAAAATATATTTAAGTTCAATATTTTATTTCTACACATTTCTTTAAAATCGTTTTGGCTTAGTTTATTTGTATAAGTGTTAAAATGATTTAAAAACATATAAAATGTTGAATAAAATTTAATTTAGTTGTATTTATTTCGTTGTGAAACAAAATATTAGTTTAGTACCTTTTGACAAAATGTTTTCAAAATATTAGAAAACATTTTTTCAAAATTTTAAATATTTTTAAAAATCAAATACAGTAAATAAAACACGAATCTCCTAAATTATTATTAAAATTACATCAGTGGCTTCTTACGCGTGCCTACAAATGAGTGGATCTATAAGTTTTTTTTCTTAAGCTCTATGTCAGCAATATAACTAACGGCCTTCTTTAGCTACTGTTGAAGAATGGTTAAAATGATTGGTTTTAAGTATCAAAGAGAGAAAAATGATCAAAAAAATTAGTTGAGGGACAAGTTGACATGTGTCATAGTTAAGGGGTAAAAATGATCTTTAACCCTATTAATAGAAAGTAAATAAAATAATAGATTATTTAGTTTTTTGTTTTAAAGGAAAATTCATATTATTGATTTAAACTTGTAATAGATCGATAGATTCAAGATACAAATAGCTAAAAACTATATATGATAAAACAAATACAAGTATTATAATAAATCCAAAGATAAAGCGTCAGAATTTGATAAAATAACGACAGAATATCTATAACTCCAATGAACATACTAACGACTATAATTTTGATATCTCGAACGATCAAATCTATCCTACCAACTTAATCATCTCACAATCGATAAAACGTTTACAACAAGACGAGCACAAAGATCACGTCAGACGCTCCGACATTTAAACCAAACGTCGATAAACGATTTAAAAACCAAACATCGCTTTCGACAAATATAACAATAAAATAAAACCTAAATCTTATAAATTTAAAAAATCACTTTTTTAAGCAAGAAAGTGAAAGAAAAAAATTCAAATTGGTGATTTTAGGCCAAGAATAACAAAAAAATCACTCTTCCTTCTCCAAGGAAAATAGGTTATAAGAGAAAAAAAATGAGAGAATGACGGCTAGGGTTTAGAACAGCCTTGGGATTATAGATTATTTAGTTAATAAAGGTATTTATAATATTAATTCTAATATTTAGTGGTCAAATATTCCGTTATAAAATTCGGCATTAAATAGGTGTTCATTATTTAACAAATGTATGATTACACGTCATATTTTTCTTCGTATAAAAATTGTATAAATTGTTTTTTTAATCAACAGGCTAGGCTGGTTAGTTAGCATGGTTTTATCCCTGGTAGTTACGCTTTAGTTCAAACTGAGCCTGAAATCAAAAATGTTGTTTGATACAATAGGCCCTAAGGTGTTGGCCTCTAGGGGTTCCACATGGAATGTGTGTACTGGCCTGACGGTCTCATACAGTTGATCGTATCCCTTTCAAATATTGTCTCGTTCTAGGTTTAATAGACTTTCGTAACTCTGTTTTGTATAATTAAAAAAGGATTTTATAGTGGTCCTACGGGATTATAAAGATAAATAAGGAAATAATTATTCGAATAAATCCAACTCTCCTCGTTGAGAGCGCTGTCCCTTTCCTTGGTTGAAAGCCGACTTCTGCACTGTTAGTCCTGACTGGCTGGGCCACAGTTATAATGGAACATTTACTGCGCAGCTTAGCTACGGAAGAGGAGGAAGAGGAATTGGCCATTGTGGGCCGTCAAACGACACCAAAAGGGTTGGAACTGAGTCTGGTAGGGCGGTTCCTCACTGATAAAACAATCAACTTCCCTGCCATGAAGCATAATATGGCGAAAGTCTGGAGACTTGGCATGGCATCTGCTATAAAAGAAGCCAAATATGGATTGGGTTCCTGTTCAAGTTCTTCCACCAAGTGATCCCACAACGGGTCCTTGATATAGCCCGTGGTCGTCTGATGGGAATCTCTATTCCCTCCACCACCTTCAACTGGGCGAAGATCCAAACAAGTGTCCACCTCCCACCACACCCTGTTTTGGGTGCATGTTTATGACTTGCAATACTAAGGCTCTATGGCTCAGGGAATTGTGAACATGTGGGTAACAATATTGGCAGGTTTTTGGAGTACGATGAGAGTAACAATGTTGGCCTATGGAGATTGTACATGAGGATACGGGTACTTGTGGACGTCAAAGTGAGCTGAAGAAAAGGAAGAAAATCCAGACGGAAATTGAGATGATCTTCACCTCCTTTAAATAAGGAGCAATAGGGGCCCTCTGCTTCCCGTGTGTGGGCCAAGTTGGGGATCCTACTACTGCAGCAAAAGAAACTCCAGCAGGAGGGAGCCACCCTAGAGAGAGCTTGGGGTGTGTGGCCTGAGCCTCCTGATGAGAAGGGGAAAGGGCTCCGGCGGAGAGAAATGATTATGTGAGGAAGAAGCGGAGATCGCGGAGGGAATAGGGTTCAATCCAGGCCTGAAACAGAAAGTTGTTTCTCAAGAGGAGCAAGTCCGGGGATTCGGGATCCCTTCACAAGTGATAAGATCAAACCAAGATGGGATAAATCAGATATCTGTGCAGAATCCGATACCTTCCTATTCGAAATACCACTCTGTCCATGCTGCTAGAACTACTATGGGCCCTTACTCGGTTGTGGGCCAGGGGATGGGTGACGATGGGCTGGATGAGGCTGAATTCGAGGACCTAAAGGATGGGTTGGATGTGGGCCCAGTGCTAGATGCGGGTAGTGGCAAGAGAAAGGCTCTGATCCTAACAGCTCCAAACCTCGACATAGACAGAGTAATGGTTGATAAAGCAGGTCAAGTTTCTCACAGTGGGATTCAAGATGCTGCAGCTCTAATGATACCAATGGCGAGTCCTGATGTGCAGTACCGCCAAGCCCAATGATAATCATCAGTTGAACTGTCAGCCTCCCACAATCCCTGTGCACTGTGGCTTGGCGAGCTTGTTCGCTCTCGCCAACCCGATATATTATTCCTTTGCGAAAATTTTGTTCATGCCGATAAGATTGAAGAAACAAACTCAAATTTCCAGCTGGTTTTGTGTAAACAGGATTGGTAGGGGGCGGAGGGGAAGGTGCCTCTTCTAGAAACGTGCACCGCAAATGTACGCTCCTCTGTTTCTCAAATAATTTTATTGATATTGTTAAGCAATGATCCAACGCAGCCTCCTGGCGCCTGACCGGATACTACGGCTACCCTGAAAGACAGAACAGACGCTATGCATGGGATATGATCAGAGGCTTATGTAGGGACTCCTTGCTTCCCTAGTGCATCATTGGAGACTTTAACGAGTTGGCGGGGGAGGAAGACGAGAGGGGGAGCTGCCCATCCTCCATGGGTCTACAGGGGTTTCAGAGAAGTCATTTCTGATTGCTCGCCATGCGATATTGGCCTGGAGGGTCATCCGTTTGCGTGGCTAGCCTGGAACTGCAGCAAGTGTGGAGGAGAGGCTCCATAAACCGTTGGTTTCTAACCCTTGGCTCTCTATGTTCCCGTAAGTTCGGCTGAGAAATCTGCCCCAGCAATGGCGAACCACACCCCATCAAGCTTCCACGCGCAGTAGGCCTGTCCATTGCCGCCGACAAACCGTTCCAGTTTGAAAAAACGCTTGGCTTCAGGAGCTAGAGCTGCTCTAGGTCATTTCAGAGAGCTGGGAACAATCCCTCTCACACCTCGCATTCCGAAAGGCTTGGGAATGGGAAGGCGGAGGGCCTGACGCTTCAAGGACAACTTAGCCTAATGCAAATCCAACTGTAGGTGCACCATCCTTACTACCCTAGATACAGCAACATACAGCCAGGTGAGAGCACAACTGAATGACCTCCTGGCGCAGGAAGAAGACTTTTGGAAACAGAGAGCCAAGAGCCATTGGCTAGAGGGGGGTGACTTAAACTCAAAATACTTCCATGCCGTGGCCTCTGCTCGCAAGCGACATAACAACATTGAGAAAATCCGAGACATGTATGAAAATGGTGAGAGTCAGGCTGAGATTTGCATTGTTGCTGGTGATTATTTTGTTGATCTTTTTATGGCCCCACAACGCACACTTGATCATTGGCCGCTAGACTTCAGCCGAACAGTGTCCAAGGAAGATAATATGTTCTTAACCTCTCCGTTCAGAGCTGATGAATTCAAAGATGCATTATTCCAAATGCACCTGACAAATCCTTGGGGCCGGATGGCTTTAACTCGGCTTTCTTCCAGCACTTTGGGCCTGTTGTGGGAACATACGTGGTTAACCACTGTGTCACTTGGTCGTGCGGAAATTTCGGCCACTGAATCAGACAAATCTGGTATTGATTCCGAAATGAAGTACCACTTCATGCAGGAGGCGCCAGATGCCACCTATAGCGCCGTGTATTGTAAACAAAATTATGCCAAAGTGGTGCTGGCGAATGGCCTGGCGTGTCCTCCCGATCATCTCTGATATGCAGTTTGCCTTCGTCCCAGGGCGCTCCATCTGCGATAATATCCTCGTAGCTTCTGTCATACAATTAAGTATGAAATGCAAGACAAAGGGGCAACATGCAATGCGGGCCCTAAAAATCGAGATCAAAGCTCTTACGATTGATCAGCTGGACCTACCCTGTGGAACAGGTTACAGGAAAATGGGGCTCCTGAGAATCAGTTTATTCAGTTGATCATGCTCTATGTTACTACTGTTTGTCAAAATGTCCTTGAAGTTAATGGCGAGCCGGAGTGGACCAAATACCCATGTCGGGCTCTCGACAGGGAGACCCCTCCTATCTATTTATTATTTGTGCTGAGGGTTTGAATGGTATGTTAACTAGGGCTGATAAATAAAGAGCTGCATACACATATTAGTAGGTGCCCCAAGTATCTCTCACCTCCTCTTTGTATGACAGTCTCTTATTCTTAATGCCTCTTAACAGGTATGCAGCCCATAGTACAGTTTATTCTTAGCAAGTATGAGAGGTGGGTCATTGTTTATGTTGATTAACCTCCACAAATCTGGTATCTTCTTCGGTCATAATTGTAAAATTCGAGAAAAATTTGAATTTTTGAAAATAAGAAAATAGAAAATTGTCATATAAAGATGCTCTATAGATTCAAAATTCCCTAGATTCTGACGACGAAACTGACTCACCGTTGGGATCCGGCCTCACAAAATCTAATGTCAAACGAATTCACAAATTTAAGGTAATCATAATTTCTATGTTTTCGAGCAATACAAGGTAATGAAAAAAATGGATTTTTATAAAATCTTGAAAATTGGGAATTAAAATTGATAAAGTCTATGTAAAAACTATCTTTAACTTAAACGGACGGAATAAAATCATTGGTTAAATATACTTTAACAAAGTCGCAGACACGCGACGCCGACGTGCCAGCCACTCACTTAACCTGATGGTAAGCCAGATAAAATATCCCATTTTCTTCCTAATAAATGGGGAAAAGGAGCTTCCAAGTTTTCTTCGACGATTTACGTAAGCCCATCGGTTTAATTACAAGATGTTAATCCAAAGTTCATCGTCGACGAGGGCTACGCACACATACCAAAAAGGAGGGATTTCACCGAATATCCAAATAAGAAGATTTCGGGAAATCGAAGATTTCGGGCTAGGGAGGCTTCTTACTCATATTACTGCGCTTCAAGAGATAGATATTCTTCCTACTTACTTTCTATTTCCAACTCACATTACTTTAAGGCAGGATTGCTGCGCTGATACCCAAGAGGTTGTCTCGACTCATGTTAAAACTGGGCTTTAAATGGTCAAGCTTGTGGCCTCGCTGTGGTCACTTTGTGAATTGTTTTTGCGGATTAGCGTAATATGTCCAAAAAGTGTTTATGGATCAGTTTCGATAAAATAACAATAATCTTGATCATGGGCGAAGTTGTTTAAACTATGCTAAACGACTTTAATACTGCTTTGTGTCTTGGCCAGGGCTAACTTTGTGAATTGTTTTGTGATTGTGGTGTGATATGCCCAAAAAGTGTTTGTGTGGACTGCGGAATTAAAATAAATAATAATCTTTGAACAAGATACTGGTTTGGAATGTATTAAACTGGGTTAATAATAAGCGGTACCCGATCAGGGCTGCGCTTTGTGAATTATTTTGTGATTATGTAATATGTCCCAAAAAGTGTTAAGGGCGCTTGATTAAAATATTAATTCTGATCATATACGTTGATCGTGTTAAAACAAATTTTCAATATCGCTTTGCGCTGACACAGGCTACTTTGTGAATTGCATGTGATTGTGTAATAAGTCCCAAATTTTAGTTTTATGAATCGCTTATTAAAAATAATAATAATCCCGACCATTAAAGGTTTAAGCTAATTGCTTTATAAATCAATTTAAGTTTTATTAGTACCGCTTTCGCTGAGTTTTTTATTTTTGTGGGCATTATATATGTCATAATTGGCCTTGAAGGTTAAAGGTGTTATTACCTTATTGGTGATAACATGATTGATAATTTGATGAATGTTGATATGGGTATGCTTATACATTGACATTGAAATGAATGTTTGTTTTGGAAATTATATGTATGTAATATAATTGTCCAGCGATATACTGTGAAAGGAGGTTTATATTGTCCATATGGGATATCTATTAAATATGTGATATGACATCACATGCAATAAGACATCACATTGTATATGCAGGGATCATCGATTCATGGGTGCGGAGTGTGCATGGTTAAAATCCGCATTTGAATGATAGTGGATTCGCATCGCGACTTAAGTCCAACAAGAGTCGCACGACATACGAAACCAAAACTTGTGGTCGTAATAAAGAAGAAGGGATAGATACTCCTCTGGGTGAAAGACCCGACACGGGTTTCATTACACTCCAACCTGAAAGTCCAAAAGTGTAAAGCAAAAAGTGAGCCCCGTCAGACTCTAAAATCCACGCCCACAAAAGACATTTATTGAAGCCATGAAACGATCATTTGAAGTGTAACATCCAACAAGTTTAGTTTGTAAATAAAATGAATTTGTTTTAAAATGATCATTAGATGTAATCCACCAATGATCTGACATTTTATCACATTGGCATTACATCGCGCGACGAGCCTGGTGAAAGACCAGTTACAAGGCATTGGTTTAAATGATCTCATTTCATAGTACGACAATGAATCTTAAGTTTAGAATTGGTATATTCTTATTTTGGAATGTTGATGTGAATTGTCATGTAAACATTACATGTGTACTTATAGCGTGGAGTAACTCGTGAGGAATTACTCCCACTGGCGACTCCATCCCGTGCACTCGGAAAACATTTTAGGTATAAGACTTGTCGTAACACCCCAAATTATGTCATACGCTTTATAACATGCTTAGCAGATAAAAGTAAGCATATTTTTCCTGAATAAAATAAATAAGAAAACCGGAATTAATATTAAAGTTAAGGGTAAATTAATACTTACCAATTAAGACCCCAATGGTCATAATTTAATAAGTTCATATGCCAAAGTAGGAATATCCATAAGTTAAATTAAGAGTAATAGAGAGTTTAAGGACCAAAAGAGTAATAAAAGAAATATATTAAAACGAATAAGAAGAAAATTCACAAGGTAATAAGTGGCTTAAAGGAAAGAGGAGGAAGTTTCCTCCTTTCGACCTGATTACGCGACGCCCAAAAGAGAGAAAAGGAATAAAAGGACAAGATCAATGAGCGATAAGAATCAAAATAAATATCTCATTTTGGTCTTGGAGAAAGAGAGAGCAAAAACGAATAAGAGATAAGAAGAGAAAGGAGGAAGAATAAGAATAAGAGAAAAGAAAAGAAGAAAGAAGGAAAGGAAAAAGAATATCACGAGTATGGATGCTATGAATTGTTTATGAAATTTGAGATGGTCTAAATTGCTTTGTATGGATTATAAGTATGAATATTTGTATGTAGCGATAGACATATTATTTCGAACCCTCATTTTGTGTACGTGGTCGTTCTTAAACTCTCAAACTCATTTCTTTGTTAAAATGAGCTGGTAATAATCCCCAAGCACTTCATATGTGTTTTAGGAAAGGTCCAAGTTGCAATTTGAACCAATAAAGTTTCCCGCATTAGATGAACCTTAGAACGGGTTTTTAGGTAAGAAATAAAGGAATTCGCAGCCGAGTCCAACAATCAGAGCCACATCGCTGAACTGATGCTGTGGATTTCAATTTCAATTTCACCTTTATGCATCAAGTTATGGTCCGTTACTCAACAAGCCAAATTTCGCCAAGGCACCTCACCTGTTAGTCGCCATTGCGATAAGGCCAGCCAAATGGTGTCACGCTCGTTTACTCCCTATAGACTCTAACTCGGGCTGGGTCATAACTTCTTCGCTCGAACTCTCGTTCGTGTTCTTGAACTTTGGCCGGAAAGCCCATTGAGTCAAGATTCCAGTCATATTCCCTGTGGAGACAAAGAGGTGAAACAAGGACCCTGCTGGAAATATAGTTTTCCAGGTCAGCTCGCTAGATTGGCTAGTTATGCACCTCCAACTTCCTACCTACCATAACTTTTGTCCGAACTCCGTCAAAGGTTTCTCGACTCTATGGAAAGCTCATTGAGTCAAGAATCCATCCGTATATAGTTTGATAAAAGTGGAACTCATATTAAGTTCAGAAATCACAAAAAATAGTAGGCTCTATTGGTAATATAAGAAGTCTTCGAAACATAATCGATCAGCCAAGACTAGATATCAATGACATGGCACCTCAAGCATGTGGGCAGTAATGCATAAAAGACTTCTGGGCATCCATTAGTGCGACGACACCACAGTCAGTGTCAAGACATTTAGTGCTCTGGCATTCTCCTGATTAGTGCGACGACTCTATCGCTGCTTCCTAAGACTCGCTCAGGTTACATTAATTCCCGGCAAGATCAGACCGCACTTTAGGTACCTATTGTGTTGTGTCCTACTCATTTATTATTACTGGTCTAAGTAGTCAAATAATTATATGATAAGGGACTGAATAAGAATAAGAATAAAGCAATGTGCATCGTTCGTTCCGAAGTACCTACGGTACCTATATATGATAAATCGTAGACTCACGCACCTCCAGATGCATACTATGTCGCACCTTAATGCATCTCCCGTATAAGATAAGCCCTAGCACTACACCTCAGACAAAGATAGATCCGTAGTACCTACGTACCGTATAAGTATATCTCGTAGCAAGTCTAAGCTCCAGAACTCCATGAGATCTGAACAAGTATAAGATAGATAAAGTAATAAGCACGTATAAGTACCTCCGTACAGTATACGCGCTCCGTGACTCCTACAGAGATCCGAACAGTATAAGATGATGTATACAAGTAAGGTATGCATCAGATAGTGATAAGCTCAGAATCCCTTACGGTAGATCTAATAAGTATAAGTTTGCTATAGCATAACATGTATATAAGTTTATATGAAATATGAAAAATGCAAGATTCGACAAATGATTGCATATATCGCATATGATTAATGGATGACCATAAGGTATTCGGCACAGACATGTGATCAATATAAAATACACACATCAAGTTCAATAGAACCCTGGTATAGAGGATGTACAGCACGCCTATTATAAAAAACAAGTCCTATAAGATACAAGCATACTTGGTTCGTCAGACTAATATGTACCATTCTGACCTTTATGTATTGGGTCATCGTCTCTCGCACAATAATAATGTCACGTTTCGTTCTTTATAATCAATCGCTTTGCACAAAGGAGTACACCTTCGAAATTCTTATGCACCACTCCTGCTTCAGACAAATAAGATACGCCCTTATAGCCTTTATCCAATTTCTACGCTTACGCTCTGCACGTGAAGATAAAAACAAATAATGCCGATACGCAAATGGTTCAAAAATGATAAAGTACATGACATGACATGATACGAAGAGGTGATCATATAATGACATGGGTGATAATTGGCAAAGCATCAAGAAGTAAAGTACAAGATGACATGAAAAGCATATGAGATATGATAAGGCAATGAAACATAAACAAATGACAAGATACGAATGATTCAAAATGATAAAAGTATATGACACGACATGATACGAAGATAACATCAAGCATGCGACGATACGTGAACAACTGACAAGTATATGTCGATAAGAACAAAAGAAAATGTAAATGGATCTCAAATGAACACGACATAATAAGAAAGAGGACAGATAAGATTGCCAGAAATCATATATTTAACATATATGTTGTACGCAGATACACAAGTATGGAACATGAGATAAGCATTTGATATGTTATAAGTATATGTATTTGTGTAAAGTGTGATGACCCTTATTGGGTCATTCGATTTGAGCTGGTTCCCACTAAGTAGAAAGCTTTAGCACGTGTTTCTATCCAAGCAGAGTATGTAAGAGGGAAATCAGAGCATGTATAATCCGATCAATACCAAAGCGTCACACATCACTAGATGCCCACCGGAAGACCTGGGTCTAATGTATATGTATTTTTGTTTCTTTGTAAACAATGTAAATATTGTAATGTCAACACTTCCATATACGAAACCAGAGTATTTCAGAATCCGTCGCTACGTAATATAATACAAAGCTTAAATCGCTTAACATTATACGAATGAACAAGCCTTAGCCGCTATAAGTTTATAATAATAATAATAATATAGATCTTCATCGATATAACTGAGCTGCCAAGGTATCACAAAGTTAGCTTGCACGAGCATCCCTGGACTTTGCCGACCACCTGCCTGACGGAGAAGGCGCTGACTTTCGCGCCAGCAGACAGCTCTCATCCGAGGCCATAAGGGTGAAGAAAGCCGACGTGTGGCTTTAATAATTACTTTTGTATTTATTTTTGTAAAATAATTTGGAACAAATTATTTTTGGCATATACTAATATGTAAAAAGTTGTAATTAAACCCATATGGACCGCTTTAATATAAGACATGTTTTTATATGAAATGGATAAACGGGCTATGTGGTTAATTTTACTCAAATGCACTCAAGGCATTATCAGATTATATCAAAATTCCATAATGTCAAAGTATCAGATATCAGATAGTCAGTTTTGACAGAAATTCTGCCTACAGAAATAAATTACGTCCGATTTTGTTAAATTACTGGATCCTAGAATCTTAACACAATCAGAAGCAGATCGAGTTACACGACATCCATAGATTTTCACTGGCTGACGCTGACGATCAACGGACCGTCAGATTGACGTCATTAATAACAATGTTCCTTACCCGCTCCAGGCCTTTATCTCTAGTAGACTTGGGGTGACAATCCCCTTGAACACGGGCAAGTACTTAGGACTTCCCTCCTCATTGGCATATCACAGTTTAGTGGTCTTCTCATTTCTTCGGGACCGGTTTTGGAAGAGACTTCAGGGATGGCAGGCGAAATTAAACTCACAGACTAGTAAAGAGATATTAATAAAGACGGTGGCCTAGGCCATCCCTACTTTCTGTATGAGCTTGTTCCTACTCCCGGTCTCACTATGTCAGGAGCTTGAGAAGATGATGAACCCTTTCTGGTGGGGTACGAAACTGAACAGGGAGCGTCGTATTAATTAGATTAAATGGGACACCCTCTGCCAGCGGAAGGAACACGGGTCCTGAGCCTCAGAAACCTTCGCTCTTTTAACCTCGCAATGCTCGGTAAACATGGTTGGAACCTCCTCTCTTCCCGCATACTCTTGCTAACCGATTGACCAAAGCTAAATATTTCCCAAATGGGGACTTCTTAGTAGCTCCGTTGGGTTCAAACTCGAGCTTCATTTGGAAGAGTATATGGTCTGCGCAATCTATTCTCAAATTGGGCTGTAGATGGCGTATTGGGGACAGAAGGTCCATCAGTGTCTGGCATGCGTCGTGGGTGAAAGAAGATGATAACCGCCATATTGTAACCCCCCTATTACGGGACTTGAGGAGCTCAGAGTATGTGATTTATTTATCCCAAGAACTTGAGAGTTGGACGTCGAGTTGCTTGGGGAATTATTTGGTCGGCGAGATGTCATGGCTATTACCAAAACCCCTCCCTCGTCCTTTGATGGCCTGGGGATAAGTTCATTCAAGTAATTTTCTGCCAACGAGATTTCCAGCAAAGCCGTCAGGATATCGCCTTCTATGGGTAGTGCCAACAACCATGAGACTTCCACCCGTCCCCCCAATAATTGGGCGGCCCTTTGGAAGCTCCATTTGCCACCTCTCGTAAAGGTCTTCCTCTGGCATGCATGCAGGGGCTGCCTTCCAGTCTTGGATGTGCTAAGGACTCGCAGGCTGCAACTGAACCCAGCCTGCCCTCTATGCAATTGGGGTTCGGAATCTGTGACTCATGCTCTCCTCTCATGTGATAAAGCAAGGGATTATCTAAGACTATGTAGCATCGGCGTCATCGACCTTGGGGTTGGGACCATTTCTGACCTGCTGTTGGATAGCACGAGTCAGATTAGCATGTTTGCTCGTGAGGGGGTGGGCACTACTCTATGGATCGCATGGTGCATGAAGGCCCATGTGGACTGGTAAGAACCTCCCCCATGTTCTTGTTGTCCAGCATGGAAAATGCTTTGTGCAGGAGTGGCAAAATGCGCAGAAGGGACTTGTGGAGGGTGGTCATGCACACCGGTGCCTTGATTAATGTTGAGCTAATTTTCACCTGCCAGCCTCTCAAATGTAACATGGATGGTGTTATCTTGGAGCATAAATCTCAGAGTGTTATTACATTATTCGGAATGAGGACGGGGGTCTTTTTTAGGCCACATCTAGAACAATCCCTGGCTGCTTCTCGCCTGCTGAGATTGAGGCTATGGCCCTGTGCGTTTCCCTCACATGGATCCGTGATCAGTTGAGCCTTAATTTGCAATGTTATTTTCAAGTCGGACTGCAAGGCAATGGTCGACACATTCCATTCTTCTCTCCCGAATTATTCTAAGTTTGGTTGTCTGGTGTTAAGGTGCATGTCCTTAGCCTCACTGATCTAGAACGTCTCTATTATCTTTGTTAAACGACAAGCTAACAAGGTAGCTCACACCCTAACTAGGGCTGCCTGTTCTTTCGCTAGCTCATCTTTGGCTGAGGCCCCTTCCTTGTGGATGCCTGAAGGCTGATCTTCATGGTTACTGTTGCTTCGTCAGCTCTTTGGGGCTTTTTTCCCTAAGAATAAAAACTTTTCTCGAAGGCAAGAACTTGCGCTTACGCTTCCAAAATAACGGCTTTACCACATGTAATTAGTAATGACAAATATCGCATACGACACAAGAATGAAATTTTTATCAAATATCACATACGATAACGATAATTGATAAAAATTCTAAATGTTATTATTCATAACAACAACATTTGATAAAATTGTATTTAAGACTACTTATTCATGACAACAACATTTAAGACAACGATATTTTACCTAAACGTACTACTTTAAGATACAGTGCTTTCGTGACCAATTTTATAATTTTTTGAAATAAAAGATGAATCTTAAACTCCTGGGAGTGGACGTTCTTTGTTAGCTTGAAATCCAGCATGGAGAGGCCTGTGAATGAGTTAAAGAAAGCCCATTACAGTTGAACCATCGACCTAGTGGGTTGTGGGTACCAACTACCAAATTACAGGTAGGGTCACCCCCCATATGATTATTATGATATAAGATTCCCAATTTAAAAAGGTGGAGCGGCTTTGCACACGATCATTTAACCCCAAATAAATAAAGTTGGGGTGAAATTTCTAAGGTTAGTTGAGAGGGATTGGGAACGGCTTTGATGATGGGGGGAGGGAGAAAGCGTCACTTCCAATCACCCCCCTCCCCCCTCCCTACAAGCTTTAAAGCAAAGACTGCATCATTATTTTTTTTAAAGTCATCCCACCCCCATTATTCCATCTACCTATGTTTTCCCCCTTTTTTAACCTCTAATAATAATCATATAATCTTGTATAATATCTTGTCATTTAAATTTCCTCTTCACAAATCCTTTCTATATCAAAGCAAATTATAACCTATCAAATCCATCCGGTAACTTACAGAAAGATCTCCCGTACATCTAAAAATCAAAACATCTAAAGTTTCATATTTTTACTCCCAAAGCTCATTGCGGAGATTTACCAAAGCTTTGCCAGAAAGATTCCAAGAATTAAGATCGAAAGCTTTATCTATCCTAAATCTATTCCAATTTTACTATTTCTCTTCCTTAATAATTACATCACGTATTCATTCATTCATTTATATCACTTCATACACTATAAATTTTGTTTGGTTGGCAAGAAACAAATTTTCATCCTTCAAACACTCTATCGCAATGGTCAGCTTAAGATATTCAGCAAATATCACTTAAAACTCATTCACTATCAATACTAGCTTCCTATTATCGCCTCCACTCCGCTGAAATTTGTTTTTTTTCAATTTAAAGATCTATTTAAATTTTTACTCCACTACCGGAGATGCTCTTAAAAGGGAATTGAATTGATGATTATTACAAGAGTAAATCCGATATTACCTTTTTTTTCTTTTAATGGATTTATGTACATACAAAAAATATATTTAAGTTATATCATACTTAAATTAAAAGATTAAAAAACTCAAAACTTTTAGTTAAACAAAGAAAGACCCTAACCATCTCACTTACATATTCGTCCATGGTATCGAATACTATCTTTTTAAGTTACTAAATTAACTCTAACGCATCGTAGTAAGTATTTGAATAATGCGTTTTACTAAAATAATTCCTAACGTTCCATTTCTAGAACATCTCATAAATACTAATAATTATTTTTTTAATTTAAATAATAAATAAATACTTATTTAACCGTTGGAATGTAAAATGGAAGTGGATGAGGTTGGGAGTGGGGAGTGGGGAGTGGGGAGTGGGGACAATATTACCGGACAAAGAAAAATCAAATTTTCTAAAAAGTAAAGCTCACTACTCTCTCCACATCTACCCCTTTCCTTTGCATCCTGCCGTCCATAATCCATCATCTTCCATGGAAGAAGAATCAGCGAACTGTATGAAAAAGGCGACCTTGAAAAGCAATACACTGTTCTTCAGCAGTGTGTGTTCCTCTCTCACTAAATCCTTTTCTCTGAAACTCAAAAGTTGATGAGCAGAATCCATTAAAGACAAAAAAGAAATACTCGGAGAAGCTTCCAAGTTCCAACCAACCAGTAAAAAAAGGAGACGAAAATCATCAGGTACATCCGAAACGGTTTCTTACAGCACTGATCACCGTCTGATTTGCGACGGGTGGTGGGCCCGTCCCTTTACATCGCTTTTGTGTCTATTTCAAGGGCTCCACGTGGATCTGTGCAAGTGGAACCTCATCTTCTCCGCGCAATTTGTGGACGCGCAATTTAGGGGGAATTACGTTCAGCTACTCTGAAGGATGAACCACCAAAACAAATAATAATAAAAGTAAAT
Source organism: Tetrastigma voinierianum (assembly GCA_016808115.1). Taxonomy (NCBI): domain Eukaryota; kingdom Viridiplantae; phylum Streptophyta; class Magnoliopsida; order Vitales; family Vitaceae; genus Tetrastigma; species Tetrastigma voinierianum. Next base: position 20,515 of record JAEQBH010000234.1, on the reverse strand, counting down.
GGGGGGTCCTGGTTTTTGAAAACACACAACAGTTTTTTAAAATATAGATAAAATCACTTTGGCATTTTTTAAAACTATTTTTCTCACCTTAATTTAGTATTTTTTTATGTTCTTTTAAGTTTTTTCTTTTTTTTTTTAAATAATAATAACTAAATTTGTTTTCTTTGTTTTCTTTATTTTTCTTGTTTTTTTCAAATAAAAAACAATTTTTAAAAATAGTAACAAGAAAAAGGCTAAAAGTCTCCAAAATCATTGAAACTGTGATATCTCAATAAGATAATAAGAATATGCTGTGAAATAGTAACCCCTTATTATTAAAAGTCTCTCATGTGTGTTTGGCTTACATATATTACAATAGTAATATAACATGTTTATTAAGTTAATGAAATAAATTTTTATCTAATGTAAGACCTTTTTTACCTTATGTAATAAATTTTTACAACTTTTGTCTAATATAATAATAATATATATAAAAGTTTGTTTCATTAACATAATAAGTATATTACATTACTATTATAAGTACGTTTATTCAATATATGAGAGAGATTTTTGACTTAATAAGGGGTTTCTATTTTATTACATGTTTTTATTATTTTGTTGGAGATATCACGTATTTTAATAGTTTGGGATGGGGGACTTTGCTTCTATTTTTTATTTTTTTTTTATTTTATAGCACTTTAATATAATTCTCCCTTTTTAAGGCGAATTATAAAAATGATTTATTTGTTCATATTGCTATTTTTTTTTTGGTACAAACAAAGTTATACTTTGTCTACAAGTAAAGTGATGGAATCCAGTATTATCATCAACCCATATTAAATACTTTGTTAATAATTTACTCAAACTCAGCTCCTCCATTTTAGTTTGGTTTGAGTATTCCTTCCTCCTCCACAAGTTTGTTTAATTTATTAAGTTTTTTCAGTTGTCTTTTCTAAGGTGGTGGATTTTCCATAAAAGGAAATTATAAATGAGCATTATTCCTCATAAGTATTTTGATTTTTGATAAGAAATTATAAAAATCATTAGCATCCAGAAATGTTTTTTTTTTTAAACCGTAATTAAACATTTTTATTTATCAAATTTAGATCAAATATTTATATATTTATAATTTATAATATGATATACTTATTATGACAAAATGGAGACATGTTTTTCCGCATGCTCAAGTTAAAACAATCACGGGCATATTCCATGATAACTGCTTAGATTAGTTCTCTAAGCTTTCAAGAAAAAAAAAATTAAAGAAAAAAAGTCTAATACTAAAAAAAATTTAGTTTTTCTTTTGTTTTTTGACAACAAAATTTATTTTTTAGTTAAAAATACAAAACATTTTATTTTTATATAACGTTTTTTGTTTTTGTTTTATCATTATTACTTGCTTTTAAATGATAATTTTAAAAATAATAATTACATCAGCATATAAAAATTTTAAATTTATTTTTGAAATATATTTAAGAATACTACAAACAAACATTTTATTTTTCTTTAAATATTTATAAAACATAAGAACAATTTAAATAAAAAACAACAACTGTTATATAATCAATAGAGATATGCTTAAAATGATTCAAGTTTGATATGTTTATTGATCAAAGGTTGATATTTAATATTATTAAAGATAATGGTTATCCGTGAGACCCGACTAAAATGGTAAAATTAGCACATCACGAATAAAAAATATGTTCATATTTATGATTTTTTATGAATGTGTGGAAATAAATATTATATAATGAATATAATATGTTGATAGATTGAATATTTCCAAGCCAATTTATAGAAAAGAAAGTGTTAAATGGTATGATTAAAAAATAAAAGTGAACATCAGAATGTAATATTGAAGTTTGGAAAAAGGATTTGGGGAGGGAGGAGAGAATAAAGTGGGTAAAAACTTATGGCCTTAAGGGTCAACGTTATAAAATGATATCAAGCATTTAATTTGTGGTGGATCCAATGGGAATGCGAGGATGATCACAGGCACGATGAGTGTACAGCACACCATGGCGTATTTTAAGGCGTGACACACCGTTGCCTTTCATTCCAAATTCTTCTTCGTTTTTCATTAAATTTTATTTTTAATGTTCAGGAATTGAATACTCCTTTTCTCAGTCCTCTCTCTCTCTCTCATCTCTCTGTTACTGTGTATATTCATTTCCACCACCCTCATCGGCCAATAAAATCTCTTTTTTTTCGCGTCTCTGTTTTCTTCATGTTGGGTTGAATATTCTCGAGAAACAAGCACCACCTGGGAGAATTAGGGTTTTTGATTCACCGCCCAGGATGCCATTGAGTAGGTACCAGGTCCGGAACCAGTATAGCTTGGCGGATCCTGAGCTCTTTCGTGCCGCAGATAAGGATGATCCGGAGGCGCTTTTGGAGGGCGTTGCCATGGCTGGCCTCGTCGGGGTTTTGCGGCAGCTTGGCGACTTGGCTGAGTGAGTTTTTTTGTTCTTTTTGTTTTTAACTGCTTAATTTGAGCTCTCAATCCTGCTGCTTGATGAAAATGCTGAACTTCTAGGGTTTGAATTCGGGTTTATTGACTGAAATAAGGACAGAATTGGGAGCTCTGTTAGGGAATTTGTGACTGGGATTTGTTGCGAGTTGGATTGCGCGTTTGTCCTCGTTTGGCTAGCGAGAAAGTGAAGGAAAATTCAATGGAACAAATTTTTTTTTTAACGATTATTTTTTCTGTTTGTGAAGAATGAGGAGAGCTCGAATTATGAATCGAATGGTTAAAGTATACACGCTAATTGGAGGCTTTTTTCTTTTATTGGTTACCAAATTATTCACTTCTTTAGATTCTTGTTTTCTTTATTTTCTTCTCTTTTTTCCTTCTTTGCCTCATCATTCAAACTGAATCCTATGGTAAAATGATTTGAATGATTTTCAATTCTTTAGAGGTTCTCTATCTAATCCTAGGTCTGCTTGTGGTGTTAAAGTGGTGGATTACGGAGATCCTGCTATTAAATGAAGAGTCCAAAATTTTACCATTGCTTATTCTGAATTGAGTGCAATTATTTGCTTAATTGCTGGGATGGACCTTTATCTTGGCTCATCTTCAATTTTAGTTTTTGGCTTTAATTTATATTTGGCTATTGCATATGCCTGCTTCTAAGGGGAAGAACAGGTTTTTTTTTTGGTTGTCTGTTGCATATTCAAGAAAATTAAGAGTTCTTGATAGCTTCATTGTTGCATTGTTTTGGCGTATGCCGTGACTGTTATCTCTTTTAACAAATTTGTGCATTATGCATGCCGTGTTCTGGGATTTGCAAATCATGTTTACACATAGACCTTATTTAATATACCAACTTCACATGGTTCTTACCTGCACAATTGCAATGTTTATGAACTGTTTAGCAATTCTTCTGTTGGTGGGGGTTGAGTGCTTCGAGATTATTCCTTCTATTGATAGCTTTCCAATTTGAATCATAAGTGTTGGGTTTGACATTCAGCTTATCCTCTTAACTACCTAAACTAAAAGTTTTAGGACATTGATACAATGCATCAGAGTCATGTTGCCCCCTATGCTTTCCATGGAATAAAACCTTCTCAAAACCCCTCACTCCACACCCCCCACACCACCCCCCCTCTTTTGCTGTAACTTAACATCCAGCACAAAGATTTGCGGTATGATGTCATGTTTGGTGGGGATGAATGACAGTGGAAAAGGAGTATTTCTTCTTTAACTAATGAAGAGGCGAATAAAAGGATATCATTAAAATAACACAAAGGAACATGCAAAGAACCTCCGCTTTAAACCTAAAACATGTAAAGATATTTTTTCAAAGATTGAGGCAGCATGATGACTTTTCAGTGTGTCATATAATAGTTTTCATCATGGGACAGCTGACTGTGAAAGAAAATCATCAGAAGAATAGTCAAAAGCGAGTTGTCGTGCTTACATTTTTGTTTGATGATGACTTATTGGAAAATACCATGGTTGTCACAATCTCGTGGCACTTTTATTTTCATGAAATGTCAATTAATTAAAATTTTCAAGACCAACTGATGGGTATATGATAAATATCAAACTAAGACTTCAATAATGGCAGAAAAAAAAGGATTCTGATAAGCATTCTACCAATAACTTTCTATACAAGCAATTCAATAACCAAATAGTGCAATGAGATCACAGGAGTGTATTCTCGCCTGTGCTCACAAAAATTTAACATTCCTCTTAAAAAATACTAGCTAACTTCCCCAAAAGGGACTACTACACCAAATAAAGACAAAAGGCATCAAAAGACAATTTCCTAAACAACCCTCAGTTAGTTACCAACATCCCTGACTTTGATCTTCTGGTGTAGACCTTCAGGGTTGGGCCTCCAGCCGTGCTCTCAACATTACCTCCTCCATTTTCAGCAGCCTTGTCCTCAAGGCTGAAAGCAGGAATCACCCAAAGCCCGCTTCACCCATCCGCGGGCTTCCCTTCCGCATACCTCCATTTAACTAACAAATTTAGACCCCTGTTGTGCCCCTGCCAGCCCCACCTTGTCAACAAGATCCCTTCCGGCACACATCCTTTTTTTTCTACCCCAATGTCTACTGGAAATTCTGCCTCAATAGGATGTTGTCCCGAAACCTTTTTAAGTAGAGAGACATGAAAGATGGGGTGTACCTTCAAAGTTACCAGCAATTCCAGTCTGTAAGACACATTCCCTATTTTGGCAGCCAAGGTGTAAGGCCCAAAATATCTTGTCGACAACTTTTAATTTTTTCTCCCTCAGACTGAATGTTGCCTATAAGGCTGTAACTTAACCAACACCATATCTCCTACTTGAAACTGCAGCTCTCTTCTATGTTTTATCCACTGCAGTTTTCATTCTATGCTAGGCACGGTCCAGATTACATTTTAGTTGCTGCAATGTCTCATCACGTGCCCTCAAGTCCTCCTCCTCCACAGCTGGTACTCGGGCTCGCCAGCAAGAACTGTCGCAAGGTAGAGCTCCCGCCATATACTGGCCCAGAAAGGGGCCACTACTGCAGCTGATTGAAAATCAAAGGTTGTAACAAAATTCGGCCCAAGATAGTCAATTAGATCAATTGATTTGGCTACCTTTGAACAAAAAACACATCTTCCCAAATAAGTTTCAAGGCAACAATTCAACACCTCGGTTTGCCCATCGGTTTCTGGGTGATAGGAGCCGCTCATTTTCAGTTTTGTACCCATAGCTTGAAAGATCTCCTTCCAAAAATATTCTCATGAAAAGAGGGTCGCGATCCGTCACAATAGAAAGGGGTACACCGTGCAATCTGATAATTTCTCTAACAAACCTCTCGGGCCATCGCTCGTGCCATGAAAGGCGTCGGAGGCTCAGAAATGGGCATATTTGGACAAGCGGTCTACCAAGCATTTTCAAGATGCAATGGTCCCCTTAGATCGTGGGCAATCCCGATATGAAATCCATATCGAGGTCCTCCCAACCGTTAGGGAACTGAGAGGCTGTAAACCGCCAGGCTCAAGATATCATATTTGTTGCGCGTTGACACACAAGACGCTTTTGCTACATACCGCATTAGTTTCATCATCCCGCCAATAAAAACTCAGAGCTAATCGTTTATATGTTCGAGATCTAATCAAGGTCCCCGTATTGGTGTAGAGTGAAATTCTTCAATCAATTAGGCTGTCGAGGGGGAAGAGACAGGGAGAACAATGCGTCCCTTGTAGTATAACCGTCCGACCACCAAAGAGAAATTGTTGTGGTTGCTTCCAAAAGAGACTTAATGGTTCAAATTGCACTGTTCGTATCGAATCCTCATGGACAAACGCTTCGAGGGCTCCCCAATCCACCTAATATGGCATCGCTATCGGCAGTCAATTTATATTTTCGGCCTTTTCCGACAATGCATCAACCGCACACCGGTCTTTCCCGGCTCAGAGGAGATCTCAAAGTCATAACTCCAAAAGCTCGGGCCACCTAATTTTGTCGGGCTTCGGGTCAGAATCGTCATGAAGTAGAGCTTTGAAGCAGGTAGTCGTGTCTGCTGGGTTGGAATTTCCTTCCCACCAAGTATGGTCGCCAATGTTGGATCACATTGCTAGGGCTATCATTCTTTTCATAGTCGACTTTTCTCCCACCATCTCTCACCAAGGATTCTCGCCGAAAAAAGGCTATCTGCTTTTTCTCAGATTAGGACAACCCTACCTATACCGTAAGCATCACATTCTATGACAAAGGTCGAAGTTAACCGCGTGGTTAACTCTAGAGTCGAGGTCATGGCGTATCAGAGGCATCAGGCCACTCAGCACATCGCTTCCTACGAAACTCTCCCGTTCCTTCTTCATTAGTCACATGGTCAGAGCCTATTTCCATAGTCTTTGGATAAAACTATAGAAACCCGCTAGTTTCAAATAAAAGCCTCTCTTACTTTTCGAGATTCGTGGCAAAGGTTCAACACACTGACACCTTATCAGGATCCATCTCCACCCCTCTACCAGATACTACATGACCTAAATACTCTACAACAAGGCAGCTTAGGGAGCATTTCTTGTGATTAACCTTAAATTCGTGAGCTTGTAGAATGTCCAAGACGGTGTGGAGGTGTTGCAAATGAAGAGTCCAAGTCGCATCAGAATCGTAAGATATCATATAAAAACAAGGACAAACCTCTCAAATGTGGTCGTAATGTATAATTCATAAGGGTTGAAGCGTACGCTGGTGAGGTCGAATGGCATGACCGTAAACTGTAGTGTCCGTATCGTATGAAATGCGCGAGACGCTACCGCTACCACTTGATGGTGGTACTCAACATAATCCAATTTGTTGAAATATCGTGCCCCACCCAATTCGTCCAACATTTCTTGGATTATTGCAATTAGGTATTTGTCGGGAATAGTCACCTTGTTTAGCTGGCGATAGTCGACATAGAAACGCCAACTACCATCTTTTTTGCGCACTAACAATACTAGGCTGGAAAAGGGACTATGACTTGACTGTATGATGCTTGCCATAAGCATTTCCTGAACCAATCTTTCCATTTCATTTTCGGGTCAAAGCTTATAACGGTATCAGCTACTACGCTAGGTCCTTTACCCGGAGGGAGGTCTCAATAATCGTTGCATGTCCTACCGACGATTTTTGGTATCTGGCAGATCGTGGAAAGTCGGGCTCAAAGAACCTCGATTCAAAGTACTCTCCCGAGACCGGTGTCTGATCACTGTCCTGTTTTGTTAGACAGTGAAGGGATTAATTCTGGACCAATGCCCTTTCGTTTTGAGATTATGTGGCTGAAATTTGATGGTTTTAAGGACCTCCTCAGAGGCTGGTGGCAAAGCCTACACTTCTCTGGATCCTTTAGTTTTGTTTTGGCTTCCAAAGTAAAGGCCCTTAAGGGTATTTTGAGGGTTTGGAATAAAGAGGTTTTCGTAGAGTCGAGGTTCGTAAGAAGGAGTCTGCGATTTCGGCTTGATAACCCTGGTATGATGCCCCCGGCGTAATCAGGAGAGGGAAAAGGCGAGAGGAATATAAGAAGTAGCGCGGACTTGAAGAGGTCTCTCGAAACAAAATCCAGGGAAAATTCTGCTGAAAGAGGGGGACGTAAAACAATGTGTTTCTTTCACAAAGATGGCCAATTCTCATAGAGAAGGAACTCTATTAGGAGCATCAAAGATCAATGGTGAGCAAGCCAAGGAACCCAGATTAGAGAAGTCCGCTTGAGCCTTCCAAAGTCTCCTTCGCCCCTAATCGGCAGCCCACCTATCCCCTCGATCTCCGCTTCAATATGATGTAATGACAAAGTTTCTAAGCCGGGAAGAAATAAGCTTACGTAAGAGGAAATTCTCGGGCAGCGAATCTTAGGCTTAATGGTGATAAAGCCCCGTGTCCGTATGGTTTCCCATCGGGCCTGGGTCTTTTAGTTGGGATTTTGTGAAAATGGAGGTGATGGGCTTTTTTAAGGAATTCTTCGAACATAACCAGTTTGTCAAAAGCCTGAATGCTACTTTCTTGGTCTTGATCCCCAAGGGAAGGACTGTTGAGGATCTAAAGGATTTGAGACCCATTAGTTTAGTGGGGAGTTTGTACAAAATTTTATCGAAATGTCGCCATAATCAAGAGTTATGGGAGAGATTATCTCCCGCCCCAAACGTCGTAGGAGGAGGCAAATTTCGACCGTCAATTGCTAAATGGCAAGAATGACTCTATTCTAAGTAAAGGAAAGAGAATGGGATTTTATGTAAAACCGATATCAAAAGGCTTATGATCACATAAGATGGGATTTTCTGCTTCAGATTATGGAAAGAATGGGGTTTGGCCTCTAATGGATATTGATTGAATGGTAACTTACAAATTCTTTTCCGTTCCGATTATCACTCTTCTACTTGGTTCTTCAGAGCTCCAGAGGGGTCGAGACAAGGGGGACCCCGTCCCCTACCTTTGTCATCTAATGGAAGCCCGAGCTGTATGCTTGCCACCAGAAGGCAATTACCCTCAATGGTAGGATTTCTCAAGAGATGGAGGGAGCATCATATTTCTCATCTTTAGTCACTGATGATACTATCTTGTTTTGAAGCCAACTCTTAAGCAAAATAATGTATTTGAGACGGACTTTGACGTATTTAAAGTCTTTTCCTCGATCAAGATTAATTTGACGAAAAGTGTGATTATCCTAATCGTAGAGTGGACACAAATGTGGAGGAGCTACGCCGAGCTTGTCGCGGGAGGGGCCTACTCCTCTTCAGATTCGGGTCTTCCACTCGGGGCGCCCATGTACTTTAGGGTCCGGGATTCCATCAAGACATTCGTAATAGCTGCTAGCAACCCGGAAAAGACAAAGATATCCATGAGATCACACTTTATCTGAAAGACTCGGCCTAGCCTTCCCATTTACTTTCTTTTCTTTGGCCCCACGCCAAAGAGAGTTTGTCTAATAAAGATCTGCAGAGACTAAAGCGCAACCCAGAGAAAAACCTCACCTCGTCAATCGAAAACGCTTTGCCTTCAAAAAAGTCGGGGGTCTCGTTAAGCCTTCAAAGATGAATATTGCTGTTTGTAAGCGGTGTCAAGGCTTGCCAACGAGGATTCTATGCTACAATACAGGATCGCAAGACCAAATCGTGGCGGAGAAGGTGGTTGGAACACCAATGACATGAGGGGTGGTTATGGCACTGGGTTATGGAAAGACATTAGTAAAGAATGGATCACCTTTATCGAATTCTACTTTATTAGGCAATGGTCGAGGTTTCGCTTTTGAAGGATCCCTGGTGCTGGGACAACGCCGTGTAATGCCTTCCTACCATGACCGGCAGCTCAAAGACGCAACGGTAGCAGAAGTTTGGGACTCCACAAGGGTTGATGGGGGTTGGTCCCCTGTTTTCCAAAGACCTTTTAACGATTGGGAAATGGAGGAGGTGGAAAGGTTTCTTCTTGTCCTTCATAATGAGAAGATTAAGCCCTTTCAAGAGGATTGCCTAATTTTAAAGGAGACCAGGCCTGATGGTTTCACAGTCAGTCTCATGTACCAAATTCTAATGCATTCTCTCCTCGCATTTCCTCGCATTCCATTTTGGAACCCAATTGTTCTCCTAAAATGAGTTTTTCATTGGGAAGCGCCCTGGGTAAGGTGCTTACTGACCAATTAAAGAGAAGAGGAATCACCCTTGTAAACAGGTGTTTCTTATGCAAAGAGGAGGAGGAAACAATAGACCATTTGCTTGTTCATTGTTCGAGAGCTAAGATGCTGTGGAACCTTTTTTTGGCCATTATGGATTATAATTGGGTGTTCCCCTTAACAGTTCGCCAAACTCTCTTTGGCAGCAAGAGTCTTAGCGTTGGGAAAAAAAGCGGGAAAGAATGCGGATGGCGGTCCTACGTGTTTATTTTGGACGCTTTGGTTAGAAGAAGCGAGTGACTTTTGAGAATGAGATCCCCTCGACTTTTCGAGGATGAAATCATCTTTTTGTTCACCTTATGGTCTGAGCTTCGTGTATAGTCTTGATAATTTAAGTTCTTTGGTAGATTTTTTAACCTGGTTGGGGCATAGGTGAGAGTTGTAGTGTTGTCCCCTTTTGTACTCCTCGTGTACTCTTTGGGAGCTTCGCGCTCGTTTTTAATATATTCTGCTTTTTACTGATAAAAAAAAAAAAATATTGCTTGACACTTACTGTTAGAGCACCTGGCAACAATGGTATCCTATGATCCTGTGTCCAAGTAAGGGGAAGCGTTGCAGGCTCTGTGAATACTGGATAGTATTGTTGAATGAGTCCGTCCAGCTCTGCTTGTTGTTCCTTACTGAGATCAGTCCTGGTCTTTATGGTGGAAGAAATTAATTTCGTTGAACAGAGAAGGGCATAAAATTCAACATCCTTCAATTTTTGAAAAGAGCGAGCTGAAACGGAGGATCTTACTAGTGTCGGATCACCCTACAGAATCACCCATTCTCCCTCTTTTATGAATTTCATACTGGGTTCAACCAATTAGAACGGACCTCCCCTAATGTCGCCAACCATGAAATTCCCAAAATAAGATCCACAGTACCTAGCAAAAAGATATAACAATCTACATGAATTTGTGTTGGACCCAACCGAACCTTAACATCATAGCAAACTCCCCTTGAATTTGAGTGGGAACCATCCTCGAGCCGAACCCCAAACTTGCTGGTCGAAGTGACATGCAACCCCAATCTGTCAATCGCCGTCTGGTTAATAAAACAATGACTAACATCACTATCGATCATGACCACCACTTCGAGTTTTGCAATGCGACCATGAAGCTTCATCGTACGTGGACCAGTAATGCCTCTAAGAGAAAACATTGACAATTCCAAAATGGTGAGTTGGGTGTCAAGGTCGGTGGTGCGGAGCACCATTTCTGTAGATCGCTTATCGGTCGACCTCGAGTCTTCATCTTCACTTACCAACAACACGAGCACACATGCAGAGGATGAAATGAGCTGCGAAGGCACAAACCTCGACCACGGTCACGATGCTATGGCTGAGTTGGGTGCCCCTAGGTTGGGCAATGGAGCTAGGGTTATGGGAAGATATGTTTAAGGCATGGGTGTTGTTTGGGAAGGGAGTATTACAGAAATTCAGAGAGTAAGAGTGGAGGAGATAAAGCCCTACAAGTGGTATTGGGGTTTAGGGAAACCCATTGTGGGCGAATGCGGGAGGCCCAACGAGGCGGTTGGCTTAAGGTGTGAAGGAGCCATTGGTGCCGGAAGTTCGTCCATTTGGCGCGTGGGGTTTTGCAGGATTAGCCCGGATGTTAAACCTCACTGCTTTATGTTGATCCTTGCGGCGTCGGTAAGAAACTCGATCACCCTCTCAACATCAACCCGATGTTCAACCTCATGAGGCAAATCCATGGTTTGAAAAATGTCACAGCATCTTTACGCGGAATATACGGACTCTCGAATGTCTTCACGCAATCCATTAAGAAAAAGCGTAAAGCTCATTTGTCAAACCCTTGATGCGAGGTGCCTCGTCTAAATTCTTGGGATATACTCTTATTAGAGCCCGGTTTGTTTAGTCATTGCTATAAGTCGTATGGGTTGGGTGTCATCTCCGGCGTAGCAGGAAGCGGATTTAGCTACGAGCGAGCCCAAGTTAGGTCGAATTGTGATCCCTTCCACACCAACTGCCTAATTGGAGTGCATTCCCTCCATACACACCAAGGCCAACTGCAGCTTTGAAGATTCTGATGTATGGTGAATCTGAAAATACTGCTTGGTGCGTGCGAGCCAACCCAAAGGGTCAAGACCATGGAAGGTGGGTATTTGGATCCTCACGGCGGAAATGGGGTAGCCTTCGGCTCCTTCTTGCATCTGTCGACTGGGAATAGTGCTCCACAACCCATGGTCCTCCATCTTCGACTCACTTTCTTCCACGCGACTAAGGCCAGCAGCATCATGTTCCTTCCCGCCGTCGCCCTTCATGTGGTGAGCAGAAAGTAAATCTATCAACGACTCTAATTTGCAATGAAGCTCCTCGTGGTGAGCTACCATGAGGTCGATGATTCTATCTTCCTGGAATCTGGTCCAAGAACGGCTGGAGTCTTCTGCATTCCTTTAACGTGAGAGGCCAATTTATCCACACGAGACTCCATATGAGTTGGCATTCACAGAAGGAGCAGCAGGTCGGACTAGTGATAAAGATCAAACTAAGACTTCAATAATGGCAGAAAAAAAAAAAGGATTCTGATAAGTATTCTACCAATAACTTTCTTTACAAGCAATTCAATAACCAAATAGTGCAATGAGATTATAGGGGATGTATTCCCCTACCCAGGCTCACAGCCGTATATTCCTTTCAAAAAAATACTAACTAACTTCCCCAAAAGGGACTACTACACCAAATATAGACAAAAGGCATCAAAAGACAATTTCTTAAACAGCCCTCAGTTAGTTACCAACGTCACTGACTTTGATCTTCTGGTGTAGACCTTTAGGGTTGGGCCTCCAGCTGTGCTCTCAACAGTATAGCTGCAAGTTTTACTGAAAGGAGCCTGGAGCTGTTTGTGTTTGGCTTGTTGATTGAAGAAAATTTATGTTCAGGCTCAAACTAGGCTTACCTAATTGAAGAATGAACTGGCTTAATCTACTAAATAAAGCAAATCCAGAGTAGCCTTGAGGATATCGGGATGATACTACTAGTCAGATGGCTTGAAAACTGAAGTGGCAATAACTTGGATACTAGTACTGTCCAGTCGACGATGTTGTGGAGTTTCGGAGATATATTTACAAAAATATCTTATTATGTTCTATTCATTCTAAATATTTGAAGTGAGCTTTTTAGTGTTTACATTATCGTCTTCTATATGAAAAAATGGTTCTTTGAAATAATGAGTCACCATTAATATCAACGCATGTGTGATGGACAAACATTCACGATCTTTCTATATATATATATATATATATATATATATATATATATTGCCTTAAGTTTCAAATCAACAGCATCAGCAGGATTTTTACTATTGAGATACTAGCTGGAATGTTGATGTGTCCTAGGGATCACTAGTTGTGGGCACCAATGAAAGAATGACGTCTATGCTGATGACATGCAGATGATGTCTTCTTTGGTGTCTTTGTACTGCATCTTGTCCTTTCAATTTATTAAAATTTGATTTTATCTTCTATCATTTGGAAGGCTTGATTTACTAAATGTGTTTTGTTTGTGCTTGTAATTCCTAAAGGTTTGCTGCTGAGATATTCCATGACTTGCATGAAGAAGTGATGGTGACTGCTGCAAGGGGTCATGGTCTAATGGTTCGTGTCCAACAGCTCGAAGCTGAATTTCCTTTGATTGAGAGGGCATTTCTTTCTCAAACTAGTCATTCATCATTTTTTTATAATGCAGGTGAAAATGCTCTCTCTCTCTCTCTCTCTGAGTGAAATTTAAATATGCTGTTTTGCAACTTCATGAGTTGTCATGTGCTTGTGGGTATTTTCTGTCCAAATGTGGTGGTTGAAATAATCACACAAACATAAATTTTAAATATTGTCTACTGAAATGTGAGATAGCTTTCTTGTCTTGTTTTTTAAATTCATTTGCTGATTAAGTAATATTCCTGCTGTCTATGCCAATTTTTCTCCAAAGGAGTGGTTTTCAATATATGGCGCTTGTGCTTAATATTGACATAAGTTTTGTTTCTTGAGTTACAGTATCACGATGAGTCACAATGGTAGGCACTGTCTAAGAACCCTATAATTCAATTAAGAACTGTAAAAACTCGAGGAATAATTTTATCCTTTTTGACAATTAAAATTTTTTATTCTTATGCAAATAGTTTGGCCTTTATACTTTGCCCTTACAATTTCATAGAAGACATGATGCTTTCAAAGTATTGAGGAAGGTCTCTTTCATCATTGTAGTATCAATAAATTCAATAAACCAACTTATTACAGTTCTTTTAGGTTAAGAGATATTCTCACATTTCTTGTCATGCATATTGTGCTTGAATGATTTGTTTTTCTAAAGTTCAATTTCAATTTCAATTAGATACTGTAAAAGGTTGTCTTGTTCTCATTAATAAGGTTCTAAAGAACATGATCAGAGCTGATAATTATATGGATGCATTATTCTATTGCAGGTGTTGACTGGCATCCCAATCTGCATGCTGATCAAAATCTGATCACAAGGGGAGATTTACCTCGATTTGTAATGGACTCCTATGAAGAATGTCGGGGTCCACCGCGGTTATTCCTACTGGACAAGTATGATTATTGAGTTTATGTTAGCGAATTAGAATGTAAATCTAAAGAAACTGAATTCCTTTTAAAAATGAAAGTCATGGTATTATACGTCTTTTTTTTTTCAAAACAGGTTTGATATTGCGGGTGCTGGGGCATGTTTGAAGCGCTATACTGATCCATCATTCTTTAAAACAGAATCAGCATCCTCTAGGATTGTGAAGTCAGAGGTTCATAGGGAAAAGAAAATTCGCAAAGGAAAGGTACTGTGGTGGAATTATCATATTATGAGTATAGTTTATATGTTATTTACAATGGTTTTAGAAACTCATGGTTTGCTTTTGGGATAAATTCAGCGACTGCTGGGTCTCTTAGGTGCATGTTAACTTAGAAGTGTATTCAACTGTGTGCCAACAAACACCCCAGATTGATGTAATGTTGTGTGATATAGGTGTGCCCTGAAGGTTCTCTTTAGTTAAATGCCAGACCTGTTTTCTAAATATGTTTCGAGTGGCTTAATGCTTAACCTGCAAGATTTACTTGGAGCCTATTGGGTTGGGTGGTTAGCTTTTACCTGCAAGATTTACTTGGAACAGCCTCTGAAATTATGTAACTTTATAGCGCATTAATCGGGAGAAGCTTGACAAGCCATTGATAAGAACCTACTTTTAACTGGAAGGATAAATAGAATTCTTGCAGACCATGGTGGGCGTTTGACTACTATGTTATTCTTCTGTATACCTATCAAAAAAAAAAAAAAAAATAGAATCCTTGCAGTGCAGCCACCTTTATGAATGACCTTTCAAGTTTACAGTTGAGAATGAGTATTAAATCACCATTTTTTTTTGTGTTGATATTTGGATTATTTATGGCTTTGGCAATTGGCAATTAGCGCTTGGAGCTTTAGGTTCTTATTTTGCTAATGGAAACTCTTTCCTCTACTGCTTCTAAGAATATTGTGTTCCTGTGTTTTTCTCAGAAGAAAGGATCACGCTGGAGGAATGGAGAAACCCCAGAGGTTTTATCAGCATCACATGCCAAGTGAGGACTTCAATTTAATTGACACATCTATATACACACACACACACATGTATGTATGTATGTATGTATGTATGCATGCATGTATACAATGGTTAATTGGTGACATGGATTAAATTATGAAAGTGCAGATTGCATCAGTTGTTTTTGGAAGATCGTGCTGCGAATGGTGCTGATGGTCGTCCTGCAAGGCTTGTGAAATTGAAGAAAAGGCAACTGAATGAATCCCCATTTGATTCAAAAACTGGGAGAAGTTACATGGAAAAGTTTTTGGAAACTCATTCACCAGAGCATGAAGTGGTTCATGAAATTTGTGTTAGTCCACCCTTGTTGAAAATGGCATCTGACAGCGGTCATGAGCCAGGGCTTGATATACTTGAAATCAGTACAGTTAGTCCTTCCAAAGAGTCATTGCTGAGGAAGAGTTCATCTCATCATGGACAGGAAAAGGTTCAAACACCTTTCATGGATGAAGTGGTTGAAGAAGCTATTGATAGAGCAATTCTGAAGGTGCCTGTGTCAAACCCTGGTGGTGAGGGCGAGCAAGCATTTCCTCTGTTTTATAAGGTAGCGAATGAGGGAAGTACATGTTGATGGGAAAGTAAAATTGGAGAAGGCAATACAGATAGTTTTAATTCATTGATGCTTGAGTGAGATAGTTGAAATTGCATGGACAGCATATTGTGGAATGTGAGGGAAATAAGACTTGTTTTGAGAATAAACCTAAGGAAGCCAGAGATGGGTTTCCTCAATGTTAAAAAACATGGGATTGATTCTGATGCAAATGGAAATCAGAACTTGGAAACTCCAGTTTTTCGGATTCTAACTCTACAGCATCAAGTGATGGAATCAGTTCGTGCACGAAAGGACAATCTAGTATTTCCAACTCTGATACTCTAAGCAATTTAGCTGAGAACTCACCACCCAATTGTGATGGCGCGGTTGAATTGTTCCCATGTACTGATATATGTGTGGATGAGAGTGTTGATGTGTCATCCAATCATCTTTCCATAAATGAGGAGTCCAAAACCAAATCTCATGAGCATGCAGTGTCTAATGATACATGCACTGAAGTAACTGATGTCCATGGTTACAGGTCTAAATTTGGGCATCGTGTAACTGTCTCTTAAAGATTTGGATGTAATGCTTCCACCTGTGGATTGTGGAAAAGGATTGAAGGAAGTTTCTGTGGCAAGAACCAGAATTGGATGGAAAATCCTCACCTGTCCATATCAAACCTGCTACTGGTTTTCATTAAAGTAGGTAGAATAGGAGACTGATCTGGGGTGACAAATTATCTGACATAATGAGACTGATCTGGGTGACAAATTATCCAATGCAAGCCATCCTGCAGACGAGTTAGATGATGGAGAACAAAGTGTCTTTTCTAATGCTTGGAGGCACCTTTCAATTGTTTCAGATTCGGATTCCAAAAAGAGAGGCAGTGATATGTCTGTTTTTCCTTCTTCAGCAGATGATGACTCATTAACAGTGTCTGCTCAAGCACAAAGTCATCCCGTGGATGAGTTATATGGTGGGAATCCAAATTTCCTTTCTGACGTTCCACAGCTCATGTCAAATGTTCCTGACATGGCACCTGAAAAGGAAAGTAGTGACGATTTTGTGAATGAGGTTCTACAAACAGAATGTGGAAATGATAATTCTACTGAGATGTTGGTCCATGAACAGATTGATTCACCAAAACCTATTGCATCAGCTGCAGAAGATCAGCTTCTTGGCTCAACCTTGCCAGGTTTACCGCCCGACTGTTTACCTGCTTCTATTTCTTGTTATGCTGATGTTGAGCCTGTTTCCACCGTCTCCGAAATTGATGACAATGCCCCAGAACATGGAGTCAACTTACAGGGCTCAACTCCCATGGTAGATATGCCACAGACCCTGACTCTTACCGAGCAGGGGTCTTTGGAAATAACAGGTGGTGGTCCACAACTTGAACTGGATATTTTGGAGATGAATGTTTCATCCTCTGGAGAGAAAATGAAGCCTGAAGGGGTTTCTGGTGCTGCAGATTGCAATGAAACACATGGGTCCACCTGCAACGAGGATACAGTAGGAAGAACTATAATTCCTCTTCATTCTTCATCTGATCATCCAAATAATCCTGGTCTTGGAGATTATATACTCTCAAAAGATATGGTAACTGAAACAACTAAAGCAGAAACTTTGGCTGTCGGTGCTGCTACTGGTGCTAATAGTGAAGATGATGTTCCATCCAATAACCAAAAATGTCTAGTTTTAAAAGATCTTTTACCCTTAGATAATTCAATACCTGAAACACTTCAAGTGGAACCTGTAGCTGTGGCTGCTGCTGCTGCTTCTGGTGCTGGCGGTGAAAATGATTTTCCATCTAGTTATCCAAGTTATCCAGAGCCTAAAGATCACCTAAGCTTGGATGATTTAGTGACTGAATTGGATCCTGAGACACATTTGGTTTCTGCTGCTGCATGTGATGATGGAGATGGTGATGTCAACAACGTTGTTGGTTCGTCTCTGGATTTGATAGAGTCTCCATATAGGAATATTATAAATTTGCAAGAACCTCTTTCTAGTTCTGAGTCTTCTCTTAAGAGAGAAACAGATATTAATAAGGCCGTTCCTTTTGAGTATGACACAGAATCAGATGCACTGAAGGAAGTAAATCAACTGGCAGCTGCTTTGACTGACTTGGACCCCAATCCAGACATTATAGGTACTTATGGCCATTCTAATTCTGAATTGCCTGTTGATGTTCCTGATTCATGGTTGGTTGAACAATGCCAGGACGGTTTGCATCTTACATCTTCAAAGCAAATCAATCCAGAATTGAATTCACAAGTTGCTCCTGATCGGATTCATCTTGGAGAGAACTCTGAACATGTGGTGTCTTCACCTTCCCTTTTCTTCCCAGAGCCTGGAGTTCCTTTGGAACCAGTGTTGGATGTACAAGCTGATGGTACCAGTGTGGAATGTTTGCATGCAGATGAAGCAAGATTGAACCCATCAAATCTTCAATCCACACAAATTCATAATTCAAATCATATAGAACGGGAAAGTTGCTTTGATGCTTCCTCAAAATCTTGTCCAAAAGACTTTCCAAGCGAACCTTTAGTCTCAGAGTTCCCATTGCAGTCATCTGGAGACAAATTAGAGAGTTCTAAGCAAGCAATAGATCCATCATATGTAACATTTCCAAGATTTAGCCTGCTTCCTGAGACAACTGAAGTCAATCCCGAAGGGATGCCACCTCTGCCTCCAATTCAGTGGAGGTTGGGTAAGCTTCAACACAATCTCGCCTCATTGCCACCAATACCACCTCCTACAGCTGATGTGAAAGATCACCCTGTTTTACCCTCATCAGAGGGAGAGACTGCACAGCCTGGGAAACATGCGTTGCCTCTCACTATGGTTGTAGATGAGAAGTTACGTGTTTCTGAATATTTTTCAGGTAATTTGGCGCAGCTGGGGTCAGTTTCATTGCAAATGCCAACCAAGGTTAATGGTGAAAATACTCATCACAACGTCCTTCCTCCAGAGGGAACTCAATCTTTGAATCCTTTATTGACACTATCATCAACAAGTGGTGAGAGGCTTGAACATGGTTTACTGGCTTCAGAGGAAGAAATGGTGGTGCCTAGTTCGAATATGTTCTTACCTGTACAAACTGTTGAAGATACGACTTCAACACATGCTCCTGCCTCTGTATCTTTAGATGGGCAACTAATCCCATCTTTGGACCACTTACCTTCAGAAGCAGATTTAGAAGATAAAAAGTTTCAGCACACTCGCCAACATTCAGAAGAGGAAATTGTGAACCCTCCTAAAACATTTGTACAAACCGTAGAAGATACAACTTCAAGGCACGCTCCTGCATCCTTACAGGGAGAACTGATTCAACCTCTGGACGACTTAGCGCCAGAGCCAGCTTTAGAACATAAGAAGCTTCAAGACACTTGCCAAAATTCAGAAGGGAGCCCTCCAAAAACATTTTTGCCACCACAAACTATGGAAGACGAGCAAACCGAGTATCTATCACAGACTTCAAAGGAGGAAAGTGAATGGCTATCAAATTCAAGTACCACAGCACCAGCCTCGGTAGATGAGAAGCTAAATGGAAACAATCCAGTTAAGCTTCCTCGGCCTCGAGATCCGCTCATTGAGGCTGTTGCTGCTCATGACAAAAGAACGGTACTAACAATTTCATTCACTCCCTCCTTTTTTATAGAATTATCATTTAGTCTCCCCTTATCCTTCTAAATATGATTTTCATTTTGTTCTTTTTGAAGTCTCCTGTTAGCAAATGTGCATTGTTTCTTAACACTCAGAACCTTTTGCAGTTGAGGAAGGTGACAGAAAGGGTTCGGCCTCAGACTGGACCGAAGGTAGATGAAAGAGATTCACTTCTAGAACAGATTCGTGCCAAGGTTAAGCCTAATCCAATTTTTCTTCTCTCTACCTCTCTCCTTTATTTATTTGTTGTTTTGAAACTACTTCCGATGCAATTTTTTGTTCAAAAAATGCGACTTATATAGCCACTAAACTTTTTTATGGTTCCATCAGTCCTTCAACTTGAAACCTGCACCAGCAACACGACTCAGCATTCAGGGTCCTAGGACAAACCTAAAGGTTGCTGCCATGTTAGAGAAAGCAAATGCAATTCGCCAGGTCTCACTCTCTTTCTCTCTCTCTCTCTCTATGTACTTTCTGTTTGCAATATTATAAATGCTTGGTGTTTGAAATAGGCATTTGCTGGAAGTGATGAAGATGATGATGAAGATAGTTGGAGCGATTCTTGAAAACTTGGATCTACTTGATATAGTACAGCTTGTCAAAACTGCAGCTAATATGAGTTGGATGGGGAATATTGTATACTTCTCTATAATGGATAGCAGTTTCCAGTGATCTGGTTATCGATATTCTTTTCTGCTCACTCTGTATCCACTTGTAATATCCTCTATCACTCTCTCTCTCTCTCTCTCGCTCTCTCTCTCTCTCTCTCTCTCTCTCTCTATATATATATATATATATATATATATATATATATATATATATAAAGTCTGTCTGGTAAGTGGCTATGCTCTCTACCCACATGAATTTGATGTGGGATCAAATGCTTTATATGTATGTAAATGACAGCTGAGGCTCCGCGTGCAAGCGCCATACGCCACCAATTTCCATGTATTATTCTTTTAAAATTTCTTTGGGCATAAAATGCTGCTAGGGAGGTATAAAATTCAATATATATATGGTGCATCTCTGATGCATTTTTGTGAACTAGTTTTTAGTGTGCTATTCAGTGAAATGTATTCAGTCAAGTTTGTTTGCATCCGTATCTTTACCTTGTTTATTTATT